>OW971941.1:20974658-22210271 GCA_943193695.1 Acrobasis suavella
TTAATTCATGCAATGAGTTATAATATATAAATATATATACTTAAATAATAAATAAACGTGTTTTTATGCTGCAATTTTAAGATTTTTGATTGCTTAATAAATATTCCTTGAGTTTAATTTTAAAAGACTTAATAGAAGATATACTTTATTATATATACTTTATATATTACTTATATACTTTAACCCATTTCGTTTATTTCTTTTGTTAAGTATAATTAAGCCTCATTTTTTCTGTAGTACAAATAGGTATTCAGATGTGAGAGCTCTGGAGATCTGTGCCACAGGCCAGCCTTCCACAGACTCCAGTCTAAAAAAATATATATATAAACCACCATACATATTGACCACTTTACCATTTTTCGATTTAGGGATTCTTTCCTTAAATATTTGGTTTCATAGTGCAAATGTTTGTTTGAGACAAGTGTCGTCCGTCCGTCCTCTTGATTTTTAAAAGCGGAAAATTTGCAACTTTAAACTTTCTAATTCAAGCGAATCGTGCGAAATGGATTGTATGAGAACGTAACAGCACTGAAATAGACAATGTTGCTTTCATAGATTTAGAAGGTGGAGGAAATTAAAATATTGTTGTTGTTTTGGTTCCTACTACACAAACTATCGGTAAAGCAGCACGAAACAAGCTAAGATAACTTATAAATCAGTACAGTTTACAATGTGAAAAATCCAATTTTAGTATGACGGTGTTCGAGCCAGGGTGATAACGGCTTATGTTTTTTATGAAAACTCTTTAACAAATTGATCGCTATCTCTTTTGCTCTTGTGAGGATGACCGTTATCGCATTACATGTCACACTCAGCCAGTGTGGTGTTTTTACGCAGTAAAAAAAGTCTAGGTCTTTGATTTCTATTGTAGGGATGCGAGTTTAATTTTAAACGATAACAATGTTTGTATACCTGTCTGCAGGTTTATACAATGTACCTACATACTAACATCTCAGAAATCAATTGTATATTGCAAATAAATGATTCTTGATTCTTGATTCAACATATCTTTACATTTAAAAAAAAATCTCGTTTCAAAATTGTATCTAATTAAAATTTCTTCAATTTTGGAATATTTTTTCTCTGAAACTAGGCAATATTAATACACCAAACTCTATTCTAGTATTTCAAGTATAAAGTACTATTGATCTATACAAATAACTCATTTATGTCCGATTGTGGGTTTTTCTAAAACACTGTGCATCCACCGCTTCATCGGAGTGATCCTCAGTTGGCAATATACCTATATGACCTTCAGCGAGTATCTTTTAGATACCCTGAGTATCAGGTACCCTGCTAGAAACACTCTCGATGGTTAGCGAGGGACCTGTGGACGAGAAACCCGGCAGCATGCTGCCCGACGCTGCACTAGGACATCTTTTCGTCTTTTTCCCGATTTGTTTGTTTTTCGTAAATGTAAATGGCCAAAACTGGTGTCAGATTTTTCAGGCTGCCTAAAGGCATCTGACATAGCTTGACGACTGCCATACAAAGATAACAACAGCCGGGACCAACGGCTTATACGTGTCTTCCGAAGGACGGCGACTTCCGACGGAGGAACTCGAGAAATTTTTGTGACACTTGTCACAAAAATTTCACCCATCCAAGTGCCGACCACGCCCGGTATCGCTTAACTTGCGAAAGCGCTAGTAATGCGCACTTCCTCCGGGCCACCGAGCTCCTCGGCTCTTTCTCCTTTCGGTGATAGAATAAGTTGCCAGAATAAGTTTGTCGTGCTCGTCGCCCTCTCTTCTGACTTCAGATAACCCTACAATGTCCCATCGTAAGCAACTCATTTCCTCTTATTGTTTACAGGTGGATGAAACGTCGCGCATCATAATGGTAGGGTTCGCGGATGGCATCATGCGGACGCTGTTACTGCATCCGGAGCGTTTCGACGCGCACTCCGACATGATCGACATCAGGGTCCACTCGGCGCTCACCATCCACAGCGAGGACTCCGCCAGTCCTGACGTCATTGATTTGATTTGGGTAATTTTCTTCTTGATCTTACCCGGTTGCATTCTCAACTGTGCTGATAAGAAGCCCGGAGTGCGCTTTGCCGCTTTTAAAACGACTTTATAAAAGGAGAAGATTATCAATTCGACCCTAATGTTTTTTTATGTAAGTATATTACACGATATCTTCTCCATTTGTGAACCTATTTGATGCTATTATGATTTAAGATTATTTTAAAGCCTTTAGTACCAAGTTAATCCCATATTAATTTGGTGAAGATATGATGAAGGACGTTAGATATAGTAGAAACTCCTAAAACAAGATTTAGTTCGGTTTTTTTGTTAAAACTCTCTTTTCCAAATATAATATGCATGGTCACCCAAGGATGCCAAAGGCCTCGCAAAGTGGAGAAGAAATAGCATAAACTGTTGAAATGCTTTGGCCATAAGCGTAAAACTTTACCGCCGCCTGCCTGACGTCAATCCTCTTTGGGACTCTTTGTAACCATTTTATTGAAGTGAAAACTTCTTTAGCGGCGTTGTACAATTTTTGTCATGGGTAAAAAAATTTAAACTCGCGTCAGGGCGTCAGTACACGTGACCTGATCGAAAATTCGTAAGACGGATGGAGAGTAGACAGCCGGCGCGGCGCGACGTAGGAGAGGAAGTATCCCCCTCTCTTTATACGGCGCGGCGAAAATGTATGCCTGCACCTGCTGTTTTGTATAGGCGGCGCAGGGCGCTTGCGCGAATGTTTGTGTGTGTTTGTTACAACGTGCCACGCGCATCCATGGAAATGCACAACGTTAATATTCAAGTTTACACTTCTGCCGGCACTCCCGGAGTGCAACCTGTCGTTTTTCAATACAAATGCTGGTCTGAAAGACACGAAAAAGATTAGAATGTACCAGTTTTTCTTCCCGCGTAGGTAGATCGTAAAAGTAACATTAAAAGTGGCATTTGGTTGTCACGGTCCCAACTACGCTCTGCCTATCAAAACAAAATCGAAAGAAAAATTGACAATAGGGGTGACGAGAGAGTAAGAATAGTATCATTAGTCAGTCTTTTAGATTATCCAAATATATTGTACCTACCCATATTTTTCAGTTTGCAAAAAAGTAAAAATACATACAGCTTTAAAGTTCCGGAGTGGGGGCTTGCGACGTCACCTCTATGTAAAAATCGTACGTAGCCGTGACGTCATGCGAAATTTCAATGCGCTATATCTTTGTCATTTTTTGTTTCTCAGGGAAAAGAAAAAATACGTGTACAATTTTTTTTATGATTTAACCGATGGGTTAACATATTTTTTCATTCGTCATGTCATGCCTATTGTCAAGTGATACAAATATGCAAAGATCAATAAATGTGTTTTTTTTTTTACTTTTTGACCTTTAAGGTTATAAACGAATAATGAAAAGATATTGTATTTCTGGCATTTTAGTTTTTGAAGCCCCATTCAAAGTCTTTGACCCAAATAACGATAAACGAGGATCGATCCCTTCTGGTGACCTGCGGCCAGGACTGCACCATATTCATGTACAAGCTGGTGATGGGGACGCCGTTCACTCTAATAAGATTGGGCTTTATTGAAACCCCAAACAATATTCAATACATGACTTGGAAACCAGAACAGGTGAGGTGATCATCAATGTTATTTGTTTATTCAAAGAAAATACTTTATTAGGATCGAACCACTCGTAGCGTATGATGCGCTACGTATATTGCGTCGTTCATAAAATTTCTACCCACGTAGATTTCACGTGGTTTAGGCCGTGTGAGTGAACGGTGGGTAGAAATATTGCAATATAAGTATATAGGCACGTAAGATGCTTTCTCTGGCTGGGCTACCGAACTCCTCAACTTCTAACTGTTTTTTCATCATCTTGCTAAGCGTGGTTTTACAATTATATGGAACACAAGGTGTCAAAGACGCTATGACGTCCGGTCTAAAAAAATCTAAGTCTATGAATCGATTGTTGTCCTTGGACCATCAGATGACAGGTTCTTTTACTTCGTCAAATGTATATAATAGCTGGGTAGCCGAGGAGGCTAAAGTTTTTACTCGAGGGACCTTATAGATTTTGAAGATTAGACAGTAATAAGAAAAAAAGAATATGTAATGTGTACCCGTTCACTGAGAGTCTACGAAATTTCAAAATTGTTAAAAAAAGATAAAT
Organism: Acrobasis suavella; assembly: GCA_943193695.1. Taxonomy (NCBI): domain Eukaryota; kingdom Metazoa; phylum Arthropoda; class Insecta; order Lepidoptera; family Pyralidae; genus Acrobasis; species Acrobasis suavella. The sequence goes on from OW971941.1 coordinate 20,978,797, forward strand.
AGAAAAAAATTCGAGCGCGTAAGCTTTTCAGAGGGGATGTTAATTTAGTCTGAAAGAAGCTCCCATTCAAAAGACTGACGATTTAGAAGTGATGCAAGCACGTAGCGGCTTTTTAAAATGCCAAAAAAGAAACACATTGATTGAAATACTCGAGCGTGTCAGATAATTATACGAGAAGGATCAGTTTGGTGTCCTGATCGTGCGAGCCCGAAATCTGACGATTATTAAGAGGGATACTTTTAATCTCACGGTTTTAAATTTCCCTTGCATGGCGGCCATCTTGAATTTTAAAAAAAAATTAAATATAGTTCTCTGCCGTCAAATTGGTTACAATCTCCTACATTTTCGAAAAAAAAAATAATGTCTCTTACCCTAACTGTTTCTGCAGGCCGTACTTCTTCACATCAAGATCTGGCGATCAACTGTGGGGACGGTGCGAGAGAGTGAGGGGTACAGAAAAGTGAAAGAGAATGAGGGGCGCCGAATAGGGAATACATGCTTTATACCAACTGCTCGCACTATACTGCATTTACGATTTTTTTCGTTCTTCTTACATTATTTCCTTCAAAATAAAATAGAAATCGACCGCGCTTGAGTATGTCCAGATGACTTTTTTTTGCAATTTGTGATCCTCCACCTCTCTTATGTCACGCTCACATTGTCAGATTATTGAAATGCATGCTTTTCAGCATGTAATAACCCACTTTCTCTTAATCTGTCGCGCTCGAGTATTTCTTACCACTAATTTTTTTTTTCATTCTGATGGACTACACTAGACGCACCCCCTAGATCAATAGCTTATATTAAGTGGAGGTACTAAACAGGGTGCAAGCCGCAAGGTACCCCTCTAAATGCTAATCTGAAGCACTCGAGTAAATCCAAAAATCCTAAGCTTATTGGACCTAATTTCACTGCCATCTGGTGTCCCATATTTTTGAAGACCCTCATTCAATTCAATTCATTTCTTTTATCTGTTCGTACACAATTTTTCTGTTTACGAAACAAACATATTTTTATTTTATTTACGTAACAGATTTTTCACAATATGATCTTAAAAATTAATACAGTCTTATTGACCTTTTCAGAAACGTATAGCAAATGTTGTATAAAAATAAGTTGGTGTTATAAAATCATGATAAGTAGTTACGTATCTGTTAACCAAGTAGGTTATTTTATTTTTATAGGGTTATTATTTTTAGGCATTAAAGATGCAGTACCTATTAAAATAATCAAACTAATTAATGAAGTTAGAAATGGTGAAAAAATACCGGGTGAACACAACCAGGAATATCATTAATTCTGTTTTGTTTTTTTAGTCAAGAGTCCTGTTACTGTGTGGTGAAGACGGGTTCCTGTGGGAAGCAGTGCTGCCGAACATGGACGTTCGAGAGTATACCAAAATTACCACGTTCAGACTCGACTTTGTGTCCTATAAAGAGATGCAAATTAAAAAGTATTAGTATGTATCTTGTCATAATTATTTAATTTAATATTTATCCGGTACTTTCTTTGCTGGTCTGGGAGAAAAAAAAACTTTGCTCCTCTTCGCGCGCAGATATTACCTAAAAGCCGATCGAGGGAATAGGCGAAAATATGGATCATGTTATTAGCCGATCCCATCACTATTTTGAATCACTTAGTATGTCTGTATCCAATATAGCGGCCCCGTCCGCACTCCCGGTCGGACCGCGGTTGACATCAAATGCGTGTCTCGTTCCACGCAAAGACAAGCGAACGACATACGACGGCTGCCATACAGTTTATTTATTTATTTAACCTTTATCTTACAAAATACAATTTGTAAAGCACAATAGGCGGACTTAATGCTAAAAGCATTATATAACAGCCAACCTTTGGTTTGTAAGAGAAATTTAGGTTTACAGGTTGCGATTATTAAGCGGCAGGTCGCTAGTCAGAGACTATAATATTTATCAACTCGGGTTCCCTACGTAGTTGCGAGCGCCGCTGTTGCGACGCACGCTGTTGCGAATTTTTTTTCCACTGCCTCATAGGTTTGAGGGCTTGTGGACTCGAAAGATGTGGTCACGAACGACGCTGTTTTGAAAAACGTTTCCACTGCCTCAGACGCTCGAACGCTCGTGAACTAACTACATAATACTGTCTCATGTGCAATTAATTAATTTCGGTAACATAACAGATAATTGTTTATAAAGATCAGTCGTATATTTTTTGTTACACATAGAAAATCAATAATAATGTACATTATAGGTACTAATATTTATCATGTGGAAATGTTTTTCGAAACAGAGTCGTTCGCAACCACATCCTTCGAGTCCACAAGCCTTCGAACCTACGAGGCAGTGGAAAAAAATCGCAATAGCGTGCGTCGCAACAGCGGCGCTCGCAACTACGTAGGGAACCCCGCACGGGTATCAAGTTTACATAGCATCATGCCTTGCAAATTGACAGCATGCGCAACCGGCCTTTCCCGACTGAGGAAGAACTTGCAAGTATTGATGAAGAAGCTCTAAAAGCCAAGGGCGACATAGACGACGATGATGAAGAAGAAGAGTGGCTAGGAGAAATAGAGCTAAGTATGTTAATTTTTCATTTTATCGGACACCAGTGTTGGCCAATTACACACTCTTACACCGAGCCGAACGCGCCGAATGAAACGAATTTTCGAAGATTTTATTAGAACAAAAAGATTTTCATAGGAATTATGAATATGCTATAAAAATATTTAAACCATTCACCCTCTAAACCCGTTTTTAACCCTTAGGGACCCTAAAAAGTAGCCCTATATTCGACTTCTTCTTCCTGTATCTTACTTCTGTTGATTCGAATGATATCCTACTTAATAATAATAAGTAAGTATAACAAACTGAACTTGTTATTAAATGCACTTCAATATTTGTCAGTTGAAAGCGAGGAGCCGCTAGGCAGCACAGTCACGTGGGCAGAATACGGCGACGAGGGCATCTGGATGATACAGAAGGGCACCGGGGCCCTGCTACTGATCAAGCCGACGGGCAACAAGATCCTCAAGTACGGGCCATTCCCGGGCGCCTGGCACGACGACATCACCTCGCTAAGATTTGTGTAAGTGCGCACGCGCAGGTATTCACGTGACTAGCCTCTATTGCGTTTCTTATAATTTCTACCCACCTTTCACACCAGAATAGGTAGAAATTCTATAATCGACGCAAGATGTATCGCGCGCACATCATACGCTGCAGACCACACGAAAAGAACTAAGGCTAAATTTACACTGCGGCGGAATCGAATCGAAGCGACAAATCGCACGTAGCATAATGAATTTTATGTCAATCGTATAATGTTCAAAATATGGTGGTGGCGATTCGCTTAACTTCGGCAGTTCACGCGTTCAAATTTAGTTTGTACATTATACGATTGACATAAAGTTCATTATGCTATGTGCGATTTCATCGCTTCGCTTCGATTCCGCCGCAGTGTATATTGAACCTAAGGCTCGGCGCAATCGCAAATCGGCTACCATAAAAACGCTGTCACCGACCACTTTCCTACGAATTTTGTGGCCGACATGCCTCCGGCGACACTGTGTCAGGACTGTGTCACCACCCTTTTAGGTATAGAAAATATATCGTACCTTCATTATTACTATGCGCGCGACTACCACTTCGAAGAGTAAAATTCAGTTACATGAATTGTTTGTCAAGAGTAATAAGAATGAAATTGGCTTGCAATGGATGTCTAGATAGCTGAACGAAGAGGTGAGGAGTTCTGACGCGAGCTAAAATAAACCATAGCGCCAGCCATATTAAGTAGATATTTCTTTGAGTACGTGGTTACAAGTACTTATTCTGTAGACCGTGTGCGGCCTAACAACCCGACTAAGTGCTGGACCAGACGGGACGCAAGTTGCGTCGCGTAACAGCTAGAGATGGGCAGTGGATAGTACTCAATCTACCCATTTGAGTATTTACTCACTAGATTTAATAAATAGAGTAAATAGAGCGTGCTCATGTATTGACATCGCATTTGATGTCTGTTTACTTATTTTATCGTAAAATTACGTCTATGCACACCTCCCACCAAAAAATGATAATTAGTCAAAGAAGTCTACTTTCAGTGTATGATTAGTATGGTATTTTCATATAATTTAGCGTCCCATATAACGTTTACCTACATTTTAAGCATATTATCGCGTACGCACACACTCTCCGACAAGAATTGCAAGTATATACTAGATTTAAGTTTCCAAATTGACATGAAAACATGAAATAATGAATATAAATATGAGTCGCAACTCATATAATTTAATCTACCCACCAAATGGATAAATAAGGATATTTATCGGGTATTTACTCAATCTACTGAGTAAATACTCAAATGGGTTGATTGAGTATTTATGCATCGCCCATCACTAGCTGTTACGCGGCGCAACTTGAGCCGCGTCTGTTACGGCCCTAAAAGTGTATGAAAACTACAGGGAATTGGTCGGTGGCCGCGTGGGGGCCCGATTGCGCCGATCCTGATATTTTTTTTCATTTTCTTTAAGCGAACTATAATAAATGGAAACATAATCAAGCTCAAAAATGTCCCCATCAAAAGTACATTCAAAAAGGCGGTACTTAAAAACTGACATACAAAAATGGCCGCAAAGTCTATATAAAAAAACTGGTTAAGTGTCTCCACGTTTTAAAAATGGGTGCACAGAAATTGTAGTCTTTTTAGGGTTCCATACCCAAATGTTAAAAACGGGACCCTATTACTAAGACTCCGCTTTCCGTCTGTCTGTACGTCCGTCTTTCTGTCTGTCCGTCTGCCTGTCACCAGGCTGCATCTCATGAACCGTGATAGCTAGACAGTTGATATTTTCACACATGATGTATTTTTGTTGCCGCTATAACAACAAATATTTAAAAAAATTGGGGTAGGGCTCCCATGCAACAAACTTGATTTTTTATAGATAACGGTACGGAGCCCTTCGCGCGCGGTTATGAAAATTATAGATACTCGTTATTATGTTCACGATTTTACAGATGCGAAGGACGATATCTAGTGTTTGGCACCAACACTGGCTACATCCGCGTGGTGAGGATGCCTACTGAAGAAGAGGACACTCCCGAGAAACATTATGCCAAGTGGATGACGGCGACGCAGAAGCTGCTGAAGAAACTCAAGGGCCGACGGCTAGCGAAAGAAGAGGTAGGCGCGAGCTTCTAGTTCCAATTCTACAGAATTCTATAGATATCCCGAATAGGGGTGACGACAGGGTTAGAAAAGTATAATTGTAATTAGTCCGTCTTTTAGATTATCCAAAACAATGAACCCATATTTTTCAGTTTGCCAAATAAGTAAAAACATCGTTTTTTAAAATCCTCAATGAGAAAAAAAAATCACAAAGATACGAAGCATCAAAGTTCCGGAGTGGGGGCTTGCGACGTCACCTCTGTGTAAAAATTGTCATGCGAAATTATGTTTCTTAGAGAAAAGAAAAAATACGTGTACATTTTTTTTTAATAATAGGGAATATGCACGTATTTTTTTTTATTTGTTTAATAAAATCCTTATAATTTACCACATTGAACAAATATGAAAGAATTTATAAAATATCTTAATCGGCGACGAACATGTGATACTTTAAAGTTTCAATTAGAAAGAGAAGTCCGATATGGACTGGTGACGTCAAAGTCCACATCATCTTTTCATTTGTCATTGAAAATAGCGTTTTTGCGAGTGAGATAGACATATTTTCGTGAAACTGTTATATCTCGTTCGTTTTTTAACCAGTTCTTATTTTGTTTTCATTGTTAGTAACTTACTTTTGAATATTTATGGAAAAACTGGTTAGTTAATAAATACTTTTTTCATGCATATATAAAACGAGTTTAAATTATTTGTTTCTAATATTTATATTACTTCGGCAGGGTCAACCAACTCCTCGTATTGACTTCGAAGACCACTATTACTTGCCGATGCATGACCGATACACAGGAACCATTACTTGTCTCGAGTTCAGCCATGATGGAAAGTATGTAATACCACAGAATAAGTACTAGTAAACAGGTACAGGAGTCTTACACTGAAAAGAAATTCAAAGAAATATCTCCTAAATATGGTTAGCGCTATGGTATAATTTAACTCACGTCAGAACTTCTCACCTCTTCGTTTAGATACCTAGACATCCATTGCAAGCCAATTTCATTCTTATTAATCTGGACAAAAGTATGTAATACCACAGAATAAGTACTAGTACACGGGTACAGGAGTCTTACACAGAAAAGAAATTCAAAGAAATATCTCCTTAATATGGTTAGCGCTATGGTATAATTTAGCTCGCGTCAGAACTCCTCACCTCTTCGTTTAGATACCTAGACATCCATTGCAAGCCAATTTCATTCTTATTAATCTGGACAAAAGTATGTAATACCACAGAATAAGTACTAGTACACGGGTACAGGAGTCTTACACAGAAAAGAAATTCAAAGAAATATCTCCTTAATATGGTTAGCGCTATGGTATAATTTAGCTCGCGTCAGAACTCCTCACCTCTTCGTTTAGATACCTAGACATCCATTGCAAGCCAATTTCATTCTCATTAATCTGGACAAACGATTCATGTAACTGAATTTACCCCCGTCGAAGTGTTTGCCGCGCGCATAGTAATAATGTAGGTTTATTTTCGATACCTAAACAGGGAGTAACACAGGCCTGGTAATACCTACTTCCTGTTGCTCGCGTAGTTTTTGTTATAACCTATGTGAACTTCACATGTCCCGCTGTCTGTCTGTCTGTCTGTGATCAAATATTGATACTTAAATTTGACCCAGTATGCGGTTTCCGTTTGAGCTGAAATTTTGCACGCAAACTTATACCATGTGACAATGCAATATAATAATGACATGGAGCTGATCTGATTATGGAGCTGGAGGGGTGGTCATGGCATATCTGTGAAGAAATAACCTAACCCCACCGGATTTGGATTGCACTCAATTGATTAATCTTGAGGTGCACTTTAAACTTTGTAGGTATTTTTTTTTACAATATGTAACAAAAACCCTGTACGATCCTTGCAGGAGCAACTCAGACTGTCAATTTGATCAACTTTTCCTGTGGGACCAATCTTGAAACTCGATTTTTTCATACAATTACAGGGTCGGCGGAACACTTTTGTATGAAATTGTCGAATTCTTTTCCGAGCTCTAGGGATTTTTTAAATCGTTACCTCCCCACTATAAGGGTACGTTTTAAAGTTCTTAAATATATATTTTCAGACACTTTTACACATGCGGAAGGGATGGTAACATATTCTCATATACTATCAACTTTGGAGAGCCACTGTTCCCAGAGATTGAAGTTCCAAAACCAGAGGAAATTCCTGTAAGGCGTTACTTTAAGGGCTCTAACAAACGGCCAACAGTGTTCCCGCGACCTTGGTCGGCGACGAGGTCGTCCATTAGGATCCCCCAGGGGATCCCCGTAAACTCGGCTGTTAATTTAACCCTTTAAAAAAAATTAAGTACATTATCACACCTGGTATTTATAATAAACCGAATATTTTTTTCTTCAAATATAAATACTTTAATGTTAAGAAATAAATTATTCGTTTCTGTTTTTAGGGTTCCATACCCAAAGGGTAAAAACGGGACCCTATTACTAAGACTCCGCTGTCCGTCTCTCCATATGTCTGTCTATTACCAGACTGTATCTCTTGACCCGTGATAGCTAGACAGTTTTTCCCAGATGATGTACTTATTTCTATTGCCGCTATAACAACAAATACCGTATTATGTGTCGCCGCCGGTATCGCAAACAGTAGCGTGCATACTGTTGCTCGTCTGTTAAAGCCCTAAAAAGAGTCTGGCGTGGTCTGTCTTGCCAGAAACAACTGGATATGGAGGTCAAAATAACCTTGTCATGATTTTAGAAAATAGAGAGAATGAAAGAGCCGAGCACAGTAGAGGGGGAACTGATGTCCCATGAACAGCTGAAGCAGAAGGAAGAGTACGACAAAATGATGGCCATCGCGAATGCTCACAAGAAGCGCGTGCGGGAACAGCTCTCGGCGCTCACCTTCGAATACAACAAGATCATCAAGGCGTATGGATTACAGAATCTTAACTTATTTCGTTCAGACCCCTCGGATGTTCTAGTAGGACTACTGGAACATCCGAGGGGCCGAAATTTTGTATGCTGAGGTAAAGCAACCCGTACTCGATACTGGATTAAGATTTTTGATCTAAGATGACTGCCCACACATTTTTTGATGTTGCCTTTACTGACTGTAGTTTTTTACCCATATTTTTCTCAGCTGGACAAGTAATCAAACCTATTTCAAGAGCTGCTTGGAAAACGTGGACTGCTTGCAGCCCGCGCAATGCCTGAAAAGCTTGTAATATATTTATTATTTTATTCAGGAATCGCGTCCTGCCTTTCTCTCAGCAAATCGACGTGACTTTAGACCCTCGTCCTCTGGTCGTCCAGGAAGAAGAGCTAAATGATGCTAAGGCCCTCACCATAAGGAAGCTGGCCCATCAGCTCGAGGCCTCGGACCTGGGTTTGCATAAGATGTATTCGAGGAATATCATACAACTTGACGTTTATCCATTCACGTTAAAGGCTATCAGGTCTGATGTTTATTTTTTATATTATAATTGCTTTGTTTCTTTGTTTGTAAAAACTTTATTGTATTATAAAAAAAACACACAATGAGGTACATAAAATAACAACATAGTAAATTGACAACGGTGGACATCCCATAATGAAATCTCTTCCAGTCAACTTTATTCATCCTATAGTAAGGCTAAGGGCTGCATTAACCACTAGGCGGAGTAGGCAACTGACTAGGAGAGGAGCCTAGCATACCCAAGCGAGTCCCGATTATTTTTACCGCCACCCAGCTTTTTAAGTGCTCAAAACCAAACATTCTGTTCCTCTCGGCCCCTGCTCTACACTGATCAAGGGTATGACAGCTTCTTTATAGTCGTACGTGATGTAAACTAGGATATATATTAAATTGATAAGCAAATAACTTATTTTGTTAATTTAGCACATCACGTACTAACTGGACGTGTAGATTCAATATTACACAGTATTTTTCTTTTTGTATAAATACTCTGCAATAATCAAATTAATTATAGGCTGCGTTGGGCATAAACATGGTTAATCCAAAAGGCCTCCAGCCAAACATTGACTTGTCCTGCCATACTTGCGTACAATCATAATCTTTGAATCGCCAGACATCCACTGTAGTGTTTCTTGCACTTGCATTTACTGGATAAACTTCCCGAAGTTGGGTTTTAGCTTTTTAAGACGAAGTGGTAGCTAAAGTGGCGCCCTCATTTGAAATAAATTGTTTAAAACTAAATATGGTGATTATTAAAAATTTGATTTGTATAAATGTCTAGAAAGACCTTTAAACTATTTTATGAATAACCTTTGAAATTATTACTAATAGTCCGTCTAGTTTTAAAACTGTTTTTCGCCAAAAGTGGCCACTTTTGGCGATAAACAGTTTTAAAACAAAACAGACTACCAATATTACTTTCAAAGGTTATTCATAAAATAGTTTAAAGGTCTTTCTAGACATTTATACAAATCAAATTTTTTATTATGACCATATTTAGTTTTAAACAAATTATTTCAAATGAGGGCGCCACTTTAGCTACCACTTCGTCTTAAACTATATCTCGTAGATTTTATAGACAAAGATTGCCTCCCATTTCATCTGAATTTATTAGGTACCGTGGAGTTTGACTTCACTGCTGATTGCTCTATTTCGAACTATAAGTAGGTACCTATACTTACTATTAGTGCTTATATCAAGTCAAATTATTTACCTGCCATCATGTAGATGGTTATCTTATCTCTATAAGTGAAAGTCTGCTTTTTCACGGCAGTAGTCTTTCCGAAACACCTACTAGCAGCAATATTCAATTCATACAACGTGGAAGAGGTATACCCGTAAACCGTAAATCAAACCACGGTATACTAGATCAGTATAGTATAATTAAATTAGAATAATAAATAATCAAAACACAAAAAAATTGCATTTCCATACAATAGTGTGCAGCCGTCCGGTCAATTTGTACCTATGGGAATGACGTTCTTTTTGTTGTTCTTTTTTTTTTTGTTATTTTAATTTCATTATACTATTATGATCTAGAATAGCCCGTGGTTAGATCATAATGGTGGTGAACTGTATGTCCCTTCCACGTTGTACGACATTAAAAAGGCCTAATTTGATGTCTTATTTCAAAGATAATTTAATGTTTTCTCTACACAGGGACCCTCTAGTAATGATTAGACCTCTACGTCAAAAGAATTTGTCGAAAGCTTTCTTCGATCAACTGGAAGAAGTTTATCAGAAAATGGCGGAGGCTGCTTTACGCGGGAGGTCAGTGTGTAATTCGTCACCACCGAACAAACGAGGTAGATACCTACACAAAATCGATTCAGTAAGCGGCGGCTTTAGTACTGAATTTCTCACTACGGAACGGTCGCCGCGCGTACGTATAGTTTCGATATCAAAACGGGGAGTGACACAGGCCTGCCCTAAACCGTTGAAATTCATTGGATGAAAGTTGTTCAGTCTTCTCTACAAGGATAACAAAATAGTTTGATGACGTTAATGACAATTTTAATTTTCAATCCTTATATTTCCGACATTTCGAATAACTGAATCCTGACTTTTAACCTGCTCACAAAATTTCACGAGAATCGTTTGATAAGTTCGTTGTAGGCAAGAACAGACAGAACTGCGCCCCGTCTCGCGCTGGTCCATGAATTTCAACCACATGAGTCTAATCCTCTGGCCCTGTGCTTACTGTCCAACTGAAACAAACTGCTATTGTAATAAATTTGTTTAACAATCCACATCTATTACAATAATCACAATTTAAGGAGTCATGGCCAAGCCACAGTAAACTACACAAACCAGTTGTGTGTGCACAGTACAGCCACTTGATCAAGACTGCCGCCAAAGTGACCGGTTTTATTACTTGTTGCTAACGTATCTTGCTATTTGAGAATCCAACCGTTGCACTTAGTAGTAAACAAATTTCTTTTTGCACCTGTTACTAACTCTCTGACAAGTATATTTATTTTGGCCTGTCTTGAAACTGAGACGCTTCGCTCGCTCGGTCAGCTGTATTTAAACATTATCAGGCGCAAATAACTACTTCGTCAAAAGTACATTCAAGTAGGCGGGAAGATTCTGCCAATATCCTTACTGACGTTGCGTCTCGCCAATGGCTGGAACTACCAATTCTGTATGACGCTGCGTCATAGAGGACATTGGCCGACAGTTGACGCTACGTCATGCGACAGTCATTAAATTATATAAATGTCATGGAGCCTTTTTGCGCAATGAAATGTTTGAAGTTACTCTTCTATATAAATAGTTTGCTATTCGTCACAGTTGCTAATCGATTAGATTAACTATAAATACACAGATTATATATATTATAATCTTACAATTTACTTACCCTTATAATTTTTATATTACATGCTAACATTAGGAATTTGAATTTACTGGAACTTGACGCAGATATAAAAGGGTGAGTTACAAATAAGTAGGTAGGTACATTTATAAAGTTTCTCCTCCTGATCTGTGTTTAAGTGGCCCCGAACACTAATATAAGGACATTGTTAAAAGTATATATACTCTATTCCTCATAACTCATAACAACACATGTGTCGTAATTTCGCCAAAAAGATACGCCTAGTCATAGACATCTTCAGATCTACTATACTGCCAACATAAGAAAAACTTTTTTTTTAGCATAGTTACGAGGATGACGTCAATTTAAAAATAAATTAAGTTTACTGTAGATATCTAGGATCTCCTAAACATATCTCAAACTTAGATATATATTTCTTGGTTTATTTTTGTATTTTATATAGTCAATATAGTCGTAGAAAAAGTATTGTATATAACGTTATATAAGTACGTAAATAAATGCTCGAGGGCGTTTCCTTTCGTAACCTGCGCCACTCGTATTTTCTGAACCTTCTTATACAACTGTTCCATAATAGTATTTTATGCAACAGTGATGCTGAGAAATCTTTTTGGGGTAAGTACAAAGATACGAACTAAAAAAGACAAAAAAAGTAGTAATCTTGCTCGTGTACATCGTGGATAAACCTACATAAAAATATACATAAATAATTGTTCAAAATAAACCATATATTAAATACATGACAGTTTTCAGAGACAATGTGCACGCACTGCTCTCTTAAACGCATATGTGAGTAAGTTGAACTTAGGGCACAAAAATATACATGAATAATTGTTCAAAAATAAACCATACATCAACTACTTACATAGTTGCTGACAGTTTTCGGAGATAATGTGTACGCACTGCTCTCTTTAACGCATGTGTGCGTAAGTTAACCCTAAAACACAAAAATATACATGAATTATTTTTCAAAAATAAACCATAAGTACATCAACTATTTATATACTACTTACATAGTTGCTGACAGTTTTCGGAGTTAATGTGCACGCACTGCTCTCTTGAACGCATATTGAGTAAGTTGACCCTAATAAGCAATGTTCTGTAAACAGACGTACCGAGTCGACCGCGCGGCGGGTGGCGGGCCGCAAGCAGAGCTGGGGTCCGCCGAAGGTGGCGTCGTTCCTACTGGGCCTGCCTTCGCAGCAGCCGCACCCTCTTAAAAAGGCGCTGCGAAACTATTTCCAGCGGTTGAATCGACATCACATGCAGCTGATCGAGGTCTGTTCACATTTTTTCTACTTCTGTATCTTTTCAATAGTCACGAACACTTATAAGAACTTTTGTACCGTTTTGGTTAGTAAAACCTAGATTTATGATCTAGGAGGATAGATGAGATAAAGGAAAGACTAGATATTGGCAAATGAGATAGGTATAATGAACAACCATTACATTACATTAGTTACAAAGATTCACAAGAACACTAGGTACAGATTAGGTAGTCAGGGTCGTGAGTTATAGTCTCTAGATCCGTTGAGTAGCCCTTCTAGGTAGAAGAACTACTTAGCTTGAGATGCAGCCGAAGAAAAAGAGGACGAGCGCCGGCCGCCGCGCCTTATATATGGGCATGGCCCCCCCCCCGCTGCGCCGAAGAGGGGCGGAGGAGTGCTGGAGCCCGCGCGATGTCACACTTTGATAATTTATGACTTCAAGAAAGTCTATAGTCTATTCCATATAACAGCACATATGTGTCGTAATTTCGCCAAAAAAATACGCTAGCCATAGACCTAGTTTTTTTCTTTCGATTTACCGTACTGCCAACATAAGAAAAACGTTATTTTAACATAGTCACTACGAAGAAGTCAATTTAAGCAAAAAAAAAATTACTGTAGATACCTACCCTCAAATTCATAAAAAACCGTTTGCTAAACCTTAGTTAAAGCATGTTTGTCCCTTTCCCTCTTTAAATATTCGACATTGAAAGAACGAGACAAAACATATTTTAACTAAAATAGGTTTAGCAAACGTTTGTCATTTTTTATGAGGAGCTAGTATCTGTCAAATATATGACAAACATTTTCATATTTTAGTATTTTATTCAGTAAATATAGTCGTAGAAAAAGTATTGCATTAGGTATGCTACGCTGTATAAGTACGTCAAAAATTGCGCCACTCGCATTTTTGACCCTTCTTATACACTATTTCATAAAATACTATTATATAAATTTCGTGGTACTTTTTACATGGCTATACCAGAAAATTTGTTTTATGAGTGTATGGATAAGTACTTGATGGATGGAGCTGAACGGGTCTCGTAGTTGTGAGTGGCACTGGGTTTCCCAAAAATTAAAAAAAAAATAGGCACCAAAGTATATGTATAGTATACAATATGGAAGGGACATACCCGTAATTAATCGAACCACGGACAATACTAGATCACCATAGTATAATAAAATTAAAATAACAGTCGAAAAACAAAAAATAAATCGACATTCCCATACAAATTGCCCGGGCGGCTGGACACTTTTGCATAGAAATGCCGATGTTTTATTTCGACAATTATTTTATATTTATTATAGTATAGTTATATCAAGTCCGTGGTTCGATTTATTACGGGTATTGTCCCTTTCCCGTCGTAAACAAGTTAAATTTTAACCAGTGGCAAGAACACTTGTCGCGGAAGCCTGACCCCAACGCCATGCCGCCCGGCGCGGCGGAGGCTCTGAAGGAAGCTGAGGCCACCATCGGCAACCGCCTGCTCAAGTCGCAGCCGGACTACGTGGCGCCTCCGGGGCACAACACGCAGCTGAGAGTATGCCTCTTAAGGAAGGAGGTAGATGCAACTTTCTTCTCTGTAGCTAAGAGTATGCCTCTTGAGGAATGAGGTAAAGACATCTTTCTTGTCTAAAGTATGCCTCTTGAGGAAGGAGGTAGAGATAGTTTTCTTCTCTAAAGCTAAAAGTGCCTCTTAAGGAAGGAGGTAGGGACAACTTTCTTCTCTAAAGCTCAAAGTATGCCTCTTGAGGAGGAAGTAGAGACAACTTTATTCTCTGGAGCCCATAGTGCCTCTTGATAAAGGAGGTAGAGACAGCTTTCTTCTCTGTAGTTAAGAGTATGCCTCTTAAGGAAGGAGGTAGAGACAACTTTCTTCTCTGTAGCTCATAGAAGAAAGTTCCTCTTGAGGAAGAAGGTAGAGACAATTTTCTACTTTGCAGCTGAGAGTATGCCTCTTGAGGAAGGAGGTAGATGCCACTTTCTTCTCTGTAGCTAAGAGTATACCTCTTGAGGAAGGAGGTAGAGACAACTTTCTTCTCTGTAGCTCATAGTAGGTATGCCTCTTGAGAAGGAGGTAAAGACATCTTTCTTGTCTAAAGTATGCCTCTTGAGGAAGGAGGTAGAGATAGTTTTCTTCTCTAAAGCTAAAAGTGCCTCTTAAGGAAGGAGGTAGGGACAACTTTCTTCTCTAAAGCTCAAAGTATGCCTCTTGAGGAGGAAGCAGAAACAACTTTATTCCCTGGAGCCCATAGTGCCTCTTGATAAAGGAGGTAGAGACAGCTTTCTTCTCTGTAGTTAAGAGTATGCCTCTTGAGGAAGGAGGTAGAGACAACTTTCTTCTCTGTAGCTCATGCATGGTATGCCTCTTGAGTAAGGAGGTAGATACAATTTTCTACTCTGTAGCTCAAGCATACCGCGCCGTCAAAGATTTACAATTCAAAAGCACCGGTTATTTCAAAGACCCGGCTTTTGTGTAGTGCGCTGCCAGTATATGCACAACAGATTTAACTCAAATTTCAATTTACCCAAAAGTTGGCTGAAAAATATCGCTTAAATTATGAGTCCATTTCACCTAGGGTAAACTTACAATCATTGAACGGAACATAATTACTGATTATTTATTTAGGTTTTATAGTGTTAAGTCCACTGCAGCTAATATCTTTATATAATTTGTATCGCTTTTCATCGCTAGATACACGACATTAAGCGAGCATTCAACGACAAAGTGCTACAGCTGCGTGAGCATAAACTTGGGCTGGTGGACAAGATGAAGAAGATTGGGGAAAGACTGGGGGAGATCCGCCTGGAGATCCCCCCCAAATTGGTGAAACCGCCGCCTCCGATCCCACAGATCGACGAGGACCTTGAGTTCCCGGAGAAGAACTTGGAGGTAAATTAACAGAGCAGCAGGAATAAAGTTGATAAAGGCTTCTTTGCACATTACAACTACGGCCCGCTAATTATTTGAAAACTTAGGTATACAATTTTATTGACCGAGTGAGTGAAGCGAGTGAAGCGTCTCAGTTTCCAGATTGGCCAAAATGCTTTTGTCCAGCTGTTTTCGCGTACAGGTCGCATTTCTCGATCGATTCTCGTGAAATATTGTGAGAAGGTTTAAGAATTATGAAGATCTTTTTTGGCGATTAAGTTTATCGAGAATTTTTGAAATAATTCAGTTTTTTTTTATTGCTCATATCTTAACTTTTTATCACTCTTTAAAAGACGTAGGGTTAAAGAAGGTAGTACTTATGTTTCTGCAGATAAAACCCGAATTAGCTGTAGCTACGGAGAGAAGAGGGGCCAAGAAGTCGCAAATCAAGGAGAGAAGGACTTCGGCCTTGTTTCCCAAGCAGAGGGTCCGCCAGCCCAGGATCCTACAGTTTGTGCCCCTCACTGGTATGTTATATTGTCAACTAGATAACGGTTCTTAGCTATGTTTTATGGAATCGGTTCCGCCGTTCTTGAAAGTCGTGTTTTTTTTTTATTTGCCTGGCAAATAAACTTATATAATAACATGCTTTCAGAATCGCGACCGCTGGCTGCATCGTGGGAACTCCTAAAACCAAGACCTGATCACGAATTTTCGGATATTGAGATAGAGATCCGGGAAAGACGCATTCAAAGGTTACAGACACTTATAATCTATTTATTTATTGCTAGTAGTTGATGCCGTAGGCGTAGCGAGATTCGGGGCAAGGAGCTGCTACCCGCTAGAAAAACTTTTTTAAAGGACATATTGCCCTGATTGAGCTAGCCGCAATGATAGCTCTAAACTTGTAATGAAATACTAACGATACTATATTTTATAATAAGTACAATGCGACACAAATAAGTTGAACAAAAATGGTGGACTTAAAGCATTTTTGTACAAATTCCCAGCACGTAGGTTGAACCGAAATGGCGGTTATCGGCGCAGGTACAAATTTGGTTTTCGGACAGCCATTTTGGTTCAATTTACGTGTCGGGAATTTGTACAAAAATGCTCTGAAGTCCGCCATTTTTGTTCAACTTATTTGTGTCGCATTGTACATAGGTACATACAAGAAGATAACTCTAAAAACCCAAGACTCAAGACAATTTGAAAAAGACCATTAGCCATCTTGGCTTGGCTAGGGATCGAACTCAGAACCTCCGAGTGGTGGACTAGTTATTAGGGCCGTAACAGACGGGGCGCAAGTTGCGCCGCGTAACAGCTAGTGATGGGAGTTGCATAAATACTCAACCAAATAGAAGCCTGTATCAACAGTTTAGTTATAGTTGACGACCTTGGTGGAGTAATGGTAACCACATTGGTGGAGGTGCCGCAACAGACGGGGCGCAAGTTGCGTCGCGTAACAGCTAGAGATGGGCAGTGGATAGTACTCAATCTACCCATTTGAGTATGTGTGCATACGCCATAATATGCTTAAAATGTCGGTAAACGTTAAATGCGACGCTAAAATATATGAAAATACCATACTAATCATACACTGAAAGTAGGCTTCTTTGAATAATTATCATTTTTTGCTGGCAGGTGTGCAAAGACGTAATTTTATGTTAAAATAAGTAAACAGACATCAAATGCGATGTGAATATATGAGCACGCTCTATTTACTCTATTTATTAAATCTAGTGGGTAAATACTCAAATGGGTAGATTGAGTACTATCCACTGCCCATCTCTAGCTCTTACGCGACGCAACTTGCGCCCCGTCTGTTGCGGCACCTCCACCAATGTGGTTACCATTACTCCACCAAGGTCGTCAACTATAACTAAACTGTTGATACAGGCTCCTATTTGGCTGAAGCCGACCAACCGACAACAACCAAAACAGAGCGTGTGTAGAGTGGTCGCTCCGACATAATCTATGTATGTCGCTCCGACATATTCCGACATAATATGGTACGCGGTGGTCATCCACGCTAGCTGTCGTCACTACACCCTTTGAAATTTAAAGTCACACAAACAATTTAATGTCTGGTAACATTTTCCATAACGCTATGTGTATCTTGTACGTTCATATCTATGCATAAACTAAATAATGAAATAAGCAATGGTGAAAAAATACCACGTTGAACCAGCGACCTTGGTCTTGATACGACCATGCTCTTACCAACTGAGCTATAACGTGTTCAACTCCGCAAGCCGAATGCCTAAAAACCCTATAAAAATATTGTATGGCTTCTTCACTTTAAATTTTAATTTTCAACTTTACTGTAACAGGTTAAATCAGATACCTTACTTGTAACAGTAGGTAGTAGTGTAAGGCGGGCTCCACATTCGCGCCGTAAACACCCGCGAAAGCCGCGAAACGCGAATGTAGATGGCTTTCCCGCCCGTTCATCTCCTATTACTTTATTTTTATAAGGTTTTTAGGCATTCGGCGTGCAGAGTTGAACACGTGATAGCTCAGTTGGTAAAAGCATGGTCGTATCAAGATCAAGGTCGCTGGTTCAGTTCAGCTCACGAAACTTTTTCAGCATTGCTTATTTCATAATATAGTTTGAGTAGGTACTTTATTAGTACTGCATCTTGAAAGACTAAAAACCATATTAAACTATATGAATGCATGTCACAGACATCTGTACGAGCAAGACATGCTGCTGGCCGACGCCACTGTGTCCGTCCAACAGTTTGACGCGCGCTTGCGGCAGCTGCAGAGAGAACGCATTCGAGTACAGGTGCCTTACTTGGGTATTTTTTGGGTTAAAAATAATTTATTTTGTACTGATAAGAAAATAAAGCATCGCAAAATAATGTCACTTGTCTTTGAACATGTCCATTTTAACGTGATTTTGGATTTATTATTGCAGAAAAATTAGTCTGAGTTTAGGCTAGACCGTAATACAGGGTGTTTTTTAAATCACTGGCATCCTGTCTACTGGTGAAAGTACTCATGAATATGAGCAACTTTTTGTAAGGGACCGACTCAATCCCACCGAAAAAAAAATCAGCTGTTCTATACTATTTTACAATACTTAGAATCCCAACATGTATGGAACTGCTGATTTTTTTTTTGGTTGGATTGAGTCGGTCCCTTACAAAAAGTTGCTCATATTCATGAGTACTTTCACCAGTAGAAAGGATGCCAGTGATTTAAAAAACCCCCTGTATAATTATTAGAGTATTTATTTACAATATAGATACATTAACACACAGAAAAAAATTCTATTATTTGCCAGGTAAATTAAAAAAACCCCGACTTCCAAGCGTTAACCCCCAATAACTTTTAAACGCTGAACCGATTTCTATCAAACATAGCTAAGAAGATAAAAGCAAACAATATAAGTATTAATAGTTCTTAGTAAGTAGACGATCTTTGTCAAAAATCATCCCATATTTTTTTTTCCTCATCTCAGGAGAAGAGCCAGCTTCTGGAGTTACACCTATACCAACTTCACAGAGAGATGAATGTGTTGAATCGTTTTGAGGCCCATGAAGACAGACTGGCAGAAAGAGTATATGCCAAGCTAATGCAGGTAGTACCTTAATGTAGCGTAACCTAGATGATAAGAATATATATTTGTAATTTTATATCGAACAAACCAGTCTTTCAACTTCATCCTCACGACAAAGAGACGAATAATCAACGATGTCACAGTGATCAATCGGATCAAAACCGGCGGAGCGATCACCGAATAGTACGAGGCATCGTGAATATTGATCTCAAAGTCGAAAGGTCGCGGCTGATAAAGTCGACGCTCCGACGCTTTCAGCTTGAACTGTCAAATCGCTTCGAAGGCCTTTAGGATTACGTTATAGTTTACGAGATAAACCAAAGGTGTATAGAAGCTGTCCAAGCGGTGGGATCGTAGGTGTTTAGGTCCCGCCCCAAATGAAATCCTCGAAAAATCTGCTTAGACCCTAGACCTGGATATCATCCTGTACGAGCTTAGGATGGCCCTCAAACAGCCCAAAAACAACAAGGCGCCGGGCGAGGATGGAATCGGGTAAAGGAGCAATGCACGAGAGCTATTCCTCTGCAAAGAGGTGTAAGATAGGGAGACATTATATCTCCGAAACTGTTCACTGTTGCACTGCAAGATGCCTTCAAGCTTCTGGAATGGAAAAGATTTGACATCAACATCAATGGCGAGTATATCACTTACCTTCGATTTGCCGACGATATTGTTGTCATGGCAGAATCGATGGAATACTAGTACTATGCTCGGAGACCTAAATCGAGTTTCACAACAAATGGGTCTTAAAATGAACATGGACAAAACGAAAGTAATTTTTAATGCTCATGTCGCGCCACCTGAGTCAATTGATCCAGGCAGGAAGTTCCAGCTTTGAGGAAAAGGTCTTTCAACGAGTTCGACTCGGCTGGGCAGCATTCGGGAAGCTGCGCAGTGTCTTCTCGTCCAAAATACTTCTATGCCACAAGACTAAAGTCTACAACCAATGTGTGTTACCAGTGATGACTTATGGCTCTGAAACGTGGTCCCTTACTATAGGTCTCATAAGAAGACTCAAGATCGCTCGTCGCACTATGGAGAGGGCTATCCTCGGTGTTTCTCTACGTGATCAAATCCGAAATAAGAAAATTTGTAGGAGAACGAAAGTCACTGACATAGCCCAGCAGATTAGGTCGTTGAAGTGGCAGTGGTGCTATGAGTCCCGACCACCGATGGGGAAGGTTCTAGAATGGCGACCGCGTACTGGCAAGCGAAGCGTAGGACACCCAACCACAAGGTGGTCAGACAACCTGACCAACCAAGTCGCTGGAAAGCGCTGGGTGCACGCCGCTCTTGATCGGTCATTTTGGAAATCCTTGGGAGAGGCCTATGTCCAGCAGTGGACGTATGCGGTTGAAATGATGATGATGATAAAACCAGGCTTCGTTTGGCATCCGAGTTTTTGTTTGTTTTTCGTGTGTGTGAGTGCGTAAAGCCATCTGACATAGCTTGACGACTGCCATACAATGGTGACAGCCGGGACCTACGGTTTATATACTCGTACATGCCTTCCGAAGCATGGAGGAGCTCGGGAAATTTTTATACCTCTTGTGGGCACCCATTCAAGTGCGGACCACGCCCTGTGTCGCTTTACTTGCGAAAGCGCTATTAATGCGCACTCCTGCCGGGCCACCAAGCTCCTTAACTCCTTATGAAGGGAACTTAGTGAAACACTCGGATGCCGAGTGTTTCACTAAGTACCCTTTGCCAGGATAGTTTTTAGTCATAAATATCAATGATCATCATTAGATGCCATTTTCATACTGAAGTTTGGAGGTCAGAAGGCAATATTCTCTCTGGCCCGGGTTATTCTCATCTTAATGTATTTCACTGTAAATGTAGCCATGACGCTACTCGAAGTACAAAGCCTGACATGACTAATGTATTTAAATATATCACCATACTATTTCCATTTTTATCTTGCCCGTGATTGAAACCATGTGATTTAAAAATAAAAGCGTTCCCAACCGTAGTCACACCGGTACCTAAGGCTGGTTTCACAGCTATGCGGGAGATCCGGTCTCCCCTACGTACAAGTTCCAGGAGCTAAGATACATGTGAGGAGCCAGAACATCGTTTCACTGCGACGAGAATCGTTCCGTACGGAACACACTCCGGGTAGAGCCGGTACAACGCCACGCGCTCATTTGTACTGAAGTCTCGTTTCACGGGTCGCCTGTATTACGGCCGAACCGTATGGGTCTCCCGCACACCTGTGAAACCAGCCTAAATAATCTCTTGGAGCTTACAGGAGAGAGCATGTCATTGTATGGTCGACGCTCTTGATTTAACAACAAGACAATTGAAGTAAAAAGATACTTTATTTATTTTTTAGGTTCGGGCTGTTCAGGAACAGATTCTGGACTGTGAGCAACGCATTGAAGAACACGAAACTCAAAAGGAAACCTTAGACGAAGAATGTCAAGAAATACAGAGGCAGTTCAAGCGATTGGTGGGAGACAACAAATTCGCAGACTTCCTCAGGAGGATCTTTAAGAAGAAGTACAGACCACCAAAGACCCATGACGATGATGGTATTATATTCATGCTAATAATAAACTTACTTACTGCAGCTTCTCTTACTGACGTCCTCTGCTTTCCTGATGTGACTACTGTTGTTGGTCAAAAACAAAAAATTCTTGGTGGCCAGCATAAAAATAAAACATAGTAAAAATATAACAAAAGTATACCGCCTTTGTGCGTCGCCTACATGGTTATTTTGTGACGTGACCAGTCCAGTCCCATTACGAGCTGCCCTATTGGCGACGTCAACTTGCCCCTTGGCAAAGGCCTCTCCCAGCTGTCTCCTTAGTATTCTATTCCTTGTTTCTTCTCCATTATCCTCCAGCTGTTTTCTTGGTGTCATCTCCTCCTAAGCCCTGTTCTCCTTCTTTTTCCATCATGAGGATACCACTCTATTTTCTTCTCGTCGAGTCGAAATTTACCTTTTCTGTAACGCTGTTTATCTATTAATTTTTCTTACTTCTCAAAGTATGACCAGTATATTTCCATTTTCTTTGGGATTTCTATGAAATGCCAAACCGAGACGTCAGTTAGATCGAGCAAGTACGGTGCGCTACCATTGTTCAATCAGTGGTACTAGTGGGATAAATCAGTATCATTTGTACCATCAGTGGTACTACCCAATGGTACAGGTGGTCCGGCGGCACCATTTCATATGCGATATGGTGATGTAACGATGAGAATAGTAAGGAGACGTCGCCAACGCGAACGGGGCAGCTCGAAATGGGGCTGGACTGGTCACGTGTCACGTCACATAATAACCTTGTAGGCGACGCACAAAGGCGGTCTACTTTTGTTATATTTTTAAGCTGTTTTATTTTGATGCTGGCTACTGAGATTTTTTGTTTTTCTGTAGCCAGCGTAGATTTAAATTTTTTTTTTAATGATATTCCATTTTATAAATGGGCAGATGACTGGGTCAAAAATAATTTATTCGGTACTGTTCATAAAATATAACGTCACAAAATAGTGTCACTTTTTATTGATCATATCCATTTTTAAGAAGATTTTAGATTTATCAATGCAGAAAAACTGATATTTTTTTAGAACGTAATTTGACTCCGAATAAGCATTACGTTACGCTTTTATATCTCATACAGATCCCATACAAAATATTTGTTTTGACATTTCGAAAAAGTGTCTGATTTGACATGTTGTCATCTAGCGGATTGTTTTGTATATGTAAATATTTTTCTACTTTCGCGTCTTGTATTTTAATTTGCATCACCACAAATCTATGTAAACTATTACGATCTTTCAGATTCTTCGGAATCGGAATCCTCGTCATCTTCCAGCGAGGAAGAAGACGAAGGCAGCTTGGACAGCCGAGACATCGGCCCGATCCGACTGGACCCCAACGTGTGTCCTGAAGGATGCGATCAGGAGATCTACGACAAGACTTACGATTTGAGGAATACCAGGTAGGTTTAGATTTAGATCAAAGAAGCACGCTATTAATCATGAATTTCTCACGTGTCCCTTTCTGTGGCACCGTAAATCAGCTAGTTTCCACCAAGTAGTATACTTTTTACCCGACTGCGCCAGAAGGATGATTATGTTTTTCGAGTATGTATGTATAATTGTTTGATACGCTCTGCGGCCTTAACGGCTCGATGGATGGATGGATGGCTAGAAAGGTGTCATTAGATTTGTCTTAATCGTCTGCATCGGTGTTTTTTTTTTTAATAATTACTTGTTTCTAAACGTCAAAACAAACCTTGTCTATTCTCAGGGACAAATAGCGCTCCTATAATATCATTATTCTGATTTTAGACACAAGCACGAGCAAGACATCATAGAGCAAGACAAGCTGATTGAGCTGCTCAAGCGAGACATCGACGCTCACAACAAAGTTAAACGCAAGCTCTCCGCTCAGCTGGACAAGAGGAAGAACGACTTGAGAGAGTTTATGGTGACGAGATTGAAGTGATATTTTTGTAACGCGTCACTTAACGAAATTTTTTCTTCAACAAATTTGCGAGGCTAATAAAAAAATAGCTTCGACACCATCTAGTGATGAGGGGCGAAACTACATATTCCACGGTTAGCGTCAAACTTATAACACCCCTCTTTTTGTAGGGGATTTAAAAAAAAAACGTACGTTTAGTTTACTACTACCTCTCCAGTAATAGTATACAATGTAGAAGGGACTCACTCAATCACTATAGTATAACTAGGTTTTGCCCACGGCTTCGCTCGCGTAGGGGTGGAATTTACCAAAATCCTTTCTTAGGGGATGCCTACGTCATAGTAGCTTTATGCATGCAAAGTCTCAGCCCGATCCGTTTAAAATTGACAAAGTTTCATACAAACTTTCAACCCCTATTTTATCCCCTTGGTAGTAGAATTGATCAAAATCCTTTCTTAGCGGATGCCTACGTCATAACATCTACCTGCATGCCAAATTTCAGCCCGATCCGTCCAGTGGTTTGGGCTGTGCGTTGATAGATCACTATGCCAGTCAGTCAGTCACCTTTGAGTTATATATATTTAGAAGATAGAAGAAGAAGAAGAAGATAGAAGATAGATGAAACTCAAATAAAAGTCAAAATAAAAAAAAATTTTTCGTCATTTTCATACAGAAGTGTGCAGCCGCGCGGCCATTTGTATGGGGATGTCGAAATTTTGTTTTGGTTATTTAGTTGTTATGTTAATTTAATTATACTATAGTGATCTAGTATAGCCTGTGGTTCGATTTATTACTGGTTCGTCCCTTCCACGTTATATGTCCAGAAGTTCAAGAACATCGAATTTGATTAGGTAATACCGAAGTACAATACACGCGCACGTAAGTTGAACAAAAATGGCGGTCGTTGTTGTGTGGTTTGTCCGTTTAGAATCACATTTCTATAACATTTCTATCCGAACTTCAGAAAGAAATGATTTCGGCTTTGAAGAAAGACTAAAACATCTCTTTTAACACTTTTATCTCCAATTAAACATGCGCCGACGGCCGCCATTTTTGTTCAATTTACGTGCCGGGTATTGTAAATGAATTTTCCTAATTGATCACTATTGCTTGCCTGAAAGGGTAAACTGTTGGAAGCATTGGTCAAAACGATACGCCATATTATGCAAACCTATCATCTTACTAGATTATTGGTCAGGCAAATCAAAAACCCCCTGGCGGGAATACACACTATTCCAACCGATGTTAAACCTCTTAAGACCTACATTAATGCCATTTTCTATTGTTATCTCATTGTGCCTGGTATTTAACGGTCTCGAAGGATGTGGCATTGATATCCGTAGCGGCATATCTATTATTTGCTACGTAAATATGAAAAACCCTGACTTTCAAGCAATAACCCCAATTACTTTTAAATGGTTGAACCAATTTTAATTAAACAGAGGTAAGAACCAGCGCAAGAGAATTTGTTTTCACGTAAAAAAATCGCATGGAAATCGGTCTAACCGTTCGAGATCTAAACGATACCATTAATGTTGCCAGATGTAGATAGCTGAAAATCGGAACAGGAGCTAAAAAAAATCGGGATCATGGCTTCTAAATCGGGATAAATTAAAAATAATTTTGGAGCTTAAAAATCTTTATATAAAAATATTATTATCTGTCTGTGACCATCACCATGGTAATGGTGACAAACTATAATAGGATCCTGTTTTTACCCTTTGGTTACGGAACCCTAAAACTAATTTTTAATTACGCAGCAAGATAAGTCTGAATGAATGAACGAATAACTAGGTAAAGACTATAATTGGAGTTGCCCAACGTTACAAAAACGTTAAAAATGACAATCTCGTAACTTTGACTAACTTAAATAACCTTGTAATAAATTTCTGCAACCAGCCAAAAAATTTTGACATTTGGCGTCCCGGTCAAGGTATAATCGGGACATGTCCGTATAGTACTTGAAATCGGGACATCCCGCTTAAATCGGGACGCCTGGCAAAGAGTTGTGCAATTAATCATTTTGACTTTGGTCGCAGAAGGTTCGACCTGAGTATTTTCTTTTTATGTTCAGCTCGGTTGCTCCACACACAAGAACTTAGATCTTTAATGAGAATAAGATGTGGAGCAACCAATGCCTTCCATCCTTCACATCCCTGTAGTCAAAGTCAAAAATCATTTATTTATCTTTGGATATTTGTATCACTTGATAATTGTAAATTTTTACCGTGACTTCCAATTGTAGATTAGAAAATTGATTCATGATATTTTAGTCGTTTTATAAACCTACTTGCTGCGCCACGCGGTGTTACCTACCCGCGGAAAAATAGCCTATGTGTTAATCCAGGATGTCAGCTTCCTACATACCAAATTTTATCAAAATTGGTACAACCGTTTGCGCGTGAAGAAGTGACAAACCTACACACACACTCACTAACTTTCGCCTTTATAATATTAGTGTGATATCTAGGTCTTTTCCGGTCTATCTCTGGTCTCTATACACGCTGACTTTTCATTGGTTATGGAAAAAAAGAATGTCACCATATACGTAATCTAAATTTGTGTATGACATAAGATTTTCGATCGAGAGATCCACGTAGTTACGCCCGTTCATAACTGACGCGTGACCCCAATGAACTCAAAACCTAGCCGGCCGGCGGTAGGTACCACTAGTTGATCTCACGATTTTACTTTCGAGTTCAGTAAACATTTTTGGTTTCTGAATTTTTATTTTGAATAGCTAATTAGGTATTACTAACGATCCTTATGAAGTGTCCTTCGGCTCCAAAACTAAAGAAAAATCACCGTGTATATGATTAAATTAATACTTTGATTTAATACTTTATGATATATTATGTGTAATTAATTACCTGTTTTCTTCTCTTTTCCTGTCCTGGGTCTGCTGGAAGAGATTTCTTATGAAATAAGCAGTACCTATGTACTCAATGTTCTTACTTTGTTCGTTCCTATTTTTGTATTTTGTGTACATGAATTTTGTAAATAAAAAATTAAATTACTCCAGATGGAGAAACAAAGCTGCATGAACGAAGTGACCCAAGTGGTGATACTCCGGTACGACCAAATCCGCGCGGCCGCCCTGCGCGGCTGCACCGGCCCGGACGGGCTGTCCAAGACGGTCGTGTTCCCGGAACAGATGCTGCTGAAGCTGCGTCGGCGGGTGCTGGAGCTGCAAGAGGAGATCAAACAGCAGAAACAGCGGCAAAAGTAAAGGCCCATTTACACAGTGCAAGTTGTTTGCCTTTTGCAATAGATGACTCGTGTAGCGTTTATAATCCGCTATTTTTCAACTAGTCAAATCAGATACTATTTTCTAAACGTCAAAACAATCATTTTCTGTGGGATTTGTATGAAATACAGGCAGATGACGTCATAGTCAGTCTCGATTATCGATCTCTGTTATACGGACGTGTACAGTGTTAAATCAGAATTTCAGATATCGTCAACCGTTTTCAAGTTTCACTGTTACGATCTTTTTAATAATGAAGTGTGCATCCTGCGAAACTCCCTTCAACGATGGTGTCCAGTGTGGTTCTTGTAAGAGGCACCTAGACTTTAGTTGTGCGAATATTACCGAGGCAGGCTACAGGAAGCTCGGTCCTGATAGAAGAGCGGCTTGGAAATGCCCAATGTGCAGAAGATTATCGCCCACGCCCCACCAAACCTCTTCCATCCCTAACACTGAGGCTACCCTGGACACTATTCTATCCGAACTTCGCGACATGAAGAAACAGCTTTCAAGCCTACCAGTGTTGCAACAGGACATTAGAAGCATTAAAGAGGAGCTTTTGGATTTAAAACGCTCGCATGAGTACAACAGCGCTTCTATCGTTGCACATACTGAGAGAATAGTAGCTCTCGAAAATAAGATTCCATTAATTGAGGATGTTCAGCTTAGTATGACGTCAATTCATTATGATATAGATGGCGTTAACAGAAGTATAGCCGCGTTTGAGCAACGAGCAAGGTTGAGCAATGTGGAAATTAAGGGTGTTCCCCCAAGGAAAGAAGAAAATCTGTTCTCCATCATAGAATCTATCAGTAAATTAGTCAATTTCAAATTTACTAAAGATTCGATCAGTTACATCTCGAGAGTACCAGTCTTCGGCTCCAAAGAAAAATCTATCATTGCGGCTTTCACCAATAGATACGTAAAGGAAGATTTTGTCGCTGCAGCACGTGCTAAGAAGACCTTGCTGGCGAAAGATCTTGGATTTGCGAATGCTGAAGGACTGGTTTACGTCAATGATCACCTTACTTCACAGTCAAAAAGTCTTCTAACGTTGTGCAAGTCTACCCTGAAACCAAAAGACTACAAGTATATCTGGGTGAAATTTGGAAAAATTCATGTTCGTAAAACAGACGCTTCGCGGGTTTTCGTGATTAACAGTGAATCTGATTTAAAAGGACTAAATTAACTTGTTTTTTAAATTTATTTAGGACTTTTGTTGGCGTATCAAATCTGGTAACCCTTCTATTTCTTTCTCTCACTTACATTTGCATATTCAGACCGTTATTCCATAAAATAATTGTATACATCAATTCATTCGTTTGTCGTTTACTGCATCGCTTGTTAAAACTAGTAAAAATGTTTATGACCGCTGTCGATATCCCCGCCTGGGCACGCGACCTTGGTCCGCTGCGTTGGCGCATCCCGCCACTGTATCTACGCATTGTTTACAATCAGGTAACCAATAAACTATTAACTATCTTGCTCACACCAGTTAGCATGAATTACTGTCACCAACTCATGTTATCCCTGCTGTCCAATGGATTAAGTGCATGTGTTGTAAACGGACCGGTTCTAGTTATACATTTTGTGCATAGTTCACGCGCTTATTCGCAAATCGATTACCTTACTTATTTAAAATGTAGTACACGTACGTTTGTTAATTTTATACATATTAAGATACTTAACTTGTTTCTACGTAACATTAAAATTGACTATGGTTAATTTGTCTCCATTGCAGTTTAAAAATAATGAAAAGCTATGTATTTATTATCAGAACGTGCGTGGACTTCGAACAAAAACTGAAACATTTTATCGTAACTTATGTTCTACTAACCTATACGATTTAATTATTATAACGGAGACCTGGTTGGTAGATAGTATACATGATAATGAGTTGTTCGACAATAGGTATGTTGTATGGCGGCGTGACCGTGACTATGCGTTGACAGAACAGAAATTTGGCGGTGGTGTACTTATTGCCGTTCGGAGGGAGTTATCGGTGCAGCTGGAGTCTAGTTTTAGTTCGTCCGCGGAGGACTTATATATTAGACTTAGGGTTCCTCAGGTAAATGGTTTTATTAGGTTATATGTTTGTGTACTTTACCTATGTACGCAAAATGAAGGATTTAGTTTTTCACAACAATTACATAATTTCTTGGAGAATCTAAATAACATGAATACTTCTGAAAACGAGATGTGTAGGTATTTAATTGTAGGCGACTTCAATATGAGCGATATTACGTGGGCATTATCCACCGACGCGACTTATTTTTTACCCTCTAATGTGACTAAATCACACGAAATTTATTTTATTGATGAACTAGCATTTCTTAATTTGCGCCAATTTAATGGCGTTTCTAATAAATTTAATAGGATATTAGATCTAGTGCTCTGTAATGATGACGTGTCGGTAACAGAGTGTCCGACGCCGTTGGTACCTATGGACCCGAATCACGCCGTTCTTGATATCTCTGTAAGTTTTCATGAGCTGGAACCACTTAAGCCTGCTCCATTGATAAAATATTTATTTAATAAGGGTGATTATGACAGCATTAGTCGTGAATTGTCTTTGATTGACTGGGAACCTGAATTTTCAAGCAGAACTATGGAGGATGCTACTAGTTATTTTTATGACATATTTAATAAGTTACGTAATAAATATATACCCTCGAAAATAATAACTCATGATAGTTTTCCTCCCTGGTATTCCTCTGCATTAAAAAAAGTTATTAAGGAAAAAGATAAATTCCACCGTAAATACAGGGTATACGGGAACCTCTCCGATTTGCAATCTTTTACAGTATTAAGGGATAGGGTAAAGCGTATGGAACAATCTTGTTTTAAGACTTACATTTCATCAGTTGAGAAATCTATTGAAAAATCTCCTAAACAATTCTGGGCGTATTTTAAATCAAAATCCAAGTCTAATTCCATACCCAGTTGTGTGAGATATGGCAATGTTGAAGCTGACACAGGCGCAGGAATCTGTGAATTATTCTCACAATATTTTAAATCTAACTTTTCAGATCCGGATCCAGATGACTTACAATGTTTTAATAACCATTTGTCAGATTCCTTAACTGATATTCACTCAATTGTAACTGATGAGTCTGAGGTGTATGATTTAATCCTTCAATTGGACGTTTCTAGGTCGGCTGGGCCAGACAACTTACCTGCTCGCTTTCTCCTGGGTTGCGCCAAAGCCATTGCCAGACCTATCTCACTACTTTTCAATAAATCATTTAAGGAGCATTGTGTGCCTGCCATCTGGAAGTCAGCTTATATCACTCCAATTCCGAAAAAGGGCTCAAAAACTGAGGTTACTAATTTTAGGCCGATTTCAAAAATATGCATAATTGTTAAACTATTAGAACGATTGACTTATAATCGTGTATTTCCTGCTCTTAAACAATCGATCAGCGATATACAGCACGGATTTCTTAAAGGACGATCTACTACATCTAACTTAATTCTTCTCAATGATTTTGTTACTGATTCAATGGATAAGGGTTTTCAGGTAGACGTAGTTTACACTGACTACAGCAAGGCTTTCGATAGAATCAGTCATAATCTTCTAATCAATCGGTTATATAGTATGGGCATACGAGGTGATCTTCTGAGATGGTTCGCGTCATATCTTGAGAATAGAACACAGGCGGTGGTGATCAGTAATTATATTTCTAGCTGGGTTCCGGTTCCTAGTGGCGTTCCACAGGGATCGTTGCTGGGGCCGTTACTTTTTACAGTATTTGTCAATGATATAGGTAGTTGTTTTAAATCATCTAAACTTCTGTGTTATGCAGATGACATGAAAGTATTTAGTTCCGTATCATCTAATGCTGATGTTGAGCTTTTACAACAAGACTTAAATAGACTTGCTAACTATTGCACTCGTAATCGATTAGATTTAAATCCGGATAAGTGTGCAGTTGTTACATTTACTCGTAAGACCAAACCAATTGTCGCTAAATATTATCTTAAAAGAACAGAACTAAATAGACAATCTGGTATTCGGGATCTGGGTGTATTCCATGACTCTAAATTAATTTTTGATATTCATATTGATAAAATAATAAAAAAAGCTTCCAAATCTTTAGGTTTTTGATGCGCAATTCTAAAAATTTCAATCAAGCTAAAACCTTTAAAATCTTATACTGTACTTATGTAAGGAGTCATTTAGAGTACGCTTGTCAGGTCTGGAATCCCAGATACGATACATATATATCAAGAATAGAGGCAATTCAAAAAAAGTTTGTCCGGTATTTGTGCTATCGACTGCATATTATCTATAGTTCCGATTTATACAATATAATGTGCTCGAAGCAACACCTTGTACCACTAGATAAGAGGAGAAATATAGCTGATTTGGTTTTATTTTCAAAAATTGTTAATGGTGTAGTGGATTGCCCGGACTTGCTTGCTAAGATAGGTTTCATGGCCCCATGCAGAGTATTGCGTAATAACTCTTTGTTTTTTACCCCTTCAGTAAACTCCAACTACAGACAAAATTCATTTCTTTGGAGGGCAGGCAATAGCTACAATCAGGTTTCGTCTGAGGTTGATATCGACATATTTTCTAGTAGTATACCTAGACTGAAACGCCTTCTAACTGATTTCTTTTTCCCAAGCGATGTAGTTAACGACGATCAACACTTAAATGCAATGTAAGTAACTTATGTATTTACTTCTTTATAAGTAATCCCACAAACTACTATCATATTGAACATAAATTAAGGACTGAGTATGCTGAGCTGATGATTTAAAGTTGCAGCTTTGTGAGCAGATTGTAAGTGATAACGTTATGTTTAGAGATCGTAATCTTTAAAAAATACAATGTTTTTTATCAGTGAGGACCTGTAATGGACTTTTTGTATCCATAGTGTTATCTATATATAAAATAGAATAGTTGTTGGTCTTCCCAATAAAATAAAATAAAATAAAATAAAAATAGTTTCTTGGAGTCAAATAGCGCTCTTATTATCAGTTATTCTGCAATAATGAATCTGAAATCACGTTAAAATGGATATTTTTATAACAAGTGACATTATTTTGCGACGTTTTGTATTTATTTTTACCCAGGAAAATACCCAATTTTTCAAAACTAAAAATCGACTTTACCACCAAACTACGCAACTGATTTTGATAAAAAAAAAAATCTGGAGCTGCCCGAAAAGTATGCCCTTTAAAAAAGCAACTACTACTACGTAAAAAAACGAAACAAAACATTCCGACAAATTGATAAACTCCTCCTTTTTTACCCGACTGCGCCAGAAGGAGGGTTATGTTTTTCAAGAGTATGTATGTAAAATTGTTTGGCACACTCAGCAGCCTGAATGGCTCGATCGATTTTAGCTTGAGAGGTTTCTTTAGATTCGTATTTACTGTAAACGTGACTCTGGGTATATCTGTTAGGTCTATATATAAACTAGGTGCTAAAGAGTCCCTAAGGGAACTTTTTAAAGACATCAATATTTTGACCCTCCCTTCGCAATTTATCTATGCGAACTTTATGTACGTACGTGCGTCAGAATATACATACATATGTGAAATAATACGATATTCAAAGTATTAACTCTAGAGATAAAATAAATTAGCTATCTCAGCTTTTCAGTTAGAAAAAAAAAACGAATAAAATTCCTGGCTAAGGCTGGACCAATATTGAACTGGGTTTCTTTCGGCGTAATCTTTCCAGCGGTAGTCGTTCCGAAACGCTAGTAGTTTTTAACTTTTGCATTAAAATAATATTTAAAAAAATTACCTTCAATAAGAGATAAATTTTTCCTACATTTAATAAAAAATATTTTTGACTTTGATTTTGACTATTAAAATAAAAAAAGAATGTGGTGTCGTGGGACACCAGGTAGGAACGAAGTTCCTTCGGCTAATGTAGAATCGACACAATGTGTATACGACTGTCGCGCCTGCGCACGTCTCATTTAACGAGGTCATCCTTACGGTTTTACTATCACATTTTTTTCAGTTCGGTCGCGCAGCAAAATCCCTATCTCCTCCAAGCCTGCCGTAAGGAACTTCGTTCCAAAAAAAAACAAAATGTCGAATTTTTGGCGCCAAATTCAAATGTTTGCCTCGCTCTTCAGCCTGAACGCCTCAATGGGTATAAGCTTAAGAGATGTCGTTAGATTCGTATTGTGAAAGTGACACTGGGTATATCAAAATAAATGAAATACAAAAAAAAAAAAACAAAAAAAAGCAGTCGGGTTTTTTGTTTTTGTAATATTTACTCGATAAATAATGACTTGTGAGTTATTGAATGCATACGATGTGCCTTGCCTCCAGGGTGAATCGCACTCACCTGTTTCGCATGAACATCGACCTGCGCGCGATGCAAGCGCAGGCGGAGGAGCTGCGCGCGCAGATGCGTGACGTGCTCACGCGCAAGCTGGGGAAGCCGAGGAAGGTCGACAAGACCCTGGACGACCTGTTGAGGATGATGGCGAGGAGACACAAGTTCTATGCCACTTTTGGCTCTTCACCGCAAATGATGAAACAACTTCGTCAATGGCGGGTAATTTTTCAAAACAGATGTTGCGCAATTTCTTTAGAAGAAAATACTTGCAATTTACCAGCTCCTTCTCGCGATCGTAAAAGCCAATCAAGGGAATAGGTGAAAATATGAATCATATATATTAACTAGCTTTAACCCGCGACTTCATTCGTGTAGAAGTCGAAAATGTGTCTAATAGGATTTTTAATTGATTTTATACTTTATTAATTTTGTTATAACCAATTATGATATTAATAATTTAAAATATTTGAATACTTATCAAATATAATAATCTTTATAATAATGTAGGGATTGAAAGGCCAAGCGGACCCGACGAACTTTGTACCTACCGCTTGTCCCGTTCCCGTTCCTGTTCCACCGACCCGACCCAATTTATGGATTATTTTAACGACTAATTAAAAAATGTGTCTCGCTTCAAAAATGTAGAAGATTGCAACCCCCATTGCACCACAATAGGAAAGTTATTTTCAAAATCTAATAAATGCATTATTACTTTCTATTAACTCCTAAAACAAAATTAAAAATTTCATGTATTTCACTTGAAAAATTACGTAATTTCATACAAACTGGCAACCCCTATTTCACCCCCTTAGGGATAGAATTTCAAAAAACCCTTTCTTAACCCTATCACCAGGCTGTATCTCATGAACCGTGATAGCTAGACAGTTGAAATTTTCACAAATGATGTATTTCTGTTGCCGCTATAACAACAAATAATAAAAACAGAAAAAAAAAACAAATATTTAAGTAGGGCTTACAACAAACGTGATTTTTATAGATATTGGTACGGAACCCTTCGTGCGCGAGCCCGCCTCGCACTTGGCCGGTTATTTCCTCGTTCTTGCCTGTCATCACACTAAGTGGCCTAAGCTTCGGGTCTTGCGGCTCTGGGGGGTTACTTCAAAAGCGGTACGCAAGACGGACGTTACTGCGTATCCGCGTTTCAGTGTCAAGCAACATGGAGCACTAACGTATGATGACATGGGCGTACCCAGGTTCTGGGCCAGGGGGGGGGGGGGCAAATCAGGTTATTTTATATAGACATATAATCAAACAAACATAAATTATGTATTTTTAACCGTCTTCCAAAAAGGAGGAGGTTATCAATTCGTCGCGATCTTTTATAGTTTAGTTTTTTTTTTCTGTATGTTCACCGATTATTCAAAGATGCCTGGACCGATTTGGAAAATTATTTTTATTTTTGAAAGGGTTTAATTTCCAAGTGGTCCCAGAGAACTTTCATCAAAATCGGTGGTGTAGTTTGGGGGTAAAGTCGGTTTTTAGTTTTGAAAATATTTTATAAGGCAATACAGTTTATGACGCCATCGACTTTTTTTTTTGTGTGAAAGCAAGTTTTCTTGCCCCCTCTGCCCCCCCCCCCCCCCCCCCCCCTCGGTACGCCCATGTATGATGAAGTCTTATTTGGTTTGACATACAATAGAACGTCACTATCGTACGACTAACGTATTATTTTATGGGGTAACCCCCCGGGGCTCCATCTGCCCAGGGTGGGCCGTAAGACGTAGGATTTAGATCTGCCTCATTAAGGGGCTACCTGAATTTTTCGGGGTCCAGTGCTGCCCCCATTTCAAATAAATCATTTGAAAGGAAACAGAGATACCATTTAAAATTTTATCTTGATCAGACCCTAGATAACCTTTTAAACTATTTTATGAACTACTGTTTACAGTTAAAAGTGAGAACGTGAAGCTTTTCTACGCACATCCGCCAAAAGTGGCCGTTTTTCGCAATTGTGCGTAGAAAAGCTTCACGTCCTCACTTTTAACTGTAAACAGTAGTTCATAAAATAGCTTAAAGGGTTATCTAGGGCCTGGTCAAGACAAAATTTTAAATGATGTCTCTGTTTCCTCTCACATGATTTATTTAAAATGGGGGCAGCACTGGACCCCGAAAAATTCAGGTAGCCCTTTAAAGACAAAGTCGCGATTTGCGTATATGTCGCAGCTATTTGGTTAAATCAGTCAGCTAACTGGACTCCTAGACCGTTCTGTTAAAGCCGGCATCCAATCAAATGGCTAAAGGACGACTAGCCAAGTCATTGAAATGGCTAAATGTAGAAAGTATAATCATTTAGTTAAATTGAATATTGACGAATTTGTGATACGGTCAAGGTTCACAAATTACTGACTACTACGTTTTACTAATACCCATCACTAAATAACTACAGACCATTTGTGTAGGTATTTAAAAGAATGTAAACAATTTTGACTTGTTTTTTATTGGAATACTAGCTTTTGCCCGCGGCTTCGCTCGCGTAGGGGTGTAATTTATCAAAATCCTTTCTTAGGGGATGCCTACGTCATAGTAGCTTTATGCATGCAAAGTCTCAGCCCGATCGGTTTAAAATTGAAAAAGTTTCATACAAAACTTTCATCCCCTATTTTATCCCCTTGGGGGTAGAATTGTTCAAAATCCTTTCTTAGCGGATGCCTACGTCATAACATCTACCTGCATGCCAAATTTCAGCCCGATCCGTCCAGTGGTTTGGGCTGTGCGTTGATAGATCACTATGTCAGTCAGTCAGTCACAGCTTTGAGTTATATATATTTAGATACACTTTATAAATCAATACCTTTGCAAATTACAAATTATTTATTTAATATTTTTTATTTTTGTAATTTGCTGAAGTATTGATTTATAAAGTGTACATTTCAATAAAAAGACATGTCAAGTTTGTTTACATTCTTTTAAATACCTACACAAATGGACTATAGTAATAGGGAAATGTAAAAAAAATAGTTTTGATGAGATGTGAGATGTGTGAACGAAAAATTTAGTTGTAGTAGAGCCACGCTACCGGCAAAACTCTGTTTTGCTAGTAGCATGAATGGGCCGGCTCGCCCGGGGAACCGTCCGTCCGTCAGTCTCACGGAAAATCGACGTCTGAGTAGTAGCGTCACCGCTTCTACGAGTATGCTTCGTTCGGTAAGTGAGAGAGCCGGAGGCCCTGCCCTGCCCAACCCTATTCTGGGGAGGGCAAAATACTGAAAGGCCGGCAACACTTCTGTTACACCCCTAGTGTTGCAGTTGTCCATGGGCAGCAGTGATCACTTACCATGAGGTGACCCGCTTGTTCGTTTGCCGCCCTATGATATAAAAAGAAATAACATTCACAGCTGTTTGCGCTGTTGACGCCATATTTATTTTGGTGACAACAAGCGCCGCAGTGGAAAAAATCTTAACTAAATTTGAATCACTTGGTTGACTCTTAGTCAGTCATCTTCAAAGGACTGACTTTCGATACGCCAAGTTGTTAAACGTTGAGTGATTTTAGTTCAATTACCTAACATCCAATAGGAACACCACCATCCACCCCTCAAGGAACGACCAAGCCAGTTAGCTGGCTCATTTAACCAGATAATTAAATAAATAATGATATATGGACAAATAACATTGCTACCACATATGCATTACTAGCTGTTTCATAAGACAATGGTGAAGTCCTCTAACATTAATTTTGTACATCAGAACATACAGGGCCTCACCAGCAAATATCTAGAAACTTGCCTGTTCCTAGAAAGTAACAATGTTGATATTTTTTGTGTCACGGAACACTTTTTCCAAAATGATAATCAATTAGTGTTTCCGAACAAATTTGCAGTAGGTAGTGCATATATAAGAGAAAATATAGAACATGGAGGTTCCTTAATTCTTTTAAATAATAATATTAAATTCAAAGAAAGAAAAGACATAGTAGGGTTGTCTCTTGAATGTACCATTGAACTATCATGTGTGGAGTTAGATAAATACATTATTATTTGTGCTTACAGACCTCCTTCAGCTTGTTATAACACTTTTGAAAACGTTATGGAAGACGTCCTAACCCGAGTTAGCTCTCAAAATAAACATATTATTGTATGTGGCGACTTTAATGTAGATATTTTAGTTTCGGACACAGAAAGTATTAGGTTCATTAACTTATTTAATTCATTTAATTTGAGGTATACATTCTTTGAGCCCACTCGAATAACTGAAACATCTGCCAAGTGCATTGATAATATTTTTTGTGATTGCCCAGTCATTGATAAAAAAATCTTTGATTGTCTTGGCTCTGACCACCTCGGCCAACAAGTATCACTTGTATCTCCAAAAGATCACACCCCACGACCTATCACTTGCAGGCCTATTACTACCAATCGTAGAGTGCATTTTCGGGAATGTATACAAAATAATTTACCTAGATTAGATTTTATTGCAAACCCTAACGACCATTACAAAAATATTTTTAACACGGTGGAAGGAGAGTTTAGCAAAAGCTTCCCACTAAAAACTCTTAAAGCTGATAATAAACCAAAATTTTGTGATTGGGCTACTAAAGGTATTTACACTAGTAGGAGGAAATTATATGAACTATATGGTGAAAAAAGATATAATTTTAATGCGGATTTTTTGGCATATGTTAAAAAATATTCTAAATTGTTCAAAAAGGTGTGTTTGGCTGCGAAAGCATTACATCTAACGAACAAAATTAAAAATTCTAAAGATAAAGTTAAGACAACATGGTCAATTATTAATAATGAGACAGGAAAAACCAATACTAGGGACTCAACATTCACATTAAAAATTGGAGATAAAACCGCTGACTCGGATATCGAAGTAGCTAATGAATTCAATACTTTTTTT
This sequence comes from Acrobasis suavella, assembly GCA_943193695.1. Lineage (NCBI taxonomy): Eukaryota > Metazoa > Arthropoda > Insecta > Lepidoptera > Pyralidae > Acrobasis > Acrobasis suavella. The sequence goes on from OW971941.1 coordinate 21,016,766, forward strand.
GCTAACATTTCCAAAGATATCACCCAGTCATTGCTTTCATGTCCGAACGCCGCCGATGAACTATTGAAAAGTAATTCATCTACGCCCAAAACAACTTTTACCTTTACTAGCACAACTCCATATGACATTATCTCGGCTTACAAGGCTCTTAATACTAAAAAAAGTATGGGGTATTTCGGTTTCCGTTTTGAGCAGTATCATCGACCTGATTGCTCCTCACTTAACTTTAATATTTAATAAATGTATTTCAGAAGGTGTTTTCCCTGACTTAATGAAAGCAAGTAAAGTTATACCACTGTTTAAACAGGGATCCAAAGATGATCCGAACAATTATAGACCAATTTCAATATTACCGGCTTTAAGTAAAATATTTGAAAAAATTATATTAGACAAGCTAGTATCGTATTTTAATATTAATAAATTACTTCACTGTCGCCAATATGGATTTACAAAAGGGCGCTCTACCACTGATGCAGCAGCGACCTTAGTTAAAATTATTTACGAAGCCTGGGAGAATCGACAAGACGTTATAGGTATCTTTTGCGATCTGTCGAAGGCATTCGATTGTGTCGATCACATAATATTAAAAAATAAACTAAAATTTTATGGCGTAACTGATACTGCACTCTCTGTTATTTCATCTTATCTTGATAATAGAACTCAAAGAGTTGAAATCAACAGAGTATCCTCAGATAGTGCACCTGTGAGCATGGGTGTGCCTCAGGGTTCAATAATTGGTCCATTTTTGTTTTTGATTTATATTAATGACCTCCCCTGTCTTGCAGAAAAGTTGTGTGAAGTAGTATTGTTTGCTGATAATACATCTTTACTTTTTAAGGTTGACAGAAAATGCACAAACTATGACGATGTAAGCAATACTATTTCTCAAGTACTTAGTTGGTTTACGACTAATAATCTGGCCTTAAACACACAAAAGACTAAGTGCGTTAATTTTTCACTATTGAATAAACCTAATACTCACATACCTTTGAGTCTTAATGGTCAAGTTCTAGAATGGGTACCCAACACCAAATTTTTAGGCATAACTGTAGACTGGAACTTAAAATGGGATAAACATATTGAGGCCACTGCCAAGAAACTTAGTTCGGCAGCATATGCTGTGAGGAGGGTCAGACGGTGTACTAACGTTGAAACTGCTAGGCTAGTATACTTTAGTTATTTTCACAGCATAATGTCATATGGCTTGCTCTTATGGGGTAAAGCGGCTAACATACATGCTATCTCTGTGCTACAAAAGAGAGCAATTCGGTCGATCTACGGACTAAAATCACGCGATTCCTTAAGAGAGTTATTTAAATCTATAAATATTCTTACTGTGACATCTCAATTTATTTACGAAAATCTTCTATTTGTTAAATCTAGGTTAAATAATTTCAAGAAAAATAGTGATGTTCACAGTTATAATACTCGCAACAAAAATCAGCTTCATACGCCTAAATTTCGACTTGCTAAAACTAGAAAGTCACTCTTAGGTCTAGGTATAACATTATTTAATAAACTTCCCGAAGCGATCGTTAACCTACCAATGGCAAAATTTAAAACACATGTTAAAAAAGTTTTATTGAACAATGCATACTATACTATCAATGATTATTTAAGAGATAAAAACTCGTGGATACTTCCTAAACATTTTCCATTACACTCCACACATGAAACATAAATAGCTGCATTTTCTGTTACCATAATAAGCTTACTGTAAAAACATGTAAATGCTCTGCGATCAATAAGTGACCAACATATAATTAATATTTTCTCTTGACAAGGTCTGCGAGTTCGGGTTTTTCATGCTCACTTAAATGTCCAATCCGGTGGTGGCGTCGCTGGTCGGGTCGTTGGATTCCCTCTAATATGGTTGAGTTTAACGATGGCTGATCCGTGCGTCAACTCGTGAACGGGTGCTGCCGGGAGGGACTGGTCAGCTCGGCTTCGCTTTTTTTGACTACTTAATATTTTTTATTACGCAATTTATGTTAGTTTACTTGTTCGCAAGCATAACATGTTATAATGTGTCAACATTGTATTATATTATAAGTATTTATTAATTAAAAGACAATTATAATAATATTACAAAGCCCTTCTGGCGAGTAGGCGACCAATACTGTGAAAATGAGTTTCTTTCGGCGTTTCTTCTCAGCAGTGGTCGTTACGAAGCGCTGGTATCGGTAGCTTTTCTTTAAAAAATAAATTAAATTTTAATATACTTTACACGTAACATAAATTATACTTATTGACGTGTAAAAGTGCCTGTAAAGGTCTAATTACTGAATAAACATTTGAATCTTAACCCGCGACTTCGTCCGCGTAGAAGTCGAAAATGGTTCTAATAGGATCTTTAATGGGTTTTTACGTTATAAATTGTGTTATAATATCCTGTTCCCGTTCCCGTCATTGGCTAGAGCAAAAGAGAACGAATGATCTATTTGTCTCAATTTTTTTGGTCTCTCACTCAAAAAATGACGAAGATTCATAATAATATAAATTCGCAACCCCTAATGCAGGGGGATGCAATTTATAAGTCTAATTTCTGTATCATTATTTTTTATTGATCACTTATTCAAAAATGTCATGTGTCTCGCTTCAAAAATGCCAAAGATTCATTTAAACTTGCAACCCCTATTTCGCCCCTATAGGGATGTAATTTTTAAAATCTAATCAATGCGTTATTATTTTCTACTGACTATTAAAATAAATTAAAAATTTCATGTGTCTCACTTTAAAAATTACGAAGTTCCATACAAACTGGCAACCCCTATTTCACCCCCTTAGAGATGGAATTTCCAAAAATCCTTTCTTAGCAGACGTCTCCTAGTCACAATCTACCTTCCTGCCAAATTTCATTTTCATTGGCTAAGTCGTTTTCGGGATTTCGTGATGAGTGAGTGAGTGAGTGATTTTCGCTTTTATATATATAGATAGATAATATCATCGATGTAGTATTTCATCTATGATAATATACACATATGCCACCAACTCTCAGTTTCTTTACAGGAGCGCCACAGCAACCTTGAAAAGAAGTACCTAGAGAGCCTTAATAAATACTCGGATCGCCTTCGCCTGGCCGCAGCTTTGCAAGCGGATATACTACCACAAAAGGTTAGCTTTGAAAGCTCTTAGCGCAGAACACCTTACTCAAGATTATTCGCAAAATGAGTCTATGCTACAAAGTAATTTTATTTTTTTAATATCATTCGCCGAGGTTTGGTAAATATTAAGGGGCTACCTGAATTTTCCGGGGTCCAGTGCTGTCCCCATTTGAAATAAATGAACTAATATGAAACGGAGACATCATTTAAAATTTTGTCTTGACCAGGCACTAGATAACCCTTCAAACTATTTTATGAACTACTGTTTACAGTTTACAGTGAGAACGTGAAGCTTTTCTACGCACATACGCCAAAAGTGGCCGTTTTTCGCAATTGTGCGAAGAAAAGTTTCACTTTGTCACTTTAAACTATAAACAATAGTTCATTAAATAGTTTGAAGGGTTATCTAGTACCTGGTCAAGACAAAATTTTAAATGATGTCTACGTTTCTTATCAAATGATTTATTTCAAATGGTGGCAGCACTGGACCCCGGAAAATTCAGGTTTCCCCAGCGACTGCCACTTAATTATTTCAAACTGTATGGAACTTCATGTCACTTACTCCCGCGTTCGCCGTTTGCGTGGTACGAAGCACGCAGTTGATGTCAACCGCGGCCCGACCGGGCGAGCGGACGCGGCGGCGGCCATATATTACCATTCCGTTCTGAAATACGCTTCGAATGAGTGGTTTGGGTATTTGTCTTTTTTTTTCTGTTTGATAAAATTAATAACTGTTTCAAATTATTAAAAAAAATATTGTTTATTTTTGAATAATTATCGTGCCGCAATTTGTAATGAGTTAAGAAGACTTTGGTAATAAGTACGTGCTATTGCCATAGTCATATAGATATAAGCCATTCCTAAGTTTAGACTTTCCTATAAATCACATGTGCTTTCCCAACATCAGGTGATGAAAGACCCTTCTGTCATGGCGGGTGACTACAACCCTGAACAGTACCAGCGAGACGTCGTCCGTTTGAAAATCGTGCGCTCACAACAGCGCGAGCAGATCAAGGTACGTGCGCTGCATCGATATTAGGTGGCAGCCCTATCACAGCTCTGATATAGCGCAACCCTATCACAGCTCTGATATAAGGCAAATCTATCACAGCTCTGATATCAGAGCGACTCTATCACAACTCTGATTTTAGGGCAACCCTATAACAGCTCTGATATAAGGGCAACTCTATCATAGCTATGACATTGGGGCAACCTATCACAGCTCTGATATTAGGACAACCCTATCACAGCTCTGATATAAAGGCAACTCTATCATAGCTCTGATATTAGCGCAACTCTATCACTGCTCTGATATTAGGACAACCCTATCACAGCTCTGATATAAAGGCAACTCTGTCATAGCTATTACATTAGGGCAACCTATCACAGCTCTGATTTTAGGGCCATCCTATCACAGCTCTGATATTAGGACAACCCTATCACAGCTCTGATATAAGGGCAACTCTATCATAGCTATGACATTAGGGCAACCCTATCACAGCTCTGACATTGGGGTATCCTATCACAACTCTGATTTTATGGCTATCCTATCATAGCTCTGATATTAGGGCTATATTATTTATTTTATCTATATATGTATTTGTAATAAAATATAGTATCGTTGAGTTAGTATCCCATAACACAAGTCTCCAACTTTGAGGCTAGCTCAAGCTATGTGATTTGTCCGTATATATATATATATATATATTTATTTTATGTGCGAGACAAAGTGACGTAATCTACGTATGCCGTTTATCCATTTCTGAGATAACTCTAATTTTCCTTCTATGCTAGCTAAAGAAGTGCTAAAAAAACGTTTTACAGGCACTACAGGAGGAGATCCAAGGCCTTCGCCTCAAACCGCTTTCGCAGCCAGCACAGATCGCCCCTTACTCGCCTTCGGAGTCGGAAGTCTCGGAGATCTACCTCTTTATGGTCCCACAAACTCCCAGGGCACGCAAGAAGAAATATTTTCCTATGTAATTTCATATTATTTACACCATTATTTTAGGATATAGACCTCCAGGATTTCTAAAATTGCCGATTTTCAGCGGCCCCCATCCAGCGCTTTCTACTGACTTGTGGACTTATGGGTGGATGTCCCCTTCGCTTGCCAGTACATGGTCGCCATTCGAGAACCTTTTTGCCCCATCAGCCACTGCCACTTCAAAGAGCTATTCCGCTATTATTTCGAAAGAAAGAAAAATACTTTATTTAGTGCATTAAAAATTTACAGTAGTTACGTAACTCAATAACTGAAATAAGCTCATATAATTTTTCAAAACTTAAAACCTACTTCACTACACAACCGATTTTAATACAAATTTTCTGGGACAAATACATATACAAAAAAAAGATTCTGACGAATTGATAACCTCATCCTTGTTGCAAGTCGGTTAACTAGTTTTACACCAAAACGGCACCAATTGGCATATGGCAATGATGTGCCTTCGTTAAATAGATATGTAATTATTGGCGTGATCTTCAACACTAATCATTATTCTAGCACACCGTTGGGCTCTCAAGTGAAGATAGTGTACGACGTGAATATAATGAAGATGCTGTACAACTGCCTGGACGCCATGAGGGTGTCCCGCGATGATGCCGACGAGCTGCTTAAGGATGTCTCTTCTCAGCTGCCTGACATCATAGCTGGGTACTTAAATTACTCATCTATTTTTTAGGGCAAGGCCTGTGAAAGTAGACCTTTTGATACGGAACCAAAAGGCCTACTCGCTCACAGGGCTACTTGAAGAGACTCTTTTGAGACAAGTAGTGCCTATGTGCAACTTTTATTTGATGTATTCTCTGTATACATTTTCCGTGTATATAAATTTGTAAATAAACAAATAAATAAGAAAGGGTAAAAACGGTACCCTATTACTCAGACTCCACTGTCCGTCTGTCTGTCTGTTTGTGTGTTACTCGGCTGTATCTCATGAACCATGATAGCTAGACAGTTGAAATGACAGTTGAAATTTTCATAAATGATGTATTTCTGTTGTCGCTATAACAACAAATACCAAAACAGAATAATATAAATATAGGAGATGCTTGAATTTTTTGGGGTCCAGTGATTTTCTATTGGAAAGGAAACGGAGATATCATTTAAAATTTGGTCATGTAGGGCTTGGTCACGACAAAATTTTATATTGTATATCCGTTTCTTTTCAAATAATTTATTTTAAGTATCCTCTTAAATATTTATTTTATTCTGTTTTTAATTATTGTTGTAATAGCGGCTACAGAAATACATCATCTGTGAAAATTTCATCAGACTAATAGCTTAAGGCGGCCCTTCCCGACCGCTCTGTCGTCAACGCGAGCATAGTTTGAAAAGCTTCTTGTTTCATCCAAGGCAATGCTAGAAAAAAAGACACAGAAAAATATACAGGTAGCGCCTAAGGGTACGGTTTTCATTCTATTTAATGAAATAAATAACTATCCATTGAACGAATATTAACTATTATTCATAGGGTGTGGAAATTTAATAAAACGTGATCCAGGTGATACGTTTTTATCAGTAAGCCTTACAAGTGTGTGAAATAAATGTTTTGTATTCAAAATTTTTATTACATTTGCGAGGTTTGTATCGAAATATTTTCTTTACTTTTACAATTTATGAGTACTTTATGAACGGTCAAAGTTCAACTAAAATTTGTGCAAAAAAGCAGATTTTTTAAAGGCTTATACTGACTTGGTTTTTCTAAATTTAAATTTTTTATTTGGATAGAAACCTAGAAATAGCGTACAAAATACTTGTGAGTTCAAAAGTTTACAAGAAAAATTACACAGATACAACGCCATAATCACATAAGAGCGTTTGTATGAAAAGTAAGACGGGAAGGCCGCTCTTAAGTGTCTAAGTCCCTACAACAAACGTGATTGTTTACATATGATGGTACGGAACCCTTTATGCGGGAGTCCGACTCGCACTTGGCCAGTTATTTAACAATGTCTAAAGTCTGATCGCAGTAGGTTCGGGAAGGACGAACCTGAATAACCAAACATTAAATCTAACAACTCAACAAACAGGTTTGTCTACGTAGTTCTATAAAATACTTAGTTACGTTTTGCTTTATGAATTTAGGATCAAGTCACGGTACGAGGTAGTGGACAAGGTGGTTCGCAAATGGCTGCTCAAGTACGGAGGAGACCCGAAGCAGTACAAGAAACAGACCAGAGCTTTCGACACCGTCGCTGCTTTGGCTGATCGTCTTATCAGACAACACGTAATTAACAAACAACTAGATATTATTACAAGCTTTTAACCAAGGGGATATAAGAATCTTCCTGGGTCCAGTGCTGCCCCCATTTGAAATAAATTATTTGAATGAAAGGTTCAAAGATTCAAATGATTCAATGATTCAAATGTTTATTCAGTAATTAGACCTTTACAGGCACTTTTACACGTCAATAAGTATAATTTATGTTACGTGTGAAGTATATTAAAATTTTATTTATTTTTAAAGAAAAGCTACCGATACCAGCGCGTCGTAACGACCACTGCTGAGTAGAGACGCCGAAAGAAACTCATTTTCACAGTATTGGTCGCCTACTCGCCGGAAGGGCTTTGTCATATTATTATTATTGTCTTTTCATTAATAAATACTTATAGTATAATACAATGTTGACACATTATAACATGTAATGCTTGCGAACAAGTAAACAAACATAAATTGCGTAATAAAAAATAACAAATATTAAGTAGTCAAAAAAGCGAAGCCGAGCTGACCAGTCCCTCCCGGCAGCACCCGTTCACGAGTTGACGCACGGATCAACCATCGTTAAACTCAACCATATTAGAGGGAATCCAACGACCCGACCAGCGACGCCACCACCGGATTGGACATTTTAATGAGCATGAAAAACCCAAACTAACAGACCTCGTCAAGAGAAAATATTTGTTATATGTTAGTCACCTATTGATCGCAGAGCATTTACATGTTTTACAGTAAGCTTATTATGGTAACAGAAAATGCAGCAATTTATGTTTCATGTGTGGAGTGTAATTGGAAATGTTTAGGAAGTATCCACGCGTTTTTATCTCTTAAATAATCTTAAGCAAACAGAGATATCATTTAAAATTTTGTCTAATAATAATAATAATAATAACCGCAGGGCAGCTTGTGGCGAGCTGTTGGTGAGTAACGACACCACGGACCCGAGTGCTCCAGGGAGCCGGTCAGGGCCCTCGTCCCCGACGTGTCTTCATCGGTCGTGGTGGAGACCCAAGAGGGCTCGCAGGGCTCTCAGCTCTGCATTGCCTTAATTGGCCGTACAGAGAGGAGTCGTTAGAGCTGTTGCTCCAGGGGTGGAAGTGTTAAAGGGCATAACGCCGCGAGTAACTTCGGAGAAAGCGCAGCACACCTCTCGACACCCCTGAGTCGCCTGCACCGGTGTTGCTTCTTTGCTGGCAACTATTGTCGGCGCGTTTGAGGGGCACATCTAGTAGGCGGCAAGCCACCACCTGCCTACTATAGTCAGTAATCATGATTATGGCAGGTGACGTTCCTATTGCAATATCCTAGCATTAGTCCATCCCAATCTCATTCCATAATCCATAGACCTTTCCCTTTTTCTTGCAATAGATCTTTCTCCTGCCGAAACCTATTCAAGGGTTCACCTTTCATAGGTATATTCAGGAATGGGTTTTGGCGGGAGCGCCACATTACATCAACTTCTCCAAAGGGCCTCTACGTGTTGGATCTGTATCCCCACGCAAGCCTCTCAAAGGACCGGGGTGAAAAGACCCGTGAATCTAAAGGAGATACATAATAATAATAATAATAAATTTATTTTCATTCAAGTTTCTTACATAAACTCTGTAGTTGACTGGAGCCTCCTTTTAAGCATAAAAATGCCTGTGCCAGGAGCCTCCGCTCTTCCACTATAACTTATAGGTATAAATAAATGTAAGCATAGATAAAAATGCAAACATGGGTATAAAAATAAATATGCCTGGAGATAATTTGGTTCTTAAAACTAGATAAATACAATTCTAAACTTGTGCAGAATGTGCTTCCGTTGTTTGTCTGACAATAAGTCTCTCGATCTAATCTGTATGTCGGTCAGTCTGTCCGTCGATCTATTGGTCTGTTGGTCTCTCTGTTTATTTATTAGTCGGTCTGTTGGTCTGTTGTTTGTATCTGTAAGTCAATCAGTCTGTCGGACTGCTTGCCTCTGAGCTTGGTCTACTGAATAAAATATTTAATTTCCTCGTAACTAAAAGGTTTAAGCCAATCTTGTATCTTTACTTTGCATTCATATAGTGTACTGGAGTATATTGGTATTTGATTATTTATATTATTGTATAGAAGTAATGAACGCTTCTCATATTGAATGCTGGCGAATTTTTTCTCGGTCATTGGAACTATTGCCGCTATGTTTTTTCGTCTTTTATTTTCAGGTGGTGGATTATAAGGTAAAGTCTTGTGTTTATATAAAATAGTATGTAATATATACAACTTTCTTACAGTAAGCAGACCGGTAAGTTCGTAAAGTTCTTTCGTAGGGAATCTAACGTTTTTGAAATTATTTGCCTTTATTATTGCTCGTTGGGCCCGTTCAACCTGGAGAAACTTAGTTTTTAGTGCACCTCCCCAGACGGGAATGCAATAAATTAAAACTGATTGCACTAGCGCAATATATATTTCAGTTAGAATATTTTTTGGAATTACATATCTTAGTGTCCTAAAAATCCAGGACAACTTTTGAATTCTACTCACTAGTAGTTCCAAATGTGGATACCAAGACAATCGTTGGTCAAGAATTATTCCTAGGTACTTAGTGCTTACAACTTTTTCTATTATAGGACAGTTACATTTTTTGCTTTGTGTGTTCCCGCACTGATATATTTTTATAAGAAAGTCCGCATTGGGCTGAGTACCATTGCTTACTGAGAAGCAGATGAAATTTGTTTTGGTTGTGTTTAGTGTTAGTAGGTTAATGTTTAACCATTGCGACACAAGAAACATTCCATTCTCAGCACTTTCTTTGACATTCTTCCAGGATGCACCCGTGAAGACAATCGCAGTATCGTCGGCGTATGAGAAAATTTTTGCCTGGTTAATCTGCATATTACAAAGGTCGTTTATGTATAATAAGAATAATTTAGGACCTAAGACACTTCCTTGTGGAACACCATACGACACATCGGCATCCCCACTAGTGCATCCATCCAACCTTACTTTTTGCTTTCTTTCAGAAGGATAATCTTTAAGTAACGATAATGCTGTTCCTCTTATTCCAGCTCTTTCCAGCTTATGAACAAGGATTGGGATCGAAACGGTATCGAATGCTTTTTTTAAATCTAAGAAGATGGTTAAAAATTTATTTCCTTTGTCGAGTTGTTCTATCACCGGAGAAGTTAGGGCTGTTACTGCATCCTGCGTTGATTTGTTGATTTCCATATTGAGATGAAGATAGAATATTATATTTATTTAAGTAATTGATTAAACGTATATTTATTAACTTTTCTAAAATTTTTTATATTACTGATAAAACAGCAATAGGCCTATAGTTGCTAATGTTGTCCCTGTCCCCTCCCTTGTACACTGGCGTAACTAAAGAACTTTTGAGAAGATTAGGGAAGATTCCTTGTTTGAAGCAGAGGTTGGCTAGATGGGCGATGATAGGAATAATTTCGTTCTTTACGTGTTTTAAATATTTTGTAGACAGATTATCCCATCCGAGGGCACTATTTGATTTAAGGCTCATTAAAATCCTATTTATTTCTTCCGGATCGGTTTCTAACACGACAAATGATTGTGGTTGATTAGGGATTTTGTTCAGAAAGGCCTGTAAATCTTTACGCGAATGAGAGTTGAACTTTTGAGCAAGGTCTTTTCCTACGTTTACAAAATATTCATTGATTGCATTAGCAGCTTCAGTTGGAGTTGGTTTAATGTTTGTTAGTTCCATGTTTTGCCTTTTATTCTTATTTGTGTAAGTTATATTTTTTATATTTTCCCAGAGTATTTTCTTGTTATTTGTAGATTTAGCAATTAATTCTCTCTCATATTTCCTTTAAAGTTTTTTTATTAAGCTGTTGCAAAAGTTCCTAATAAAGTACTGTGTACAGTTTAAAATTAGAACGTGAAGCTTTTCTACGTACATTTGCTAAAAACAGCCACTTTTGGCTGATGTGCGTCGAAAAACTTCACGTTTATAAAAGTTTGAAGGGTTATCTAGGGCTTGGTTAAAACAAATTTTTAAATGATATCTCCGTTCCCTTTCAAATAATTTATTTCAAATGGGGGCACCACTGGATCCCCAAAAATTAATGTAGCCCCTTAACTTGTTCAACCTTAACCCAATGTTTATCTTGTGTATATTTGTTGAGGTCAAATCTTGCGACTCAATTTTCAACCAGTTGTCTTCAATGGATTGAACTTATCGTTTGTACACTTGAGTAAGTCGGATGACAAAACAATATTATGGAGTCAATGGGCTGTTCCGATTATAATAAAGGGAAATATTCGACAGAAATCAGTTATAAAATAACATAACTTCATTGAGTAGGACTTGTTATGGTAGACGATGCCTAGGGTCTGATCAAGGAGACGGAACGCGGTCGATGGAACTCGGTAATAAAACTACGCAAATCCGTCGACTTTGGGCTTATTACGTTTGTCTTGATGAGTACTTATGCCTAACAATAAAAGGTTGTACGAAAAATGATTTATTTTTGAGCTATTGCATAGCTTTTATCGCGGTCCTCTGGCGCGGCAACCGAATCAAGGCATTTCGTAACGAAAATTATACCTTACAGTCGTCTAACATCGTTTCAGTTCGGAAGACTTCGGCACGGTGTTTGTGTGCGTACGACTAGACGTATGCGTGTAGAGAGTTGGACATTATTCGAATAAAAATTTATTTAGATAATTATTCGAATAAAAAAATATTCGTGGAAAATTATTCTAATAAAAATTTATTCGTGGAAAATTATTCACGAATAATTCATTCGCGAATAATTTTGTCACAAATAAAATATCATGATTTTATTTGTTATTCTAAATAACTTTTTTTTTTAAACTTACCCTTCTCTTTTTAACCGATTGCGTCGGGAAGAGTTACATTTTGGAGAGTACGAGTGTTCTCTTTTTAACCGATTGCATCGAATAAATTGGTCGCCGTTTTGAATTTTTTTCCACTGGACTGATATCTGGGGGTCCTTGTGGTCTCTTATAATTAATCTATGCTCGAATTGGAAAAAGGTAGCCGCCATTTTGGACTCTTTTGTTTCTGGACCGATTGCTTTCAAAATCGATATCTGAGGGTCCCTGTGGTCTCTTATAAAAAAATCTGTGCTCGAAATTGAAAAAAAATGGCCAATTTAGCCCAACTCTGAGACTAGCTGCTAAATGCTCATAATAAAAATTCCTGAATAACCTACATGTATTGTAAGATAATAAAAATATTTCAAACGATATTAATTTATCATTTATTCAATAAAAGAAAAAAAATGTTTTCTAATCGGTCACCAATTATTATCAAAGAAAAAACTTTAATAATATCAAATAAAAAAATATTACATAAATAAAAAATAAATAAATATTTACATTTCATAAGTTGATAAAAATTGCTATGCAATAGCTTAACCGCGGCAGTACCCGAGTGCCACACGTTTTTTTTTTCTTTTCAAATAACTAAGACTAGCTGATGTTGGGCAAAGTTGTCATATTTTTGATTTCAAATTTTTTGTTACCTACCTCACGACAAGACGAAGAGCATACCAGCGCTCTCGGTCCTTTATTTATTTTATTTTTTTTTATTTTTTACGGAGGAAAGATCCCTGTTACGGATACCCGTCAACCTGCGGGGGAGGCTGTCGGGTTATGTGGGACTCCACGCCCGAGTGACGTGCCTACCCACTAAAAAACCTCCGGAGTTCCATCACAACCGCTTTTGCCGGGGACTCTGGAACGGAAATACAACCGCGAAACCCGGCGCGGCTGGCCGCCAAAGCGGCCCCTCCGCGGGGACGTCACAGCGCCCCCCCACTCACCAAGTCGGCGCGTCCGGAACTCACGGACGCGCCGTACCTCCTCGGGCCGGTTGAGAGGCGGCAGACTCCCACCAGTCCACCGCCTGTGGACCCATGGGAGCCAGATAAACTGGCTCCCAGCGGCGGAGAAGATGAAAGGCTCCGCCGCTTGCCTCTCGCTGCAAACGCGGTGCGGCACCGCTCGGTCGCGGAGGATAGGGAGAGCGGCAACGTAACACCGACACTCCTCCTCCTCCGCAACCGATCTTCAACCACAGCCCAACGGTGTGGCCCCGCCTGAAGCACCGGGAGAGCAATGAAACATTGCCCTCCCGGCGGCCCCACCCCGGGTGGGGGGAGAACTTCTCACTCCCCCGCCGCCCCATTGGGCACATCCCTACAGGCTCAAGGCCGAAGCCGAGCCCGCGGGAGCGCCCCTCCCCGGGTGGGGGGAGAACTTCCCACTCCCCCGCCTCCCCAATGTGGGCGCTCACTGCTGGTAGACGACAGCAGGAGCGCCCCCTAGCGGGTTCCTCTTAGCTTCCCCGTGGCTCGAGGCTACCACGGGTACTGAGCCCCCCCGGTACGACAAACCGGGAACCCAATGCCAGCGCTCCTGTGCTAGCTCTTGCCAGCTGTCGCCAACTTGGAACTTGGGACAGCCAACCGCGGGCCACCGACCGATGGCATGTTATAATACCGCTGTGAATTTTTTCACGTGTCCGTATATAACCGTTTAGCAGTAAAGTTTCACATAGGTATCCATTGTGTTAATCCGTACAATATAGAGCTATCTACATGCCTTTCATTCCGATCCGGTCAACAGTTTTGACGTGCAAGCGGATCAAAGATGTACCACAAAAAAAATTCGCGATTTCAAATGATCATTCTCTCTCTCTCTTCTTCAGGTAGAGACAATGGAAGGTGTACCGAAGGAGACTGGTGTAGCTATGGAGAAACTAGAGGAGGCTTTGAAACAGATATCCGATGAGCAACAGCCACTGCAAGAGCGGCTGGGGCCCGCCATCGCCGCGTTATTCCACACAATGGACATTGATAATCTAGGTATGCTTCATTAGGTACAGCAACCAGGGCGGCGTACTGAGGTGCGTTCAAGCTATATTCAAATAATAGAGCACAGCGTTCAGCATTTTTTAAACTTACAAGCACAAATATGCGTTTAATGAAGATATTTTCCTTAGTCTTCGATCAACACATTTTTTTTATTTCTTTTTTTATGTGATAGATAAACACGCACTCTTGTCATCACGCGGCAAGCAGACTAACATAAATCAATTATTATATTTTACCTTTTGTTCGCAAAAATGGTTTAAATCGTATTCATGAATTCTTACGTGAAAACTAGAGAGGAAGGGAGGGGTCTTGGCGTATGTATACTACGCATGGTCACCGAAGGGGGGAGGGGGGTAAAAAGTGGAAAAAATGCGTCACGTAGTATGGGTACTTTCCCTTAGTGGGTATTTGGGTAACCCCCCGGAAATAAACACACTTTGCGGTTTTATAATAATTTGAATACCCATCCCAATAGGATATACTCTAGTTTGAGACGGTTAAGGTTGGCCTTTTCTGCAAATGACGGTTCTCAGGTGGTTCTGAGCGACAGAAAAGGATAGCAGCATGCGAAGGCTCCGTTCCGTGCTGACAGATGAGTCCCAAGACCCAAGTTTTATATCTGATGAACACCATAAAAGTTCTGAAAAATATTTATTTAAAGTTCAAAACAAACCTTTTTTGGAAATATAAGGACGTATTTTTTTTAAGTAGGTACTTATTTGTTCATTACTTGGGATTGGCAATACAGCAATGACTCTTTCAGTCTTATTATAAAAAAGGCCATAATCGTGGTTTGGTCCCGTATTATCTAAGTCGGGGTTTAGTACGGTAACAAGCGATAAATCTACTTTAGACTTTCTTTTATTACAAAACCTGAACCAAACACAGAATACGATAGATCCAACTTAGTCTGACCGGAAGTAGGAAAATCGTTCCATTTTTCATAATAATATATTTTCGTCGAAAAGATTTTAATTAAAAGCGAAATAAGTTTAAATAAAATTAATTCAAAACTATGCAACGTAGATAATTTTATCAATAACCTCTTATTTATTGCTCTGATTATTAAATAACAACTATTAAAGAATAATAAAGTAATTACAGTATCAAAAAACGGAACGAAGCTAAGTTGACAACCTTGACAACGTAATTCTATATTTAGTCTGTGGGCACTTGTCTTAATAAACTGTCATGGAGCCTAACCCATGATTTTGTTTACATTTGTAAATTGTAAATAATCTTAACAAATATTGTTTTTATATGTGTGTTGTATTGTGTTATAAATATAAAATCGTGTTTTTAATGTTGTGAATGGAAATAAACGAACAAAAGTGTTGAAATTGTCTTTGTCATAGAAACTTGTAAAACAATAAAAACACTTTTATATCATAATCATGGCAGTTTTAACACATTTCCTGGATATAATAATAATTTATTATCAGCCATCAAGTAAAATTTCGGATTTACTAAAATTTCACGATAATTTTTATGTTTTGTTTTGATTTCTGTCACGGTTTTGAGGTTAATCGTAGCTTAAACTAGCCTCCTAGCTGGTTTATCTTTAGGCCGAGGATCGTCCTCAGAACAAAACATAAACTTTGTTTTATAATAAGATTTTCCTTGTTACATAGTTTAGATCGACTTTAAAACTCGATCTATCTATAAACCTTGTTTTATAATAAGACTGTAAGTCTGCCTACGACACGCCGGATCTGCCCGCGCCGGCGACTCCACTTTCGCATCGAGTTGCCGCCGCCCGCACCGGCGGCGGCATAGTATTTAGGAGCCATAAGGGAACAATTACGTTATATATTATTTTATAAGTTGTACACGGATCAATCTTGCCATTTCTGAAATGCGGAATCACTAAACGAACGGTTTTTTTATGAAAAAACAGTTGTTTGGTGACTCACCGTTAAAAAAATGGCCCTCCAGCAGACAAGTTTTATGCCCTTTGCAGAAACTGAAGACACCATGGCATCGCTGGTGAATTCTTTAGTGGATGAACATCACCCGCTGAGTGCAGAGTCCATTGACCGAATCGATACATTCAATGTGATTGAGGATATCAAAGGTATTTCATAAACTTTATGTGAATGTGAATTGTTGATGGTCATAGTTTAACTCCGCCAGCCGTAGACTGGCTAAAAAACTACCATGATGTTAAGGATTGGTGCGGTAATATGCCATACGCCATGATGATGATAGTGGTGACAGACTTAGGTATTTCTTCTTCGAGTGATTGTCCAGGAAACCGAACCACTAGTAGACCGTGTTGTGATTACCTGTGACTTTGATAACCTATCGGTCTTCGATACCGGTTATCAAAATCACAGGTAATCCGCAGTCGAAAATAAAAGCCTTTAAAGGCACTCAAAAATGAGTAAGTCTATCAAACGTAGTGGAAAGGGAAACTGTCAAGTAACGGAAAAGGATGCACATACTGCGCTTCTTACGTCACTGCCATTATAACAAGAAATAAAATTAAAAATTCTTCCCCGAGACACAGCTAGGAACCATATGAAATTTGTATTAATTTTCCTTTTTCTAGTACACTTTGTAAGTTGGTCGCCTATAACTTTCTAAATTGTAAACCCTACTTAGCTCTGAGTTTCTGGCTCAGCGACCCAAAGTGAGTGTTGGCCTCCAGCACAAAGGCACGCCAGCGCTATCGGTCCTTCTTTTTTCTCGCGGTAAAAAATCCCTTCGGATACCTTATACCGGTCACGGGATACCGGTAAGGTTATGTGGTGTTACCACTAAAAAAAACCGCGGTGTCACCTCTCAGCCGCAATGGGCCGAGGCCGTGTGCTATTCGCTACAGCCCCGGCGGGGCGACTGCTATGGCGGTCCCTGCCCTTTCTGGGGTCCCTCTCATTAAAAGAGGGCATCAGAGCGTCCATGTGGGCCTTTCGGCCCTCGCCCGATAAGGACAGGCGCGCTGATACGACACACGCCTTCCACTCCGAAGGGCTGTCTGTCGGACGATGGAATCCCGTTTCCACCGTCCAATCAGCTCTCGATTTGGGGCCGGCAAAGGCAGGCCCTGCCCCAGGTCCGCCTGACGGCAACCGAGGCCCACAAAGCCGGCCGCAGAGGATAACGTAACCGTAACAGCGATACTCCTCTTCTTCTGCGGCCCCACCGACACCGTGCCAAGCGCCACGGCCGCGCTTGGTCGCGGAGGATAGGAAGAGCGGCAACGTAACACCAACACCCCTACCACGGCTGTGATAAAAGGGAATTCACCTCCTTCCCGTACAGCCAGGCCATTACCACCTGGAATGGCCTCCACGCGGCCCGGGGAGACCGAGATCTCGACCCGGGTGATGGGTTCCGGTAACCTATATGAACATTTGCTTCAGTAGCGTAATGCTGATTTTATGTATTAAGTATATTTGTTTATTTATTTTTATAATTTTATAAGGCTCCTAAATAGGCTAGTTTCATCATTTACTGGTTAAAGTGTGTGTCCATCCTTTGTTCAATTTTATTGTTAACTTATACAGTATCTATATGCGAGGACCTGTAATTGGCTTCTTAATATCTAAGTTGTTACCTTATTCAATGAATGTTCTGTTGGTCTTCCTATTAAAATAAAATAAAATAAAATATCAACCTTACGAAACTTTAATGTTCGAATTCGAAAACGGTATATCGAAGTTTCTAATACCAAACTGATTATTTTACATAATTTTGCTCATCCATAAACTCATTTTACCTATGTTTCATCTTCCAGAAAAACATTTTTTAGAAAGATACCGAATATTAAGTGTTTTTTTTTTTCATTCGACATGTCTTGTCCGAAGGCGGATAAGGCAAAAAGGTTCTCGAATGGCGAACACGTACTGGCAAGCAAAGCGTAGGCAACCCACCCACAAGGTGGTCAGACGACCTAACCAAGGTGGGTGGATAGCGCTGGATGCACGCCGCTCTTGATCGGTCGTTTTGGAAATCCTTGGGAGAGGCCTATGTCCAGCAGTGGACGTTATGCGGCTGAAATGATGATGATGCTGATGATATCATCATCACCATCTACATCATTAAAGGTCGAAGGAACTTATTTACTATTATTACCTAACTACTGTTTCGTATTCTAAACAAAGGTGACACTGGAATCTACCAAAATTTTTGCACTATGAAACCAAATATTCCAGTAGCGGAACCCTAAATCGAAAAATTTTAAACACCTCCACAATATACTTTAAGATGGGTTAGTCGAAAAAAAAATTACTCCCAATTTACATGAATGGGAGCGAACCTAAAAAAATTGTTTGTCATGTTTTGATTTTACTACTTTTTTGTCATGATAATTACATATACACAATCTGAAATACAGCTTTCTAGAACTAATAGCCTCTGAGTAAAACTGTGGACAGACAGACAGACAGAAATTACGAAACTGTAAGGACTAATTGTTTACTAAGAAACCCTAAAAAGGAAATCAAAATTGTGATGGGTTGTTAGCCGCATCACCTTTTGTCATTATTCTAATTCTCGCGCCTTCCTTCGAACGGCTTTTACGATCTACGGGGAAAGAGAATTAGCTGCAGTAAATTCAAAGTTTTTCTTTTTTCCAGACCAACATGGAAAAGAGATGTTTTTAGATTGCCCTAATTAATATTTCATACCTTGTCAATCTTCATGTTATGCTCAAAGACCAAAAATGTTAATTGAGCGAAGAAATCACAACACGTTGTGGCCATAAAACGGCCACATCGCGAAATTCGTGGCGAGGCTGTCATGCCACAACAACGCGTTGTGTGTGTTGTGGTGATGCAAAATTCCATAATGCGAATTGGAACCATTGGTATAGTCATCATGACTCATGCTTTCATTTTAAATTTCTTGCCTGTGGCGTGTAATTTAATTCAAGCAATAAATGTTTTGTATGGTTGAAGGTTTGTTCAGACTTCAGACCATAGAAGCATCGATGAAATAGTAATATTAGATAGAAGTCATCTATTACTTCAATTTAATTGTATCATGCCACATCGCCTTATAAACATAATTATTCCTCTTCCATGTCACTAGATGGCGCTATAGATATTTAAATAATATAAAACATTAAAATCTTTTATTACTATTATTTAAATAAATAATACTCTAATTAATTAAATATGATTTATATGAAAAGCAATAAATATTTTAAAATCATATTCAACACTTTCTTTGTCACTTTTTTGCTAGTCGTGTGTGCTGCCATCTCTACATATTGCCTACTCGCAACTCCAGTTTTGCCTACTTTCGGGCCCGCCAATAGTTTCTATGGCGTTGAGTATCTGTTACGTTAGTAAGTGATTTAGTTAGTGATTTCAATATTGAATCCTCTCTTTATTCATGAAAGCATAAAGGAGAGTATTAGCGAAAAACTAAATTTAACAACTAAAAATAAAACTAAATCTACTAAGTCAGACAGAATTAACAACGTCACAGCTCGATCAGCTCGTCTGTGACATCATGCTGAGTCAGGACCTTTTCGCTCTTTAGGTCACATCTCACAGTTCAATCGCATTGCACTACCACTATTAAATACTATTCTTGATATTTGTTAAGTGCTTTAATCATCATTAAAATGTATAATATTTGGCCCTTTAGCGAATAAAGGTTTTTATCTATCTATCTAAGTATAAGGTAAGGTACATTCTTTCAGATTGCGGCATCGATGCACCCCACGACCAAGTGGAGCACATCGTGAGTTTGGCCATCGAATGTCTGCGCGCGCAGCTCTTGCTTCCTGAAGAGGCCCAGCAGCTTGAGCTTGCAACCGAACAGGCTATCGAAGATGCCACGGTACCTATCTACCTCATTTACTTACACTCGCATTTACAATAAATAAATAAATAAATAAATAAATAAATAAATAAATAAATATATATATATATATATATATATATATATATATATATATATATATATATATATATATATATATATATATATATATAGGGACATATAACACTGATTGAGCTAGCCCCAAAGTAAGTTCGAAACTTGTGTTATGGGATACTAACTCAACGATACTATATTTTATAATAAATACATATATAGATAAACATCCAAGACCCAGGACAATTTGAAAAAGGCCATTTCCCAACTTGCCCTGACTGGGGATCGAACCCAGGACCTCTGTGTGGCGGACTAGCATGGTGACCACTACGCCACAGAGGTCGCCACAAATAAGTAAATACTGTCTTATTATAATAATGTTGATTATATTTTTTTTATTGCAAAAATCAATCTTTATTTATGTACTATGGCTGGCATTACTATGGTGCTGGCAACCCCCACTTATGTCATCTTTCTTCTCTATCCTGTGTGCTAGGAGTCAGACTTACAAACTTTGAAGAGTTCCATGTAAAAGTTAAAACAATATAACTTCATTCTTCACCAATTAAATAGTATTTTAATTTTGCCCATACCGAACAGATATTCCAACATTATAAAACCCAGACTAACTTAGTTACTAGTTTTAAACCATTATCTGACCAAATCAAGTTAACATGTACCTAGTAATATCACACTATCTCACCTGTCAATGTCAACTTCATTTTTGGCGGATAATGGTTTCGCTAATATTGACTGGAAGAGATCCCATTATGGGATAAGTCCGACTTTGTACCTACACTTTTTATGGTTTGTAACTGTTCCTATGTTCCTGGAACTTTTTCCATCTCATTTTCCCCAGACTAACTTTGTTACTAGGTTTAAACCATTATCCACATAAGTCAAGTTGACGTCTAGTATCACACACGAACTCACCTGTATTTGTTATAAAATATAGTATCGTTGAGTTAGTGTCCCATAACACAAGTCTCGAACTGACTTTGGGGCTAGCTCAATCATATTTTATAACAAATACATATATAAATAAACATCCAAGACTCAGGTCAATCTGAAAAAGATTATTTTCCATCATGACCTGATCGGGGATCGAACCAGGACATCCGGTGTGACATCGTGGCATAATAACCAAAAGGCCATAAAGATCGTCGAAATAAAATCATCTGCCAAGTCGGACTCACGCGCTAAGGGTTCCTTACTATTATTTTTGTTGTATGGGAGCCCCACTAAAATATTAATTTTATTTACTTTTTAGTGTTTTTATCTTTATATAGCGTCAACAAAAGTACATCATCAGAAAAAAAATCAACTGTCTAGGTTTATGAGATACAGCCTGATGACAGACAGACACACATACAGACGGACGGACAGCGGAGTCTTAGTAATAGGGTCCCGTTTTTACCCTTTGGGTACGGATCCCTAGAAATGACATACCTATTTCCAGGTGGTCTGCCTTTTTTACTTTTTACTTTCTATCACGTATGACGTAACATATTACTTATGGTAAATGTCAATAATCACATTTATAAATATATTTTAAGTTTTGACTAATGAAAGTTTGTGCTATACAGTTTTATTATAATTTAATGACATTTTATTTAATTAATTTTGATTTAATTTGATTTAACGCGGTTTAATTTTAATCTGATAATAGCATTTTCATGAAACGAAATTTTATTTATTAAAATTGTTCATATCAAATTCTTATTGCATTCAGCTGTTCATCATATTATATTTTACAAGTAAATATCTGTTAGTCAGATCCTACAAGTGGTGTGGCGGAATATCAGTGTTTTACTCATATTTTGTATGAGTAAACTATACACTGAGCCACGGCCCATTTAATCTGCTAAAGCGCACATAGGAATAAAAACTATGTTATTTCCTCTTTGTGTATTATGTTTTTTTTATTATGTATTATGTGTGTTTTTAGATCAAATAAATCTATGTCTATGTCTATTTCCTTATTTTACCATTCTGGTCTGGGAGAAAAGATAGAATTTTGAATGTACCATCTGCTTCCCTTCCTGCGCAATTCGTAAAAACCGATCGAGAAAATCGGCAAAAATGCAAATCTTTGCCAGGCAAATTAAAAAGCCCCCGACATTCAAGCGTACGTAGCTGAACCGGTTTTTTATCAAACAGCTAAGAACCACCACAAGGAAACTGGTTTTCAAATAAAAAATACCGCATCAAAATCAGTCCATCCATAGGTTCGAAAGCATCGATGCCACAGACAGACAAATATTGGCGTCAAATTTATAACACCCCTCTTTTTTTTTGTCGGGGGTTAAAGTTATCACTAGTTTACATAGAGGAGAATAGGTACGTACTCATAATCTGCACAAAGTTGGCATCTTCTGCCAACTTTCATACAAAGATGATCAACGCACAATACATTAACAATAGATATGATAGGGTTTTTAACCGACTTCAAAAAAAGGTTGTCATTTCGACCTGTATTTTTTTTGTATAACTTTGTATTGGCTAGTTAACACTAGACAAGCGCTATCTTCACTATTTGTGAACCGATTTTGATTATTATTATTATTTCGATAATTTGGTAACTCATTTGAAATAAATTATTTGAAAGAAAAGAGATATCATTAATAAATTTTTCAAGTTCTAATGCTGCTCCCATTTAAAATAAATAATTCGAAAGGAAACAGATATCATTTAAAATTTTGTCTTGATCAGATCCAGGATAACCCTTCAAACTATTTTATGAACTATTGTTTACAGTTCAAAGTAAGAACTTGAAGCTTTATCTAGCTGCTTTACGCACATTAGCCAGAAGTAGCCGTTTTTTTTGCAAATGGGCGTAGAAAAGATTCACGTTGTTACATGAAACTGTGAACAGTAGTTCATATAATTTTTCAAAACTAAAAACCAACTTCACCCCCAAATTTTGATAACACAACCGATTTTGATAAAACTTCGATGGGACTACCCTTGAGATATCTCCTTTCCAACAAAAAAAGAATCATCAAAATCAATTCATTAACAACGAAGTTATCCGCGAAAACACATAAAAAAATATATACGGTCGAATTGAGAAACCTCGTCTTTTCTTGAATTCAATTAATAAAAATAGTTTGAAGGGTTATCTAGGTCTTGGTCGAGACAAAATTTTTAATGATATCACCGCGTCCTTTTACATAATTAATATCCAATTAACGTCCTAGGTCTTGGATGTTTATCTATTTATGTATTTGTTATAAAATATAGTCTCGTTGAATTAGTATCCCATATCACAAGTCTCGAACTTACTTTGGCGCTAGCTCAATCAGTGTTATTTGTCCATATAGGTATATTTATTAAATTGATTTCAAATAGGGGTAGCACTGGACTCCAAAAAATTTATGTATCCCCTATGAATTTCTGACGCCTAATTTTTATGTTTGAGCAGCAGGCAACTGTGCGGTCAACAGAAACCACCGGCCGCACGTCGACCACCCGCAGTAGTCGCAGCCACAAACAAACAGAAGAAGAGGATTTATCATAAACTCAGAAACCTAATTTAATATTTTTGTAAAAACTCGTATTTGGTACAAGAACAGAACCACCAAGTTTTCCGTATCTGCGGACAGTATTAACCTATATTAGCGAGGATATAGCCAATATTAACCCCCTTCTATATTTATGATTATTTGATAAGGTATTTTATTTATTTAGTGCATTCGGCATTAGGATAAAGATAGATTGCGAACCTTTATATGACGACCTATAGGTACGTCTAACAGACGTCAGTTATATTTTATTTTTCCAAAATAACGCATTCGCAGTTACGAATCTCCCGTTTCTTAGGTACTTACTTAATACTTATGTAATTAATTATATTATCTTTGGCAATATTAACTGCCAATATAGGTACATTGTGTGTGCGATGAGTTTCACTTTGTCCATAATCTGAGGCATCGACGTCTAATAGACTTGAGCACAGTGTTTATGGTAGTTTTTTTTTAGGTGAATTCGTATTAATTTATATTATAACAATGTACAAATAAAGTATTATGTAACCGATTTCACGTGATTTATGTTTCCTCAATGAAAATGAGGAAAATTCCACGTGGATTGCTGTTAATTATTGTACTTGTTGTTGAACCTGTAGTTACCTAGTAACTTACTTGACCCTCCACCCTTTCTGAACTACTTTTTCGCATCTGAATCCAAGCACTCAAAAGACCTGTGTTGAAAATGTCAGTCATCTGAAAAGGCGTATTAGGTACGCACTTTTTCCGTTGTTTTAAGGAGTTAATACGTCTTTTATGCTTCAAATATGTCAAAATCTGTGCGACAAAAATGTGCCAAAAAGAAGGCACGTCTGTCTGTTTTATTTTATTGTCAAGAAGGGTTATTTTTATTTTATTTCAAATACTGTTTATCAGAAGTTATGATATCTTAAGTTAATTTGTTCATATCTTAGTTTTCGAAAAAATAAGAGATCCCAAGTAAGTGTCCTGTTTTTGTAACTTACAAATAGGGGTCTTTAAAACTGCGAGGGTTTCAGACTAATCGGTTAAGTGTGAGTCGGACTCGCGCACGAAGGGTTCCGTACCATTATCTATTAAAAATCACGTTCGTTGTATAGGAGTCCCACTTAAATATTTATTTTATTCTGTTTTTAGTATTTGTTGTTATAGCGGCAACAGAAATACATCATCATGAGTAGTAAGTACTTATAAAATAAAAGCATGTATACATTAATTGCCGGTGGCTTCTTTGCGTAAGTACAGATAGGTATCTACTTACACGACGAAGACACCTGCAAGTCAATCAGAAAATCTTGGAATCGGAATATGATGAGGTCCAGTCTTCGTGTCTGGGACCATCATGACCCCTTTTAATTCAAATTATCTTTGACTATATCCCTTCTAGTGATTTGATTTTGCCTTGGCGATCATCTTGGCATGACAAGTTAATTTTAATTACGTAAGTACCTACTACGCGTATTTTGCTTTAAATTGTGGCTTTTGTGAGGGGAGGGGCATTAATATTTTAAAATACTTCTATTATATCTAGTTATGTTCTTAGGTTCTCTCGTTTCTGAGTTATTTCTCAATAAAGTCAATTATTAGTCCGTTGTGTTTTTATATTCCCCAAAACAATTAATTCATAAGTAAGGTTGACAAAATAAATTGGTTGATCTGGCCATTTTGCGAAAAAATCGGAACAAAATGTTGTCGTATTTGAAAATAGTCATTCCAAAAAAGGATCTTCCAAATTGGTACAGGCGACTTAAATTAGAAAAACATAAAATAACCGGCCAAATGCGAGTGAACTGCCAAAGATTTTCCGTAAATGAACGTAATATTATATTGAGTTTACCACTTTAAAGAACTTGGCAGCCATTTAGATCTCAATCCTTTTGTCGGATTTTGAACTTGGCTCCTATTTTCACATTTATGTTTTTGGTGGGACATCATTACTTTTTGCACAGCAGTATCAGAAAGTAGAAATACTTGATCGTATAATTTTGTTAGGCACTTTTCCTAATAAAATCGATTAATTGAAAAACAATCAAAACCAAATTCAGTGTTGAATTTTTCCTTTCTATAGGCGTAATAGTCTACCTAGATGCCAAATATCAACTTTCTAGATCATATGGAAGTTGGTTTCCTTTTTGATGATGGATAAGTGGTCAATCATATTTTTCACGTTTTTAAACGATATTATATTAATAACTCTTTGAGCTACATTTTCGAATGTTAGATGAGCTAGAGGACTTTTACTGTTTGTGCTAAATTTCATGTACCTAGGTTACATAGGTTTTAAGTTGTGAAGGGGTGAAAAGTAGCATGAAATGGTTTGTGTAAATATACACACGGCTGCTGCGTCGCTGGAATCTTTCTTCGAACTTGGCTCTGACACGCTGCCGCGTGTCTAATAACGTTTGTCGCCCCCTTCAAAAGTATATAGCATAACACCCCTCTCTATTGTCGGAGGTTAAAAAGTCATCATCATCATATCAGCCACAGGAAGTCCAAAACTGGACATAGGTCTCTACCAAAGATTTCCAAAACGACCGATGGGAACCGGCCTGCGTCCAGCGTTTTCCTGCAACCTTGCTAAGATCGTCCGACCACGTAGCAGGTGGGTGTCCTACTCTGCGCTTGCCAGTACGTGGCATCCATTTGAGAACCCTATTCTGCCCATCAGCCATCGGTTCTTCGTGCTATGTGCCCCGTCCACCGCCACTTTAAAGGGCTAATCTAAAGGTTTTATTTTCATGCCCCGCGTAATAAAAAAAACTTGAGAGGTGTCAAGGGACACCCGGATGGAACTAAGTAAAATGTAAATATAAATAAGTCTAAATTACATTCAAACTCTTTTCTGCGTTCTAAAATCAAGTTTTTATTATCTTCATAAAATTGATTGAACAAAAAGTGTCGTTACAACTTTTGGTGTTAATTTTTTCCGTCTAGCTCCCTTTCGCAACTCGCGATAAGGAATTCATTATATAATTGCCTATGTATAGGTATTTCTTGTGGCAAGATAGGGGTTATTGGAGCAGGCTCTGGAGGAGGCTCTATAGACATAATATTTTTGTTTGAACAGGATACTACAGATTTTCTACAAATATTGAAATTTTCCGCTAGAGCCTGTTGAAAGGGCCGCAGAGATTGCCTATCAACTTTTGTTTTAAATTGAATATTTGCCAGTTTCTTTTTCTTATTATTATTATTTTTATTTTTAACACTTACAAATTCAGCCACATCCGTTAAATCGAATTTATCGCAAAACAAAAAAATACCGGTTGACTGAATTTCGTATTGGTAGTATCATCATGAGTATCAATATCAGGATCGAGAGGATCCGTCCCCAGCTCCAAATCCATCGTAAAAGTACTTACCACTACTTATAAATATAGATCTACTTACAATCTAATATATACACTACAATATTTACAAAATTTATATAGAAATATACAATAAGAATTAAAAAGGATATGAGAAAATTTTTTAGACCGCCCTCTTGAAAAGCCAGCCAAAAAAAAGGTAACGTTGTTCCAGCATGAAAATTCTAAACTAGCAAGTAAGTCTATATACAACCTGTAAGGCGCATACCGGTAATACGAGAATTAAAACCGCACGCGATACTAGATCACTATAGAATAATTAAATTAAAATAACTGTCAAAAATTGGCACTTCCATAAAAAACTGTGCAGCCGCCCGGGCAATTTTTATGGGTTTTTTTATTTTATTTTTTGACTGTCATTAAAATTTTATTATATTAAAAATGTCTAGTATAGCCCATGGTTCGATTAATTTTATTACGGATATGTCCCATCCACATTGTATACATAAGTCGAAGGTGCATTACATCTTGAATTTTTTCATAAGATTAAAAAGATGCCAATAAAAACGCTTAGATGAAGAAAAGCATTGCCAAAATATAACCTCTGAACGTGACTGTACGAATAACGGTTTCAGTTTAAGACGTTCAATAAAGAAGGTCATTGATATACAATGTCCTTTTTAATTAAGTACAAATATTTTAAGGGGTGATTCAGTCCATCATTTTGAACAACTTTTCCCAATAAATGTATACAGAAATACGAAAAAAAAATTTTAGGTTCTCATACAAATCGAAGTAGTCACGTGATATAGTTAGAATGAAAATTGCAAAAAAAAAATGCGTATTCCGATAAACATTTATTGGGAAAAGTTGTTCAAAATGATCGACTAAATCACCCCTTAAAATATTTGTACTTAATTAAAAAGGACATTGTATAGGAAAACGCCGCTTTTTTTGTAGTCATTCTAATTTGGTTAAGTTATCAGCTTTTGTTTCCAGGTTTTGTTTTTTGTTTATATCTTTTAAGCTATTGCATAGCTTTTATCGTGTGCTTTGAGCGCGGCGACCGGATCAAGAAATTCCGTAACGAAAATAAAACCTAATACCCCCCACTCCGCCCACACAACGACGCGGCGTTGAAAGCCGTGCATCGTCTAACGTCGTTTCAGTTCGGCAGACTTCGGCATGATGTTTGTGTGCGTGCGACTAGACGTATACATGTAGACTAACTGCTAACTGATCATTATAAAAATTCCTGAATAACCTACATGTATTGTAAGATAATAAAAATATTTTAAACGATATTAAGTTCTCATTTATTCAATAAAAGATAAAAAATGTTTTCTTATCGGTCACCACGCTCAAAAAGTATGACTTGAATTAATATCAAAGAAAATAAAATACTGCGTAAATAAAAAATAAATATAATTGCATAAGTTGATAAAAAATGCTATGCAATAGCTTTACCGCGGCAGTCCTCGAGTGCCACACGTTTTTTTTTTTATACGAAATATTTCTAGCTGAAAATTCGCAATGCGTTATTCGACTTTAGGAACCATTTTTTGGTTTATACCCGCACGTCTAGGGTTTACTCGTTTTTTTGTATGTTGGTTGACCGTCAAAGTTATTTAGGCGCTGCGAATATTATAAGTACTTTCTTATATCTAATTACGTATGCCATGAGCACTAATTAAGTGCGACTCATGTAAATTTATTGTACATGCGCACATATAATAGTTTCAGAGCACACCGATTTCGCTAAACGTTACTCCTGCAGGAAACTCAGTATCTTCATAACCTAAAGTGTATACACCGCACATTCTTCCACATACATAAGCTAACTGACCATGTACCTACATTATTTCTCCCTCCGATCAGTAGTCTAGAATTTTCCTGCTGGAATACAACGTTACCCTAGCAGGAACCGTTCTTTCCGTAAATTTTTTCAAAAACGTAAATCCCCACAAATTATTCATACAGGGCACATTTACAGCATATTGGATACTAAGTATTAATTATACTCATAATCTCTCTAGGAGCTACTTTCCTGCTAGAGTAACGCACTCACTAACTTCGGTTCGTGGCATGATGATAGTAGCACACGCACTCGTGGTCGCTCATATTCGTGGCCGGGTGGTAAAAACTTGGAAAGTAATAGAGTGACAGTTGGCAACGACTGGCAACATTGCTTTATTTTACTTTGTCGCGGACTCTGTGGCTGATTGACTTTGTAGTTTGCGAAATTATTTTATTTTCTTGAATACATTTGTTTGTGTTTTTTATGGAACAAATAGATAGATAAAAGAGTTATTTGATGTTGTATTTTTCTTAAGACAAAAGGTTTAAAATGAGATAGTGTAAAATTATTTCCGAATTCGTGTTGCTAAAGAAATGATTTGACGCCAAGTCAATATTGTAAATAAGTGGTATTTGCTGCAGTTTCGGTGATAACGGCTCTACATTTCTCATATATGAGCTCATAAGTTCAAAATAAAATGAAGTGAATCAGTTAACATCAAAACAATGCCATGTATACTCCGAATCATACAAGGAAGGAAAGCAGAGATGTAATGTACCGCAGTAACTCGAGTCTAGACTTAATATACGGTGACCATCCGTCTAGTAATGGTCTCCGCAGAGAGTATGGTAGCCACGGTTCCATTGACGTGATTGGCGGGGCAGCAAATGATCGGTTATCAGTGATGGTACATAACTACAATGGTTTGTCTGCACCAGACAAGGGGCCGAGTCTCTCTCGGCCGGATCGTCTCTCTGACGTGTACGCCGGTGACCACGCCGACGGGCCGACACCTCGAGCGGGTGCCAGTCCTAAACCTCGTCTGAAATTGAACAGATTTTGGGGAAGTGGTGCTCCAGCTCGCCATACGTTCGATGACAGGACTTTATCTGCAGTGGAAGCTGAGATATCGAAAAGGAAACAGTTTGCTCATTATGACTGCCAATCGCTCATGGCTAACTTGAGCTATGCAGCTGAGATTCGTGGAGAATTATTGAGCCGCCGCCGAAACACTACTACAGGTGCATCTGCAGCATCATTGCTGGCAACACGAGGCATTCCTCCAGGTGAAGACGCTGTGCCCGACATAGGCGATGGACGGTCTAATGAGTTACTGGAAAGCTGTCCTTTCTTTAGAAATGAACTTGGAGGTAAGAAAACTTAGTGTCACCTGTTTCATAAATACTGGTTTATTAACAAATTGTTAGATTAAGGCATCTACCATTGATTCCAGTAAACTATAATAGAAGCATAATCAAGGAAAAAAAATTACCTTGTTTCAAATAAAATTGAAGCATTTTCTTATAATCTATTACCAAGGCTTAAGTTCACTTGGTGTGACTATGCCAGCGTCATGGGGTCTTCCATTTAGTAGTTTCTAACTTCTTTGCACCATCACAGTTCGCAAGAAAAGGTTTTGCCATATGCGTCAGTTGTCAAAACATTAATTAAATTTAGAATGGATCAGTTGTTGGTTGTTGGCTTGTCTCTTGTAAGACAAAAGACTCTTTTTCTCACAAGAGACAAGCCAACTTTTTCCGACCAACGCTATTTCCACTTTTTTCTTATTTTTGCTGTTCAAATCATAATCGTCAAACCAATGTTTTTTGTCATCCTCTTTTTTTTTTTGTCTTCAATCTGGAGTACATTCTTTTATTGGTCCATTTGTTCCTAATTTCTCTGAGGACATGGCCTGTCTACTAGGGTGTCCCATAAAATGTTTTTTATTTTCTTAAGCAAGACCTCTTGAAATTTGTGAAATTGATTGTAGATTATCACAGTAATTTTAAAATAAAATAATGATACATCTTAAGATCTCTACTGACCCTCCAAGTTTGAAAAATGGACACTTAAGGTGACATTTGGCGATCCTCATTTTCGGTTTCCGAACTAAGAAGAGATAAATAACACTATATCTTGGGTAATACATACACTATGTTTGATATTTTGTTTTCTTATGAAAGTTTGTTAATTTCGGTAAAATATTCCTTTTAAAACTTACTTTTGTATATTTTAAAAGTATTTTGTTTAAGTGTGTAAAAATTGTATAAACTTCCAAGCGTGGTAGAGGTCTCAAGATCCTCAAGAACACGTGCAATTGTAGCTTTTTTAGCTTACGCAACTTTTGATAGCTCTTGCGATAGTCAAGCTCAAATTTTTTTTTTACGGGTCACCCTTTTGTCCACCTCCATTTAAGAATTTTCATTTTGGTTTTTGTCTTTAGCTCTTTTTCTATCTCGCCTTGTTGTAACCCTATATGCTTCTTTCCATTGCTCTTTGGCAAGTGATAAGTTTTTGGTTTGTTTTCGTATGTTTGCCCAGGACTGACGGCCAGATGGTAATATTGCTATTGGTTACTTTCCTCTTCAATACCCTGTTTGTTCGCCTTTAAGGTAGAACTAGTGAAACAGTGCGAAAAACTGACACTTTTGGCAAATTTGCAAAGAAAAGCTTTTACATTTTCACTTTAAACACGTTCATAAAATAGTTTGAAGGGTTATCTTGGGCATACTCAAGACAATTTTTTAATTGATATCTCTGTTTCCTTTCAAATAATTTATTTCAAATGGGGGTAGAACTGGACCCCAATAAATTCATGTATTTTAACTAGACTTTGATGGTCCAAAATCTCTATCTTCTGCTCCATTTGATCACTGAAAGCAATAAGTTGGCCCAAATTAGAACATGTTACATATGTATGATGTCCCAATCTTGTTTGTTTTCCTGTCAACTATCATTTTCATCGTTAGCATTATGTTTATGATATCCTACTGACTTTATTGTTGGAAACACTGATGAAGGATTGACGCTCTGTTCTTAGGAGGTTCTAGATCGGAACATATAATTTTTTTGAAAAAAAAAATACACTTTTTGTATAATCAACAAGACCAATCTAATTAACAAAACCAATATGTTTAAATTGTAATTTTGTAGTTATTGTTTTCCTTTAACTATATTAGGAATGTATTTGTTACTCACCATTGTATCACTGTGAATCAGGTGACACAGTAATTCTGATCACACACAATGCTGTCTGGGAATAGCTATTAATGGCTGTTTTTAAGAGTGTACACTTATAGCTGTTCAATGAAATAATTGATTTTCTCACTTGTGTCGTAATATGTGAAAATAATGTCTGGATCTTATTGAATGAGCAAGCAAATTTTCCGAGTCTAATTGAACAATCCGGCGTTTGTATGTTTGTTTGACGATAACTTTAGTATCTTTGATTGGAGCTTCATGAAATGTGGCAGACATGTAGATAAAGCCAATAGAATTTTTAAGTTCGAACATGAGCCAAATTGGTCAAAGGGTTGCAGAGATAAGACCAATTCTGATGCTAATTGGGTATTTTCCTTAGTCGAAATAAACTATTTTGTACTGATAAAAAATAAAATGTCGCAAAAAAATGTAACTTGTCTTCGCACATATCGATTTTAACGTGGTTTTAGATTTATTATTGTAGATGAAATGTATTTTCCATGGGGGTAGGCAGAGACTATAGATTTCCATTTGCTACGATCCTTGCAATTGCTTCATCAACACTCATTACCCTTTTCATACATGCTCTCCGGTTATAAGTACTCCTTCTTCACCTTTTTTCAGAACGTCTGCAATTTGGTCGCAGAACGTTCGTCGAGGACGACGGTCCAGTTTTTTGTTGGAAAATAGCAGATTATTATATTATTTTCTCATCAGTTTATCAGAATATAAGTGCAGTCTTGAATATGTTGGTACTTTTTAGTGTGTATGTGGCTAACACACACTAACGTGTGATTTCTCAAGCTGCATAAAGACATAATTTTCAAAACTAAAAACCGACTTCACCCCCAAACTACACAACCAATTTTGATTAAATTTTCATGGCACCACATGGAAAGTAAGCCCTTTCAAACAAAAAAAAAGATTTTTTTAAATCGGTCCAGGCGTCTTTGAATAATCGGTGAACACACATAAAAAAAATAAAGGATTGCGACGAATTGATAACCTCCTTTTTTGGAAGTCGGTTAATAAAATAGTTGAAAGATTACAGCTTAACCTTCTGAGGTATAAAAGAGCTGGAAATATTTAATGCTACTAGAGCTACTTGTGGTCGCCGTTCTCAACATGAACCTCACACGAGGTTGCATAACATCTAAAAGCACTAGCCTTAATTTTTTTTTTCATTTATCTTACTTCGTTGAGTTATTCTTAATGGAGAAAGTAAATCAGACTCGTTACTAGTGTACTACTTCACTTTTCAACATCCACTTCGTTGCATTCATGTTATTCAGCCATTGAGTACTTACTATTTTAATTCATTCCATCAATTGACTTGAGGCTTGAACTTGAGGCCCATTCAAGCTTATCATGATACAATCGTGGATCATAGTAATTAATACACTTATAAAGAAACAGTATCTATTTGGGAAACTGAAAATGTGAAGAAAAAGAAGTTCTAGTATAACCGGCCGAGTGCGTGGCGAACTCTAGCACACAGGGTTCCGTACCATTATGTATAAAAAATCATATTTGTTGTATGGAAGCCCCACTAAAATATTTACTTTACTCTGTTAGTATCCTGTTAGAGGCAACAGGAATACATCATTTGTGAAAGTTTAAACTGTCTAGTTATCACGGTTCATGAGATACAGCCTGGTGACAGACAGACAGACGAATGGACGGACGGACAGCGGAGTCTTGTACAGGGTCCCGTTTTTACCCTTTGGGTATGAAAACCTAAAAATGAAACCAGCTTAATTCCTCGATTTTTCACTTTCAGAAATCCCAGACATCCAAATTTCTTTTAATTAATAAGCCTACAGAAATGTTAAAATTTTTCCCCAACTGTGCCAGAAGGAGGGTTATGTTTTTGATTCCGGACTCGTGCCTATTAGCTCCCCTTGGGGAGACATCAGGAATTTTAGTTTGAGAGTATGTATGTATAATTGTTTTGCACGCTCTGTGGCCTGAACCTGCAGACCTAGCTTTTATTTTTAATGAATGCATTGATGAAGGTATTTTTCCAAATTTAATGAAATGCAGTAAATTGATTCCTTTATTTAAAAAGGGGGTAAGAACAGATCCTGGTAATTATAGACCTATCTCCATTTTGCCAGTTTTGAGCAAAGTGTTTGAAAAGATAATGCTTAATCAAATGCAACATCACTTTATCACCCATAACCTTTTTCATAGCCAGCAGTTTGGTTTTACTGGAGGGAAATCGACCACCGATGCGGGGGTAGCGCTAGTTACTCACATTTACAACGCATGGGAAAACAAGCATGATGCAATCGGTTCTTTCTGCGATCTCTCAAAAGCATTTGACTGCGTAGATCACCCGACACTTTTGCTCAAATTCCGTCAGTACGGTTTTGACGATAAATCTATAAACCTCATTCAATCATATTTAACGGATAGGCTTCAGACTGTTGATATAAATGGCATAAAGTCAAACGGATCTCTTGTCAAAATGGGTGTACCTCAAGGTTCTATCCTAGGACCGTTCCTCTTCTTAGTGTACGTCAATGATTTGCCTTACGCGGTTGAAAAACAGGCTGGTATTGTGTTGTTCGCCGATGACACGTCTCTTATTTTTGAAATAGACCGTCATAGCGAAGATGCTACTGCGGTGAATGATACATTATCGGCCATTTCTAATTGGTTCTCTGCCAATAACCTTCTGTTGAATGCAAACAAGACCCAATGCATTAGATTTAATCTTCCTAACGTGAGGCAGGCCAATGTTGATGTGCTACTAGACGGTCAAAACTTAGATCTCGTTGATAATACTACTTTCTTGGGAATCACAGTAGATTCAAAACTTCAGTGGGATGTCCATATTTCTAAACTCGCTAATAGGCTCAGCTCAGCGGCTTACGCTATTAGAAGAATCAGACAATTGACAGATGTAGCAACTGCTAGACTAGTTTACTTTAGTTACTTTCATAGTCTGATGTCCTACGGGATTCTTCTCTGGGGGAGTGCTGCTGATATACAGACTATTTTTATTTTACAGAAAAGGGCAATTCGTTTTATTTATGATTTAGGATCGAGAGACTCCCTAAGAGATTTTTTTAAGGAAATTGATATACTCACTGTACCATCCCAGTACATATTTGAAAATATAATGTATGTGAGGAAAAATATTGCCTTATTTAATAAAACAGGTGATATTACGGGTAGAAACTTACGTAACATAAATGTTTTAGTTACCCCGTATTATAGGCTGAAAACAGTCAGTAAATCGTTTAAGGGAAACTGTATAAAGTTTTATAATAAATTGCCAGAATCGGTCCTTGATATGCCAGATAGAAAATTTAAAGCTTATGTAAAGAAAGTACTTTGTGAGAAGGCTTATTACGGAACCGATGATTATCTTAAAGACAAAAACGTCTGGCTTGAGCTTGGCGCGGGTCCCTTTTAAAGGTTTATATTTGTACACTCACAAATAACATAGTTTGAGTACAATCAGTACATGTATTTTATACAAACTGACATTAATTTCAAATTTGACATTTTTAATTAATAATTATGACATAGCAATGTATTCTCAGTCCACACATCTAATTTTAATATCAGTATAATTGTAAGGTTGACGTTTTTGGAGAAAATGCTGCAGTACAGTTTGTTACCGCTTCTTCTGTACTTGCGCTTTGGAGGCGGCAGTAAACTTAGTTGTAAGTAAATGATCTGACGTCAACAACTAACTATTAAGAAATCGAAAGAAAAAAGAAATGACAATTATCAAGTGATATAAATATCCAAAGATAAATAAATGATTTGACTTTGACTTTGACTTTGAACGGCTAGATGGATTTAAGCTTGAGAGGTGTCTTTGGATTCGTCTTAATTATTATTCTTTGGGTTTTAGTTTTTTTTTTTTTAAATAATGACTTGTTTCATCCAACTTTTAGGTGAAGAAGAAAGGTGCGTGTCTCTATGCTGGCGGACCGCCCGTGGGCCCATTCCCGGGCAATGCGGAGGCTGGCACCGTCCCCGGGCGGCCTACGGCATTTCGGTCCTGGAGTTTCCACCGGGGCACACTCACTGGAAGAACGGGTGTCCGTTCGCGAGGACATTGGCACCCTTACCTGTTGAGAGTCAAGACTTGGGGGCCTTGTACTATAGAAAGTATTTTTATAACCAACGTAAGTGATTAATAGAATACATAGTATTTAAATACTATTATTACTATTACTAGCCTGTAGGTATTGTGTCCGACTGCTGGGCAAAGGCCTCCCCCTTATTTTTCCACTCGTTTCTTTCTTCTGTGAACTTTTGCCACCCAGGTGGCGGGACGACTGAGACAGTAGTTAAATACAAACAGGTTTAAATATTGCATACATTAGCTTGGCCCCTTGTTGACGAGACGGCTTTCCGCCGGGTCTAAGCACGGTCTCGAACCGTGTTTACGTCTGATCGTCAGTTAGGTATGGGACACTATGGAGGTTTGTTAATAAACTGTATAGAACCGATATGACCCAGGTAGAAACCGTCTTGTTCACAAATAATACATTGCCAAAACGTTATACTGCTAGCTTATCCATCCCTATATTGAAGTTAAATAGTGACATAATCAGTGTTTAAACTAAATCTATCATAATTATTTAAAATGCAAAAAAAATTACTTAAATGCTAGTGAAAGTGCAGAAGAGCTAAATACACAACGATTGTTAATTTTGATGACTATGACAAATAAAGTGACTTTTAATTGGGTATTTTCCTGAATCAAAAATATAGTAGATTGTGCTACAAGGGGATAAGGTAATATTTTGAAGGCGAGGGCGCTACTTTGAATCCAGAGCGAAACGAAGTATTCTACGGTGGAATCCTGAGTGTAGCGAGAGATTCATGTGTATCGCCCGAGATAAAAGTAATTCCGTACCCAAGTAGCACACTCTACTTTTCATCTCGATCTATAAGAAAAATTAGCACATACAAAACAGAATTTAAAGAACAGTAGAACACCTACAATACCTAATCAGACTTTAACCGACAATTTAATACTAAAATTTGTTTGGTGTTATTTTCATTCAATAAATACTAAGCAATATTTTTTCGAAGACCAGAATTTTTTTTTTTTTGCTGGACTTCAAAATTGTATTCTACATAGATTACACTCGTGTTCAGTTTTCAAATTGGTTTTAATCCCTAGAGATCTTTTTCACTTTTTAGTCCCGAGAGAATAACTAGTAACTTTAGGTCCAAATGTTTTGGGATGAAAACATCGTTTTTCGAGTAGATGAGATGAAATGTAGATTGTGCTACAAGGGGATAAGGTAATATTTTGACGGCGAGGGCGCTATTTTGGATCCAGAGCAAAACGAAGGATTCCACAGTTGAATCATGAGCGTAGCGAGTGATTCTACGGTGGAATCCTAAGTGAAGCGAGGGATTCATGTATATCGCCCGAGATAAAAATATTACCGTACCCGAGTAGAACACTCTACTTTTCATCTCCATCTATGAGAAAAACTAGCATATACAAAACAGAATATAAAGAAAAATAGGACACCTACAATACTTAACCAGACTTCAACCAACAATTTAATACTAACCTTTATTTGGTGTCGTTTTTTGTACAATAAACACAAGTACAAATAATTTTTCAAAGACCACCAACTTACGATGAAATATTCACTCATAACTTTGTGTGCGTGGTCCTTCATGTATTTTAATTCTTAAAAGAAAACTTGATACCTATTCACCATCGGCTTAAACTTACGAAAAAATATTCACTTTTACACAAATAATTACATGTTAATACAAATAACCTAAAACTTCTGTAATTACTTGAATCAAAGAGATAAATGGCGCTTTTTTAATTATATTTATTTCTTTTTCCGAAGTGAAGAACATAAAAATGTTTCCCTACATTCATCCAGGTTGGCGACGATATGTATTCCACATTAAAAAAAATCACGACATCTGTGCCAATAATTTTTTTATTTTAAAACAAAATTCTTTTTTTGCTTAGCTGCCAATATTATTATTGATTTAGATTACACTCGTGTTTAGATTTCAAATTGGTTTTAATCCCTAGAGATTGTCTTTTTCACGTTTTAGTCCCGTGTGAATAATCAGTTACTTTAGCTCCAAATGTTTTGGGATGAAAACATCGTTTATTTAGTACTGATAAGACAATAAAACGTCGCAAAATAATATCACTTGTATTGGAACATATCCATTTTAACGTTATATTAGATTTATTTCTGCAGAAAAACTGATAATAAGAGTGTTATTTGACTCCAAGAAACCATGACGTCGTCTGCCTAAATTTCATACAAAATATTATAGAAAATGTTTGGAAATAGCGGATTTATCATATATTTTTTAATTCCAGCTCACCAGAATTGGTTCGGCATGGACGAGAGCCTCGGCCCCATAGCGGTGTCGATCAAGAAGGAGCGGGTGGAGCTGCGGCGCGGGGGCGGCGACGCGGCGGCGCCGGCGTCGCAGCTCGCGTGGCAGTACCGGCTCATCGTGCGCACCTCCGAGCTGCTCACCCTGCGCGGCTCTCTGCTTGAGGACGCTCTGCCCACCGCCAAGCCTAGCAACAACAGCGCCACCTACAACACCAAAGAGGTGCTCGAGTATGTCGCTCCGGAGTTGCAGTACGGCTGTTTGAAGTGAGTTTCACTGTTTGAGTTTGACGTCCGTGGCGTAGTGGTCACCATGCTAGTCCGCCACCCAGAGGTCCCGAGTTCGATCCCCGGTCAAGGCAATGTTGGGAAATGGTCTTTTTCAAATTGTCCTGGGTCTTGGATGTTTATTTATATATGTGTAAATTATAAAATATAGTTTCGTTGAGTAAGTATCCCATAACACAAGTCTCGAACCTACTTTGGGGCTAGCTCAATAAGTGTAATTTGTCCCTATATATTTATTTATTATTTATTTAATATCACAAGACATTTATAAGAAAATCTTTCTCTCAAATCGTATAGTAATATTCCGCTATTCTCCAACAAGTCAAATAAAATACCTTTTTCTAAACGTCAAAGCAAACATTTTCTGTGGGATTTGTATGAAATACAGGCAGATGACGTCATAGTTTCTTGGAGTCAAATAGCGCTCTTATTATCAGTTATTCTGCAATAATAAATCCAAATCACGTTAAAATCGATATGCTCAATGACAAGTGATATTATTTAGCGACGTTTTATTTTCTTATAAGAACAAAAGATTTTTTTTCTTTTATTTGTAGAATTGCAGATCAATCAAATCAGTAGCGGTTTTAGGGTAGGACACGTTTGGGCGACCGCCCAGGGCGCCGTATATCAAAGGGCACCACAGGCGTCCCTTTATGTTGATAATACTAGAATAGGGCGCAGTGCAGCCCTATCATGATTGCAACACTAGAATGGGATGCAGTGCAGCTTCATAGTTGACATAAATAAATAAATATATAGGGACAAATAACACTGATTGAGAAACTAATAAAAATTAAGAGACCCAAAGTAAATTCGAGACTTGTGTTATGGGATACTAACTCAACGAAATTTCGCATGACGTCACGGCTACGTACGATTTTTACATAGAGGTGACATCGCAAGCCCCTACTCTGAAACTTTCGTATCGAAAGTTTCAGAGTAGGGTAGGTAAATGCGTCGTCCGGTTAGTACGACCAACTGTCGCAGGTCCCCGATCCCTTTAAATTTTTTATATTTTTTTTTTAAATGCATTCGGACAAATCCCACACATTGATTTCGCCTCAAAGTAAGTTCGAGACTTGTGTTATGGCATATGGCCACTAGGCCACAGAGGTCGTTTAGGGTCGTTATATCCGGATTCTACTGTACATACATACTCGTACATACAAATTATCACGCCTGTTTCCTTCAGAGGTGGCCAGATACTGGACCTCCACTTGTTATGATCTTGACAGACAATGTTTATGAATACAGCGGAATAAAATTTTGCCAACAAGTAATCCATTATTAAAAAGCACGGGCTACCCACATAGGGGGCAGCTACTGGCCGACATGTTTCGACCTCACCCGGAGGTCTTCATCAGGGTGAATGTGACGCGCATACACGAAGCCCGCTACGCGACACACTCTAAAAAAAAACAAGAAATCCCTTACTGCAGTGGTAAATAAATAGCGTTTTCATTGCAGACTCGGCGTGACGAATGGCAGCGCGGAAGATCAGCTCCTGCGCCTCGACGAGCAGTGCGTGACGAGGCATTACAAGGTCGGGGTCATGTACTGCAAGAGCGGGCAGTCCACAGAGGAAGAGATGTACAACAACCAAGAAGCGGGCCCGGCCTTCGTAGAGTTCCTCCAAACTCTGGGCCAGACCGTCCGGTTAAAGGACTTCGACAAATACAAAGCCGGCCTCGACAACAGAACGGATTCAACGGGGCTGTATTCCGTGTACACCACATACCAAGAGTGTGAAATAATGTTCCACGTGTCAACTATGCTGCCGTACACCCCGAACAATCGGCAGCAGTTACTGCGGAAGCGGCATATAGGGAACGATATAGTGACCATAGTGTTCCAAGAGCCTGGTGCTGCTCCGTTCACTCCAAGGAACATCCGCTCGCAGTTCCAGCACGTCTTTGTTGTGGTGCGAGCCATAGACCCATGCACGGAGAACACCCATTACAGCATAGCCGTCAGCCGCGCCAAGGAAGTGCCTATGTTTGGACCTCCTATCAAAGATGGTGCGGTGTATCCTAAAGGGGAAGCGTTCACCGACTTGTTATTGAGTAAGGTAAGTTTTAAGATAACGAACCAGCGGTGCTATTACAAAAGTGCAGGGTCACTAAACGGACGGTTTTTTGTATGGAAATAATTTTTAAAAACTAAAAATCGATATTTAACACCAAATTACACAACTGATTATAATAAAATTTATATGGGACTACCTGACAAGTTTGCCCTTTCAAACATAAAAAAATAACTTACCAAATTGGTCCAGGCGTCTTTGAGTAATTGGTGAAACTAAATAAAAAAAAAATTATTCCAACAAATTGATAGACTCCTCCTTTTTTGAAGTCGGTTAAAACCATTCGTTTAGTGACTCCGCGTTTCACCAGTGGCACTTATGGCCAAATCGGTGGTTGTATGTACAATAGTAGCAAAAATATGTCACCAAATGAAAACGTTTACACATTAGAAAACGCTTCTTTGGTGAAATATATTATGCTATTAGTGAATAAAGGACGGATTTAAACAGAGGGCCATAGATGAATCACAATTCACGAGCCAGTGGAGGATTCTAACAAATGATTGAGTCACGAGCGTAGCGAGTGATTCAAGTGTTAGAATCCTGAGCGACGCGAATGATTCATGGCCCTCGACGTAAATCCGTTTTATTCAAAAGATGCATACTATACCATGACTACGAGAAAAAGAAAGATTTAAGCTAAAATAGACTTTTCATCTCATCTACTCGAAAAACGATGTTTTCATCCCAAAACATTTGGAGCTAAAGTTATTCTCTCGGGACTAAAACGTCAAAAAGAAGATCTCTGGGGATTAAAACCAATTTGACAACTGAACACGAGTGTAATCTATGTAGAATTACAAATAATGTTGGCAGTCCAGCATAAAAAAAAGAAGAATCACAATGTTCTGCTATTTTGAACCGACTTCAAAAAAGAAGGCAGTTATCAGTTCGAATGTATATACCTATGTCTTTTTTTTATTCCAGCTTATAAATGGAGAAAATGCAGCTATTCAATCGCCGAAATTTAGCACAATGGCGACTCGGACACGGCAAGAGTATTTAAAGGATTTAGCCAAAAATTATGTCACCACTAGCACCGTGGAAACTGGACAAAAGTTTTGTAAGTTTTAACTTCCTTTGAAGCTGCCGCGAGTGTCGAGAACGATAGGGATAAATTTTAAGCAATGGGTTATGTTTTTTGAGAGTATGTATGTATGTTTGTATAATTGTTTGACACGCTCTGCAGCCTGAACGATTCGATGGATTTTAGCTTGTCGTTAGATTCGTATTTACTGTGCGAGTGATACTGGTTATATCAACATATAAAAAGAGCAAAATGGCGGATTTTGGCCCCAAATTTTAAAATGTTTGGCACGCTCTGCAGCCTGAACGGCTCGATGGAGTGACACTGGGTCTATCAAAATATAAAAAAACAAAATGGCGGATTTTGGCGCCAAATTCAAATGTTTGGCACGCTCTGCAGCCTGAACGGCTCGATGGATTTTAGCTTGAGAGGTGTCGTAGATTCGTATTTACTGTGATAGTGACACTGGGTCTATCAAAATAAATAAAAAAGCAGTCGGGTTTAATTTTTGGGTAATAATTACATGTTTATTTACATATTTACCTGACTACGGTGGAGTTAAAAAGAGGATTATGTATATTACCTCTGTGGTTATTATGTTTCGCTGCTATGTTTGTATGTTCATATATTCCCTGTATATTCAATGATATCAATGATACCTAACTAATGAGGTATCGTTAAAAGCGTCTTGGCTGTCCGCTGGTTATTGGCTATGTGACGTCACAGTATATTCAATATGGCGCCCTCTATAAGCTATAAGATAAAAAATCGTACATTGTAGGGTATCAAAAAATGAAAGGCAGACT
Source organism: Acrobasis suavella (assembly GCA_943193695.1). Taxonomy (NCBI): domain Eukaryota; kingdom Metazoa; phylum Arthropoda; class Insecta; order Lepidoptera; family Pyralidae; genus Acrobasis; species Acrobasis suavella. The sequence goes on from OW971941.1 coordinate 21,059,143, forward strand.
TAGGACTTGAATCTTGATAATTATCTATTTTTCTCTCGATTTAAATAAGGTATTAAAAAAAAATACGTGCATATTCTCTATTATACTGACATTAAAATTAGGTATGTGGACTACTTAAGATTGATTACATATACACTATAAGCTGTTTCTTCTTGATGTGCTTGCATTCACTGGATGAGAAAAAAAACTGTTTAAACATATTTTTTCTTTAGGAACTGTCCCTTAGTCGGGTTTTAGTTTTTTAAAACTTATCAATCTTGTTAGCGTTGGGACTCATCTTGTCAGCAACGGAACTTTCGCATGCTACTATACTTTTCTGTCGCTCAGAACCGTGTTTTGCTAGAGCGGGAGAGAGCGTTTCTTTCTCGCTCTAGCAAATGACGGTTCTGAGCGACCTAAAAGGATAGCAGCATAGAAAAGTGCTGTACCGTGCTGCTACTCGTAGATGCGTCCCAACCCTTATAGTAATTGTTCATCAATTTCAGCTCTATTGTCGTCAATGTTCGCGCTAAAAAGCACTAGTAACTCGAGCAATACGGCCGTCCTGCCGCGCGTGGAGAGTTGCACTAACGACGTCTTAGTTGGTGGCGCCTTGTGTTTCCATGTAAGTATTTGAGAGGCATTTCACATTTGGTTGGTCGGTTAGTATCAGAAGGACAAGATATTATATTGAATGTTAATGAAACACTTTTCTACAAATGAGACACATTTTTAATAATGTTTAAAAATGTTTGATTGCGCGAGCGAGACAGCCAACCAAATGTGAAATGCCTCTTAAGGTAAATATCGTGCACAAGTGGCTCCGTCATTTAAAATAAATTTTTTCATCTTAAATATGATTTTATGTAACATTTTGCTAACAATCAGTCATTCTTTTTTTTATTATTTGGTTTGATAACTGGCTGAAAAACAGACAAGTTTATACAAACACAAATTAGAGCATATTAATTGCGAACCTACTTGGAGCGAACACAGTATTTACACATTAGATATAATGCTCTCATTCATTTTAAATGGAGAAATCAATAACATTAAATAACAAAATTAAATTGAATTAAATTGAAAGTTAATTATATAATAATTAAACTTTTAATCAAGAATTATGTGATATTATAATATATGGATACCGGGTACCGAATATTCGGCCTTGCCATCGGCTGGATGGCCGAATATATCTTACTTTGAGCCACAGATTCAGAACGGAATCTCCCATTATACCCCTCAATATATTATTATATTTCGGATAACTAACAGCCATTTCATATCTATGTAAACAATAACAACAAATAGTTATAGAACTTAGCCTTTAATAAGTTTCCACTTTTAGAAATAGTACATTACTGCAGAGGACCAATATGGCTTTGATGGACAAGTAGTTTTGACAATAATTACTAGTCCGGCAATGCCATTCCCACCGAGGCATATACAGTGCTTTTCTCAATAAATGTGAGGAAATCATTAAAGAAATAACCAGAAATATGCAAATATTTACCGAAAGCAAATAATGTTTACTGCAAAGAGTATCTTCGTACTTTGAAAGAAAAGAAATTGCTTTCCCGCCTTTTTTAGTGCAAAGGAAACATAGCCCATACGGCCCGGTCATATTTTATGCAAAAAATGTACCTAATACCGTAGATTTTTTTTCTATTGCAACGCAAATGAAGCATATTTTCATGTGATTTTATAACAACATAATTGTAGTAAAATTGTGGTCATTAGAATATAAAAAACAATAAATAATAAAGTGTATTTTTTATTATGTGGTAACAATTGGCTGTATGACAAGTTATGGAATTAAACGCTTAATATCTTTGCTAAATGTAAAAACAGAATTGTTATCTGAAACGTCAATGTCACTGTCTTGTCATTCTGAATACACTTTATTCGTCTTTTTGTTTGGACCAGCGACCAGGAATGAATTTTCATACTACTTTCCTAGCCTAGTCCAGCAAAGTAATGCACAAGCCAAGAATCACAAACTCCGTGTCTTCTTTTTACTACAATAATGCCTACATTTCCGAGCATGTTAAAAAAAATATTTTTTATTTTTATTCCACTTTTACAAACACATATTTCTGCATTTAATTTCTGATCCATGATCTGAGCAAACAAGGGAACTACTGATTTTCTATTTTAAATAGCTTTAAAATGTATTATCCGGTATCCGTCCGGGTAGTACGCACACATCCGGCATCCGGCTGGATAGCAAAATGAGGGCCAGTTACCGGATAGTGTAGATATTCCCTGATTATTCGAAGATGTCCGGAATAATTCGATTTTTTTTTTTGTTTAAAAGGACGAACTTGTGCTTGATGATCATTGTGTAACTTATTTTTAGGTTCAAGTACAAGACGAAGGCGCTGGCGGCATTCTGCTGGACTGTATCATGGGTGTGTCGGCCGACACCATAGTGCTGCTCGAGCATAGCTCCCGGCAGATCATATTAGTTATACCCACAAGCTCTTTGCTTGGTACGTACTTACCGTGTCAAACTTGGCTAGTAATTGTATCTTTTGCACTAAAATAATATAAAAAACCAGCCAAGTGCGAGTTGGATTCGCGCACAAACGGTTTCGTGCGATTATCTATAAAAAATCAGGTTTGTGGTATCAAAACTCAACTCAAGTATGTATTTAATTTGGTTTTTAGTATTTCTCGTTAATCGCAACAGGAATTCATCATCTGTGAATATTTCAACTGTCTAGCTATCACGGTTCATGAGATACAGCCTGGTGACCGACAGACAAACGGTCGGACAGACAAACAAAACGAGACTCTATTACTAAGACTCCGCGTCTTAGTAATAGGGTCCCGTTTTTACCCTCTGCGTACGTAACCTTAATGACCCTCAATAAGATAATTTATGCTTCATTTTTTTTTTTACTTTAGCTTTACCAGCCTTTTCCAGTCCACTGCAGGACTTGAAGCGTCTTCCAGTACTACTAAACACTACATAAAGCTGTGACGATGTTGCGATAAACCCTATCGTTCATGTCCCTACATACCTCCTTTCTTCCATCATTTCATTCTGTCCACCTTCTCAAATTTCATTTTTAAATTCAATTTCTTGATTTTTGACACTATTCCGACTTATTCTTTCACCTCGATACAAGCCACTAGAATTGTAATAATTTTATCAGTGCTGCCAAATAAATGTATTAACCCTTGTCGTGTCTCTCTCTTGCTCTACGACTCTTTAACCCCTTACAAAAAAGAGGGGTGTTATAAGTTTGACATCGTAGCGCTCGAAGGGATGGACCGATTTTTAGGCGGTATTTTTCACGTGAAAGCAAGTTCCCTTGCGGTGGTTCTTAACTATGTCTGAGGAAAATCGAAGTTATTGGGGATTACAGCTTCAAAGTCTGGGCTTTCCCTAAAAAAATATAGATGGCGCTATAATTTGGTTTCGCTATTTATCACTAAATGGCGTTCTTGACATTTTTGGCCGCGGGTTTTTTTAATTTGATTTTTCAAATAAACTTGTTAATCTACATAATTTTAGGAGTACACCTACTATCTGGGACAGGTGAAGTTGTCACATAGCAACATATACATAACCGGCTCATTTTGTTGAAGTCGGTTAAGACGAAGTGGCACCTAAAGTGGCGCCCTCATTTGAAATAAATAGTTTGAAACTAAATATGGTGATTTGTTTTGTTTTAATGTCTAGAAAGACCTTTAAACTATTTTATGAATAACCTTTGAAAGTAATATTGGCAGTCCGTCTTTTTCGCTTTTAGCGAAAAACCGTTTTAAAACTAGACGGACTATTAGTAATAATTTCAAAGGTTATTCATAAAATAGCTTATAGGCTACAAAATTAAAATTGATACAAATCAAATTTTTAATTATCACCATAATTGGTTTCAAACAATATATTTCAAATGAGGGCGCCACTTGAGCTACCACTTCGTCTTAAAAGAGTACCGTACTGGTCGCCGGCAGGCTGGGTGGTGAGCGGCGGCTGGACGCGCGTGTACTACCACGTGGGCGAGAGCGTGCGCGTGCGCGGCGCGGGCGACGCGCTGCGCGGCCGCCTCGCCGTCGTGGCGCCGCCGCACGCGCACGCGCTGCACGAGCTCACGCTCGAGCGCAGCGGCTCGCATCAACTCGGTCAGTCTACACTATATCTAAGAGGCTTTTCACATTTGGTTGGCTGTCTCGCTCGCACGATCAAACATTTTTAAAGATTATTAAAAAATGTGACTCATTTGAAGAAAAGTGTTTCGTAAACTTTTTAATATATTATATGTTAGATATTGTAGACATGTTTTTTTTTATTGTTTATGTGTGTGTGTGTATCGAAAATAAGGTCATCAAAAATTAAAAATTTTGACGATTGACGATTTTGATTTTGAAATTTGACAAGGTTACTGGTTTTTACATAGAGCGACTGCCGTCTTTGGGACAATTCCTTTTTATTTACTGTTTTCAGTAAATAAAATAGTAAAACAAAAATTTTCTTTTTTTTTATGATTTTGTTGGTTTTTACGTATATAACGGCATTATTTTGCCCAACTGTGGGACCTAAATGGCTAAAAAAAGGGACCTAAATGGCTAAAAAAATCTGCATCTCAGTGCATGTAAATGGCGGTTTAAAGGCCTAGGGCCTTTTTTTTACCTTTGTGTTCTATTAGTGATTCTGATTCGAAATTTCAATATAGCTAGTTGAAACTGACTCTTATTTACAGTAAAGGCTAGCGTTGCATAACTATCGATAATTTAATTATAATGATTATCCATAGTTGACCTCAAAAAACAGTCACAATATCGATAGGACTATCGAAATATCGAATAACCGATACTATCGATTGTTAATACTTTGCGATACTATTGACAAATGGTAAAACTATCGATAGTATCGATTCGATTGATTTTAGATACTATGGACAGTATTCGATAGTATAAATAGTACCGATAGTATCTAAATTCAATAGTATCGATACTATCGATAGTTTTACCTTTCATCAATAGTATTGCCAAGTATCGATTTATTTTATAGTCCTATCGATATTATTACTGCTTTTCAAGGCCACGATAGTGTCGATAGACTATACGATATTCGACGATATTCGATACAATTGCTTGCAACACTAGTTGAACCGTGAAGGTGGTGTGTGTGGCGCAGGGTTCCACGTGCAGCCGGACGGGCTGGTGACGGGCGTGGAGGGCGGGGGGGCGGCGGCGCGCGCGGGGGTGCGGCGCGGCGCGCGGCTGCTGGAGGTGTGCCGCGCCGCCGTCACCGCGCTGCAGCACGACCAGCTCGTCGACCTGCTCAAGACCTCGGACCCCGTCACCGTTAGTCACTTTTTCCTTTTTTTGAAGTGTAAACTTCTTTAGCGGCGTTGTACACTTTTTTTGTAATGGGTAAAAAATGATAAACTCGAGTCAGGACACGTGACCTGATCGAAAATTCGTTAGACGGATGGAGAGTAGACAGCCGGCGCGGCGTAGGAGAGGAAGTATCCCCCTCTCTTTCTACGGCGCGGCGAAAATGTATGCCTGCGCCTGCTGTCTCGTTTAGACGGCGCAGGGCGCTTGCGCGGTTCGTGTGTGTTTATGTTACAGCGTGCCACGCGCATCCATGGAAATGCACAACGTTAATATTCAAGTTTCCACTTCTGCCGGCACTCCCGGAGTGCAACCCGTCGTGTTTTTTTTTAATGCGTTTATTCTTTTTTTTTTTAAACAGTACAAGTTCATTATACAAAGTCTGCCAAGCTGCGCAGCAGTTTGTCGGCAGTGGTTCTCGTGGATGGCTTACACAGTTATATATATCTACTTCTATTTTTATCTTATATTAACTAGCTACTATCTATCTGAACAATTAACTCTTTGTAGGTATCTAGTTTTCTTTATCTTTTCAACCCACTTTATAATAAGCGATAATTTTATCAAAAACATCTTGGAAGGAAAGATAGAGGCAAAGAGAGGAAAAGGAAGATCAAAAAGGATATTTTTGGATGAGGAAAAGGCCGTACAGGGAAGTCAACCATTTGGCTGAAGATCGGGAAGCATTGAAAATACTCCACCGACAAGAACATAGCTTTTAAATGAACTGATGATTACAAAAAAAGAGAAGGTTATTATCAATTCGACCTGTGTTTTTTTTTTGTATGGATGTTACGCGATATCTTCGCCACTTGTGAGCCGATTTTTATGATTCTTTTTTTATTTGATAGCCTTTCGTACCTAGTTGATCCGGAGAAGATATGATAAAGAACTTAGATACGGAAGAAACTGCTGAAAAAAAATGAAGCTGGTTTTTTTATTTTATTTTTAAGTGCAATTATTATCCAGTGCGCGGGATTCTGGCAAAACGAGTTGGAAGATGTAAACACCTTAGTTAACAACTAAATTTGTGGACATGAAATGATAGCGCTAGCGATTTAATCGTATTAAATTTAGTTATTAGTTAAACTTTTATTAAGAAGACTGGTAATAGTTGTTTAGGGGCGACGATACATTTAGGTTAATTCAAAAATATTTGCTATTATTGATAGGAAAATTAAAAATAAAACTTGTTGTGAAAAGTAAGTTTTGTGAAATTAACTAAATAATCTGATGACACTGTCTTGTCATTCTGAATTCACTTCTGGTCTTCCTTTTTTGAGCAGCGGCCAGTAATTAATTTTTATATTTCCTGGCCTAGGCCGGTAAAGTAATGCATGAACCAAGAATAACAAACTTCGTGTCTTTTAATACAATAATGCCGACATTTCCGAGCATGTTTGAGAAAGAGATACAATATGTAACAAAAACCCTGTCCGATCCTTGAAGGCACAACTCAAGACTGTCAATATGAACAATTTTTTCTATGAGACCAATGCTTGTACCAATTTTGTATATGTAAGTATGTTTATATTAACCGCCCCGCATTACCTAACTTCCCATTGCTATTTTCAATATAGCGAGGTTGCTTGGAAGAAACTGCTTAGTGATAAGGCCGCCTTTTGCGCATTTCCTAGATTTTAAGATAATAATGTTCTGTATAAGGGTATTGTATTGTATTGCTTGAAACTCGAAATAAAAATGACACATTCATACAAAAGTGTTCGGCCGGCCCGGCAATTTGTATGAAAATGACGATTTTTTTCTTTGAGTTTCAAGCATTGGTCCCATAGAAAAAATTGTTCTTATTTACGGTCTGAGTGGCGCCTACAAGGTTCGGACAGGGTTTTTGTAACGTATTACATAAGTACGCATCGCCCCCGGCAGGTGACGCTGACGTTCGCGGGCGGGCAACGCTGCGCGTGCGCGGCGGGCGGGGCCGCGCCTCAGCCGTGCGCGCGCGCCGACGCGCAGCAGCCCGCGCGCGCGCGCCGCGCCCCGCACTCCCCGCCCCGCTCCGACTCCTCCGGATACGGCACCGGTCACTACTTTTATTTTATTTTAAGAAAACTTACAGCCATTTCACATCTATGTAGACAATACGTATGCAAGGTAGTGGGTGTGTGCCCACATACATACGAACTCCGAATAGGAGTGACGACTAGGTTAGAAAAGTATAATTGTAATTAGTCTGTCTTTTAGATTATCCAAAAATAATGGACCCATATTTTTTTTAAATATTCTTATATATTCATTTACACATATTTTTCATAAAACTAAAAATTAACAAAGATACGAAGCATCAAAGTTCCGGAGTGGGGGTTTGCGACGGCACCTCTATGTAAAAATTGAACGGAGCCGTTATGTCATGCAAAAGTTCTATGCACTGTATCTTTGTACTTTTTTTTTGTTTCTCAGCGAATAGAAAACATACGTGTACAATTTTTTTTAATAATCTAACCGGTGGGCTCAAAATGTTTTTTCATTCGTCATGCCTGATAGCGTTTGTTCCCGATAAGTAACACCCGCTTGAGTACCACTGTTACTCAAGGGGAACGATAAGTAACACCCTCTTGAGTACCACTGTTATTCAACGGGAAAAAATTTAATACTCATTGGGAAGAATAATAAAGAATTGAATTGAAGAATGTTAGTTGCAATGAGTAACACTGAAACTCATCGAAAAGTTTTTTCCCGTTGAGTAACAGTGGTATTCAAGAGGGTGTTACTTATCGGTAACAAACGCCTAATAGGCATGAGGAATAAATGTAGAAGGTGAGATGTACGTCGCAGGCTACTTCATTTTCAAGAAACTTCACGATACTAGTGACTCAGGTTGGCGTCACCTGTTTCAAAACTAGTGATTTTTGTAACTAGCTATTTTCACTCAGCTGCTCTGATGACCGGCTACTATAAACCCGATAGTGAGTCATATATATATAAAGACTAATGACTATACGTGGGCCTTATAAAAATGTGACGACAGATAGCGCCCCACCTCGCGCTGATCCATGAATTCCAACCACGTTAGTTGAATTCTCTGGCCCACACATATTCTGTGTCCACCTGGACTTATCGTCCAGCTGAAACAAACTGTCATTGTAATAAATCGGTTTACCAATCCACATCTATTACAATAATCACAAGTAAAGGAATCACGGTCAAGCCCACAGCACACTACACAAACGAGATATTCACAGTACGGCGGTCCGGCGGTCCGCACAGTCTTGTGCGGACCGTACTGTGAACCCGCAAGTGCGGAGTGGGGAGAGTGGGGCGATTGCTCGGCAACAGTGCACGTGCTGTTTACAAGTCGAGCACCTGACACCTGTTGTACAAAATTTGCACAGTGATTCATCTTTCCTTTGGTTTAAGTGCGATGACGCCGACAAATACAATAAATTAACTTTTCTTCATACTTTATTCAGGCTTAGGACGATGCGAAAGATATGTAACTCAGTAAAAATAACGCATTTACAAAAATCACTAGGTACCTACATAAAATATTTGACGCGACGCGAAACACGTCACTCGGTAATAACGCATTTTCAAAAATCACTGATTGTATATATATATTGTATATATTTCGTCCCGAAACTAGTGATTCGGTTACATGCCAAGTAACTAGTTATTATGTACGCACAAATCATAAGTGCTCTAAAATGCGTTCAGAAACCATAGGCAATGACCAGCATTACCAACCAGTAGGAATTAACGGAGACGTAATGATAACATTACCTCCTGAAATCAGTAGGTAATGAGTTTAAATTTGGAACAGCTCTCATATTCAAATGGGTGTCTATTCTAGTGTTTATAGATATTAAAACAGTTATCAAGACGAATGCCAAATTCAATATATTTTTTAATATAAATCGCACGACTTTTGATCTCGAGTGACACAAGAATAAGGCCGTTCATTCGTTTGTCTATGATAAAAAAATGACAGATTCTAATTACGATACGCCGCTATTCCGAGTTGTCATTTGTTTGTTGATGTTTTACTGTTTACGAGTGTTCGTGAAAAGTTGAAACGAATTAAAATAGTTCAAAAGTTGCGAAATAAATATAAATGTGCCAACGTCGTCAAGCTTTTTAACTCCAAAACAAGACCCCAATTCAAATGCAACTCAACCAGGACTATATCTCACTGTACAACTGTTAATATTAATTACAATTATTATAATAAACAATTTATTCTGTATGTGTTCAATTAGTTTTTTATTACATTATTTATAAATTACAATGTAATTCAGGTCAATTCCCTACGGTTCCAGAACCTTTCTTAGAGCACTATGATAAATAATTAGGCATTACAAGTTGTAATGCCTAATTATGTATCATAGTTTACAACACTCATGTGATGTCATCATGAAACGAGCCGAAGGCGTTCTATAAACCCACGTTCGTGTTGTAATGCCCTTCATTATGCACAGTCGCATAATAGTAGATTATTAACCAAGGGGATAAAGCAGTGTCTTCTGTCGCGGGTGACGACTTAAATCGCGAGCGCAACGAAGGACTCGAGGTTTACTCCCGAGCGGGGCAAGGGTGTTAAATACTTAAATCACGAGCGAAGCGAGGGATTTAGGACGAGTCCTGAGTGTAGCGAAGGATTTAAGTTCACCCAAGACTAAGACAGCTTTATCAACGAGGAAAATACTCTACTTTTCGAACCATTTGCGAAAAAAATAAAGACAATAATAACTAGAGATAAGCATTTATTAAAGATATATAATACTTTGATTCATTTTTATCCAGTTACATAAAAAATATAAAATGTTTTACGTTGTAAATAAATATAGGTACGCAGAAAACTTGGCTGTATGTGTGAGACGCAAATGACCCTTTGCTTTTTCTTTTTGGAAAACTAAACAGGTGGTGTAAACAGACAATGACATGACTATTTTTAATTTTATGAAAGTTAAGTGGTTTTGTGGATTTTGCAGATACATGTTGTCGATTCAAAAACGTTATTTTTTACGCTTAACAATATAGAAATGATTTGAGTTCAGTATAAATTTCGGTAAGTATTCCAAACTTAAACCACATTCTCCCTCTAGAGGCTGAATGAAATTCAGTACATTTTTCTTTCCCTGTTTCTAACAGATTAAAAATGACTATTGTTATGTTCGCTTTTTGTGCCATAGAATGTGCCTTTTTTGAGCAAATGGTACGAAAACTAATATTGTATACAGTGACGTGAAATAACGCTCATGCCTATTGCAGGCGGGTCGGGGCGCAGCGCCCGGCGCTCGCCGCAGTCGTCGCCGGGCGCGGAGGCGGCGCTGCGCCGGCGCTCCGCCGACGCGGGGCCCGAGCCCGCGCACTCGCCGCGACACAACGCGCGCCACAAGCGGGCCTCCGCCAACACCAGCTCGCTCACCGTAACTATTTTTACCCGACTACGGCAAAGCTAAAGAAGATTGGCGTAACGATGTCGCAATAAACGCTAACCTTCGTGTCCTCACAAACCTCCTTTCTTTTTTTTTTACTATTTATTGGTTTAGGCATTTGTCCTCAATCTCACCTGATGGAAAGCGACGATGAAGACTTTCTCCATCATTTCATTCTGTTCACCTGTTCAACTTTTTTTAATTCAATTTCTGAATTTTTAACACAAATATTCCATCCTCACAATTTTGACTCATTTAATAAAATAAATAAATATGTAGAAACAAATCACACTGATGGAGCTAGCCCCAAAGTAAGTTCGAGACTTGTGTTATGAGATACTAACTCAACAATACCATATTTTATAACAAATACATATATAGATAAACATCCAAGACCCAGGACAATTTAAAAAAGGCCATTTTCCAATTTGCTTTGTCCGGGGATCGAATCCGGGACCTATGGGTGGCGGGCTAGTATGGTGACCAGTACGCCACGGAGGTCGTCGACTCATTCTTCCATTACCTCTGATACAAGCAACTTGAAATAATTTTATCAGTGTTTTGGTACAAATTTGGTATTCGTTTTTTAAACGTTTATCTTGTTCATTTATTTTTAACAATTAATTTACATGTAATAAAAATGGCCGTTTACAAAGTGTCCCGTTATTTATACATGAATTTACCATAAATATTTTAGGGCCGGCGCACGCTCAGCGCAGAGCATTTTACACTACCAATTTAATTGTGTTTTTATTTATTATCTACACTCATGCTATAAATCCTCTATAAAAGTTTCTGAAACAGTTAGCTTATTGCCAACATTAAAACACTTGTCTGTGTCATAATAACTATTATATCACCCAAACGAGTGTTATAATGACGTACTAAATTTCATTATGCAACTCGATCAAGGGATCGAGTTTGCGTTGCATAATATTGCATAAAAAAAACCTTACTCATCAAACAGCCACATTCTTTATGAATTGCAAAGGAACATTGTCATGTGCGCGCCGTTCACTACTAAATCTCTGTAATTTAAAAAAGGAACTTATTGGTTATTCGCATTCACGTTGTATCACGCCATTTTTGTTCGATATTTACCAATATCGAACAAAAATAATTTGCATTCCAATAATTGTACGATTCTAAATTTGAATAATTATAACAATAAATAATTTCATTGTTACCTAACACACATAGTTAGTTTGTATTAGATGCTCAGCAATAAACTTACTAGAAATTTACATAGATTTCTCACAACATTGTACAACACCCTATGGATTTAGAACCTTTTATAGATGATTCATATCATGGGTCTAGATAAAGTTTTGTATGCAACTGTAATAATAAGGTATTAAAACACTCATGTGATATTATTATCACACTCTGCTTCGCCTCGTGTGATAAACCCGCATTCGTGTTTTAATACCCCTTATTATACTACAGTTGCATAAATAACTATTTTTTACGTTTTAGGAGGAGTTGATGCGGCTGATGGACGCGGAGCTGGGCGACGGGCGGCCCGGCAGCGCGGGCGGTGCGCCGGCACCGGCACCGGCGCCGTCGCCGGAGGCCGCGCCGGCCGCGCCCGCGCCGCCGCTGCCGCTGCCGGACGCGGCCGCGCTTGACTGGGCCGCGCTCGTGCACACGGCCACCCGCGCCATGCTGCAGGTGATTTCCCTCAATATATCCACTGTGATCACGGAATAGATAATTTTTGAAAACTAAAAACTAACTTCACCCCCAAATTACACGACCGATTTCAATAAACCCAACGATCACCCTTGGGATATCTCCTTATCGACAAAAAATAATCATTAAAATCGGTTCATAAATGACGAAGTTATCTGCGAATGCCAACACACAATAAGAAATATATACACGTTCGAATTGAGAAACCTCCTCCTTTTTAGAAGTCGGCTAAAAACGGACAGACAGACAGAAGACATGACGACATTGTTTACTACGGAACACTAAAAAGGAATTGGTGGAAGTGCCAAGAAGGCGAGTCATAATTAAGAACAACTGCACTCAATCCCGACAAAATATTTTGATGCAAATTAAGACCTTCTGTTGATTGTCTTTAAGTTTATAATTGCTTCGTTTGATAATAACGCCATCTATAGTAAAATACCACGATCTTTTCGTAAAGTAATACTACAGATTCCAAAACATCGAAGGAATTTTCGAACCGTAGCAAAATAAATGTTATTAATAAGGCCTAAAGGTCATTAAAAAATAAAAACGACCAATTAAACGAATTGTTTATATGTAATGCAAATGTGATTAGAGGTTTATTTGTGTGAGTTTGGCGACAGCGGTTCCGTTACTAATTTTGTCACGTAGCATTTCCACTACTTTTTTCTCTTCTGTGACTATGACTTAAGTAAAAATAATATAATACTATCGTAACAGATACCCAACGCCATAGAAACCATTGGAGAGAAAGTAGGCAAAACTTAAGTTGCGAGTAGGCACACAGAGATGGCAGCACACACGACTAGCAAAAAAGTGCATTTGATTTAAATCATATTTCATTAATTAGGAATTAAGGCGTGAACTCAAAGTCGACATTCGTAACTATGGAACCCTATACTGCACATTCTTATATTTGTACAATTTTTTTAAAATTGTTTTTTATGTTTCACGCAATGAACTTCCTTTTTACTCTTCATATAAAATATTTACCAATTCCCGCTACACATCTACCACTAACTTCCTGCTACACATCTACCATAACCCGTTCAAGCAATTTTCAAAAAAAAAATTAAGGACGAATTCATTATCATAGCATAATTTACAAATTTTGTTTTATCTTGCCTCTGTCACATTTGTACAATGCCTGTAATTTTCTGCTGTACAGATCTGCGAAGAACACCAATATCCTTCGATTGAGAACACCGAACCATCCTTGGACACCATGGCGAATGAGTCTCTGGACAGTTCGTGGCCAGAAATATCTGTAAGTTGTATTTCATTCTTGTAACATACTTCAACATTCCTAAAAAGTCTGCACTCCTTGAGTCAGGTTTATACTACAGTACAATGCTACTGATTTAAGAGGGCCCTTCCCGGCCGCTCTATCGTCAACGCGAGCATGGAGGCTCTATCATCAGCGCAAGAACGAGAGAATGTGTTGGAACGCTACAGCATCGGCCGTGCTATAGAGTTCCGTGGCTCTCTCTCGCTCTGGCAAATGACGGTTCTGAGCGACAGAAAAGAATAGCAGCATAGAAAATTGCTTTTCCGTGCTGACATTAAAGAACGCGTTAAGAGGCATTTCTTATTTGATCGGCTATCTCGCTCGCACAATCAAACATTTTAAAAGATTAATAAAAAATGTCTCAGTTTCAGAAAACTGTTACTACATCATCATAAGTATATAATTATATTGTGGATATTACAGACATGTTTTTATACTCAATATAAAAACGTGTATAAAAATAAGTTACATTTTTAGGCTTCCGTACCCAAAGGGTAAAAACGGGACCCTGTTACTAAGACTACGCTGTCCGGTCTGTATGTCTATCATCAGAGCGGTCATGAGCCATCGTAGAGCACGGAGCCTTCGAGTATGGTGAACGATGTAATGATTGGAATGTTATTTGTAGAGCACAGAGCCTCCGAGTATGGAGAACTATGTGATGATTGAAATGTTATTTGTAGAGCACGGAACCTGCGAGTATGGAGAACGATGTGATGATTGAAATGTTATTTGCTGAGCACGGAGCCTCCGAGTAAGAGAACTATGTGATGATTGGAATGTTATTTGTAGAGCACGAAGCCTCCCGAGTATGGAGAACTATGTGATGATTGGAATGTTATTCGTAGAGCACGGAGCCTCCGAGGTTGAAGAACTATGTGATGATTGGAATGTTATTTGTAGAGCACGGAGCCCTTGAGTATGGAGAACTATGTGATGATTGGAATGTTATTTGTAGAGCACAGAGCCTTCGAGTATGTAAAACTATGTGATGATTGGAATGTTATTTGTAGAGCACGGAGCCTCCGAGTATGGAGAACTATGTGATGATTGGAATGTTATTCGCAGAGTACGGAGCCTCCGAGTATGGAGAACGTAGCGACGACCCCAGTGGGCGTGGCCAACCCCGAGTCGAGCGACTGCGGCTGCGGGCTGGCGCGCCGCGTTGCCGCACTGCAGAACGACGCGGCAACCGCGCAGCGGCAGCGCGCGCTGCTCGAGGACGAGGTACGTCACTTCTTTATACCTAAAGTCCGGTCACTGAATAAGTACTAAACTCTGATTTACAATTCCGTAGAATTCTAACATTTCACAAGTGTTGCTACTAAAAAGCTCTCCAACTAAAAAGGGAACCCATTTTATGGCAATAAAAAATTTAATTCTTGATACATTTTTATTTTTTACCTAGAAAAACATCAATTTTAAGCTTTCTGGTATATTTAATATGTTATGACATTTTTCAATGCCGAATTATCAGTTATATTTTTAAGTCAGCAGATTATTTTTCTTACCTGGCATCACTCCCTACTAGAGTTGAGAGTCCCTTCAGGTGTAATAAACATTTTTGGTCAAAAGCTTTTTCAAATTATTTTTCGTAATCCTTAAGATAAAAAATTTAATAATAAAGTATGCCGCTTTTTTGTTTTTTAAATCAGATACAGTTTTCACAGTTTTTATTTTAAATTGATTATTCAACTGTGCGTGATGAAAATCACTCGCCGTAAATCCCCTTTAAATTTGGCGCGCCACACTTAAAAAAATGGTTACATTCACTAACAATTAAAATGTATAGACTCAGATGTTAAGACTCCTATTGAAATCTGGAATTTAATAAAAAATGTGCCCGGCCAAAAAGGTTTGTGACATGGCAAAAAATTACAGCTGTCAGAATTCTTCGGAATAAAAAATCTGATTTTAGTACTCACGTACCGAAGTCTTACTCAAAAAGAAATTCAAAGAAATATCAAAGTACTTTATG
The DNA here is from genome assembly GCA_943193695.1 of Acrobasis suavella. Classification (NCBI taxonomy): domain Eukaryota; kingdom Metazoa; phylum Arthropoda; class Insecta; order Lepidoptera; family Pyralidae; genus Acrobasis; species Acrobasis suavella. Next base: position 21,074,828 of record OW971941.1, read on the forward strand.
CGTTTAGCGATATGGTTTTATTTAGCTCGCGTCAGAACTCCTTACCTCTTCGTTAAGATACCTAGACATCCATTGCAAGCCAATTTCATTCTTATTACTCTGGACAATCGCCGATGGTGATGCGTTCCGTCGCTCCGCCCGCTCTAGCGAATGACAGCTCTGATCGACAGAAAAGGATAGTACCGTAGAAAAGTGCCGTTCCGTGCTGACAGATGTAACTCAACCCGAAATGACCATAGCGGTGTTCGCTACCGCCCTGGGTAGTCGTACGGTATAATCATCATCATCATATCAGGCATAGGAAGCCCACTGGACATAGGCCTTCCGCAACGACCGATCGGAAGCGGTCTAGCGTTTTCCTTGCTCAACCTTTTCGTGGTCAGACGACCTTGCTCAAGTCGCCTGACCACCGAGCAGGATGTCCTACGCTGTGCTTACCGGTACGTGGTTGCCATTCGAGAACCTTTCTGCACCATCGGCTATCGGTTATTCGCGCTATGCGCCCCGCCCACTGCCACTTTAATGAACTAATCTGTTTGACAATGTCAGCGACTTTCGCTCTACTACGAATCTCGATCACAGTATAAGTACTAATACTTACGTTACGTCTTAACCGGCAATAAAATTCAAAGAAATATCTACTCATTGTGGTTAGCGATATGGTTTAATTTAGCTCGCGTCGGATTTCGGCACCTTTTCGTTTAGATGCTTTAAAAATTAATTGCAAGCCAATTTCATTCGTACTACGCTGGACAAATTATTCATAAGAGGTAGTTAGGTTCCTATACATAACCGATTCAGTGGACGGCGAATTTAGTACTGAATTTCTCACTCCGGTGCGGTCGCCGCGCGCGGTAGGTATATTTTTGATATCTAACGAGGAGTGACGAGTGACAAAGGCCTGTCTCGGGTAGCGGTAATACCCGAGCGATACCCCGCCGGGTATTTGGCCCGCTTTTTTTTTTTTTTTTTTGGAGTGACATACATAGGTTGCCTCGGACGGCATTTCCTACTTCACCCGGACAAGGTTTGAGGAGCGGGCCAGAGGCCCGGCATCCTATATTTATATACTACTAGCAGCAGCGCAAAGGGCTCCCAAGGGGGAAACCTCGGCTTTGGGCGCGCTAGGGATTATGGCAAATTTGGGGTGCTGCAACACCCATGTTTTGCCGGAAGGGCCGAAGCTACGGTGCCAGAAGGGCCTACTTAGGACGCAAATCGTCCAGGTACCGCCGGGCGGTACCTAGTGAACGAGCTAATGTTTCTACGCCTACGTATTCGATTACGACGAATGCGGGGGGGTCGGCGAGGGTTGTGCTCCGGAATGTAGTTAGCTGCCTCTCTAACTAGTCGGTTCGGGTGGTCGGCGGCTTTATCAAAGAAACGTTCGGACGCTTCTTTCATAAAGTGCTTTATGGACGGGAGTTCGAGATCGCGGTGTAGGTCGCAGTTTCTCGCTATCTTTGGAGCGTTGGTAGCTCTGCGGATGAATCGGTTCTGTACTCTTTGAAGCCTAAGCATGTGAGTTGGGGCTGCGTGTGCGAAGACAACGCTTGCGTAGGTCAGGATATTTGGCCCGCGGTACGTATTGTATATATATACACAATACGTTCCGCGTCTAATTTGGTACCCACGGGTCCCAAAAGGGCGCGCGGATACATCTTCGTTTTGAATAAGCCTTTACACAGTGCAAATTGCCTCTTGCATACATTTTATTTGAAACATTACATGATTTGTATGACACTTCGTTTAGAACGTGCAAGTCATCCATTGTTACAATTTATTAGGGATGTGTATATTATTTAGTCCGTCAACTAAATTATCCAAAAATAAAAGATCCATATGTTTTCGTTACACAAAATAATAAAAATTTACAAAGATTTCGGTGTGGGGATGATTTACGCTAACAGGTTAAAAGTGGTATCTTGTCGTGACGTCACGCGCAATTCGAATGCGATGTATTTTCGTCATTATTTGCTAAGCAGAGAAAGGAAAATATGTGTATATGATACTTTGTATTAATCTATCTAATGTGCCAAAAAAAAAACTAGTCTACATCCGTATAAGTATGCTACAGACAAGAAACTTGCATTTTGTAAAAGGGCCTTTATCCGCAGCGACGTATGATTTATACACCACGAAATAAGCGTCTTTATTTGTATTTAATCTAATTTACAGACTTAAATAGAAATAACATTTTATCTAATCTCATATCGTAAAATTCGATTGTGAACTTGAAACCGATTATACATACATACATATTTTCTTAAAATCGATTTTAAATTGACATATATTTTAAAAAAGTTCGCAACACTTCTTTTTTTGGGTTATGGTTAAAGATTCTTTATTTCTCAAAAGAATTAACATTCACTGACAGAGAAACTTAAATAACATAATTACAGAAAATATAATATGACGGCGAGCGAAATCAAATAACACGTATTAATTGGATAGGGTAGTTGAGAACAAAAATTGTCTGCGCTTGCGGCGTCTCTTCATAGATAATGTTTATTTAGGCTATGGTTACGAAACAAAAAGGTAAAAACGGAACCCTATTACTAAGACTTCGCTGTCCGTCCGTCCATCTGTCTGCCACCCGGTTCATGAAGCTGTATCTCATGAACCGGGATTTATAAATCATACGTAACGCAGTGAGTGTTGATTTTGTCGCCGTTTTGAAGCTTTTATTTAGAAGTTTCAATCCCAATTTATGAGATTAGTTAAAGTAGTATGTGATACTGCACATGACTGCGTATATAATAGGTGATATTATTATGATTCTTCTCATTATGTTAGCATACATAGCGCGACGAACCGATGGCCGATGTGGCAAGAAGGTTCTCGAATGGTGACCACATACTGGCAAGCAAATGCGCGTAGGATACCCGTACAAGGTGGTGGTCAGACGACCTGACCAAGGTCGCTGGAAAGCGCTGAATGCAGGCCGCTTTTTAAAGATCGGTCATTTTGGAAATCCTTGGGAGAGGCCTATGTCTAGCAGTGGACGTTATGCGGCTGGAATGATGATGAGTATCCAAAACTATTTGACAGAGGAATCATCCCTATTTTAAGTTTTCCCGGGGTCACTTACATGTTTTTTTTCGTGTAATGCTTTTTATTTTACACAGAAACAACAATAACAAAATTAAACATACAACGGCTGACTTATCCCGTATAGACTCTTCCAGTCAACCGGCCAATAATTTGCTACATTCCAACAACTTAAACAGGCTCATGACGTCATAGTTTCTTAGATGCAAATAGCTCTCTTAAGGGTATACCTGAATTTTTCGGGGTCCAAGTGAGAACGTGAAGCTTTCCTACGCACATACGCCAAAAGTGGCCGTTTTTTCGCAGAATAGCTTCAAGTTTACACTTTAAACTGTCAACAGTAGGTCATAAAATAATTTGAGGGGTAACTATTGCCCGGTCAAGACAAAATTTTAAATGATATCTCCGTTTCTTTTCAAATGGTTTATTTAAAATGGACCACGGAAAATTCAGGTAGCCCCTTTATATCAGTTTTTCTGCAATAATAAATCTAAAACCACCTTGAAAATTGATATGATTAATGACAAGAGACATTATTTTGTTACGTTTTTTTTTCTTAACAGTATTAAATAATTTATTTTCTACCCTGGAAAGTATTCAATTGAAACAATGAGTGAGTAATCTGTGTGTCAGGTCCGTCGCCTGCGGCGCCACAACGCGCGCCTGCGCGAGGAGTCTGCGCGCGCAGTATGGCAACTGCGGCAGTTCACGCACTGGCTCAAGCGGACCGTCGACCGCCAGTGACCTACAGTGTGCCACGGCCACGGACGACGGTCACCTATCTTCGAGATGAAAGCGGTTTAATCCCACCTTCTTCATGCATCTCCTCTTTCCATCATACATCCACCCTCTTGTCCATGGAACTTCCAAGAAGCGAAGTATCATTTATGTTTACTACAAACGAAACCATACAACCGTGCAAATGTTAATCTGCGTGTGTTCGCCCCCCGACTCACTCGTTAAGACGAGAACGGGGGACAGGTGCGGGGTCGGGGAACAATGACGCATATTGCGCGGGACCCAAGGAGTTTCCGTTTGGTATGGAATACTAAATTCTTTGTCTCATCAGTTATGCCTCAGCGCATGTCGAGTGTATACGCTGCTCGGAACTCCCGAATTCACAAAACACTCGCTGCTCGCTTTATCACATGACAGATAGTGAATAATCCACTATTATCTTATCAAACGTATTACTTCAAATTAATACTTAAATACAATTATTAAAGCGATTGAAACAACCCAGACATGACGTATATGATATGTATTTGAAGCTTTATCTATTATAGGTAAAACCCAATCTTCTCGTGTAGATTAGTAGTATTTAAGAGGCATTTTACATTTGGTTGGCTGTCTCGCTCGCACAATAAAACCTTTTTAAAGATTATTAAAAAATGTGACTCATTTGTAGAGATGTTTAGACATGTTTGTATATTGTGTAGACATTGCCTACATCGAGAATTAGATCTTCAAAATTTTTAATTTTTTATAACCCGATTCTCGATACACACACACACACACACACATAAACAATAAAAAACATGTCTAAAATATCTATCATATAATTATATTGAATGTTAATGAAACACTTTTCTTCAAATGAGACACATTTTTTAATAATCTTTATAAATGTTTGATTGTGCGAGCGAGACAGCCAACCAAATGTGAAATGCCTCTTAAATAAAGCATTCATCGACATTTGAAGAATGCTCAAACCATTTATTGACATTTTTTGTTTCACAAACACGATGTCGGTATAAACGTGGAAGCATGATATCTAATTATAAACAATAAAATAAATATACTCTTATGAATTTCGTGCCTTTATGCTTCGTGCGAAGCGTTTGTTTTTGAGTATTTTGCGTTATACGTTGAGTATATGCATATTCGACTGTTGATTACTGTTATACTATAAATGTCTTGTATTATATAAAACGTTAATGTTTCACTCAGTTCGTATATCGTTGCAGTTTGACGGGACGTGTTGTAATGATACTCGCCAAAAAATACGCAAATCAAATTGGTAAAACTTCAATAAAAATTACATTTTGGTTCCATTTTGTTAAGTCAGGATTGCAGGCTTGCCATGCATAAGTTTTATACCTAACCAGGTAAAAAAAATATTATAATATTTTTGATAGTTATACATAAGAATGAAGGTTTACAATATGGGACACTAGATAGCAGCACATTGACGTTAGATCCAATCGACTGTAGTCCTTGCTTCGTCAAATGAATCCCATAACCAATGATATGAGTAGGTAGAGCGATTTGGGGTCAATGATCTCAACCGTATATGTTAATTTGGACATGCCATTAAAAACCGTTTTTTGTTTTTATAATTTTGTCTTTTTTCGGGAATTTCAAATTTATTACGTGGAGGAGCTAGGTGTAAGGTGAGAAACCAAAAAATATGAGCAAGATTGTATTTCTTAGCAATTTCAGATTCAGATTCAGATTTTTATTGAAAGTCACAGTTTTTAAGGTGTATTTCATCGCCATGCACAGCTGACTGGCATTCTTAGTTAAAAACTTCATGTAAAATTCCATTAAACTATAAGTAGTAACAGATACACTTCATTGAACGAACAGAACATTCTATTGGACACTTTTTTTTTAATGATTTTTAGGCAGTGTTTCACAAGTTAACATTCACTTGTTTTCTCGGGGGAAACGTGTTTTCCCGCGATAAAGTACGTAGAAACCTGCATGACTTTGCACACAGCAACTCGAGATCACCAAAGTTTCAAATCAATCAGTAGATTTTATCGGAACGCAATAGACAAAAAAACTCACAAACATTCATTTAATTACTCGACAGATAAACAAAAACAATTTAAAACGTTTTACTTTCCCTTCCTTAAAATTTCTAATAAAGCAGTTACTGATTCAATAAATTAATTCAAACCCCACAAAAATCCGGAAAAAAACCGGAACTTGTCGGAAAAATGGCATGTCCATGTTATGTACGACGTCATACAAGTACCAATAAACGGCCAAGTGCGAGTCGGACTCGCCCACGAAGGGTTCCGTACCATTATCTATGGTTCACGGTTTATGTATATGAAATTAAATGTATTTTTTATTATTTTTATATTTGAGTTGATTGAATGAAAGTTAAATTGCGATTTATGACGTATTAAAAAAGATATATTTTTTTTAGTTTGATCATTCTCTTATTTTAGAAGTTACAGGGGAAATGTATGTCCCCACGTTTTACCACTTTGGAAGCGTCTCTCGCGCAAACTATTCAGTTTAGAAAAAAATGATATTATAAACCTCAATATCATTTTTGAAGACCTATCCACAGATGTCCCCCACACGTATTGAATAAATTTTTTGAGTTTCTGTTTTAAGTATGGGGAGCCCCCAAAATTTATTCTTTTTTTTTCTTTAATTTTTGTGTGAAAATCTTATGCCGTTCACAGAATACATCTACTTACCAAGTTTCAACAGTAATAGTTCTTATAGTTTCGGAAAAAAGTCGCTGTGTCAGACGGATGGACAGACAGATAGACATAACGAATCCATAAGGGTTCCGGTTTTCGTCATTTGGCTACAGAACCCCGAAAATCGCTCTACCTACTCTGATCACTGCCAACAACACGGCTCATTGGACTTGACGTCACTGCTTTCATTTAGTATTCCATATTTTTTAAAACCCTCATTAATTACAATACTCATACCTCACTCAGGCTCATAATCCACCGGTGTAATTCATATTTTTATAGAAACTAGCCGATAATCCAACGGTGTCTACCTCTAAAAGCGCATGAACACAGTCCAAATTTCTTGCCTGGGGCGTGTAATTTATTTCAAGCAATAAATGTTTTGTATGGTTGAAGGTTTGTTCAAACTTCAGACCATAGAAGTCATCTATTACTTAAATTTAATTACCCATCGCCTTATAAACATAAATATTTCTCTTCCGTATCACTAGATGGCACTATAGGTATTAATTAAAACATTATATTACTATTATTTAAATAAAGTAGTTCTGCAATTAATTAAATATGACTTCAAGCATATTCAACACTTTCTTTGTCATTTTTTTTTCCTAGTCGTGTGTGCTGCCATCTCTGTGTGCCTACCCGCAACTTCCAGTTTTGCCCACTTTCGGGCCGTCCAATAGTTTCTAAGGCATTGGGTATCTGTTACATTAGTAATTATATTATCTTTGGTTGCATACAACAGGCAAGAAACTTGCTCTGTATAAACTTAATTTGGGTCGTAACTTAATTTGGGGTAAGTCTCTTCTCTACCATGTATACACACCATTCACCGTGACGTTTGAAGATTGTGTCTTATGCAAGACTGGCTATATTAAAACCTGAAAACACCGAAAGAAGTGCTAAGTTTTCATGAAAAATGAATACACGATATTTTTCATGTTAGTTACGTTATTTTATATCTATATATAACGTCTAACAAAATATAACACAACTATTTAAAGGGAAGATTCAGTCCACCGTACTGTACAACTTTCACCAAGAGACATGTATCGAAATAAATATTTTTTTTTGTTTTACTTAGAAATTCGGATCAGTCAACATGAATAGAGTTTTTTTTTTTTTCAAATTGGTCCTTATGGAAAATTGTTAAGTATCATGGACTGTATCTAGCCTTCAAAAGTTCTAGTATATTTCGATAGACCCTGTATACGTATTGCATCATATATTCATTTAGATCATGGAAATGTAAGGTGAACACCAATTAGAATAAGAAGGGTAGTCTTAGTTGAAATGTGTATTCGTAATTTCGTATTTAGTTTGTTTAAGTATTTATTTATGCATAATATATTAAGATTCGTCGTTATTTATGAATTGATAATAATTTAGATTTATGACGTCTATCAAAATATACTGAAACTATTTAATGGGAAGATGCAGTTCATGATAATGAACAACTTTCCTTAAAGGAACTTATCACTATTAGACGACCTCCGTGGCGTAGTGGTCACCATACTAGTCCGCCACCCAGAGGCTCCGGGTTCGAACCCCGGTCAGGGCAAGGTGGAAATGGCCTTTTTCAAATTGTCCTGGGTCTTGGATGTTTATCTTTATATGTATTTGTTATACACTATAGTATCGTTGAGTTAGTATCCCTAAATATTTATTTATCGAATTATGAAAAAAATATTTTTCCTTCTATACAAACACCACCTGTTCGGTCAACTTGTTTGGGAGACCAAAAAATATTTTTTTAATATTTCGATACATGTTCCTTGGGGAAAGTTGTTCAGTATCATAGACTGAATTCACCCTTAGAATAGTGTCAGTATATTTTGTTCGACCCTGTATAATAATAAAATTTTGACTATGACTGAGAATATAATGATGGTATTCAAAAATATGTAACTCCAGATGGCAGCACAATGACGTCAGGTCAAATACGCTGCTGTTATTGAACACATTTCACGGAGCAAAGGAACCTGTCAACTGATGGTCCAATCACAACAGTCGATTGGACCTGACGTCACGGTGCTGCCATCTGACGTCACATATTTTTGAAAACCTTTATTGAAATATTGTTACAATGTATTTTAAGGAATTAGCTGATAATTTATTTATACCAGACTTGATACCTGCCAAATATTATAACAGTATAAGTGTAGGCATGTTCTTTCGGTAGCACAATTATTATAATCATGTATAACAGTTCACACACATCGCAATGAAGTGTTTAACCCTTAAAAGATAAAAATGACCGCGAACGTCGGATTTATCCGATAAACAAAGATTCATTGTCGGATAAATCCGATGTTTCCGGTGTAAGGGTTATAAATAGTGCGGTCGGTGAAGAAATTGGTTTGTCCTTTAAAAGATTTAGTTACTGGTCGCCGAGCTGCGCTCGATTAAAACACCAAAAAAGAGGTTCTCGAAAAATGAAAGCTAGCTAGATCGTATTTTCATTCCCGGAACGGCAAAATTGTATCGATTTCGTTGTAGCAGTTTCCGAGATCCTCATATTTATATTTGACAGCCATGTGGTAAAATTAGCCAGCTAATTGGATCACCTATAGACGTCTAGGCTGTTTATTAAACGCGTCGGCATTTAATAAACGGCCTAGGCGTCCAATCTCATTTAATTATAAAGTATATCTTAAATTAAATGAGAATTGTATCTTCATCCCGAATTCATTTCACAATCCGTTTTTTTTTTTCCTTCTACACGTCATTTGTACTGCAGTTATAGATTTTCAAAACCCAACAAAACTTTCAGCAGACAATCATTTCTTCATGACTAAAGTTTACTCAACATTTATTGAAATGGTGTGCACGCCGACAGCATTCCATCCAATTGAACGAATAGACTAAATAGTACGTAGCGTTCCTGTCATTTTGTTACTCTATAAAATGGCTAGGTACTACAAAATAAAAATAAAATACTTCACACACGTGATTAAGGTGAAGAATAAGGTTCAATGGCGCCATCGTTTGAATAAAATTTTTATCGATTAAAAAAAAAACATTACAAATGATTGATTTAAAAGATTTTGGAATGGTTCTAATTAAATAATTAATTTCAAACGAAATTGCCTATATACCCTACACTTCACTTTAAGGTGTTAAGTAAAATTTTAAGGTAAATATCGAAAACCTTACAAACGTTACTTATACAAAGTATACAAACTTTAATTCTTTTGAAACTACAGAGATAAAGTCGACTAACTTAAAAAAAATGTTGCTACCACTGGTTGCAAAAACTACTTGATGATTCTTATTGGCAGATTTTCGATGTTTGTCCTAAATTAATGATAATTAAATAAAATTAAAGCCTTAAAAGTGCCGTTTAGTAAACGAATGAGGGTTTTTCAAAATGCGCAATCAGTTGGCAGCACTAAGGGTTAGGCTAATCTGGCAGCACGGGACAGCACTTTTCTGTCGCTTAGAACCGTCATTCGCTAGAGCGAGACAGCGTCAGAATACATCAGCATCGGCGATTCCATAAGGTCAATGGTCTGTTTTAGCAATACATTTGCAAATCTGGCTCGACAAGCATAGCCTTTACTTCGAAAGGGATACGACATACGTGTAGCTTTGTCAAGCAAAACTGAGCGCTACGCAATGATGATAAAGTCGAATTTTATTTGGTTTGACAATGAACAACAGTATCGGACAAATGTCGTGTTATTTTATGGAGTAAAGGCTCGGGAGTCTGTGGCAAGAGATTTCATCAATCATCATAATGCCATGTGACCTGACACATTGGTGCTGCCACTGGTGTTTCAGACGTAAAGTACGGTAAGGGTCGAGCCACACGCGGCGTTCAAAGTATTTCTGCTCGCGTAACTTGAGCGTGGTGTGACAGGCGGATAGAAATTCTTTAAAACACAATATAGGCACTACGCGACGCAAGATGTGTCGCGCATTATACGCTGAAAATATTTTGAAGGGCTTTCTTTTTAACCGACTTCAAAAAAGAAGGAAGTCATCAATTCGACACATATTTTTTTGTATGTATATTACGCGATATCTTCGCCACTTGCGAGCCGATTTTGATGATTTTTTTATTATTTGAAAGCCTTTAGTACCTAATTGGTCCCATTTTAATTTGGTAAAGATATGATAAAGAAATTCTTTTGTTATTGCAATATTTTCAAATTAGGACGCCACGACACCGTACTCTTCGTCTTAACTGAAATTAGGTATTATTGTTAGGCATGGTGCCTTTAAAGGTAATTATTGTGACTATAATTAAGTAATACATTTAAACGATCAATTATTCATGTATAAGAGTTTTTGTAATGTAAATATTCCACGAACTTTGGTATAAATTGGTTTAATCATCATAAAACGAAAGCTTTATTAGTTTATGACCTTAGACCTTAGATATTGTTAGATTAGAGATTTGTTTATTATTAAGTTATTATAGTTATACTTTGTAAAATCTAGAATGGATACAATCAAGTTCAGAAATGATAAGTTTCTAACGAAAGCAACAGTGGTACAAAGAGTTTGGATTGTTTTGAAATGTTTATACGTGCTTTAATATATAATTTAAATATCTATTTTATTTTCGCAAAAACTTCATCTTTACTTTTTTTTTTTTACTTATTGGAACAAAATTATTAAAAAATCAATAAATCAAAAAATTTTAGTTTTTAGTTATCACCCGAGACAATAATTTGTCGAAAAATATACAGGAGTATTTCCTGTATCCGGGAGACACAGACGAATATGAAACAAAAAATTATCTAAAAACTTCCTATTTTCGCCGCATAATAACATAACGGTGTCACCGTTGGTTATGCGGCGAAAATAGGAAGGTTTTAGATAATTTTTTGTTTCATATTCGTCTGTGTCTCCCGGATACAGGCGTATTATATTTTTCGACAAGTCTTCATAAAATATACATATTTCACAGGCATGGCACCATGTTCATTCTATATTTTGCAAAGTATATGGAACAGTTAAATAGGTATCCACGAGTTATAGCCGTTGTATTTCGGCGATAGTTTATTGTCTCTGTTATATTCAAACCAAAGCCTTATTAGAAGAATTGTAACTTTCCTGCTAACGCTTTGTAAGGCTTTTAATAGCTGGTCATTTCTACTATACGTATGGAATTCGAGTATTGTCTAAGAATAATGTAGGTTTTGGGCCATTTCACGCTGAAACGGCATTGGCTGGCAGCTTTTTTTCTGTCAAAGGATACTCACCTTTATTTCTATGTATGAAATGCATAGAATTGCTTGAAAAGGACTTGGCCGGTTGTGGATGCGCCGCGGACTGCGCAGTTTTTGTTTTCCTCAAGCTATACTGTGCATTTCTTAAATGGACATAAAGGTGAATATGGTTTCACAATGAAAGTGCGCTGCCCGCCGCTGTCGTTTCAGCATGAATTGCCCCATACTGATATTTTTTTACTCTCCCGTGCTTAACTTTTACGAGTCAGTTCGTGATACATATTAAGTTTCAAAATAAAATTTGTGACGAAATGTAAAAACGAAATTTAACTTCCGGTCTTAATTTGTAACATAGTTAGCGCCCTCGCTTTGTGCTCAGGTGGTTAATTGCTATGTTCTGTGACTTCTAATTTCATCGTCCTCGTATACACCGAGGGTAATGAAAAAGGAAATTTCAGTCTATTATTTCGTATGGGCGAAATTTGAATAAATTCAATGATGCTGCTACCAAGTCTAGCAACACTATTTTGATAAATTAAGTGTGGCCTTTAAGTCTTACGGCCCTAGGCTCTTTTTACCCCGTCAAAGGTAAAGACGTGGTATCTGTGTCTTAAATTTCAAGCACTGTAATAAAACACCCTGTATCGGACTTGTGTTGCTTTGCTTTCTTCATACCTACCTTTTTCCCATGTTGGTTATATCATGACGATAACATTTTTTGCTTTTATATTTTTACACATTATCTCTATCCATCTTAGTTCTTCAATTATATAAAAATGTCCTGCTTAACGTAGTAAAAGTATCAGTAGATCTGAAGCTCAATAAAAGCATATAAAATAATGCTTGGTGCTGATTTATGCTACAGACTATATATAAGGTTCACTGTTTTCGTTAGTCTAAGAGGCATTTCACATTTGGTTGGCTGTCTCGCTCGCTAAATCAAACATTTTTAAAGATTATTTAAAGAAAGTCTCATTTTTAGAAAAGTGTTACTTTATTAACCTTAATACTTTACCAATATAAAACCAATACACAATATAAAAATATCTCTAAAATATCCAGGATACATTTAATATAAACACGATGATTAGGTAAAACTTCTACAAATGAGATCTTTAAAATCTTTAAAAATGTTTGATTGTGCGAGCGAGACAGCCAACCAAATGTAAAATGCCTCTAAATGCGTAAAAGCGTCGCTGCAGTGCAGCGCGCTTGGGCGCACGGTGCCTCCGCGGCAGCCGAGTATACATTACGATACAAGTGCGTTATGATGGCTATAACACACGAGGCGGAATTTCAGCCAGAGCCGCAGGCGAGGGCTGACTTTGCTTAACCAATATACGTGCCCCTGCCGCCTGCCGCTCAACTTCAAAATGTAACTAGTGTCAGCTCAGACCGAGACATGACGTGGTGCGCACTTTTGAAGAAACATAATACGTGTTTTGTAACGTATAACAACGTTGCAACGTATAAGGGTTGGGCTACATCTGGCAGTATGAAACAGCAGTTTTTAAGGGGCTACCTGAATTTTTCGGGGTCCAGTGCTGCCCCCATTTGAATTAAATCATTTAAAAGGAGTCTGATTAAGACAAAATTTTGGATGATATCTCCGTTTTCTTTCAAAAGATTTATTTTAAATGGAGGCAGCACTGGACCCCGGAAAATTCATGTAGCCCCTTAAAACCCTAACGCTGCGGGCTCTCGCTGCAATTCGTTTTTTTTTTTGTGATAAAAAAGTCATATTTCTTCGAAAAGTTCATATTTCTTTAAATGTGCGCGCCACGTCGCGTCTCGGTCTGAGCTGACCCTTACCTGTATTGTGTACTTATTCGCGTGCCGCGGCCCACGCCATGCTTTATAATACGTAGACAAAGGAATTAAAATGCTTTATACCAGGTCTCGCTTTCATTGTAAATAATTTCTGGAAAAAGTGTCTTATACTGTGTTACTCAATTTATAACCAAAGCATTGAATTTTGAATCGCCATACTCTAATCATATGCAGATTTTGTGAGCGCAAGACGACAGGATCAAGTATTGAGTAAAATAAACAAAGGCCATGTGGTTCAAAGTAGTCAATAAATCTAAATCCAAATACACGTAATGTCATCGAGTTAACCAAATCACACTGCGACAAATACGACTATCTACTTAATTGACTAGGCCCAAAGATTTAGAATATACAAGTTGTGACTAGGTCTCATGTGAAATGCCCGTTTTCTATTGGCTATCTTGTCACACTAGACACAAACTTATTATACCATCATCCCTAATACTATATTCAAATCTGTTAGGCATTTTGGAATAAAGAGATCGCGCATAATAACTTGGTGGCTCGGAAGTTAGCTGCAAGTGACAGCGGGGAAGCTGGCGCCCGGCGCACCGTCCCCCCAATCCTGTATTCGTCTACTGCGCAGCGATCCGCGCGAAGTTCAGAGCCGCCGAGTTATTTGACGCGTACTGTACTTACATAGGTACATATATAAAGTCTGATTTTTATATTCCGTAGAATTCTGACAGCTGTCATTTTTTGACATGTCAGTGATCACAAACCTTTTTGGCTGGGCATATTTTTTATTAAGACGAAGTGGTAGCTCAAGTAGCGCCCTCATTTGAAATAAATTGTTTAAAACTAAATAAGGTGATAATAAAAAATTTGATTTGTATAAATGTCAAGAAAGACCTTTAAACTATTTTATGACTAACCTTTGAAAGTAATATTGGTAGTCCGTCTAGTTTTAAAACTGTTTTTCGCCAAAAGTGGCCACTTTTGGCGAAAAACAGTTTTAAAACTAGACGGACTATTCGTAATAATTTCAAAGGTTACTCATAAAATAGTTTAAAGGTCTTTCTAGACATTTATACAAATCAAATTTTTTATTATCACCTTATTTAGTTTTAAACAATTTATTTCAAATGAGGGCGCCACTTGAGCTACCACTTCGTCTTAAATTCCAGATTTCAATAGGAGTCCAAACATCTGAGTCTATACATTTTAATTGTTAGTGAATGTAACCATTTTTATAAGTGTGGCGCTCCAAATTAAAAGGGGATTTACGGCGAGCGATACTTGTGTCTCTTTTCATCACGCACAGTCGAATAATCAATTTGAAATAAAAACTGTAAAAACTTAACAAACAAAAAAGCGGCATACTTTATTTTTGATTTTTTTATCTAATGGATTACGAAAAATAATTTGAAAAAGCTTATGACAAAAAAAAAATTATTACACCTGAATTAATAGGGAGTGATGCCAAGTAAAGAAAAATAACTTGCTGACTTAAAAATATAACTTTTTCGGCATAAAAAAATGTCAACATAATTAATGTACCAGAAAGTTTAAAATTTATCTTTTTCTAGGTAAAACATAAAAATGTATAAAGAATTCAATTTTTTATTGCCATAAAATGGGTTCCCTTTTTAGTTGGAGAGCTCTTTTAGTAGCAACACTTGTGAAATGTCAGAATTCTACGGAATAAAAAAATCAGACTTTAGGTATGTACGTACCTACATACATTAATCCTAAGCATATTACACTCGTTTTTCGAGGGTATTCGTATAAAAATAGTAGCGATATGAAAACGGCGGTTCGGCATGCGCTGTGAAATCTCGGTCAAATAGTGTAGATCTACTCATTTACGAGTATTTTGGGACTTGACTTGACCCTATCGTCTTATGCCTCTTTTATTTTTTTATTGCATACTCATGTATTTTTTTTTATTGATGTATTAAGCTAAATTACATTCCAATTAAAGTATTTACCAAAGTGATTAGTGTTATTTTCACCGTAAACTATTTTCACATTACCTATTTTAAGGGGCTAAATGAATTTTCCGGGGTCCAGTGCTGCCCCCATTTTAAATAAATCATTTAAAAGAAAACGGATATATCATTTAAAATTTTGTCTTGATCAGACCCTAGATAACCCTTCAAACTATTTTATGAACTACTGTTTACTGTTTGTAGTGAGAACATGAAGCTTTTCTACGCACATACAACAAAAGTGGCCGTTTTTCGCAATTGTGCGTAGAAAAGCTTTACGTTCTCACTTTAAACTGTAAACAATAGTTCATAAAATAGTTTGAAGAGTTATCTAGGGTCTGATCAAGACAAAATTTTAAATGAAATCTCCGTTTCCTTTTAATAGATTTATTTCAAATGGGGGCAGCACTGGACCCCGGAAAATTCATGTAGCCCCTTAAACTCTTGCCACTGATAAATTCTAATTTTCTAAATATAGGTAGATCGTAGAAGGGTACGTGAGATAAAACTTATCTTACATCTATTCATTTATATTTATTATTTTGGTATTTAAGAATGATGACTCTATGAAGATATATTTATTAATAATGTGGATTAAAGATAATTAATTTTGATGATACGTCACACGCGTATTTTAAATACCGCCAAAAAAAAACGAAATACCCGACTGACTGCGAACGAACTAAAAAGATTACCTGGATTATTCCGTCTGTCCGTATTTGTCTGTCACATTAGATACAGTCAGATACAGACCAGAGATGGGCATAATTTAATGTGCCATGTAATCAGATTTTATTAATCTAAATATAAAGTAATACTTAAGTAAGATTAAAATGTAACCGCGACACCTGTCGGCGACCGGTATTATTTCTTATTTTCCCAAAAACGAATACGCCACAATTTATGAAACAATACAGGGGGTGTGGCGCTATTCATGGAATTGAAAACGTAATGAATAAAAACTGACCAAGTGCGACTTGAACTCGCGTGGAGAGGGTTTCGTACAAAATAAAGTTAAATGTTTTTGTTATATCACATTTAAAGTCCTGACAGTAAGACGCGAGTTAACTACTACTAGCGCTATGTAACTTACAGAAAATAGTTCACTAAAATACCTCTATTTTAGTGAACTATTCTCTGTAAGTTTTTTTTTTTTTTCAATATTTTGGTTTAGGCATTTGTCCTCAATCTCACCTGATGGTAAGCGACGATGAAGACTAGGATGAAGTATGCCTATCCAAAAGATACCGATTCAATCTACTTTTGAATGTACCGGGACTGTACTCCTCTGGGAATATAGACGCAGGCAGTTCATTCCACACCTTAGCTACTCAAACCAAAAAGGAATTGTCGAAGCGTTTAGTTCGAGGCTTAGGTATTTCAACGACAAAGGGGTGAAACCCCTGTCCGCGCCTCGTAGTCCGATAGAGAAATGGTGTGGGTTTCACGAGATCAAAAAGAGCCTTCGCACACTCTTCAAAATGAATCCTATAAAAAACCGATAGGCTACTTTGCGACGATGCTCTAGGGACTGCAATGCAATCAGTGAACGAATTATATTGAGTTTACCACTTTATTTTAAATTAATATAATTCTTATAGGTTTTCCTGTGATCTACAAGCAATGAACTATATTTTGTACTTTTTTTTTCATAATTTTTGGCTCAGTAGTTTTGGATATAGGAAATGGTCAATTTTCGTCTTCTTTCATGAATAAAATCAAATCTTTTTATTTAAAAATAATAACCAAAATATATTTGAGATCCTCGTAACAAGCCCTTTCATTTTCAATTAATATATGACACAGTAAGGTTTGCAAAACTTTTTTTTAATTTCCTAATTTCATGCCTCGAAAATGACTTAATTAATTTGAAATTATAATTAATTTGAAAAACACAGATGTGCAAAGTATCCATCCTACCAAATTTCACGTGATTTGGTCCAGTAGATTCGGAGCAAATTGTGACAGCACTGACAGACGGACGGACAGACAGACTCACGAGTGATCCTATAAGGGTTCCGTTTTTTTTTTATTTTTTTTTTTACATAACCCTAAAAAAATCGCATTTATATTTTAATTATCGAGGTAATGAATTGCCTGCAAAGGTATAGTAAAATATAATCCGTTCGGGACTAAAGCACAGATGACTAATAAGTTGTTTGGAGTTAACACATACTATATATGTACCTATACATGTTACCTTGAAAATGTTATACAAGTTTCCGAAAACCTAATCAAAATGTACCTGTATAAATAGGCTTGGTAGTTTCATTTTATCGCATTTCTTCTACGCTTCGGGGTACAAAGTGCATTTCAGAAAAAAATAATAGTCTCACTCGGGATGATACATGAACCCGAGTGACAAACTATTATTTTTAGGTATGTATTAGGCAGGTAATTGTATCTACTCGTAGGTAAGGAATTAAGAATTCTAATGTACCTATTTGTCCAAAAAAGCTGGCATGGCCTGTAACATAATTGTTTCATTCACACAGTAAGTAGGTAGTTAGGTACTTAAATATTATCGCACTGTAATAAATAGTCTTAATCTGTGTAGTTATACTGCGGATTATCTAAACAAGGATTATGGGCTTACAGTATACAATAAATACAGAAGCACAGAAGCTATGAAGTACTGTTATTTATTACACTGACGTGATTAATACACGACGATGCGTGCCCTCGTGCTGCTACTGGCCTTTGTGGGAGCCGCCATCGGTATGTACCTATTTCATTAGATTTTAACAACGGCGTGAAACAATTATTTTCGCCTATTTACCACCCGTCCTCAAACGGTGCAGCCGAAAATGCAGTAAAATTGTGCAAGCGTGCAATCAAGAAAGCATTTAGGGATAACGTAGGTAGATATAGACGCTGCTTTACAAACGTTTTTATTAACATATAGGAACACGGTTCACAGCACAACAGGCGAAACACCAGCTATGTTGTTACAAAAACGTAATCTACGCACTCGACTAGATTTATTACGTAGAGAAACGTCGATACATGATAAAGTAAGTAAGGCACAAAAAAAACAAATTAAATTTTCAAGAGGTAAACAGCGGGAATTAAGTCAAGACGAAATGGTATGGGCTAGAGGGTTTGGCAAACAAGACAAATGGCTAAAGGCCAAGGTAGTAGAGAAAGATGGTTCAAGACGATATATAGTGGACAGTGGTAACGGTCAGTTGATGAAAAGGCATGTGGATCAAATACGTCGTCGGTCACGGTTATCTGATGTACCATGCCCTATAGACGAAAACGCACCTACGGAGCCTGATGGGGGTGGGGCGGCCGTCACGCAAGGAGGCGAGGTGGTGGATGAGAGTAGCGATACGTCGCGGCAGGAGTTTAATCCGCCGCTGTCAGCGTCTGCGACGGATTTGACACCTGTGAGTCCTGTTGTTCAGAAGCCAGTGAGCCAAGTCAATAGTCCAGCACCTACTACTACTCAGGCACTACCCTTGCCGGCGCTGAATGTGCAGAACCGTCCTATCAGGGAACGCAAACCGGTAGTCCGGTTTGGTCTTGATATTGATTGAAGTTTTCAGTTATGTTTTTTTTTTGTATAGTTTGTAAGGTTAAAGTTGGATGCAATCATTCTATTAGATATAAGTTTTTATTTAGTGTTAATTAGTGAGGGAGGTGTGATATATTGTGGGTATGCTGTAGAACGGTCACTTGTCATTAGCAACCAATCAGTCTGCCAATAAACGTATAGCGGCTAACCCGTGTTTCACCTACGGTGCCTACCTAAATACTTGTCAGGTACCTATTCAGAAACCATGATAGTGATCAACTTTCCCGAATAAACACGTATCGAAATATGAAAAAATGTTTTTCGGCAATATAGTACAAATTGATCTGTTGATCCAAGTTAAGGGGCTACCTGAATTTTCCGGGGTCCAGTGCTGCCTCGTTTGAATGAAATCATTTAAAAGGAAATGGAGATATAATTTAAAATTTTGTCTTGACCAGGCTCTAGATAACCCTTCAAACTATTTTATGAACTACTGTTTACAGTTTAAAGTGAGCACGTGAAGCTTTTCTACGCACATACGCCAAAAGTGTCCGTTTTTACGTTCTCACTGTAAACTGTAAACAGTAGTTTATAATATAGTTTGAAGGGTTTTTAGAGCCTGGTCAAGATAAAATTTTGCGGAGTCCAATGCTGCCCCCAGCACTGGACCCCGAATAATTCAGGTATCCCCTTAATTTGAAAAGCAAATGTTTTTCGAATCTTAAATATGTTCCTTTAAAGTTGTGTAATCTAAGATCTATAGGTATCTCAGAGGCGTACTTACGCTGCGTCTTGAGCATGATGTGTTCAGTCAAGCTCTACGTGGTGAAACACAGGCTCGGCATGCATCACGTGCGTGACGTAGGGACCTGTTCTACTCTACTAGGTATCTCTTTCGCAGATAGAGTTTGTGACAGAGATAGACTGAACACGTCGCGTAGTCCCATTCGTAGTTTCTGTACAGAGACGTAGTCTTTAACGCGAAAGTCATAACCATAACACAAATGAGTTGCGCGACGCGAGTGTTCCCAATATGAACCATTATCGTTGTATGAATTAAAGCTATTGTTTAAAAAAATGCATAAATCTTTTCAGCGGCGCCCAAGCATGTCTCCAGGATTGTTGGAGGTGAGCCGACCACCATCGACCAGTACCCCTACATGAGCAACATGATGTACCAATTGTGGGGAATATGGTGGATGCAGTGGTGCGGCGGATCCCTCATCACCACTACTTCTGTTCTATCAGCAGCTCATTGTTACGAGTATGTACATTTTCACTTCGATTCTTCCCTCCCTTCCGGCTCCCATCTGGCTTGGCAATAGCAAAAGCCCGGGGGCGCAATTTTTGAAACGAGGAGTCACTAAACGAATAGTGTGTTGTAGGGGAAAATACTATTCGTTACATGACTCCCGAAGGCCGCTTAAAAATGGTGTTCCAGTATTGGGAGGTGAACAGGCGAATAAATAAAAAGTTTTCGGTTGATGCTGGCTTGCAAGGCTGCTTGTGATAGATACGAGATGTTGAACATGGGATTTGTTCTTCTCTTGTGATAAAAGTATAAATAATTATTTATACCTTTAGTATTTACATAAAAGAAACGAACGTCTGAAAGTTAATTCTCTAAGTACCTAATCTGTAAAGTTTAAGTATTTATTATTGTTTGAATCTTTTATCATTTTCATTTTTTTTTATTATGAATGCGATGCGCCTCTTGCCCTCTATGGCTCTTGGCTTGGTCTTCAGACCACGCCCACCACACTTAATATACTTAAATACTTTTTGTAAACTACATAACTTTTTATTATGTTCGTACAGGGGTGACAGGGCGTCGCAGTGGCGAGTCCGACTAGGATCGTCGTTCGCGTCCAGCGGTGGGGAAATCATCCCCGCGTCCGAGCTAGTCCTTCACGCGGGATACAACTCGCGAACCATCGACAATGACATCGCCATCATCAAGTTGTCCTCCGCTGCTGTGCTGTCGTCCTCTGTCGCAGTGGCACGCGTCGCTGGCCCGGCCTACATCTTGCCTGACCACACCGTTGTGTATTCCATAGGATGGGGCGCGCTTTCCGTAAGTACCTATGCATATTGAGCTTAGGGCCGTAACAGACGCGGCGCAAGTTGCGCCGCGAAACAGCTAGTGATGGGCGATGCATAAATACTCAATCAACCCATTTGAGAATTTTACTCAGTAGATTGAGTAAATATCCGATAAATATCCTTATTTATCCATTTGGTGAGTAAATTGCTATAAATGAGTTGCGACTCATATTATGTTTATATTCATTATTTCATGTTTTCATGACAATTTTGAAAATTAAATCTAGTATACACTTGCAATTCTTATCAGAAAGTGTGTGCATACGCCATAATTTGCTTGAAATGTAGGTGAACGTTATAAGCGACGCTAAATTATGTGAAAATACCATACTAATCATACACTGAAAGTAGGCTTCTTTGACTAATTATAATTTTTTGGTGGGAGGTGTGCATAGACGTAATTTTACGTTAAAATAAGTAAACTGACATCAAATGCGATGTCAATATATGAGAACGCTCTATTTACTCTACTTATTAAATCTAGTGAGTAAATACTCAATGGGTAGATTGAGTACTATCCACTGCCCATCTCTAGCTGTTACGCGACGCAACTTGCGCCCCGTCTGTTGCGGCACTTAAAATGCCGTGTTGTTGCTGAACGTGTAAGCTAGGTCAGTACCGGATCTAGAATTTTTTAGAGGGGGGGCAAAATATGGGAATATGCCACTTATGTTGGTTTTGCCACCTACTTCATTACCAGTACCTTGCTTTCTGAACAGTACGAGTACACGGGGGGATATATTTGACGATTTTGCCGCCCCTCTGACTTCGCCGCCCGGGGCAAGTGCCCCCACCTGCCTCCCCTAGATCCGGGGCTGAGTTAGGTATTCGTAGAATATGAGCCCTTTTTATTATTTTACTCTTTAATAAATACTTACATCTTACTTACGTATGTCACCTTATGTGTAAATTTTTTTTCTTTATCTCTTAGAATTCATATTGAACGTGTAAGAATCGCGCGTGAAGGATCGTTGCGCCAGTTATTCCAAACAGCTTCAGGAGCGAAGATTCCATATGACTCAATTCTTTATAGCTTGTCCTATCGGATCCTAATATAATATAAATTATTTTTATTATGAACAAATTATACTTAATTCATTCATCTCCGCATTCCGCGCTTTAAAAACATTTTCAAGCCGACTCATTCACACAAACATTTACGAATAGTCATAAAAAACATACTTACACATTATAAAATGTCATTTCATGTCGCTTACGTAAAGGCACTTTATTGAATTCCTCTGATACCGGCTGATCTTGCTTTTTTCCAGTCCGGCGGCTCCAGTCCTGAGCAGCTGCATCACGTCGACGTACATATCATCAACCAGGAACTCTGCGCAGAACGCTACGCTTACCTCAAGACCCAGCCAGGGTACAGCCAGTGGCCCGACATCACCGACGGGATGCTGTGCGCTGGCATCCTCGACGAGGGCGGCAAAGACGCCTGCCAGGGCGACTCCGGCGGACCCCTCTCCCATGACTCGGACGTGCTCGTCGGCATCACCTCCTGGGGCTTCGGCTGCGCCCATAACTTCTACCCTGGGGTCAACGCGAGAGTCTCTTTTTACACTGATTGGATTGTCGCCAATGCTTAATTAGCTTTATATTGAAACTTGCAGTACCAATTTATGAATATACTTATGTTCTTATTACTTACAAATTGTTTGTATTATTAATTACAAAGTGTTATTATTTTAGCAACTATCGCGCATATCGCGGTCGTGCTCACTAATCTATGTTCCTGTACCTCACGGCTCTGCTTTACCCCTTTCACTCTCCTCGAGAATATAATATGAGTCTAAATCGGCCCTTCCGGATTAACCATGCTGGACTCAGTCACTTTTAATAAGTAGTCACCTGCGGGAAATCACGCCTCAAACCTCAAACCCGCTCGAGTTTGAAAATTTCATTCCTATCGCCTTAACCATGCTGGAATATGCACCCCAAACCATAATTATGCACCCTAAGCCATACATGCAAGTTGGAGACATGACAGCAAAAATATGCTTTATGGGCAAGAACCTCCCCCACCGCGTCTTAAAAGGCGCAACAACTTTGAGAAACTCACACTGGCAAAATTAGTTGCCGTCCCCACCATCTGACATTCCACCTTACGGGTAGCTGCCCCCGGGTATGGATCTCCCCTGGGCTGTTTGGAAATTTTTAAACAGACTCCGATCTGGTACCTGGAGATGCCGAGAGAGCCGAGCCAAATGGGGTTGAAACTCTGGCAACAGTTTGTTAGACTGTGGGGTGCCCTCGGGGTATGTTAGGTCACCAATCCATGGACCATTTTTATGTCATCATTATTTATTGATTTAACTTCATACACAAATACAAGTGTAATGGCGGACTTAAACCCTGGCCTTATCTACCAGTCAACCAAACGGGTGATGTAGAGAATGACAGGGATAGTGCAAAATTTAAATAGGTATGTGGCGAAAAAAAAGACTATATGTCAAAACAATAAACTTCATACAAAAAAATACATACTATTAAGTATATACTATAATAAACAATACCTACATATATTGCATAAATACACTATGATCTATCTGACAGTTTTTGAAGAAAGTGGATCATCAACTGTTCCTTAAATGAAAAGCTGGATTTAGCCTTCCGGACATCAACTGGTAAAACGTTCCATAGTTTGATAACTTGGACGATGAAAAAATGTGTAAAAAACCCACTCCGATGAACTGGCAAAAATAGGTTGAAATTGTTAGAGGAGCGAAGAACTTTGAGATGGGACTTTCAAAAAGAATCGAAAAGAGAGTTGTAAGGATGTGCAAGTTACGCCGTTGACGAATTGGTAACCAATGAAGTTGGGAGCGGTAAGACGACACATGATCATACTTACGAAGACCAAATATAAAGCGAATACAGTTATTGAGAAGACGGTCAAGTTTGTTTAGCATATCGCCAGTCAAGTCCGAGTAGCACACATCAGCATAATCTATGATTGGCAGGATCAATGTATTCACCAGCATTGTTTTAGTATCACTGGGGAGGCAATTTTTTTAATCTATCGAGAGTTCGTAGGACACCCGTAATCTTTTTAGAAATTTCCGTGACCTGTGTATTCCACGAGATCAACCGCATAACTCCCACTGCTGGACATAGGCCTCTCCCAAGGTTTTCCAAAATGACCTATCAAGAGCGGCCTGCATCCAGCACTTTTTGCGAGTCGATTCGTGATGACCCTCGAAAATAACTTGTATACATGACTTAGAAGTGTTTTAGACCTATAGTTCTTCCATAGGGTGTTATCTCCCTTTTTAAAGAACAGGACCACCACGCCCCCATTCCACGCTTCTGGCGTTACGCCCTCGAGCAGAACAGAATTAAAGAGCCTCTGAAGGACTTTGAGTACCGGCGTTCCGCCAGCTTTCAAAAGCTCTGCTGCTGTTTGAGGGTCATCCTAATCTCGTACAGGCTGATATCCAGGATATCATCGGTATCGTAACGGGTCAGCTTGGCTCTTGGGTTTTTAGCCATTTGTGCGCTGGGTTGCGAAACGAAAGTATACAGCTGTCCATTGAACCTCTCGATCTCCGCCAGAACCCCTTCTTTTGTCAACACCACGCCACCGTCCTCCGTCTTCAACTTCATCAATCGGCTTTGCCCTACCGACATAGCTCTTGCGAACACTTTGGAGCCTTTGTTCTGCTCGATCGTCTTCTTAATACATTTAGTATTTAAAGAGCGGTTGTCGTGTCGTAAGGACTTTTGTATACGTCTGTTGAGCTGCCGATATGATTCAGCATCTTAGGAAGTCTGCAGCAGCCTTGATCGTCGTTCTGCCATTAAGTCTAGGGTCTGAGCAGAGATTTTTGAGGTTTTCGTTTGGAGCGGGACCTAAACACCTTCGATCCTACCGCTTGGACAGCTTCTATAATCCCTTGGTTTATCTCGTCCACTGTAACGCAATCCTGAAGGCCTTCGAAGCGATTTGACAGTTCAAGCTGGAAGTCTTCGGAGTTTTCAGTTAGGACCTGCGACGGTCGGAGCGTCGTCTTCATCAGCCGCGACCTTTCGACTTTGAGTTCAATATTCACGATGCCCTTTACTATTCGGTAATCGCTCCCGGTTTTGATCCGATTGATCACTGAGACATCGTTGAATATTCTTCTTTAGGATGAAGTCAATTTCGTTCTTAACAGGGGGCTGGTTTTTCTTTGCTGGACTACTTTCTTTGCGGCGGCTTCTTCAAGAACAAGTTCATCGCAAAGAGTACCTCTAGCTACATATAATCAGCCAGCCTACGTCCCCTGTTTTTTCGCATTCCGTATCCGAAATTTCCCAGCCCAAACTCTCTATTGGCTCGCTTGCCCAGTTTTGCGTTGAAATCCCTCATTACAACCGTAAAATAGGTTTCAGAAGTATGTATGTCCCTACTGATGTCCTCAAACACTTTATCCACTTCTTCATCGGAGTGATCCTCAGTTGGCATACATACCAGTATAACCTTCAGCGAGTATCTTTTAGATACTCTGAGTACTAGGTATATTACCCTGCTAGAAACACTCTCGATTGTTGTGACGTTGTTAATGAGAGAATTGTGGACAAGAAACCCGACACCATGCTGGGACTTCTTTTTGTCTCCTTCCCGGTGATAGAGTAGGTTACCAGACTCTATTATATTATAGACCGGACCATTTTTTGTCTTGTCCCAAACTACCCGACTCCTAAGGCAGATCTGAATGTGGCCAATGACAGGGCGGTTGCCGTGGCTAGGTTCTGGTCTAACAATATCTAATTTGAACTGTTGGGGGATTGGAGGATGTTTGGGAACCCCTAGGCCCAAAGTCAGTTATACTATACAGAATTTCCGAAATGTATGTATGTCAGCACCACCTGTAGGTTGACTAGTAGAAAAAGCCTACGGCCTTAAGTCTGCCGATTACAATTTCATGTAATAAAGTTAAATAAATAAATACTTGGTCAAGCAACTTTCAAGCCGATAAGCAACAATGGGATGGGAGCATAGTCCTAGATTTTTTTTACTGCATCTTTCTTGGGAGAATTATACAGGCAGGAATATGTTATGACTGTAAAACGTTCTGGAGTGCTATTTTTATGGAGGGACTCACCGCAACACGAAACAAGTAGTTTTCAAACTCACCGCTCGCGTTAAATCCTGTTTAGGCGGAGGTCCAAAATTGCCTGAAAAACTGAAACTTTATGTTAAAGTAATGAGGTTGAAGTTCGTCTGTGTCGATTTTCCCCATGGGTCCGGACGGGAAATGAGAGGTATACCATTTGGCCGTTTTTTTGAAACCGTCGCATCGTGTCAGCAAAAATTAATATTGTGCAGAAATCTTCGAAAATATGTCTAGTCTATGGTTTCCCAAAAATTTCACCATGAATTAAAAACCGGCCAAGTGCGTATCGGGCCACGCGCAGTGTAGGGTTCCGTAGTTGTGAATGCCTACTTTGAGTTCACGCCACTAAAAACGTCCAAAACTAATTTTCTATTAAAGTATGAAATTTTCCTTTTCCGAGTACATTTTATAAGTTAGTCTCCTACAACGTTTTAAATTGTTAACTCTACTAAGCTTTGATAGTTTTCCTTTAAACTAAGTTAAATATACTTACTACTGCTTTAAATTTTTACATGTCCATATATTATAACCGTTTAATAGATAGAGCGGGTACACTTGAGTTGAGTCTAACAAAAATAGCCATATAAAACCAAATAGGTAGGTATTCCACAAACGGATCCCTAAATCGGAAAATGATGTTGACAAGCTCACAATATTTTTTAAAGACCTATTCGACAATACCGCCGACACGATGGGTTAGTCGAGAAAAAAAATTACTCCTACTTGTATGGGAGTTACCCTAAAACATTTTTTTTAATATTTTATTTTACCGGTTTTTTTTGGCATGATTAATATACATACCTATACCAAATTACAGCTTTCTAGTAGTTATAGTCTCTGAGTAAAACCGCAGCCGGACAGACAGACAGACAAGGCGAAACTATAAGGATTCCATATTCACTACGAAACCCTTAAAAAGCAGCGAGAATCGGAACGGATTCTCCATTATGGGCAGGACTTTGCTTTTAGGTTTCTTTGACATAAACAACAAAATCTACAAACAATAACTATGTATCTAATTTGTGCTACAAATGTCAAAATTACGAGTGGTCAAGATTTTAGTACTTTAGTAATTATTGGTGTCTCGACTCGACTGACTGGTGATTATACCTAGAATATCCCATCTGGTGATAATAAAGGACTAACAATGAAATATAAAGATAGTACTAGGACACATAATGAAGTGCCGTATAATTTAAAAAAAAAGATGACATTCGGAAGAATAATTGACAGTTGACGGAGTTTTTTGGCGGGAAGTCAAGGGGTTCAGTTGGAGTTTGCATTAAATTGTTTTGCAAATTGATTCTAGTGAACTTTATAATATGAAATCGGCGTCGTTTAGTGTTATAAATGCTCATGCTCATGGACAATATGTGAAATGGTTAAAGTGGACACTCATAGTGCGGCTCTAGTGATATTTATTTGCGGACTGTGGTGGGTGTCTTTAGGCGCCATCCACCACTCAATCGGCTATGAAAACCAGTGGACTCTATAGATTTGTCACCAGAAGCTCCCTTGAAGCAATCAAAAGACCTACACCAACCTTTGATTGCATAGTTAGGGTTAAAGTTAGAAATAAAGAAGTGATAAAAAAAAGATAGGCTCTAAAGGACTAGTATCCAGAGCCGTAAAATAATTATTAAAAAAAAATGACAGTTGACGGTTGGCGCGTTTTTTTGCGTGTTTTTACGTTACTGTGTTGCCAGAAACTTGTCTTTGTAACTTTTCATCCGAAATATTTTATAATTTTGATGACAAATAATATTAAAAACGGATGAAGGTGAAGAATAGGATAGAGAATTAGAAAAAAATCGTTTAAAAATTCCAGCCTGTTGTGTGTGATCGTTTATTAGATACCCACAAATAAATAAGTACTTATGAACTGCACTTATTTGCAATTTAGTTATCTTAACTTAAATTATTATTATATAATTATGTAAAATAATAAAAATATCGGAATTATGCTATGGGGATGGGGAAACGGTACCTAAGTAGCGGTTGAACTCAAAAAATGTGGAAATACTGCTTTATAAGGATGCAGAAGTGGTATCCTCATCAACCGTAGCCCATAAGCCCCTCGCCTTGTCCTGTTATTTTGGTTTGGAGCCAGTTTGGTCCCCTGGTTGTCTGAAACAGTCTGAATGAATGTCGAGTACTTTTCTTAGTGCCGCTTGGTAGGTATTCCTTTTTATTCGAATGCATCAGAAGCAGGAAAATAGGTTTTTCTGGATTATTATCATGTTACGCTATTTATAAGCCAAATTTAATTTCAATCAGTTGATCAACTGATATGGCCTGAAAGCGGAACAAAATGCAACATACAAATAATCTTTTGCATTTTGTACCTATAGTGCGTTTGATTAGGTATTTAAAAGAATGTAAACAATCTTGTATTAAAATATACACTTTATAAATCAATACCTTCGCAAATTACAAATTATTTATTTAATAAATTATACATTACATTATTTTATACATTACATTCATACCTAAACAAATGGACTATAGTTTATGAGGAGGTAGCTTTTTTTTTACAGCAATATGTGGGAGTAGCATGGCATGGACTCATGGACTTAATTAATAAAACTTTTTTTTTACAAGTAGTGTAGTGTGTGGGTAACTTTTGCGATCAGCGAACTGGCACCACTCGTTTTGTTTTGTTTGTTTGTTGTTCAAATAATAACTAATCTAATTTGTGGTTCAAAATCATTTTATTGTCGACTTTTGAAAATACAATATGAAGAAGTCCAATGAAATCAATATGGGCAAGTATTAATTATCATGTCAAATTCTTCATTAGTATGTAGGTACATAGAAATCCCAGAGTGCTTTTGTATTTATTGAAATCTTATCCTGAAAACCAGTTACAAGTCACAAGTTCACAACTAATACGGAGTATCTATCTTATTTGTGGTCACAATAGTAGTTTATAAATTGGTGT
Organism: Acrobasis suavella; assembly: GCA_943193695.1. Lineage (NCBI taxonomy): Eukaryota > Metazoa > Arthropoda > Insecta > Lepidoptera > Pyralidae > Acrobasis > Acrobasis suavella. The sequence continues at coordinate 21,103,935 of OW971941.1, forward strand.
AATTACTTTGTTTATAATTGTAGTTTCATATTTGTCTGAACCAACACCAAGTGAGGGTCGAGGAGCTGCTCCTACCGTCATGTACCTGATTGAAGTAGACCCTAATGTGCACCCTTGCTTGGTCGGAGGAAGCCTGCCGCAGCAAATACTGGTTAGTTTTCTAGTCTTTATTAAAGTCGGATAGTCAGCGCAGAAAAATTGCATTGATACGGTATGACATGGGTCTCACGTGAAAAAAGGAAATGGCATTAGGAAAGGCCATCTGGGTCAAAATAATTTGTATCTTTGTGAAAATACAATGAGCTAAGAATCGTTTTTTTACATCATTTATATCAATGTCATTTATATCAATGTCATCAAACTTCCAAAATTATTTTCATTCATGATTAAATTATTTTGTTTTTAGGATGTGGATCAAAACAACACACATTATCTAATACCATTACAAGGAACAGATCAAATACAGATACCAGATTATATACATTGCAGTGGAGGTATTTGTTTTTCTTTGTACATTCACAGATGTCATAATTTGAGCCCATTCGGAACATGTATATGTACCAAAGATTTAGGATAAACAAGTAGTGTAGATTTACCACCAAGCATCCAGGGATAAGAGAAAGACATATTATTGATACTACATATATTTTTTTCATGGTCGGGTTTTTCATGAAGTGTGCCTGTAACCCACCCATGAATAAATGTTCGGTTGGTGATAGAGACAAAACACGGCACTCTTTTCTTTTTTTTCTTTTAGAAATCTCAATAAGACTATCTCGCTCTATCAAAGTGTGCCAGGCTCTTGAAATTTACAAATGGACATTAATTTCAAATTTGACATCATCCTTAATTTAATGATAATGAAATAACCACAGCAAAATAAAAAAATCAATCAATTTTAAATAATCTTGGTCTATGGAAATAACAATGCAATGTATTCTCGGTCCACATATCTAATTTAAATATCAATGTAACTGTAAGTTGACGTTTTTGGAGAAAATGCTGTAGTACAGTTTGTAGCGGCTTCTTCTGTACTTGTGCTTAGGAAGCAGCAAAAAACTGTAAGTAAATGATCTGACGTTAACAACTGTTATAAAATCAAAAGAAAAATTGACAATTATCAAATGATACAGAAAATTTACTTGTAATATATTTCTATCAAAAGCAAAAATAATTGATTCCTAAAATGTCAACATTCTGTCTTGCCAGTACAGTATGAGTAGTAGGAGCGGTGCAACTGTTGGTGTTATATATGCATTAAAAGTAATTATTTAAAAAAATATAGAAAAAAAGGTTAAAGTGCTCTTAAAGACAAATCTGGTGGACAGGTGAAACTAAATAAAAGCATGTAAAAAGAAATCACAAGTGTGATTTTCTTTAGAGTTATTGTGCCAGCAGACCAGAGTAAGATTTCTCTAATGTCCACTATCAATGAGACATCTTTCGAAATATGCATCAGGCATATTATGATAGATTTGGAATTATTTTAGATAATAATTAAATTTATATTTTTAGCAACAAGCACAAGTGATGTTGTGTTATCAAACACAAGCTCTAGTGACTATGTGCCTGACAATACAAAAAAAGCTACATTAGCTGCCAGGAGGACCTACACAAATCGCTCTAAAGCAAAGGATTTACACAGGCCTGTTGAAACAATACCAGTAACACCAGCACAAGATAGTGAGTACAATTCTTAATAGACTTTTTTGAGCTTCCATCAAAGGCATTGTAAATATATATATAAATATATAGGGACAAATTATACTGATTGAGCTATTTCCTTGTTCAAGACTTGTGTTATGGGATACTAACTTAACGATACTATATTTTATAATAAATACATATATAGATAAACATCCAAGACGTATTTGAAAAACGCCATTTTTCAACTTGCCCTGACCATGGATCAAACCCAGAACCTCTGGGTAGCTGACTATTTTGGTGACCACTACACCACTGAGGTCGTTAGATGTCTCAATACTAATATTATAAATGCGAAAGTTGGGTTCCCTCTATTTGGCAGAATCTTAATGCTCCGATTTTTATTTCACATAACACATGGTGGGATATTCTTTGGACGAACATAGAAAAGGCATTTTTTTTTTTCACAGAACCAATATTTGGCTGAGTATTCATGTGGTAGAATTTTCAATGGCATCCTATTTAGCTGGCAGAATTTTAGTGAGCATAATTGCTTTTAACATACATTACATTATACATAATTTCAAATAAAAACCTTTATTTTGTAATAGTTATTTGATATAATTTCACTTCTCCTTTAACAAAGACGCGGAATTTAAATTAGAATAATTTTAATCCCAATAATTTCATTCGCAATCATGATTTTTGCGTAATACTAAAATATGTTACGCAATTATAAGCTGCTGGCAAATCCAACTTAGAGCACCCCGACTTCATGTGGCTCAACTTTGTCATATACTAGAGTGTTATCCCTTAGCGTGGAACCAGAGTCTTCTGGTTGAGCCACCCAAACATACTTGCATGCTGCATGCCTGCTTGCATGATGCATGCCTGCTTGCATGATGCATGCCTGCTTGCATGCTGTATGCCTGCTTGTATGGTGCATGCCTGCTTGCGTGCTGCATGCCTGCCTGCATGGTTGCTTTTATACTGCATGCCTGCTTGCATGCTGCATGCCTGCTTGTATGGCTGCTTTTATACTGCATGCCTGCTTGCATGCTTCATGCCTGCTTGTATGGCTGCTTTTATACTGCATGCCTGCTTGCATGCTGTATGCCTGCTTGCATGCTGCATGCCTGCCTGCCTGCAGCTAAACAGATTACATTTGGCATGTACATAGCTTTTTTTGTGCCTTATCCTTATGTCACTACTAGCTGTAACCCGCGACTTCTTCCGCGTGGAAGTCGAAAATGGTTCTAATAGGATCTATAATTGGTTTTTTAAGTTATAAATTGTGTTATAATATCCCGTTCCCGTTGCTAGAGCAAAAGAGAACAAATGATCTATTTGTCTCAATTTTTTTGTCTCTCACTCAAAATGTGAAGAAGTTTCATAATAATATAAATTCGCAACCCCAAATGCACCCCAGGGGATGCAATTTTTAAAATCTAATTAATTTCTGTATTGTTATTTTTTATTGACCACTACCTAATTAAAAAATGTCATGTGTCTCGCTTCAAAAATGACGAAGATTCATACAAACTTGCAACCCCTATTTCACCCCTATAGGGATGTAATTTTCAAAATCTAATAAATGCATTATTATTTTCTACTCACTATTAAAATAAATTAAAAATTTCATGTGTCTCACTTTAAAAATTACGAAGTTATATACAAACTGGCAACCCCTATTTCACCCCCTTAGGGATGAAATTTTCAAAAATTCTTTCTTAGCGGACGTCTCCTAGTCACAATCTACCTTCCTGCCAAATTTCATCTTCATTGGCTAAGTAGTTTTTAAGATTTCGTAATGAATGAGTGAATGAGTGAGTGATTTTCGCTTTTATATATATATAGATTAAAACACGAATACGGGTTTCCGGGTTACTTACGTGATAATAGTATCACGTAAGTGTTTTAATACCTAATTATTACAGTTACATACGAAACTTTATCTACACCCATGATATGAATCCTCTATAAAAGGTTCTAAACGGTATCTCCATAGGGTGTTGTACAGTGTTGTAAGAACTCTATGTAAATTCCTGGTAAGTTTATTGCTGAGTATCTTATACAAACTAACGATGTATGTTTAGGTAATAATTGAATTATTTATTGTAATCATAATTAAATTTTTGGATCGTACAATTATTGGAATGCAAATTATTTTTGTTCGATATTAGTAAATATCGAACGAAACAAGGTAGGTACTAAACAGCGAAAAAGAAAATCATCGGAAGGCATTTGGGACTTGCGTCTTCGAAATCCGCTTATATCATACTCAATTATACAATCGGAACATATTTTTTAGGAAAAAATAAAAATATGTGATAATTACAATGATTGAAATCAAAATAAGCTAAAAAGATAAATTATGTGATTTCAGCCTCACAAAGCCTCCCTGAATCTTAATTTACGTATGAAAAAAGCGAATGCGCTCTTAGCATACATAGTCCGTTTAAACGGTTTTCGGTCATCGTAGACCTCACCCACGTTTTACGGGTAGAAAATTGGCAGCTGCCTACCCCTGCCCGTACCTCGCTACGCCCATGGTCTTTATTATAAATAAATAAATATATACGGACAAATGACACAGATCGAGCTAGCCCCAAAGTAAGTTCAAGACTTGTGTTATGGAATACCAACTCAACGATACTATATTTTAAACCAAATACATATATACATAAACATCCAAGACCCAGTTCAATCTGAAAAGGATCATTTTCCATCTTGACCTGACCGGGGATTGAACCTGTGACCTCCTGGCATGAAGACTACTAGGCCACAGGGATCGTCAATATTATAAATGTGATCGTGCTACAGGTACACATATCACAGCCAAGAAAACTAACAGCAGCTGCCGTCAGAAGTCGTCTGAGCAAGCGCTGCCAACTGCCCCGACAGAGTTGCCTGCACCAGTTCCGTCAGAAACGCAACTCCCTGCCCACGCGGATACGGAGGGGCCACCCTTTAAATACTGTGAGTAGTAGTAGCACGCTATCATGTAGTTATACTTTATCATGTAGTATTAGTATGGCATGTAGTAGTACTTTATCATGTAGTATTACTATATCATGTAGGAGGAGCGCTTTCGCAAGTAAAGCGACACCGGGCGTGGTCCGCACTTGGATGGGTGACCACAAGTGGCATAAAAAAAATCTCGAGCTCCTCCGTGCTTCGGAAGGCACGTATAAGCCGTTGGTCCAGGCTGTCGTCATTGTTTGGCAGTTGTCAAGCTATGTCAGATGCCTTTAACCTGAAAAATCTGACATCAGTGTTGGCCACTTAAACACACGAAAAACGAAAAAAAATGTAGCAGTACTTTATCATGTAGCAGTACTTTATCATGTAGTAATACTTTATCATGTAGTAATACTTTATCATGTAGTAATACGTTATCATGTAGTAATACTTTATCATGTACGAGGGGGGGTCAAAAAGTTCGCGGAACGGAGGGGAAGGGGGGTGAAATAAAATACTGTACTATTTTTCTTTTTCAATATATTCCCCCTTAAGTCGAATACATTTTTCAGATCTCTCTATTAACTTATTAATACCGTCGAAAAAAAATGATTTGTCTTTGTCCTCAAAATAGGCCGAAATCGCCGACTTGACTTCTTCATCATCGGAAAATTTCTTCCCCCGAAGCTCTTTTTTTAATTTGGGAAATAAAAAATAATCACAGGGGGCTAAGTCTGGACTATAGGGAGGATGGTTTAACATTTCGAAGCCACAGTGATGAAGGGCAGCCATCGCAACGCGGCTCTTGTGTACCGGTGCGTTGTCATGCAAAAGCAGCACACCCTTTGTCAACTTTCCCCGCCTTTTCTCCTTGATTGCTTCTTTTAATTGTCTTAGTAGATTAGCGTAGTATTCTCCCGTTATAGAAACACCCTTATCTTTATAATCTATTAATAAAATACCCTCTGTATCCCAAAAAACAGTTGCCATGATTTTTCCAGCCGATTGTGACACCCTGTATTTCTTAGGGGGGGGCTGACCCTTTTTATGCCACTGCATAGACTCTTGCTTCGACTCAGGCTCATAATGATGAACCCAAGTTTCATCTGCAGTAACAAGTCTTGCAAAAATTCCTTCCTTGTCGGCGCTACAGAGGTCTAAAAACTCCTTTGAATACTCGACGCGCAGCTGTTTCTGTGGTGGTGTGAGCATTCTTGGCACCCATCTTGCGCTGACTTTTGACATCCCAAGATTGTCGTGTAGAATATTTAAAATGGTTGTAGGTGATACTCCAACCATTTCTGCAAGTTGTTTCTTCTTCAAACGAGTATCCTCCAGTATAAGATTCTCCACTTTTTCAACGATGTTTGAGGTGGTGGCCTCAATCGGCCGTCCTGAGCGAGGGTCGTCTTCAAGAGACTCTCTGCCTTGCTTGAAAAGGCTATTCCACTTGTACACCATGGTTTTCCCAGGGCAAGAGTCCCCGTATACTGATAACATTTCTTCCAAAATTTTCTGAGGTGGTTTTCCTTGCTTAGTGAGGAACTTTATGACGGCACGAAACTCGATTTTTTCCATGTTCAAGTTTTTCTTCCGGATTCACTTGTTTGATCGACGACAGGTCAAAGGTTATTGACACAATCAGGTTCAAACTTGGCATATATACTCACAAAGAGTTGCTCATTAGTTACTACCTGCGGCAGGTCCCCCACCCCCCGCTATCCCCTCCATTCCGCGAACTTTTTGACCCCCCCTCGTAGTAATACTTTATCATGTAGATTTAACGACACCCTTAGTTAGCCTAGACTTTTCTGTACAAACATAATCTTCATTTTAGTTTGAAACATGTCAGTCTATTTGTATTTTTAAGATATTGCATATCTCAAGGGAAGGTCTCAAGGGAATATCATGGGGAGGGAGCTTGTGTGTGCATATGGGGGATAGTCATGTTCATTGAACAAGTTCCTTTTATGGACAACTGTTTAACCTCAAAGGTAGTTTCAAATGTTCAAAACGCTTGTAGTTTGTAGATTATGTTCTAAAAAAAATATAAAAAAAATACCATCATCATTATCCGCCGCCTAGATCCATCCACTGCAGGGAATTAATGCCATTTACCACGCTCCTGAGCTACTATTATCCACGTTCGATCCGCGAACTTTCTGATGTATTCACAGCGTAGGTCGTCCGTTACCAAGATGGGTTCTTTAAATTTTACATATATCAGGGGTAAAGGTAATGGGAACAAAATTTGACCAATAGTATGAGCGCACTACGAAGTAGACCGAGTTTCATTGGTGGGCCACAGCTGACCGTTCGTCACGTGGTGAAGATGGGATGGAGAAAGAACCTCGCAACCATCCGTTGCGAGGTTCTTTCGTCAGGGGATTCCACAGCAGTAGGGTTGCCATTCGCGTAAACATAATTCTACATTGAATAAACTTTTAACCGACTACGGCTATGCCAAGGCGAAGGGTAATGGTTTTAGCAGTTTATGTATGTATGTATGAAGGTATTATGGGTATGTATGTGTGTTCCACCGTCGCATCCGAATCGCTCGTCCAATTCCCACAAATGAAAAAAAAAAATTATATGTCAATCGATTCGTCGTCATTCTCTGGATGACATACTTAGGCTACAATTTGTCAGCAAAAAACGTTATAACGAATGTTACATAGAAAGAAAGTGAGAGTAAAAACATTTTTTGTTACGATTTCGAGAAAGATCTTAATTAGAACATTTCAAAAATATATTTATTTATTTATTTACCAATTTTTATACACGGAAAATTTATACAGAGAATACATCAAATGAAGGCACTACTATCTCTGAAAAGAGATCTATTCCAGTAGACCTCTGAGAGATGTTTATGTAAGAGAGGCATACAGGCGTGTTAATACATAGGATAAAGGCAGAAGAAAATTTAATTTTATTGTGCCTTATTACATTAAACTACACTAACTATAAATAATAGTTATTTACGCAACTCTAGTATAATAAGTGGTATTAAAACACGAATGTTTCGCCTCGTGTGATATTAGTATCACATGAGTGTTTTAATACCTAATTATTGCAGTTGCATGCAAAACTTTATCTACACCCATGATATGAATCCTCTATAATATCATGTTGTACAGTGTTAAGAACTAAATGTAAATTCCTGGTAAGTTTAATTGCTGAGTATCTAATACAAACTAACTATGTATGTATAGGTAATAATGAAATTATTTATTGTAATAATAATTTAAATTTACGAACGTACAATTATTGGAATGCAAACTATTTTGGTTCGATGTTAGTATTTATAACACTAGTTTGGGTGATATAACACCGTCTCACATTAACCATGACACTGAGTGTTTTAATGTTGACAATAAGTTAACTGTTTCAGAAACTTTTTATAATAGCATGGGTGTAGATAAACATACATATACTTAAATATATGGCTCCTATAGTCGGATATTGTTGTTTTTTTAAGTATATCTTGTTGAATTTGAGAACGTGTGTGTGGGTGGGGTGCTGCAGTGCACGTGTGCGACGCGGTGCCGCGGCCGCGCGCGCTGCAGACGCTGCCGCGCGCGCTGCGCCGCAGCGGCGGCGGGCTCGCGCCCTGCACCACCATGCCGCCCCAAGTGCGCTTCGGACCGGTACAAGGTGACCTAGTAGAGAACATGCACAATGACTAGATTTTGATAAGTGTCTCTGATTTCGTAAACATTTACGTAACAAGTAATTATTTAAAAAAATATATTTTAAAACAAGCTTTTATCTTAAGTGCTATATGCGGATTTTCAAATTTATTCCGTGGAGTAAGAAACCAATAAATATGAGCAAGATTGTATTTCTTAACAATTTCATCGCCATGCACAGCTGACCGGCATTCTAAGTTAAAAACTTTAAGTAAATTTCTATTTAACTATAAAATAGTAACAGATACACTTAACTGAACGAACAGAACATTCGATTGGACACTTTCTTTTTTTTTTAAATGATTTTTAGACAGTGTTCCACAAGTTAACATTCACTTATTTTATCGTGGGAAACGTGTTTTCCCGCGATACAGTACGTAAAAACCTGCATGACTTTGCACACATCAACTCGATATCACCAAAGTTTCAAATCAATTAGAAGAATTTCATCGGACAAAAAACTCACATTCATTCTTACGTGTGGGTGTGTTAATAACTCGACAGACAATTAATTTGTTATCAATTTAAAACGTATTTCTTTCCCTTTCTTTAAATTTCGAATAAAGTAGTTACTAATTCAATAAATTAATTCAGACCCCACAAAATTTTCGGGGAAAAAAACCGAAACTTGTCGGAATAAAGACATGTCCATGTTATGTACGACATCATACAAGTACCAAAAATCGAATCTACCTACTCCGATCACTGTTCATTGCTGAGTTCCTGTGGCCACCTTCCGGCTCTATCATCAGATCGGCTCCATGTCTCCTCCATATCATAATATTGCAATGTAATGTAAAATACGTGTGCGTGCAGAATTTCAGCTCAATCGGAAACCGGGATGTGGGTCAAATTTAACTTGAAAAATTTGATTACAGCTGTCTGTAATCAAATGTTGAAAGTCAAATTTGACCCACATCCCGGTTTCCGATTACCGACAGTACAGTACCGACAGACAACGAGACAGATGAAACTAATCTTGTAAAAGCTTGTAAAAAAGGCCTTTAAGCTCAATTATATTTTTAACGATTCATTAACTTTGGTTTTTACTTTAGTTAATTGAAAAAGGCAATATAATAGGTTTAAAATTTAATATTACCATAGGATTTTCTTAAAAAAATATAGCTACTTTTGACATGAGGTTGAGGGTCTTGGATGTTTATTTATATATGTATTTGTTATAAAATATAGTATCCCATAGTTAGTTTAATTAGTTATTTTAGTTGAGTTAGTATCCCACAACACAAGTCTCGAACTTACTTTGGGGCTAGCTCAATCTGTGTTATTTGTCCCTATATATTTATAATTTATTTATGAGGCCAATCCTGAAAACACAATATTTGACATAGCACCCGAACAAACGTTCTTACATCGCGCCTACAAATGCGACATAAGGGACGTCACTCGTGTCCGGTCTTTCAAAGGCGCTCCGAGACGCCGTTCAAAGGCGAACGTGATTTAGTAACCTTTTTATCGTTAAGAGATTTTGGGTTAGAAAGTTAGTTATTTCTTGGACGTGCCTATCTTTATGTGAAATAGCACATCGTAACGTCATAATTTCTTGGATTAAAATAGCGCTCTTATTATCAGTTTTCTGCAATAAATAATCTAAAATCACGTTGAAAATGGATATGATCAATGACAAGTGACATTATTTTGTGACGTTTTACGCTCTTATCAGTACAATATAATTTGTTTTTGACCCTGGATACTACCCTATACTTTTTCGTTGTGAGGTTAATAATAATATGCGTTTTGTTTTTATTTTCAGGGGTTGTTCAGGACGTTTCAAGGGAAAAAGTTAGAGAGCTAGTATCCAAAGCTGCTGCTAGCTCAACACCGGTTTTTTTGCTATCGAAAGGTGATACCGTCAGCCATATTGATGTATCGGACCAAGGTAGACTATGACATCATAGCTAAGTATATTCATTTTAAGATTTTCATTTATAACCACTGCTTATCACGGAACACATCGGAACTCCATCGGATCTAGTTCTGTCTAAAATGAAATAAAATACACCTTGGACTCAAACATAGTGTCGCGAACGAGATACACGCAGAATATTCGCGAGCAGAACCGTATAGAAATAAGTCAGAATGGTGCAAGCGAAACTAGGCCTTATGTCCTCGAAGCATAAGTTCTTTGGCTGGTTTTCTGACTCAACATTAAATAGTGTTATATTAAATCTACACGTTCAGTTAGTAAGAGATGTGCTAAATAATAAAAAAATATCAAAACTCTTTTAATAGTTATTTATGCAATGCAACAGTTGTAAAAGAAAGACGTCCTTTATACTTATACAACGTTGCATACAATACTTTTTCTACGACTATATTTACTAAATACACATAAACAAAGAAAAATATGAAAAAAATTACATATGTGTGGTAAATAGTAGGTATCTAAGGTAAAAAATGAGTTTCTTTCGGCGTTTCTTCTCAGCAGTGGTCGTTACGAAGCGCTGGTATCGGTAGCTTTTCTTTAAAAATAAATTAAATTTTAATATACTTTACACGTAACGTAAATTATACTTATTGACGTGTAAAGGTCTAATTACTGAATAAACATTTGAAACTTTGTAAGCTTATTTTTTTTTAATTAACGTCTCATCAATCGTTTTTCTTATGTTGGCAGTATGGTAGATCCAAAGAAAAAAAATCTAGGTCTTTGACTAGGCGTAACTTTTTGGCGGAATTGCGACACATGTGCTGTTATGGGGAAAAGACTATAGACTTTCCTGAAATCATAAATTATAATAACTTATCAATGTTTTTATATCAGCGTTCATGACTATTTAAAAGACAAATAACAGTATAGGAGTAGTAAAAAGTATTTTGGTGACAATCCGTCTCATTATAAAAACAGGACTAACTTCTCTCACAACACTATCTCACCTGTCAATGTCAACTTGATTTTGGACGCATAATGGTTTAAACCTAGTTACAAAGTTAGTCCTGTTTTTATCATAAGACGGAATATGTTTTGTTCTTATTTTTCATTAAAATATTTGATAAAGTAAGAACGAAAAAAGCATATTTCAACTAAATCGGCTAAGCAAACGTTTGTTTTTTTTTATAATATAAGGGTAAATATATATCCTCGTGCAAATCAGTTATATAATGTTTCAGAAAAGTCCAACTGGTTCAGCTTGCTGCCGCTGGGCGCGCCGGACTCGGCCAACGTGTGGCTGTACCAGGAGGCCGGCGAGCTGTACTGCGTCAGCGCGCGTAGCCTCGCGCCGCGACAGGTGCTGCGGCTCGGGTACAGCGCGCGGTACGCGGCGCAGCACGATCTGCCCAGCGGGCAGCCCGTCAAGGACATACACCAGGAAGGTACGTACATACTGTACTGCGTAAGCTTGCGCTGCGGCATTTAAATGCCACGTGGCGCCATTTAAGCCATTAAGTATTGAACTAAAAAATAAAATAAATTTTACCATACCGTTGGGTATCAAATGAAAGCTTAATTAGCTCCAACTAGATCATCGTACCCATACAAGTTGACCGATCAGCTGATTTTCTATTTTTTATTTCCTATTCAGCTAAGTTTCTATGGAAAGAAAAAAATATTTTTCCTATTTCAATGTATGTTCCTTGGGGAAAGTTGTACAGTGTCATGGACTGATTCTATCCTTTAAATAATTTCAGAATGTTTTGTTGGACGTTATACAATATGTAACAAAAACCCTGTCCGATCCTACGAGTAACTCAGATCATCAATATGAACAACTTTTCCTATGGGATTTTTTATTTTCTATTTTATATCAATGCTTGAAACTCGAAAAAAATCGACAATTTCATACAAAAGTGCAATTTGTATGAAAATGACGATATTTTTTTCGAGTTTCAAGCATTGGTCCCATAGGAAAAGTTGTTCATATTGACGGTCTGAGTTGCTCCTACAAGGATCGGACAGGGTTTTTGTTACATATTGTATATTGTACTTAATTGCAATATTAATTTTTGTTTATCAGAAGAGCCACTGGGATGGTGGTGCGGCGAGTGTCGACAAGCGTTCGAGTCTGCGGCCGCTCTGCAGCGACATAAGGACTTTTGCCACTCGGTGAGAGAGCTGTTATTTACTATCTTTTCATCTCATCTACTCAAAAAACGATGTTTTCATCCCAAAACATTTGGAGCTAAAGTTACTGATTATTCTCTGAGGACTAAAAAGTGACAAAGAAAATCTCCAGGGATTGAAACCGATTTGAAAACAGAACACGAGTGTAAGCTATGTAGAATCAAAAATAATGTTGGCAGTCCCGCAAAAAAATAAAAAGCAGGATTTTGTTTTAAAATAAAAGAATAATTGGCACAGACGTGATTTTTTAAATTTGGTATACACATCGTCGTCAACATGGATGAATGTAGGTAAACATTTTTATGTTCTTCGCTTCGGAAAAAGAAATAAGTATAATAAAGAAAAGCGCAATTTTTCTCTTTTTGATTCAAGTAATTACAGAAGTATTAGGTTATTTGTATTGACATATGTAATTATTTGTGCAAATGTGAATACATTTTCTTAAGTTTGAGCCGATAGTGAATAGGTATCAAGTTTACTTATAAAAAGATATGAAGGACCTCGCAAATAAAGTGAACATTTTATCGTAAGTAGGTGCTCATCGAAAAATTGTTTTCTTAGTATGAAAACGACACCAAACAAAGGTTAATATTTAATAGTCGATTGAAGTCTGATTAGGTATTGTACTAATTCTACTTTTCTTTATATTCGGTTTAGTATTTGCTAGTTTTTCTCATAGATGGAGATGAAAAGTAGAGTGTGCTACTCGGGTATGGTAATATTTTTGTCCTCGCTTCACTCAGGATTCCACCGTAGAATCACTCGCCACGCTCGTGATTCAACTGTGGAATCCTTCGTTTCGCTCTGGATTCAAAGTAGCGCCCTCGCTTTCAAAATATTACCTAATCCCCTTTTAGCACAATCTATTATTAACCGCCGACACAGAATAATTACATACGGAACAGAATCGCCTAAGGTCCCGCGCAATATGCGTCCCAGTCCCCCGTTCGCGCCGTGTGGAGGGTTCTGATTAGACAGTGTTCAATTTAGATTTTATTGCAAAAAAACTGATAACAAAAGTGCGCTTTTTGACTCCAAGAAACTATGACGTCATCTGCCTGTATTTTATACAAATCCCGTAGAAAATGTTAGTTTTGACGTCTAGAAAAAAGTAAGTTTAACTTATTGGAAAATAGCGGATTTGTAATGTGCGTGATCACAATAAATATTAAGAGTCCCCGTACCCTACAGTTTTCCATACAAACGTAGTCTAGCTTTTATTTTGAAATGACGTGAGATTTCGGCAGTATTTTGTGATTTAAAGAAATTGCATTTATCTAGGCATATAACTAGTTTTGACAGTGAGTGACTGCCTCCGTGGTCCAGTGGTCAAGGCGTTCGCCTTGTGACCCAGAAGTCATGGGTTCGATTCCCACTGGGAAGCATACTTTGTGAAAAAATTGTTTCCACTCTGGATAGGATATTGCAGGCTTGAATCACCTGATTATCCGAAAAGAAAGATGATTCCGTGTTTCGGAAGGCACGTAAAACTGTGGGTCCCGAACGCCACCTAGCGTTTGATCATCAAACTATCCAAGGATTGGTTCCTGGTTTGCCCTTTGGGTTGTGGAGGTCAGACGGCAGTCGCTCTGTGTAAAAACCAGTAACCTCGTCAAATCTCCTTGGTTAGGTAGCGGACCCCGGGCTCTGAAGCGTTACTGCTGAGGATGCAACCGGGAATACGCTCGGATGATGATGATGATAACTAGTTTTGACAGTCAAATATGAACTTGAAAGAAAAGATAAGAGTGTAGAAGTTTTCCATACTGATGCTCAAATATGATATGATACATTATATTCTCATTTAGGTTCATATTTTTACCTAAAAACTAGTTATATGCCTGACTGAATATATGCAATTTCTTGAAAATTACAAAATTTCGCCAATATCTGACATGCCATTTCGAAATAAAAGCTAGACTACGTTTATATGGGAAAGTCTAATTCTGTATAGGGTAAGAGGAGGTTTAATGTAAGGGACTCTTGAAGAATTTGAAGAAGGGATTTGTTTTAAAGGGGATACATGAATTTTCCGGGGTCCAGTGCTGCCCCCATTTGAAATAAATTATTTGAAAGGAAACGAAGACGTCATTTAAAATTTGGTCTTGATCGGGCACTAGATAACCCTTCAAACTATGTTATGAACTACTGTTTACAGTTTAAAGTGAGAACGTGAAGCTTTTCTTCGCACATTTGCCAAAAGTGGACTTTTGGCAAATGTCTTAAGAATCCCCTTACCCTAGACTTTTCCATACAAACGTAGTCTACGTTTTATTTTGAAATGACACGTCAGATTTCGGTAAAAAATTGTAATTTTTTATAAATTGAAATTATCTAGGGTTATAATTGGTTTCCGACAGTAAAATCATGAGCTGGAAAGAAAATATAAGGGTGTAGGAGTTTTCCATAGTGATGGTCAAATATGATATAATACACTATATTCTTTATTAAGTTCATAATTTACCGTCGGAAACCAATTATAACCCTAGATAATTGGAATTTCTTTAAAATTACGTAATTTCGCCCATATCCGACACGTCGTTTCCAAATAAAACGTAGACTACGTTTGTATGGGAAAGTCTGATTCTGTCCAGGGTAAGGGGACTCTTAATATGTGAAGCAGAACTTCATCAAAGGTACATTCTTTTTGGTTGATTTAATACTTTCCGAGGAGGCGCAACTTAGAACATTGGAGCACTTTTCTCTCGAAGTAAATTTTAGATATTTCTCTAATGAGATATTTTGTTGTGTTTAGGACAGTCCTCCGAGCTCGCGACGACGCCGATACCGATGCAAACACTGCGCCCTGCCCTTCGCGAGGTTGTTCACGTGAGTCTTGTTTCATCATCTAATGTCAACAGACCCAAGTGGGGCGCAGCCAAGGCGATTTGGTCAGGTGGGAAATACGGGGCAAGTAAGGGCGAGGTATGTAAGATTGGTAACACTGTATTTGGTAGCTGTTTGTTGTTCCATTATAAATAAATAAATAAATAGAAAAGTATCTGATTTAAGTTGTTGAAAAATAACGTATTTTGGTCCAATAAAATATAAACATCAAACCATCGACCCGAAAAGACGAAGATCAACAGGCGTATTGAACAGTTTCAATACACCAATACGCCAGTGCGTGTTGAAAGTCAGCCCATTAAGACGAAGTGGTAGCTAAAGTGGCGCCCTCATTTGAAATAAATTCTTTAAAATTAAATATGGTAATAATTCAAAATTTGATTTGTATAAATGTCTAGAAAGACCTTTAAACTATATTATGAAAAACCTTTGAAATTATTACCAATAGTCCGTCTGGTTTTAAAACTGTTTTTCGCCAAAAGTGGCCACTTTTGGCGAAAAACAGTTTTAAAACCAGACGGAATACCATATTACTTTCAAAGGTTATTCATAAAATAGTTTAAAGGTCTTCCTAGACATTCATACAAATATTTTTTTTAATTATGACCATATTTAATTTTAAGGAATTTATTTCAAATGAGGGCGACACTTTAGCTACCACTTCGTCTTAAAGATGACTAAGTCATAGATAAAGAAGTGACTCATTCAAAGTGGTTCAAATTTAGTTCAGATTTTTTCCACTGCGGCACTAGTAGTCACCAAAACAAATATGGCGTCAATGGCGCAAACCGTGAATGGTATTTTTCGTTTACACATCTCATAACAACTATTATTTTTTAACTTTTCTTGTAGTTATTCAGTGGTATACAATATGTAAAAATAACCGTGAAAAAAAAAACTACATTTTCATACTAAAGTGTTCGGCTAGCCCCGCAATTTGTTTGAATATGTCGATTTTTTCTTCGAGTTTCAAGCATTGGTCCCATAGGAAAAGTTGTTTATCGTTGTTGTTATTTTATCGTAGTTGTTGATCGGACAAGGTTTTTGTTATATATTGTATGTTAGTAAAGGTAGTCGTAAATAATTTGTCAACCCTAAACACTTATCAATTTCAATTTAACTAAATTACTAAACTTTATGTTTAGCCATCTGGTTAAACGTTGCTTTCAACGACTTGGCTAGTCGTCCTTCAGCCATTTAACGGAATGTCGGTTTAAATGAACGGGCTAGGCGTCCCATTAGCTGGCTAAGCGACATTTGTATTAGTTTGACATTCGCTTTCAGGTTAAAACGCCACATACTGCTACACTGCAAGAGCAAAACCAGAATAACGTAAGTATTCAGTCAGTTAATATAATCAATACTATTTCTCGCTTTCATTAAAATGAACAACCGTTTGCTAAACCTATTTCAGTCAAAACATCTTTTGTCCCTTTCCCTCTTTTAAATATTTGTCATAGTAAGAACGAGATATACTTCCACAACTAATTTTTGAATCAAAGATAACAACTGCGCTTTTTAATTGTATTTTTTTTGAAGCAATGAAACGTACGCCATTTTTTTTTGTCGCTGGTCTTGCTACGTCATTTTTGATCTATACAAATAACATTCTTGTTCGGTTGTGAAATTTCACAGACCTTTTTACTTACCAGTAACTTTAGCCGAAATAATTTGGGATGTAAACATTGTTTTTTGAGTAGATGAGATGAAAAATACATACATATACATCGTGGAAGGGACATACCCGTAATAAATCGAACCACGGGCTGTACTAGATCACTATAGTGTAATGGAATGTAAAATAACAGCCAAAACACAAAAAAAAATCGGCGTTTTCATACAAAAGTGTGCAGCCGACCGAGCAATTTGTATGGGAATGTCGAATTTTTTTGGTTGTTATTTTAATTCTAGTATACTATTCTGATCTAGTGCAGCCTTTGGTTCGATTTATTACGGGTATGTTCCTTCCACATTGCATAAATAAGCACCCAAGACCCAGGACAATTTTAAAAAGGCCATTTTACAAGTTGCCGAGATCCGATACAGAATCTGGAGTGGCGTATTAACAATCACGCCACAGAGGTCACTTAGTATTCTGTAAAACAAGGCTCCGTTTGTCGCAGCGAGCCCGAGTTGGTGGCCGCCCCCCCGCCGCCGCCGCCCCCGCCCCCCGCCGACGAGGACCGTCTCCCCTCGGACGAGAGCTTCCACAACTTCACCAGCAGCCTCGACTTCTCCACCAGCCTGTTCGACCCGGACCACATGCCCCTAGACATCTCCGTTACCTCCAGATCTGAACTGAATCTCTACGGCGAGAAAGACGATCACTTTCTAACCGCACAGTCGGAATACGATGAAAACATGGCTTTCAACGGACCGTCTGATCTGAATGCTCCATTGGATTATTCAAAGGTAAATTTCGATCTTTTAATTTGTTTTTAAATAGCCTGTATCAGTCCACGGTTGGTCCAAAAGACTTCCCAAATAAAGGAATGATTTGCCCAAATTTAGCACGCTGAATAAAAAAATAATAATCGAATTGGACAAAACAGGTTATGACTTAACTCTGGTACTACAGAGAGGGTCGTGATATGCAGTGGTGACTATAAAACCTGAATGATGATGAATCAAATACGGAAGTATTCATAATAGAATAGTACAAAAAAATATATATATGATGAATCCAGGCTAGATCGATTTGTCGGGCCCGGACCCTCTAACGCGCCTATTTTATCCAAAATCATTACAGCCGTTTCCTAGATCTGTATTATTTATTGATATATGTCATCATCATCATCCGAGCGTATTCCCGGTTGCATCCTCAGCAGTAACGCTTCAGAGCCCGGGGTCCGCTACCTAACCAAGGAGATTTGACGAGGTTACTGGTTTTTACACAGAGCGACTGCCGTCTGACCTCCACAACCCAAAGGGCAAACCAGGAACCAATCCTTGGAGAGTTTGATGATCAAACGCTAGGTGGCGTTCGGGACCCACAGTTTTACGTGCCTTCCGAAACACGGAATCATCTTTCTTTTCGGATAATCAGGTGATTCAAGCCTGCAATATCCTATCCAGACTGGAAACAACTTTTCACAAAGTATGCTTCCCAGTGGGAATCGAACCCATGACCTCCGGGTCACAAGGCGAACGCCTTGACCACTGGACTATGGAGGCAGTATTTATTGATATATGTATTCACAAGAATTGCTCCTTTAACTACCTGAATTTTTCGGGGTCCAGTGCTACTCCCATTTGAAATAAATCATTTGAAAGGAAACGGAAATATCATTAAAAAATTTGTCTTGGCCAGACCCTAGATAACCCTTCAAATTATATTATGAACTACTGTTTACAGTTTAAAGTGAGATCGTGAAGCTTTTCTTCGCACATTAGCAAAAATCGGCCACTTTAGGCTAATTTGCGTAGAAAAGCTTCACGTTCTTACTTTAAACTGTAAAAAGTAATGAAGTTGTTCTTTCCAGAAGTCCAGTAAAGCAGCTACCAAGACAACGTGCCCCTATTGCGAAGAAACCATATCCAGTAGTGCGAAGCATCGGCATAAGAGGTATTTTTGTTGATTACCTGTACATTTCATACTTTCAAGCCATCCATTTTAAAATCTTATAATTTTTTATGTCATTCGCTTATATTACGTAGAACACAAAGAGTAAAGCTATCACAATAGTTCACACGGAGTGTACCAGATTGCGCTGAATCTCCGACAGAACACCGTCAAAGCTGCGGTTCCCCAGACGCAACACCATGTCAGGCCTTTGTCACTCCCCGTTTAGGTATCCAAAATATACCTACTTTATTACTATTCGCGCGGCGACCACTTTGAAGGGGAAAATTCAGTTACATGAATCGTTTGTCCAGAGTAATAAGAATGAAATTGGCTTGAAATGGATGTCAAGGTATCTAAACGAAGAGAATGATCACTAGGCCGCAGAGGTCACCGAACATTATCGAAATATACAAGACGCAAGCAACTCTCACTGTGTAAATGAGCGGTTATACAAGGGGTGGTTTCCGTCGGGCAGGCAGTGCGTTGGCCGGCGGCTGGGCTGCGCGTGCGGGCAGCGCTTCGGCAGCCGCGCGCGGCTCGCGCGACACGTGCTGGCCGACCACAAGCACGACCACTCCAACGGCGCACACGTACGTACCTACGTATCCTATAACGATGTTGATTTTTTAAAACCTATTTTAAATGTGTTCTTAAACTGACTTTAAGTTAACTCGTATTTTAATTCCTTAAAATATCCTTGATGACCCTAAATGATAAAAAAATAAATTTAAAGATTACAAAAAACATGACGTGGCGTCATACAAGCAATAACAAATGCTAAGTTGTAAACTTTTATAACATATATAGAGATAATGCGATGTATTAAGTGTATTTTCTAATAGCTATCTTTAAAATGAAATAGGATAAAGGTAGGTACTTACTTCTGTTAAATATTTCTGCATTTAGCAAAAAATAAGTCTGTAATAAAAGCATAGAACTTTGCTACCATTACCGTGTCGATTTTCACTTTCTACTTTTAATAAACGGAAGGCTAGTGTTATGAATCATGTCCAATGCCGCTTTAAAATCTAAATAATATCATATGAAGTCACAATAAAAAAAACTTAATCACTGTTAACCTTTAGCTCGTATCTGCTATTCTGACGTAACTTATGGAAAGAGAATGGAGGTCGACGATTGTGATCACGTGACATACAGATAATAAAAGTATGATTTTGTTTTTGGAATTAAAAATCAACCGTAAGTTTAAAAAAAAAACACTATTGTGTTTTCTAATGTAAAGACTGTCTAAATTATATTATTTACTCAGTTTTGAACAACGAGAATGGCCTATTGTGTGAAATTATGTGGAAGCAAATTTGTGTGTTGCACTTGACTGCACTCGCAAGGAGCTCGCAGGCCCGGCGGCAGTGCGCATTAGTATAGCTTTCGCAAGTAAAGCGACACTGGGCGTGGTTCGCACATGGATGGGTGACCACATTTTTTTTTGTACTCCGTGTTTCAGGAGGCACGTATAAACTGTGTGTCCCGAACGCCATCTAGCGTTTGATCATCAAACTATCCAAGATCAGACGGCAGTCGTTCTATGTAAAAACCAGGAACCTCGTCAAATCTCTTTGGTTACGTAGCGGACCCCGGGCTCTGAAGCGTTACTGAGGATGCAACCGGGAAAATATGCTCGGATGATGATGATGAGATTGTGATAAAAGTATAAACAAGTTCGCGGCTCAAAATAATTACAAACTTTAGTTGTGACAAAAAAATAATAATGTTACGAAACTGGGGTTCGAGATTTGGAGAAAAACGCCAAACTTCGTATGAGGGTCTTTATTCACTACGGAACCCTAAGTTGACACGTGAAGATGGTCTTCCTGATATCTACATCCAAGTCGCGTATCAGCTGAGGTCCAGATATCTCACCGAGGTTGTCGCAGGTACTTCTACTTTGTCGCACTGAGGTAGGCTTCGTTCGCTTCGGTTCGCTCGAAGTGATCGCTCTCGTAGCTCAGAATGAACTGCCGTGGTGCGCACTCGGTCGTCTTTATATATGCGCCCGAATTCTCGAATATTCCCCATACTTAAAGAATGTATTTCGATACCGGGAAACATCGAGGCGCCGGTACGTGTGTGTAAGTGCAACCGGCCAAACAATTCTAGACTTTATGCTATAAGGACATAAGGCCTAGTTTCGCTTGCGCCATACCGATGTATTTTACGCGATTCTTGCTCGCGAACATTCTGCGTCTATCTCGTTCGCGACAATAATATGACTAAGTCATTACGACAAACAGTACTATGAATTAAAAATTTTGGTGAATCAAGAGGATCCCAAACGCCACTATGAGAACCACTCATTTAGAGTATATTTTATAATTTCCTGCGAAATACCCATTTCGCGAAGAATGTGTAAATTTTCATACATTTTTATACAAACTCGCGGTGGTAATAAAGAAATCTCTAGATAACATATTTGTTGACTTATCTTCTTCTTTAATATATAAAATTCTCGTGTCACAGTTTTAGTTGCCATACTCCTCCGAAACGGCTTGACCGATTTTGATGAAATTTTTTGTGCTTATCCGGTATCTATGAGAATCGGCCAACATCTATTTTTCATCCCCCTAAATGTTAGGGGTAGTCCACCCCTAAATTTTTATTTTTATTTTTTAGACAAAATTTTTAATTTCTATTTTTTTATGATACAACATACAAAAATACATACAATCTATTTATATGGCAAAACAACGTTTGCCGGGTCAGCTAGTATTTTTATAACTTATTCGTTCGAGTTTAGACTTTTTTCTTTCATTCCCCTCCACGTATAGTTCATTTGTTGTATTGGTGTGAACGCCGTCGGCGCGCATCAAAGGCCGCGCCTTTGAAATGCCGCGATGCCGCTTTGTTACCAACCAATTAACTGAATAGACTATATAATGTTTTTATTTACAGGTTCAAACTAACTCCAGTGACACATACAAGTGTGAACAATGCGAGAATATTTTTAAGGTAAGTATTTTTTAATTATTATTATTTCATGTCTTACTCGTTTTTTTTTAGTTTGTCATCTGTACATATATATTTCGCTCGCTCTTCGTTAGTGTCGCTCAAAGTGATATTCACGTCAAATATTCCCGGAACGAATTCGTAACAACCTTTTTACTGTTAATTTTGATGCGGTTTTCACTACCTTGTCTTTTCAGTTGTCGATGTTTGTGTAGATCGTTTATCGATAACGATTTGTAGACGCCACTATACAATGTCATCATCATCATCAATTTAAGTTGGTTCTTGTCGGTGGAGTATTTTCCATGCCTCCCAATGTTCAGCTAAATGCTTGACCTCCCTATACGACTCGACTTACAATACAGACTTCTGTCTTTCCTTTACTTCATCCATGAACATCCTTCTTGGCCTTCGCTTTCCTTTCCTCGCCTCTATTCTTTCTTCCATGATGTTTCTGTCCAAACATTTTTTATCTTCTTACATCGATTGTCTTCATCAACATTATTTTCTCTTTGATATATCCCAGGACTTCTGTGTTAGTTTTCTTCTCTTTCCAACTTATCTTTTCCATACACCTCCAACACCACATTTCAAAACCCTCCAGACATGACATGACGTCTGGAATCCAGACGTCACGTCATACAATACATACAATGTCATGCAGTGCCTTTTTTAAATAGCGTCGCGGTATGTTGGTGAACCACCTGTGGCGCGTGCACGGAACTACGGCGCGCGTGCCGCTGGAGCGCCGCGAGCGACACTACCCGTGCGGGGCCTGCGCCAAGCTGTACCGCAGCGCGGCCAAAAGGGACCGGCACGAGCGGGCGCACCACCCAGGTAGGAGCGAGCGACACTACCCGTGCGGGGCCTGCGCCAAGCTGTACCGCAGCGCGGCCAAAAGGGACCGGCACGAGCGGGCGCACCACCCAGGTAGGAGCGAGCGACACTACCCGTGCGGGGCCTGCGCCAAGCTGTACCGCAGCGCGGCCAAAAGGGACCGGCACGAGCGGGCGCACCACCCAGGTAGGAGCGAGCGACACTACCCGTGCGGGGCCTGCGCCAAGCTGTACCGCAGCGCGGCCAAAAGGGACCGGCACGAGCGGGCGCACCACCCAGGTAGGAGCGAGCGACACTACCCGTGCGGGGCCTGCGCCAAGCTGTACCGCAGCGCGGCCAAGAGGGACCGGCACGAGCGGGCGCACCACCCAGGTAGGAGCGAGCGACACTACCCGTGCGGGGCCTGCGCCAAGCTGTACCGCAGCGCGGCCAAGAGGGACCGGCACGAGCGGGCGCACCACCCAGGTAGGAGCGAGCGACACTACCCGTGCGGGGCCTGCGCCAAGCTGTACCGCAGCGCGGCCAAGAGGGACCGGCACGAGCGGGCGCACCACCCAGGTAGGAGCGAGCGACACTACCCGTGCGGGGCCTGCGCCAAGCTGTACCGCAGCGCGGCCAAGAGGGACCGGCACGAGCGGGCGCACCACCCAGGTAGGAGCGAGCGACACTACCCGTGCGGGGCCTGCGCCAAGCTGTACCGCAGCGCGGCCAAAAGGGACCGGCACGAGCGGGCGCACCACCCAGGTAGGAGCGAGCGACACTACCCGTGCGGGGCCTGCGCCAAGCTGTACCGCAGCGCGGCCAAGAGGGACCGGCACGAGCGGGCGCACCACCCAGGTAGGAGCGAGCGACACTACCCGTGCGGGGCCTGCGCCAAGCTGTACCGCAGCGCGGCCAAGAGGGACCGGCACGAGCGGGCGCACCACCCAGGTAGGAGCGAGCGACACTACCCGTGCGGGGCCTGCGCCAAGCTGTACCGCAGCGCGGCCAAAAGGGACCGGCACGAGCGGGCGCACCACCCAGGTAGGAGCGAGCGACACTACCCGTGCGGGGCCTGCGCCAAGCTGTACCGCAGCGCGGCCAAGAGGGACCGGCACGAGCGGGCGCACCACCCAGGTAGGAGCGAGCGACACTACCCGTGCGGGGCCTGCGCCAAGCTGTACCGCAGCGCGGCCAAGAGGGACCGGCACGAGCGGGCGCACCACCCAGGTAGGAGCGAGCGACACTACCCGTGCGGGGCCTGCGCCAAGCTGTACCGCAGCGCGGCCAAAAGGGACCGGCACGAGCGGGCGCACCACCCAGGTAGGAGCGAGCGACACTACCCGTGCGGGGCCTGCGCCAAGCTGTACCGCAGCGCGGCCAAGAGGGACCGGCACGAGCGGGCGCACCACCCAGGTAGGAGCGAGCGACACTACCCGTGCGGGGCCTGCGCCAAGCTGTACCGCAGCGCGGCCAAGAGGGACCGGCACGAGCGGGCGCACCACCCAGGTAGGAGCGAGCGACACTACCCGTGCGGGGCCTGCGCCAAGCTGTACCGCAGCGCGGCCAAAAGGGACCGGCACGAGCGGGCGCACCACCCAGGTAGGAGCGAGCGACACTACCCGTGCGGGGCCTGCGCCAAGCTGTACCGCAGCGCGGCCAAGAGGGACCGGCACGAGCGGGCGCACCACCCAGGTAGGAGCGAGCGACACTACCCGTGCGGGGCCTGCGCCAAGCTGTACCGCAGCGCGGCCAAGAGGGACCGGCACGAGCGGGCGCACCACCCAGGTAGGAGCGAGCGACACTACCCGTGCGGGGCCTGCGCCAAGCTGTACCGCAGCGCGGCCAAAAGGGACCGGCACGAGCGGGCGCACCACCCAGGTAGGAGCGAGCGACACTACCCGTGCGGGGCCTGCGCCAAGCTGTACCGCAGCGCGGCCAAAAGGGACCGGCACGAGCGGGCGCACCACCCAGGTAGGAGCGAGCGACACTACCCGTGCGGGGCCTTCGCCAAGCTGTACCGCAGCGCGCAAATTGGACGTGACGTCACTGTGCTGCCGCTAGGTATGACATAATTTTGAAAACCTTAATTGGGTTTTTTCTGGGTCAAAAATATGTTCTTTGTACTAATAAAAAAATGAAACGACGCAAAATAATGTCACTTGTCATTGAACATATCGATTTTAACGTGATTTTAGATTTATTATTGCAGAAAAATTGATACAAAGAGCGCGATTTGACTTCAAGAGACTATGACGTCTGTGTGTACGAGTATTTCATACAATAAGCAAATATGTAAATATATAAGGACAAATTACACTAATTGAGCTAGCCCAAAAGTAAGTTCGAGACTTGTGTTATGGGATACTAACTCTGTATGAGCTATCATCTCATACATTTTAGCAAACAATTAATATCTACATAGGTAACAATATTTTAACCTACCTTTTAACTATATGCACAACTTAGCGATTAAGTAATCTGGGTCAATATGTCAATCAAATAGTGATCTTAGCGTTTAAGTGAAATCAATAAAACTAGTGTGAAGAAATCACTCGACGGGTTCGGTTATATTCTCTTCGGAGTTCCTCCCGCCTAGCTAGCAACCCTTCAGTTTAACTTAGCTTAACTTAGCTTAACTTTCTGTGTGGTTAGCCCATACATATGGTCCTTCGAGCTAACGGTTAGCGGGACTTTTTGCGAGTTTACTCCTTCGGTCTCGCGTACTGTGAACTAGCGCGTGTGGATTAATTCGAGTTCATACGCTTTCCGCGTGACGTGACAGTTTTCATGAACTTTCGTTCCGTGGGACACTAGCATACTTCCGGGGCACGTGTTCGCGAATCTAGGAACACTCCTCGCAGCTTCAGCTACAGCAATTAGCTTCAGGAACTTTCATCGTGTTTGCGTGGGATGTAAGACGCGCAAGCTGCAGATAACAAGTAAGATCTTTCCTGTATATTACTAACCAAGCTATTACAATGTCGAACGTCCAAGCGGTATTTGACCGCCAGAGCGAGCTCGTTGCCAAAATCCAGCAAATTGGCACCAACTTCAACAAGGACTCAACACATAGGAAAACCTCAGAGTATTTACAGCTACGTCTAGAGACCTTAGATAGCCTCTGGGGAGAGTTCGAACTTAATCATGTACGGTTAGAATCGTTAGGTACCAAAGATCAAAGGTATTTTCAGGAATCTATCTTTGAGCGAACTAAACAATATTATACTGAGCTTCGTGCGAAAATAGCTAAGCACGAACCGTACAAACAGCCCTCTGGATCGCGCCCAGAGGAAAAAGATAATGTGGGTAAAATTGATGAGCTTTTATCACGTCAAAGAACTAATTTCCGAGCATTCCAGCGTATGATATCTAGTATTGAGATTAGTGAAATTACAGAAAAATGGGAACTAGATGACGAGCTTAATAACTTTCAATCTATCTGGAAGAACATTGACAAATTACATTTAGATATAGATAATATTCTGGGAGGTGAAGATGAAGTGTATCTTAATGAGTTTTTAAAATATGAAACAGAATTTAAGCGGATGAAAAGAGAATTAAATCAAAAACTAGCTGCAACCTCTCATTTACAACATGCTACTCCTTTGTTAGAAGTTCCCGTTTTTACAGGCAGGTACAATTTTTGGCCCACTTTTTTTGATCTTTTCTCTGAATCAATTCATAACAATAAATTCCTGCCAAAAGCGCAAAAAATGCAACATCTGAAAGGCAAGTTAAAAGGAGAGCCTGAGCGTCTAATTCAACATTTAAATATTTCAGCTGAGAATTATGATATAGCATGGGAAATACTGACCCATCGTTATAATAATACGCACTTATTATTCACAAACCAAATAGAAACTTTCCTTAATCAACCTATAAGCAAGCCGACATCTCAGGATATCAAACGACTTTACGATACCTCAACTGAATGTATTCATGCAATTCATAATCTTGGAGTGGATACAACAACCTGGGACCCGATTCTCGCTCATCTTGTTGCTAAGAAATTGGACAGCGAGACTTTAATTGATTATAAGGCAGCGCGCAAGTCCCCTAGGGATCTAGCTTCACTAGACGAATTAATGCAGTTTCTCGAGAGCAAATACATCGCACTTGAACCTAGTACACAAAGATTTGAAAAACAACACTCGTTTAATCCCTCGAGACAAGCTACCAATTCTTCTAAACAACATTTTAGGAGTTCATATAACAATAACAGGTCACCGTTCAGAGGATTTCAAGCTGCCCATGCGGCGCCACGCATTAGATGTCCTTTATGTAATTCGGATCATGAGCTCTACAAGTGTTCTAGATTTATCAATATGTCCGCTGACCTCAAATTGAAAACGATTGCGCAATTGAAACTCTGTAAAAACTGTTTATTTAAACATAATGATAAATGTATGTCAATAAAAAAATGCAAATACTGCAACAACGCGCATCACACAAGCATACATGATTGTTATTCTGGGTCACCGGTACAAGGTGCGTCTTTCACAGCTGAGCAACCTCTACCAAACACTTTAACTTCGTCGAATCGTGTCGTCACCAATAAATCCTTTGTCTCCAACAATGTCTGCGCGACTGATGAAGAAGTCCTATTAGCTACAGTCTTACTAAATGTCAAAGCAATTGACGGGAATTATGTAACCTTACGTTGTCTATTGGATCAAGGTTCCCAGTTAACTCTAATCTCCGAAAATGCAGCTCAACGATTAGGATCACCTCGGCGTAGGTTTAGCGCATCATTAGCAGGTGTCGGCGTCAGTCCTAAACATAGCAGAAGTATAGTTACTCTAGAATGTCATTCAATCTACGGTGACTACAGCTTCATTACCGAAGCAGCGGTTCTCCCTCGTTTAGTAACGGATTTACCAAATGTCTCATTTTTAAAACAATCATGGCCTCATCTCCAACACATGAGGTTAGCTGATCCCGATTACAACATCTCAAAGCCAATCGATCTGTTATTAGACGCTAGCGTATACTCCGACATTATTTTGAGTGGATTAGTCAAAGGTGCTCCAAATATGCCGATAGCTCAGCAAACAAAACTTGGTTGGATCCTGTCAGGTACCGTGAAGACTTTCACCTGTAGTGTAGTCATTAACGATTTGGAGGAAATAGCTAAATATTGGGAGATGGAGGAAGTTCCCAGCACAGCATCCGAACTTAGTGAAGCAGATAAATACTGCGAAGAGTATTATCAGGCCACTACTAGACGCCTAGAAAATGGTAGGTACGAAGTAGCCTTGCCTATGAAAAGGAATTATAAAGAGTTTCTCGGCTTGTCAAAGGGAAAAGCTATAGCACAATTCAAGCACTTAGAAAGCAAGCTAATTACAGATAAAACATATTCAGAAAGCTATATACAATTTATGAACGATTTTCTACAGTTAAATCATATGCGCCTAGCGGGCCCTGACGAAACCCCTAAATGTTATCTTCCTCACCACGGAGTAGTAAAAGCCGATTCAACAACTACGAAATTACGAGTGGTCTTCAACGCGTCGTCAAAGACTAGCTCTGGGTTTAGCCTAAATGATCTTATGGAATGCGGTCCCAATCTACAGCAAGATCTACCAACTTTATTGTTAAACTGGAGGAAATTCAAATATGTCTCCAGTTGTGACATTCAAATGATGTTCCGTCAGATTATGATGAGACTTAGTGATCAACGTCTTCAATCCGTTATTTGGAGGGAGCATCCCCTTGAACCACTACAGGAATATCTTCTGACTACGGTTGTATACGGGACAAAAGCAGCTCCGTTTTTAGCTATGCGAACTCTAAGGCAGATCGCCAACGACGAAGCAGATAAATATCCTATGGCAGCCTCAGCTTTAAAAAATAATTGTTATATGGACGATATTCTGTGCGGAGAAGATACAATTTCAGCCACAAAGGAATTACAAAACCAACTTATTGCAATTTTAAAAGGAGCAGGGATGAACCTACGAAAATGGTCCGCCAATGATCCTCAGTTATTAGAAGATTTACCATCTGAACAGCTAGATAAGCCATTCGACTTTAAACATCCCGAAACTAGAAAAACATTAGGTCTGCGGTGGATACCTACCAACGACTCATTCGTATTTTCTTACGACATTGGTACGCCAAATAAAATTAATTCCAAACGACAGCTCCTCTCAGCTATATCTAAAATATTTGATCCACTAGGCTGGCTTTCACCTGTAACAGTTAGAGCCAAACTCCTCTTTCAAAAAACTTGGGCTACAAATATCGGATGGGACGACGCTATCCCTTCAGATATCCAAATAGAATGGCTTCAGCTTCAGCAAGACTTATCAAACATTAGCCAATTCGTAATACCACGATACTTAGGCAACTTAAATGAAAAATATCAATTACATGCATTTTGCGACGCCTCGGAAAAAGCTTACGCTTGCGTTGTGTATTTAGTGGCACGCGATAATAAAGGAGAGTTCACAGCGAGACTTGTAACAGCTCGTACGAAATTATGCCCTATGAAAAAGAAGATTTCATTAGCACGATTGGAACTATGTGGCGCCCTACTTTTAGCTCAGCTGATAAAAAATATTAAAGGTTCATTTGACGTTACGGAAATTTTTGCATGGACCGACTCTACCATAGTTTTGGGTTGGCTTCAAGGCGACATTAATCGATGGAAGCCTTTCGTAGCCAACAGAGTTCAACAAATTAAAGAAATCATACCAGCTGACAGGTGGAACCACGTAAAATCTGAGGACAATTCTGCGGATTGTGCTACTCGCGGAGCTACAGTCGCTAAATTACAAACAAGCTCTCTTTGGTGGAAAGGACCAGAATGGTTAAATAATTTTGAGGCAAATAATATTAAAAAGCAAACTTATAGCGCACCTTCATTGGAAACGAAACAAGCCAGGGTGAACGTAGCCTTACAAACAAACTCGGATTTCATTGATAATTTATTATTGAATAACAGCTCCATCACACGTGCTGTAAACATACTAGGTTGGGTGTTACGTTTCAAGGCCGCTTTACGTCATACTACGAGGAACCATGACACCTATTTAACAGCTGATGAACTAGATGACTCATACAAATTTATTATTAAGCAGGTGCAAAAAAGCGAATTAAGAAGCGATTTTTTTGACATTACAACCAAAGGACATGTCCGTCCTAATAGCAAACTAGCAAGTCTCCATCCATATCTAGATGAGGAAGGAATACTGAGAGTAGGAGGCCGTCTCAGCTACGCCAACATTGGCAACAAGTCAAAGCATCCAATTATATTAAGTAGCCATGGTCGATTCACTAATCTTATTATCGAGCAAGCACACGTCACTACGCTGCATGGAGGTCCACGCCTTACCCTGTCATATATAAGAGAAAGATATTGGATTATTGGCGGGATGAGAACAGTCAAGCGACAGCTGCGTCTTTGCGTTAAATGTCGACGCTTTAGCAATGATAAACAGCAGCAAATAATGGCTGATCTCCCTCGAGCCAGGGTTACACCCTCCAGGCCCTTCACCAACACAGGTTGCGATTTCACTGGTTATTTTGATCTTAAATTGAACAAGGGTCGAGGAGTCACAACATATAAAGGATACGTCGCTGTTTTTATCTGCCTGGCGACAAAGGCTGTTCACCTTGAATTAGTGACAGATCTTAGCACCCCAGCGTTCTTAGCAGCTTTTCGTCGTTTTTGTGCGCGGAGAGGGATGCCTCGTCACATGTATAGTGACAACGGAACAAATTTCGTGGGAGCCAAACGCGCATTAGACAAAGAATACAAAGAAATCGTAAGGACGATTAACCAAGACTTCTTCAGAAATCTCAGCGAATTTAACATCGAATGGTCATTTAATTGTCCCAGCTGGGCTTCAGCGGGTGGTATTTGGGAAGCAGCAGTCAAAAGTTTTAAACGGCATCTGAAGCGTGTTTTAGGAGAACAGAAACTCACATATGAAGAGTTTACTACTTTACTCCATCAAATAGAGGCTTGTCTAAACTCGCGGCCTTTATATCCCTTGACAGAAAATCCTGAAGATTCGTATCTTACTCCAGGACATTTTTTGATAGGCGACTCACTGTTGTCAAGGCCTCAAATGGACCCAGACCACCTTAGCTTACCAACGCGTTGGCAACTCGTTCAGAGCATGAATAAACAATTTTGGAAATTATGGTCAGCGGACTATCTCCAGCATTTACAAGAACGGTCTAAATGGAGGCAACCTATCAAAAACTTCGATGTTGATGACATTGTCTTAATAAAGGAAGATAACATGCCCCCTGGCAAATGGGCATTAGGTAGGATCCAGGAACTACATCCCGGCAAAGATGGATATGTTCGAGTGGTATCTCTTAGAGCAAAGGGTGGTATAATTAAGCGTCCTGTAACAAAACTTTTACAACTACCCATACCAAATAAAGAAATCGATATTCCTCCCAACAATGAAACAAAACAAATTGTAGAGCATGAGCCAAGGCCAGCACCTGTAAGGACAAAGAGAAATCCTAAAATATTTTCAAACTTTATCACACTTGTACTTCTACTACTAGCTTCTTTTATACCTCCGTCGGCACAAAATAACGTTTCGACAACTTCACTAAATGATAACAGCTCCTTGTACTTCGATAAGATTTCAAACATAAAGAATATTCGGGATGAATGGAAGCTAGTTGTTTACTACAACCTAACCAACTACTTTCAAGCGATTGAAGATATGGATATATACATTAATAATCTAACAGATATAAGCTTGGCTATGAGATGCAGTTCCCCATATCGAAGAATATCTGAGCAGCTAGCACATGAACTAACGGAGATTGAGCATTACAATCAGCTATTTTTGAGCTCCAACAACAAACGACAAAAAAGAGGATTAATAAACGGTGTTGGTAGCGTAGCAAACTATCTATTTGGAGTACTAGACGACAACTTTGCACAACAATACGCCAAGGACATTGAAAGGGTATCCTCTAACGAGAATCATCTTCAGCAGCTTATAAGAAATCAAACGCTCATCATTGAAGCCGAATCAAACATTGTGAAGCGCAACGAGCACATAATGAATAAACAATTTTCCCTCATTAAAGAACATTTAGAAGAAGCTTCCTATGAAGTAAACCAGTTACGTTCCGACATAAATCGAGGTCTTTATTTTACAGCATCATACTCGAGCACATAAGACGAACGCAAGATTCTCTCATCAACACTATCACCGATATTACTCACGGTAGCTTTGATACTCACCTCCTATCTATAGAACAACTGGAAAAGCAAATTCAATTTATTTCCAACCAGCTACAGGGTGATCTCAAATTAGCTGTTGAAAAGGAAAACATTCTAGATTTTTACAAAATGATTAAGGTATACGCTAAGGTTCATAGAAATTACCTTATCATTGAAATAAAGATTCCTATTGTCAGCGAAGAAGTATATGAACTCGACAAAATCATTGGCATACCGCAGAGTAATGGAGCTCATTCGTCTATTACCATATCTATGTATCCATATTTAGCGTTTAACCTTCATAAAGAGAAGGTAGTATTCCTCACGGACTTCGATCTACAACATTGTCTGCACGCCTCGGACGAATATTTGATGTGCAGCTTAGACAAGCCACATTATAACTTAGATCTTCAACAGCACATATGCAATATCACTTTAATTAATGCGGAAAAAATATCATCACCTTGTATCCACGAGCAAGTGCCATGTATAAACAGATGGATCAAGTTACATCGCCCGAACATATGGCTGCATTCATGTTGCGGCAAATGCAGCGTTCGCATATTTTGTCCATCCGAGGTCATTACTAAAACGTTGACAGGCAATGGCCTCTTCACTTTAGGTCAAGGTTGCACTTTAAAAAGCGATTCCTTCATCATTTACTCTCACAATAAATATCTGAAAACACTTAACGTCCAACCTACATTCGAAGCCCCAGAGGTATCCGTCTTGAACACTCTCATAAATAGCTCTATACCAACATATGACTTTACTACAGAAAATCACGAACAAATCTATCATCAGATAAAGGACGAGATAAATAATCTCAAGCAAGCATCTTACCCTGATCTTACTTTTCACGACTTCCACCAGTATGCAGTCAGCTATTCGAGCCTAGCAATAATACTAACATTGGTAATCGTAGCTATATGCATATTCGTAAGAAGGAGACGCCGTCGCCAGCACCCAGGAACAGCAGTCCTCCCTGTCTCAAGCAGGGCGGGCACTTCAACGAGCAAAGACAATTATTTCGGTCTTCGTGTGCTTAATAGTGAAAACCGCGTTTCGTGTTGTGAAGGTCGTGAGTGCCACAAGTGTGTGAGAGGGAGCGTAGACACCAGTGTAGAGTATAACTCGCCTCTGACGAACCAACCGCACTTTGTGTCTATTCCTATTCCAACGGACAGTTATGGGGAATCGGTGCGACCTAACAAAGACAAATAGGCTTATCGAGAACTTAAACAATGACACTAACTTTAATATTTTGGTTTTACTACAACATTTCCAATCCCTCACTGTATTGTTTATATCATCTAGCGTTACTTTTCAGCTTGATTGTAGTTGCTATTGTAGATATCATTTTATTCTAGATATTAAGTAAGTAGTTGTCCTTTCCTCCTTTTGAGTCGGCAAGATGTATGAGCTATCATCTCATACATTTTAGCAAACAATTAATATCTACATAGGTAACAATATTTTAACCTACTTTTTAACTATATGCACAACTTAGCGATTAAGTAATCTGGGTCAATATGTCAATCAAATAGTGATCTTAGCGTTTAAGTGAAATCAATAAAACTAGTGTGAAGAAATCACTCGACGGGTTCGGTTATATTCTCTTCGGAGTTCCTCCCGCCTAGCTAGCAACCCTTCAGTTTAACTTAGCTTAACTTAGCTTAACTTTCTGTGTGGTTAGCCCATACAAACTCAACGATATTATACTTTATAACAAATACATGTATAAATAAACACCCAAGACCCAGGATAATTTAAAAAAGTCCATTTTCCAATTTGCTCTGACCGGGGATCGAAACCGTAACCGTAACCTCTGGGTGGCCGACTAGCATAGTGACCACTACGCCACGGAGGTCGTCAATGCAATCCACCAAATTCCATATAAAATGTTTGTTATTACGTAAATAAAAGTACAATGCGACACAAATAAGTTAAACAAAAATGGCGGACTTGAAAGCATTTTTGAATAAATTCTCGACATGTAAATTGAACCAAAATGGCGGTCGTCGGCGCATTATTTGTACCTGCGTCGACAACCGCCATTTTGGTTCAACCTACGTGCCGGGAATTTGTGTCAACTTTGTCAACTTATTTGTGTCGCATTGTATCTGATTTGACGCGGAAAATAGCGGATGATGGCACGTGTGCGCAGGAGCTGCGGTGCCGCGTGCTGCGTGCATCGAGTCGGGGCGCGTGCGGTGCGCGGGCGCCGCGTGCCCCGCCTGCCCGCGCCAGTACGCCACGCGCGCCAAGCTGCTGCAGCACATGCGGGCCGCGCACCCGCTACAAGTGAGCGACACCTCAGCTTTTTTATTTTTTTCATCTACGCACGCACATATCATAAGTGCGCTAAAATGCGTTCAGAAACCATAGGCAATGACCAGCATTACCAACCAGTAGGAATTAACGGAGACGTAATGATAACATTACCTCTTGAAATCAGTAGGTAATGAGTTTGAATTTGGAACAGCTCTCAAATTCAAATGGGTGTCTATTCTAGTATCTATAGATATTAAAACAGTTATCAAGACGAATGCCAAATTCAGTATATTTTTTAATATAAATCGCACGACATTTGATCTCAAATGACACAAGAATAGGGGCGTTCATTCGTTTGTCTATGATTAAAAAAATGAATTTCAAAACGCCGCCATTCCGAGTTGTCATTTTGTTTGTTGTTGTTTTACTGTTTACGAGTGTTTGTGAAAAGTTGAAACGCATTAAAAAGTTAAAAAGTTGCGAAATAAATATAAATATGCCAACGTCGTCAAGCTTTTCCGCTCCAAAACAAGACCCCAATTCAAATGCAACTCAACCAGGACCGCTAACTGTATCTAACCGTACAACTGTTAATATTAATTACAATTATTATAATAAATAATTTATTCTGTATGTGTTCAATTAGTTTTTTATTACATTATTTTTAAATTATAATGTAATTCAGGTCAATCCCCTACGGTTCCTGAACCTATCTTAGAGCACTATGATAATTATGTGTATAGATAAAATAGTGTATGCAACTATACATAATTAGGCATTACAACACTCATGTGATGTTATTACCCAAACCCACATTCGTGTTGTTATGCCCTTCATTATGCACAGTCGCATAAACTAATATTATCTACACCCATGCTATAAATCCTCTATGATCGTTTCTGAAACAGTTAGCTTATTGCCAACATTAAAACAACCAGTGTAGTAACCGTAATATCATCCAAACGAGTGTTATAGTGTTGTACTAAATATCACTAGAACCCCTCTATAAATTTAAAAAATAGAAGATAATGTAAAAGTATTATATTAGTCAAAGTAGTAGATTAAGGGGAAAAGGTAATATTTTGAAGGCGAGGGGGCTACTTTGAATCCAGAGCGAAACGAAGGATTCTACAGTTGAATCACGAGCGTAGTGAGTGATTCTACGGTGGAATCCTGATTGTAGCGAGGGATTCATGTATATCGCCCGAGATAAAAATATTACCGTACCCGAGTAGCACACTCTACTTTTCATCTCCATCTATGAGAAAAACTAGCACATACAAAACGGAATATAAAGAAAAGTAGAATACCCACAATACTTAACCAGACTTCATCCGACTGTCAATGGAAATAATTCCATATCAATACAAATAACCTAAGACTTCTGTAATTACTTGAATCAAAGAGGAAATTGCGCTGATTAATAATACTTATTTCTTTTTGCGAAGCGAAGAACATAAAAATGTTTACCTACATTTATCCATGTTGACGACGATATGTATTCCAATTTGAAAAAATCACGACGTCCGTGCCATTTATTTATTATTTTATAGCAAAATTCTTCTTTTTTTTGCTGGACTGCCAACATTATTTTCAATTCTACATAAATTACAGTCGTGTTATGTTTTCAAATTGGTTTTAATCCCTAGAGATATTTTTTTTTACGTTTTAGTCCCGAGAGAATAATCAGTAACTTTAGCTCCAAATGTTTTGGGATGAAGACATCGTTTTTTGAGTAGATGAGATGAAAAATAATTTGCATTCCAATAATTGGACGATCTAAAATTTAAATAATTATAACAATTAATAATTTCATTATTACCTATACGTACATAGTTAGTTTGTATTTGATACTCAGCAATTAAACTTATCAGGAATTTGCATGGAGTTCTAATAATACAACACCCTGGATTTAGAACCTTTTAAAGAAGATTTATATCATGGGTGTAGATAAAGTCTTGTATGCAACAGTAATAATTAGGTATAAAAACACTCGTGTGATAAACCCACATTCGTGTTTTAATGCTCCTTATTATACTACAGTTGCATAAATAACTATTACTTTAGCTCGACGCGACACCCACTGTTATATATTAATAGTAGATACAGAGCGGGAACCCTTTTTTTGAACGCGGCAGTTGCTATTCGAAAGTGGAGTTTTCTATTTCATTACGAAACACTATTAGAGCCAGCGCACATATGGCGAAGCGCAGCGCAGAGCATTTTTACTGTCGAAACTATTATCGACATTGGACCCTTTGAAATAATATCCAAAATCAATTAACACAATACTTACGCATATATGGCCAATTTCGACTATGCTATAAGTATTGTGTTAATTGGTTTTGGATATTATCTCAAAGAGGACAATGATAATAGTTTGACAGGAAAAATTGCTCTGCGCTGCGCTTCGCCATATGAGCGCCGGCCCTTCCACCGTGTTTAAAAATTCTGTGCCCTGTCTGAAACTGACTGACTGTTCAGTTTAGTATTCAGTGAGTTTTCAGTATCAGTATTATTATCACGACTACACTACGTGAGCAAACCGTGTAATGGTTGAATCTGCGAACGAGGAGCGACGGAACGCTATCGCACCGGCCGTGCTATAGCGTTCCGTCGCTCTCTCGCTCTAGCTAATGACGGTTCTGAGCGACAGAAAAGGACAGCAGTATAGAAAAGTACTGCTGCGGGCTGACAAGTGAGATTCAACCCTAAATGATCGTAATGTTATTTTGTTTTTCGTGTGTCAGATATTTCAGGCTGCCTAAAGGCATCTGACATAGCTTAACGACTGCCATACAACGCTGATAGCCGGGACCAACGGCTTTATTCCACTTTTATACCACTTGTGGTCACTCATTCAAAAGCAGACCACGCTCGGTGCCGCTTTACTTGCGAAAATGCTAGTATATATAATTAAAGTAAAGAATATATATTATAATACAAATATTACTTTCATATAGGTACAAATTATATAAAAAAATTGTCGTAATAAATTTATCTGATGTTAGTTTACATTTTTTCTTTTATAAGCAAGCTGTTTGTGTCCTACCGCTGCGCAA
The DNA here is from genome assembly GCA_943193695.1 of Acrobasis suavella. Taxonomy (NCBI): domain Eukaryota; kingdom Metazoa; phylum Arthropoda; class Insecta; order Lepidoptera; family Pyralidae; genus Acrobasis; species Acrobasis suavella. The sequence continues at coordinate 21,141,046 of OW971941.1, forward strand.
AAACCTCTTTTTAATAATATTATGAAATCTGTTTGTTTCAGGCTCCACCCTTACGATCCGATTCGCTGAAAAAATCTAAGAAACTGAATAAAGACATTCTTTAATTAATTCAACAATTAGGTTTGTATTTTGTTTCCTTTTTGTTTACGTGAGACGAAGTGTTGCAGTGCTTTTACATTTAAGTCTTGTGTCTGTTTTCCGTGTGTGTGCTTCAGAAAAATCACTCTTGGCTAATATAATACAATTACTGACGTAACAGATACCCAACGCCATAGAAACGATTGGAGGGCCCGAAAGTAGGCAAAACTAGAGTTGCAAGTAGGCACACAGAGATGGCAGCACACACGACTAGCAAAAAAATTCTTTGTGTTGAATATGCTTTAAATATATTTATTGCATTTCATATTAGTCATTTTGAGTGAATTATAATATACTATATTTAAGTAACAGTAATAAAAGATTTTAATGTTTTAATAAATAGCTATAGCGCCATCTAGTGACAGGGAAGAGAAATAATTATGTCTATAAGGCGATGGGTAGGCATGCTCTTGGATAGGAATTGGCTTGTTAACTAAGTAATATAAAATTTTGTAGATGGTTTGAATAGAAAATATAGACCATTTTAAGAAGGTAATTTATATAAAAAAATTCTATGTGTTATTAGGTTTTTTTTTAAATATAATTTTAAACTTTGCACCGGAAGTGACGACACACAGCAATCAAAGTTTACATTATTCCTATGCCTGCACAAAAAAAAACAAAGACAACGGTCATCTGTCAATGTCATCTGTTTAAATTATTTTTGTTATGTTGGTTGTAGTTGTTTGACTTATATTGTTGAAGGGAGATGACAGTGACAGTGACAGTACCATGGAATTATATCTATTTCGTTAGACAGTACAGTACTGAAAGCGAAAATTGCCAATCTTCATCGTGACTTCACTTCCTCAAATAAGTTGACCTTGCTTGAAAATGAAGGTCATTTGGATTTTTGCAAAAATCTAAATAGGTGAGACCTTATTTTAAAATCTGATTAGAGAAAGCTTCTCCTAGAGGCTATTCCTCGAAAAGGTTTGCGAATTAGATCTTTTTTCAAATTACTTGACAAGCTAATTTCAATTTAATTTTACAACGTACTAAGCCACATTTAGCTAGCACGACACGCAAATGACATATACTTATTAGCCTAGCGTGCGCCTAACAAGCTAAAATGTATCTTACGTATGCGAAGTGACGGTCCATAATATCCTCTAGCGTTAAATTTCTTTTACAAATTTAACCTTATTTTTGTGCAGAAAGCTTCTTTTGTGGCGCCCTCGCCTAGCTTCATACCTAAACTGCTGAATGCGCCTGACCTGTGTGTACTTAACCTAACCGGGGATACCTGAATTTTCCGGGGTCCAGTGCTGCCCCCATTTAAAATAAATCATTTGTTAGGAAACGGAGACATCCTTTAAAATTCAGGTAGCACCTTAAGTCGCCATTTGTGTCAGATTTTTCAAGCTGCCTAAAAGCATCTAATATATCTTGACGTTGCCATAATAACGATGACAGCCGGGACCAATGGCTTAACGTGCCTTCCGAAGCACGGAGGGGCTCGAGATTTCACGGTTTACATTTATTTATTTATTAACCAATTTATGTACATGGACAGTTTATACACAGAATATATCAAGTAAAAGTTGTACAAAGGCACTACTTATCTCAAATCTATCTCTTCCAGTAGGCCTGTGAGAGATGTATATGTAAGAAAAAGGATAAAGAAAATTAAAATGACATAAAACTACACTAACTACAAATAAACATACATATATTACACATATACTTAAATAAATAGGTACATATGTCTATTTATAAGGAAATATAATACTTATATACTTAATATTAACAAAATAAATTACAATTATCTTAATTGTAATTTATAATGTTAATATTAAGTATATATTCCAATAAATAACGATCGTTTACTCGTCTTTTTAATACAGAAATCGTTTTAGATTCACACTACATACATTACATTGTTACGTTCCGCGGCAAATCGGCTTTTTCACTATTCTGCGGTCAAAAGTAGCTCGTCTACGCAAACCTCTTTTCAGTATTTATTTTTCAAATTGTCATTTTTTTACAGAAATAAGACGACTCGAAGTGACGACTGAATGTGACAAGACAACTTTGGATCTCTTGTAATTTTATTTAATAACTAATAAGAGTAATGTTCAATTTTTACCTAATAAACTATCATTATTAAATCTTTGTATTACTATGATGAAGTCCTGGAATCATCTGAAAAGAATAGGAGAAAATAATTGCATGTTAGATATAAAAGAGAATGAAGTGGAAAGATGTAAGGTCACATACAGCGATTTCAAGTTAAGATCAAGGGAAAAAAGGACCAGGAAGATCAAGGCATAGGTAAATTAAACAAATAAAGGAGATGGTGAACATCGTGTCGCACAGCGAAGTAAAAGCCGATAGAGATAATGGGTGAAAATGTAAATACCAATTTATGTGCACGGAATTTTTTTACAGAGAATACATCAAATAAAAGTTGTACAAAGGCACTACTTATCTCAAAAGAGATCTCTTCCAGTAGGCCTGTGAGAGGAGATGAGAGACATACGAATTATAGCCACAAAACAAAAAATGCTCTGTCTGTCCGTTTAGGGGGTACATCCCATTCGTCCCAGTGGGGACGTCCCCATTGGGGACGAATGACTACCTGTTGCCGTCATTAAGACGAAGTGGTAGCTAAAGTGGCGCCCTCATTTGAAATAAATCGTTTAAAACTAAATATGGTGATAATTAAAAATTTGATCTGTATAAATGCCTAGAAAGATCTTTAAACTATTTTATGAATAACCTTTGAAAGTAATATTGGTAGTCCGTCTTATTTTAAAACTGTTTTTCGCCAAAAGTGGCCACTTTTGGCGAAAAACAGTTTTAAAACTAGACGGTCTATTAGTAATAATTTCAAAGGTTATTCATAAAATAGTTTAAAGGTCTTTCTAGACAGTGATACAAATCAAATTTTGAATTATTACCACATTTAGTTTTAAACAATTTATTTCAAATGAGGGCACCACTTTAGCTACCACTTCGTCTTAATATCGAACAAAACACTGCAAAAATATCACGTTTGTTGTAAAATTAAATAATCCCCTCTTAAATATTTATTTTATTCTTAGAAATACAACATCGTGAAAATTTCAACTATTTAGCTATCACGGTTCATGAGATACAGCCTGGTGACGGCAGACGGACGGTCTTAGTAATAGTGTCCCGTTTTTAAACTTTGGTTAGGGAACCCTAAAAAACAAAAACTTAGTATTCCGATTCAAAGATTCAAATGTTTATTCAGTAATAAGACCTTTACAGGCACTTTTACACGTCAATAAGTATAATTTATGTTACGTGTAAAGTATATTAAAATTTAATTTATTTTTAAAGTAAAGCTACCGATACCAGCGCTTCGTAACGACCACTGCTGAGAAGAAACGCCGAAAGAAACTCATTTTCACAGTATAGGTCGCCTACTCGCCAGAAGGGCTTTGTCATATTATTATTATTGTCTTTTAATTGATAAATAGGTAAGTGTGACGACCCTTGAAACGACCCTTCGCCTGACAATACCTCTGAGAAAACAGCAGCAAAACCATTTAAGACCTCAAAAATGTCAGGCGTTTCGAATTATACTTAATTCACTATGCATCCAAGAGTTAATAATATTATTAAACACGAGGGATATAATTTTTTTCCAATAAAATATAATTCGAAATAAAACATAATCCGTCTTACAAAAACAGGACTAACTTTGTTACTGGGTTAAAACCATTATCCGCCCAAAATTAAGTTGACATTGACAGATGAGATAGTGTGATATTACTAGACCAACTTGATTTGGTCCGATAATAGTTTAAACCTCGTAATAAACTTAGTCTTAGTTTTATAATAAGACTGAATAAATCTTAATATAATTTTATTTGAGGCTTGTAAATTATTGTAAGCATATTATGGGCAACACCGCTTCAAATAACTTGATCTGTCTATGAGTCCTCTGTTCTCTAAGTAGTCTGTGATGTGACGTGTTTATCGGTGTGTGTAATCCAGTAAATGAAGTTTGTTTTCGTCATTTGTTTACTTCACTGTGGTGGGTTGTAATTTTTAATTTGTCTATCTAGTCTAAATACAGTAACTAATGTTTTACATGCAACAACATTCTGCAAAACGGAAATATTGATTTCATGTTTAACAAGATGCTAAAATAATCGGCGAAGTTTAATACAATTTAATAAGCTTGCAATGACATGTGTGAGCTGCGTTAAAATGGATTACGGGGTTGAAGAAGGCATACCACGAGAATTCATCGAATTTGATTTTGCTGAAGATGCCTTGGAATTTGAGGTGAGTTCTAAACTATATACCTTATTACCTAGCTACTTATGATTAATGACAATGATACTTCCTATCTTTTGTCGAACGGATCTGACAATATAAACACTTAAATTCTACCTAATCTAGTTCTTATGATTAAAATTTATCGAGAAAGTAGGTAGCAAATTTGTTGTGAGTATCGATCTGCCACGGAATACTAACAATGACATGTTGATAAAAACAAGCGAGATAATTTTTTTTTTTAAAGATCGATTTTATATACGTATTTACTTACATTGCCGGTTTTAAAGTTAAAATTAGAACCAATCATTACAATAGAGGTAGTGTATACGTAAGTGTATGAAATTATCATCTAAAATTCAGGTCAGTGTTAAGCCTTATATTAGTTATACATTGCTTTTATTGTTAGCATACGGTAACAAAGTTAAAACGTACCGTACCTAACTAAAAGTTATGGGTATTGGGGTTCTGTACAAATATGTTAAAAATGAACCCTAAAGGTGCCGCCCGGTCGGTCCGTCCGTCACAGCAGTATGTATCTCAGCAACTATGTAAGTATTGTATTCGTATGAAAAGGTTTTATTGTTACATGTCCAAACTGATATCGTTCGTACCGAACTGATATATGACGATTGATAGGTACCTATATCATAGATTATATTGCACGTTACACTTGTAAAGGAGTTAATAAAATAAATAAATATATAGGGACAAATTACACGGATTGAGCTAGCCCCAAAGTAAGTTCGAGACTTGTGTTATGGGATACTAACTCAACGATACTATATTTTATAACAAATACATATATAGATAAACATCCAAGACCCGGGACAATTTGAAAAAGACCATTTTCCAACTTGCCCTGACCGGGGATAGAACCCGGGACGTCTGGGTGGCGGACTAGCATGGCGACCACTACGCCACGGAGGTCGTCAAATAAAACAATATGAGCTTAACCCAAAAGACCCACCACGTTAGACCTATTAATAATCTACACAGGGACAACCGAATAATACCCATCCAAGTGCGGACCACGCCCGGTGACGCTTGCGAAAGTTTTAGTAATGCGCACTCCTGCCTTAAGTACAGGTAGCGGCACGAAACTCTAGCGCTGACCTTGCCTGCGCAGAAGTCAAAAATTAATACCGTGCCCGTGCGCAGTATCCCCTCCACATGTCGCTCAGCGCTAAACTTACGTGCCGCAACGTGTACTGACCTTACTGGAAAATACTGGAATTTTTTGCTTATTCTTAAAAAAATATTCTTTGTTGCGCTTTCAAATCTGCACCCGATTCAGAGTGGACACAGCTACCTACGAGTTCTTTTTTTTTTTGATCCTTGGTCAGACCAGAGAACCGACACAAATACGCATCTGTAATGATTATAAAACTGTAATGTGAACAGTACACAGTGAACTGTAAACATTACTACATAAAATGGTTTTAAGGGTTATGTTGGGCTTGGTCAATATAAAATTTTAAATGATATCTCCGTTTCCTTTCATATGGACCCCGAATTCGTGTAACCTCTTAACTGCTTGTTCAAATTCCTGCGTAAATTGAAGAGCAAAATCTGTGGATTCACTCATTGCCGCTTTTATTGTACAGCGACTTCACTTTGTCGTCTTTGTTCTGTACCAATAGTACGTCATTAAATGCCGAAAATTATCTGGTTTTTAATTATCGTAAGTAAGCAACGTAAGCCCTTGAACAGTTTTAATATAATCTAAAACTGAAAAATATTAAAAATAATTGAGCGGAACTCTACTGTACGCGCGACTCCAACTCGCACTTGTCAGGGAATTTATTTCATAAGCAAGCAATCCCACATAGGTACCGCCTACCGCGAGACTCGCACCGCAGTTTGGAACGAGACCGGAGCGCCGCCGGTGCTGCGTCACGTGGTCGGCCGCTAGCTATCGCGAGCTAGTGTTCGCCGAGCGGGATATTTTTGTGAGAATGCAGTCTGGCGATCACGCTACAATTAGTGCAGCTCGGTACTAATGTGAGAGTGACTTTACACGATGGTTTGTGGCGACAAGCCGTGTGGCTGCGGCGCTTTTTGCCGTCGCTTCTTTTGCCGCACGCAACCTTCGGAGAATACTGTCCAAGAAGAAAGCGCCCCCGTTACCTTGGTAATATCCAAAAATATCAGCATTCAAATAAAGTAACACCCACAGGTAACACCTAACGCTTCTCTGTTCAAGAAGCACTTATTATCAGGGACGGACCATGAGTTTAGGGGGCCCTGGGCTAATACTACTTAGGGGGTCCCTAAGTAGTATTAGCCCAGGGCCTTAATACTCGAACGTATTTCTCACTCTAACTCTAACCTTATTACTCGAAGTATAGGAAAAATAAAAAATAAACTATTTGATTTATATTTTAATATATTATGTATTAGTGTTTATTATACAATAATAAGTAATAGACTTACTCACAATTTTTTGTGTTTATGGCTTGGTATCAAAATATATGAGCCAAATACGCTTACTCTCTCTCGAACCAAAAAAATACTAGATATGGGTATTATAAGTGGAACGTATGTATTATCACATGGTATTTTAGAAATATTTTAGGTGTTAACGTTAATCGGGTAAGAGGAATAAATGAGAACTTATAATAAATTCTAGCAAGATAGAGAGCAGAGTCTGAGAGGGAAACGGCGGTGCATGATTGAGATCGAATGAATGTGTAATAGCTGCCGAACATCTTAACTGTCAGTTGGAAGTACCACACCTGAACGTAGACTTAAATTAAATGAATTGAATGGGTTTCATTTATCGCAGGGCTGCAAACCTAACGATCTGTATAATTTAATGAAATTAATGATTTTTTCGCATTATCGTCTATTTTTGACTTTGACTTGACTTAACTGGAATCTACGGGGCCCTGGGCTGAAGCCCAAAAAGCTATATGATAGATCCGGCCCTGCTTATTATAATATTAAGACAGCCACAGCCCTCTTATACACCCCATGGTATCATAATATACATACACCCCTTATTACGGCAACATGCAACACCTCCGCTTATTCCAAATAAATAAAAAGATATTTTTGTCACGTCACATCACTCATATCCCTACTTTTTAGGGTTCCGTAGTAAACAAGAAACCCTTATAGTTTCAGTCTTTCTGCCTGTCTGTCTGTCCGTCCGCGGTTTTACTTAGCGACTAAAAGTACTAGATAGCTGTGATTTCAAGGGTATGTATATAAATTATGCGGAAAAAGTGGTAAAATACAATATTGAAAAAAAAAATTATGGTAGCTCCCATACAAGTAAAGTAAAATTCCATTCTTTTTCTTGTCTAACCAGTCATGTGAGATATCGTTGAATAGATCTTTTAAAAATATTATGAGCTTGCTAACACCGTTTTTCGATTTAGGGATTCGTTACTGAAATATTTGGTGTTAAGTGAAATTTTTTGTTAGAGTCAAGTGCCCCACCCCCTTTACTCTATCTGCTAAACGGTTATATATGGACACGTGAAAAAATCACAGCTAAGTAGGGTTTACAAACTAAACAGTTATAGGCTTATAGGCGATCAACTTATAAAATGTACTCGCAAAGGAAAATTTCATACAAATTCTGTAGAAAATTACTTTTTAGACGTTTTTAGTGGCATCAATTCAAAGTTGGCATTCGTAACTACGGAACCCTACACCGCGTGTGGCCCGACACGCACTTGGCTAATTATTCTTGGATTGGATTGGAATTGCTCGAAGTCTATGCTAAAGGCGAATAAAGTACAGAGTGGCTCCCTCATTTGAATTAAATTGATTCGTAATTGTAAACATTGTGATAATTAACAATTTGCTAATCATCACGCATTAAATTTTATGAATAACTGTTACTTAAATAAAAGTATTGTAGCAGAGTCTGTCCGATAAGTGGCAAATTTTGGCGAAACCACGTCCTAAAACTAGTCCAACTAACGCAATACTTTCAACAGTTTTTATAAAATCATTTATAGATTTATCTAATGATTATCACCATATTTACGATAAGCTATTTATTTCAAAGGAGGGCGCCACTTCTGAACAGTTACATAATCGATGATTATACATATATTCATATGTGACATATGTCATATATCGATGGCTTAGAGTGAAAACCTCGTATATGCAAAATTAGGCAATTTTATTTTATTATACTTTTGAAAAGAAAACCTCGTAACGCACGATCTGGTCTCACCCGCTCAGTCATTCGAATCGTAAAGCGCCATAGCGTTTGCATTTAGCCTCGTAGATGAGGCTAAATGCAAACCTCGTTACCCACCGCTCATCTCAGTTCGATAAGAAAAGCTCGTAACGGCGTGTTACGAGTAATAAGTGATAAAATATTCAAAAACAAGATAAATAAGTGCTGTCTGAGGTTCTTTTCAAAAAAAGGTAAGTCCCTTTGTGTTCAGTATCTTATATACTTAGTTAAATCTGGTATCTTATCGAAATGTCTTTAATTTATTACTGTGATTACCAGGTATTCTCAATAACTTAACATTATAATTACTGAAAACCTCGTATAGCATCATTTTACGGCTTTAGGATATAGTAAAAAAATAATAGATAAAGCCCGTAAAAGACATTTAAATAAAATGATAAAATATGTTTGGTCAGGCTTTACACCAGAAGAAAATTTTACAGGACGCAGTTTTTTGTTCCTCTTGAAAATTTACGGTTTTCGCAATACGAGGTATTCACTCTAAGCCATCGATATGTAGGTACTTACAAACGCTGGATTGTTCCAGCAGACTCCTTCGATCGCTCGTAAATATTATTTAAAAGTGGTTAGTAGGTAGGTCATTATCAAATCCTTGGTTGTTTTCCTCATCGCAATATCCTGTCCTGCAAAATAAATAATAGTATTTACTTACTTACTTAGGTCCTAATAGGTACTATTGGTTTAAGCTATATATTTTTGAATAGGTAATCATCATTTACGGTTAGGTAGGTACCTAATATTTAGAATGGATCCTTCAAATTGTTTGTTACGTCCAAAATTTGCTTTTATCAACCCCACCTGGCCGGGTTGTAAAAAAGAAGCTTTTCTGACTCCCCAAAAAAAAGACGGGTGTTATTAGTTTGACGCTAATGTCAGTCTGTGTTCTGACTATCTGTCTGCGGCATCGTAGCGCTCGAACAGATGAACCGATTTCAATGCGGTTTTTTGACGTGAAAGAAAGTTTCATTGCGGTAGTTCTTAGCTATGTTTGATGAAAATCGGTTCGGCCGTTTAAGGGCCGTAACAGACGCGGCGCAAGTTGCGCCGCGTAACAGCTAGTGATGGGCGATACATGAATACTCAATCTACCCATTTGAGTATTTACTCAGTAGATTGAGTAAATACCCGATAAATATCCTTATTTATCCATTTGGTGAGTAAATTGATTTATATGAGTTGCGACTCATATTTATATTCATATTCATTATTTCATGTTTTCGTGACAATTTTGAAACTTAAATCTAGTATACACTTGCAATTCTTGTCGGAAAGTGTGGGCGTACGCCATAATATGCTTAAAATGTAGGTAAACGTTATACGCAACGCTAAATTATATGAAAATACCTACTAAAGAATTATTTATTCCTACCACATATATTTTTAAAAAATCAATGAATATTGGCGTTTTTCCAGACAAGTAGAAAAAATCAATTGTTACTCCCATACCAAAAAATAACAGAAGAAGATGACATAACACAATACAGACCTATCTCAAAACCAAGTATATTTAGTAAGATTCTCGATAAAATCGTCACTGAGCAGCTGTCATTTGCCGTTCGCAATCAAATTGCTCAAAATCAACATGGTTTCTATCGGGGTCGGTCTGTAGAAACAAATCTAACTACATTCACTGATTTTATTCTTGACTCACTCAATAACAGACTTCAAGTAGACGTCCTGTACACCGATTACTCCAAAGCCTTTGATAAAATTAATCATGAATTACTAGTGGAAATACTTTGGAGAGCCGGTGTGCATGGCGACCTGTTGGATAAAATCTTATATTACAAATCAATCCCAAGCTGTTTCAATCAGAGGATTTATATCAGATTATCAAACTATTCTTTCCGGTATTCCCCAAGGATCACATATCGGGCCCTTATTGTTCAACTTATATATTAATGATATGTGTAATATACTACAACATAGTCATTTACTCTTGTACCCGGATGACGCTAAAATATTTAAAGTTATTCGTAATGAATCTGATTGCAACGACTTGCAGTCCGACATTACGGCTTTAACCACTTATTGTGAACAAAATCAAATGTTTCTGAATATTGATAAATGTCATATAATAACTTTTACCCGCAAAAACAAATCTATTACACACAATTATAAAATTGACAACATCTTGCTTACAAGAGTGGATTCGATTCGAGATATTGGAGTCATTGTAGACAGCCGGTTAACTTCTATAGATCATTATGACTATATAATTAAGAAAGCCTCGTTAAGAAATCGTTCTCGTACATTTCTGTAAGATTAATGTCTACCCAATTTGGTTTTTGACTCGATTTTTCTCTTATTTATATCAAAAAGTAACATGATACGAAACCGAGAACATAAATAATAATTTTACTCCGCTCAAAAATAAGCTAGTTATAAGCCTTTCAAATCCGGTGGAAGGGGAAACTGTCAAATAACAGAAAAAGGATGCACATTGCACATACACCCGCGTGGCGTCACTGTCATTAGGTGTCACGCTTACGAAAGAGATAGCGAAATGTCCCCACCACGCTCCCACTCTTATATTTAAAATGATAATTGCTGCCTCATTTAATAACCAATTTACTTTCTATTTTCGGAAAACGGTTTCTTGTTAGTGTTATTTGTTATTCGTATAAAATATTGTCCAAACACAAACTAAGTCAAATAGTCTATTAGTTGGTATATTCGATCGCTGCTGGCAGATAAGCCAGCGACGCGGAGACTGCGTCGATTACCTACCTGCCATCAACCCTTTTTTTGTTCTCCCTGCATCTCTTTTGGGTCTATCGATTACCAGTTTTTTTATGGCCTATCCTATGGCATCTAATTCTTCGGCAAATGCCTCCCCACTAGAATTCCATGTACCCATCTAATCTACCTGGTTTTTTCAATAAATTAATTATTAGCTATAATAAATAATAAATATATAGGGACAAATAACACTGATTGAGCTAGCCTAAAAGTAAGTTCAAGACTTGTGTTATGGTAATGGGACACTAACTAACCGATACTATATTTTTATAACAAATACATATATAGATGAATATCCAAGACCCCAAGACAATTTGAAAAAGGCCATTTTCCAACTTGCCCTAACCAGGGATCGAACCCGAGACCTCTGAGAGGCTAGCAGGGTGACTACTACGCCACGAAGGTCGTCAAATTATCTATTATCTATATGAATTATCAGTTAGTATGATAGTATAGGTATTTTAATTTAATCAAGACCCATAAGGGCTCTGTTTCCATCGGTCGATTTTGTAATGAGTTCCTGTGACAGGTAGGTTTATTTTTAACTAGCTGAAGCCCACGGCCGTGCCCGCGTGGTAACATTTTTGACGATCCTCACATTTTCCTGCTGTTTAGTCTAAACTTTCATCCCCTATTTTACCCCCTTAGACAGTGTTTTTTTATACAGAATAGTGATACAGTAAACTTTTGTTTTGATCCGTAAGTTCATAATCCTTTCTTAGTGCACACTTACGTTGTGCAAAATTTAGACCCAGCAGCGGTTTTATCAACTTTGCATTGATCAGTCAGTCAGCCGGTTCGCTTTTTCTTTTATACAAAGGGACATACCCGTAATAAATCGAACGACAGGCTATACTAGATCACTATAGTATAATGAAATTAAAATAACGGTCTAAAAAGCAAAAAAAAATTAGCTTTCCCATAAAAATTGCCCGGGCGGCAACACGCTTTAGTATGGAAATGCCAATTTGTTTTTTGTTTTTTTCTGTAATTTTATTTACTTCATTATACTATAGTGATCTAGTATAGCCCGTGGTTCGATTTATTACGGGTATGTTCCTTCCACGTTGATACCTATATAATATGTAACGAAAACCCTGACCGATCCTTGTAGGAGCAACTCAGACCGTCAATATGAACAACTTTTCCTATGGAACCAATGCTTGAAACTCGAAGAAAAAATCGTCATTTTCATACAAATTGCCGGGCTGGCCGAACACTTTTGTATGAAAATGTCGATTTTTATCGAGTTCCAAACATTGGTCCCATGGGAAAAGTTGTTCACATTCAGGATCGGACAGGGTTTTTGTTACATATTGTATACAAAGATTATTCTAAAAAGAAAGAATAAATCGCGAAGACGCCCGAAGAGTTCAGACAAGCATTATTTTTAACTTTTTGAAGTACTTATCTAAAGCTTCAACTGCTTATAAATTGGAATTAGGTACATATGTACAGGTAGGTACTTATTCTGATGCGAAAAATAACGCAAATAATGTTACCGCAGCAGCCGACACATTTTATTTTGAGAGTGAAGGTCGCTTGATGTCACTGCAATAATGGGATCTATCACGCACGAATTCGATTTCAGTAATATACATATACCTATTTGCTATTTGCTGAACGGTTATATATGGACACGTGAAAAAAAATCAGCAGTTAAAAATGTAACAAAGTTTAAAGGAAAACTATAAAAGCTAAGTAGGGTTTACAAATAATAAGTTATAAGCGACCAACTTATAAAATGTGCTCGAAAAAGGAAAATATCATACAAATTAGATAGAAAAATAGTTTTAGACGTTTTTATCAACTTCGTGTCGTGAGTCATGTAGAAAAATAGTTTTAGACGTTTTTATCAACTTCGTGTCGTGAGTCATGTCGTGAACTCAAAGTCGGCATTCGAAACTACGGAACCCTAAACTGCGCCTGGGCCGACAAGCACTTGGTATCGTATGGATTACGCTAGTATATAGTACTCTGTGGTATGGATTTAAGTGCCGCAACAGACGGGACGCAAGTTGCGTCGCGTAACAGCTAGAGATGGGCAGTGGATAGTAGTCAATCTACCCATTTGAGTATTTACTCACTAGATTAAATAAATAGAGTAAATAGAGCGTGCTCATATTATTTATATTTGACATTGCATTTGATGTCTGATTACTTATTCTAACATGAAATTACGCCTTTGCACACCTCCCACCAAAAAATGATAATTAGTCAAAGAAGCCTACTTTCAGTGTATGATAACTATAATTAATATGGTATTTCATATATTTTAGCGTTGCATTTAACGTTTACCGGCATTTTAGCTTATTATGGCGTATGCACACACTTTCCGACAAGAATTTCAAGTGTATACTAGATTTAAGTTTCAAAATTTTCATAAAAACATAAAATAATGAATATGAATATAAATATGAGTCGCAACTCATATAAATCAATCTACTCACCAAATGGATAAATAAGGATATTTATCGGGTATTTACTCAGTCTACTGAGTAAATATTCAAATGGGTTGATTGAGTATTCATGCAACTCCCATCACTAGCTGTTACGCGGCGCAACTTGCGCCCCGTCTGTTACGGCCCTAATAGTGTAATGTTTTATTTTACTTTATTTCATTGAGACCGAATTAAATTTGATTCAGAGCAGTCTTGAAATCTTGTGCGTTGAGTAATATAAACAGCAACACTCACATTCCGACTAAAATTAGGTCTTCATTTCAAGACTAGGCTGGCTAGATGTATACATATACATCTAGCCTAGCCTAATGTTTCGATATAGGTACTTATAGGTAGCCACACCTAGATGAACACTCGAAACATTCCGACGATAACGTCGGAATAACCAGTTCATAGTAAGGATATAGCATGAACAAATTTTTAACCCCGTCGTAAAAAAAAAGGGTAATATAAGTTTGACGTGTCTGTATGACTGTCTGTGTCGTCGTAGCTCCTAAACGATGCGTTTTTTTATTTGAATGCTGACGTGATTGAGACAATTTTTAGCTATAGTTACAGTTATGTCGGGTTACCTACTTAATTTTTAGGGTTCCGTACCAATATAGAAAGAAAGAAAAATAGTTTATTTGATATATCACATTGAAGGTAATAAAATGACACAGTTGTTACAAATACACATACAATTTGTGGCTACATCAAAAAGAAAAAAACAAGCCTACTAGGTTGGCGCTTCATTTAATTTATTTAAAGACAATGCAAACACGGCTTTATGAAGTTATCCATTTAAAGTAATAATGTTTAGTTACTAAGACTCCGCTGTCCGGCGGTCTGCCCGTTCGTCTGTCTGTCTGTCACCAGGCTGTATCTCATGAACCGTGATAGCTAAGACAGTTGAAATTTTCACAGGTGATACATTTCTGTTGCCCGCTATAAGAACAAGTATTGAAAACAGAATAAAATCTTTTTGTGGGGTCCATATCACACACAACAAACGTAATTTTTTTTATAGATAATGGTACGGAACTTTTCGTGCGTGAGCCTGATTCGCACTAGCCCGGTTAATTTTATTTTATTTATATATTTCATTTCATTTACGACCATTTCATTTGCGATTTCATTTGACGACCTCCGTGGCGTAGGGGTCACCATGCTAGTCCGCCACCCAGAGGTCCCGGGTCCGATCCCCGGTCAGGGCAAGTTGGAAAATGGCCTTTTTCAAAATGTCCTGGGTCTTGGATGTTTATCTATACATATTTATATGTATTTGTTATAAAAAATATAGTATCGTTGAATTAGTATCCTACAACACAAGTCTCGGACTTACTTTGGGGCTAACTCAATCAGTGTTATTTATCCATATATTTATTATTATTTACAGAGGAAGACCTAGGATGAGATGGAGGGACGAGTTGTCCGCTTTTGACAAGGAATGAAGTGTAACAGCTAAGGATAGAAATAATTGGAAACAAAGAGGGGAGGCTTTTGCCCAACTATGGGACTAAAAAGGCTAAAAAAAATATTATTTACATTGCCTGTTCTGTGAATCTTTACAAAACACGCAATGTAGGTATATTGAAGCAGTAATAGATCTACAAATTCTGATTAGGTCTCTATACCCGTGTCTACTTAATACAGGTTGATAACTGTCTCCGTGGTCCAGTAGGTGGTAAAGCGATCCGGAGTTCGTGGGTTAAATCCCAGTGGGAAGCGTACATTGTTTAAAATTGTTTGATAGACTTGAATCATCTGCATTCGAAAAAAAGATGATTCCGTGTTTCGGATGGCACGTATATAAACTGTTGCTCACGAATGCCATCTAGCGTTAGCTGAAGCCTATTTCAGTATTGGTTCTGGTTTTGCCCTTTGGGTTGCGGACGTCAAACGGCCGTCGCTCTGTGTAAAAACCAGTAACCTCGTCAAATCACCTAGGTTATAAGGTTAGGTAGCGGACTCCGCTGAGGACGTAATCGGGATACGATAATGAATTTTGATATAGGTTGATTTTTAACACCTTTATTAACTATATTTCTTCCCACGGGTGTCCCACGGAAGAAAACGGGCAGCATCGTCTTCTGCGTATAGCCTTTATTTATTTAACCTTTATTGTACAAAATACATTTTGTAAAGCACAATAGGCGGACTTAATGTTAAAAGCATTATCTAACAGCCATCCTTTGGGTTTTAAGAGAAACTTAGGTGGGTGTAAAGGTGGTATTGTAATATTAAATAAATATGTATTTACAATTACTACATAACATAACCTTCTGTAAGTGTAGACCTGTACACTACTTACTAAAATAAATACAAATATTTGGTACATATAAATAAATATATCCAACTAATATTATAAAGGCGAAAGTTTGAGAGTGTGTATGTTTGTTACTTCTTCACGCGCAAACGGCTGGACTAATTTTGATGTAATTTGATATGCAGGAAGCTGACACTCTGGATTAACACAAAAGCTACGCCGCGCCCCGAACCGCCGCGCGGCGCAGCTAGTATAATAAAAAGAAATGTGGTGTCGTGGGACACCAGGTAGGAACGAAGTTCCTTCGGCTAATGTATAATCGGCACAATTTGCAAAAGAAAAATCGTGCTCAAAGGTATTATACACTACTCGCTTGTGTATACGACTGTCGCGCCTGCGCACGTCTCATTTAACGGTTTTATTTAACGAGGTCATCTTTACGGTTTTACTATCACATTTTTTTCAGTTCGGTCGCGCAGCAAAATCCCTATCTCCTCCAAGCCTGCCGTAAGGAACTTCGTTCCAATAATATACTATTAGGATAATACATAGATATTACGTAAACTATATAAATGCTGCAATTTCACACTTAATTGGACTCAGCAATCAAATGCTTAAACAGCGAAGTTCTGAAACTAGCACGACTAGTGGCTGTTTTTCAGTGTCAGGAAGCGCTTTCCATAGTCTTACTGCCGTTACGGCGAAAGATTTAGTGAAAAAACTTTTGGAACGAAGTTCCTTACGGCAGGCTTGGAGGAGATAGGGATTTTGCTGCGAGACCGAACTGAAAAAAATGTGATAGTAAAACCGTAAGGATGACCTCGTTAAATAAAACCGTTAAATGAGACGTGCGCAGGCGCGACAGTCGTCTACACAAGAACTTTTGAACTTCGTTCCTACCTGGTGTCCCACGACACCACAAATCTTTGATAGTAGGCATATAATCAGCTATTTTCCAACAAGATAAATTAGATACTTTATCTTAAATACAGGGAGATGACGTCATAGTTTACAGTCAAATAGCGCTCTTATTATCAGTTTTTCTGCAATAATAAATCTAAAACCACGTTAAAATCGATAAGTTCAAAGGCAAGTGACATTATTTTGCGACGTTAGATTTTCTAATCAGTACAAAGTAATTTATTTTTGTCCCAGGAAAATATCCAATTTATTGGCAAATGACAAATCCTCTTTTAATTGGGAGAGGAGAGATCTTTTATACCTACAGCAGTAGAATGATATACTTACATTTCTAAAGAAAACTTGTGTAGGCCTAGGCAGCGCCCTCATGGGTGTGACTAATTGAACGTAAATTACCTAACCTTTGGCTTGCTGACCTCACAATTATTAACTGCTGGCCAGTGGTGCCATTTTTGAAACGCGGAGTCACTAAAACTCACAGTCCCTTGTGGAAAACATTCGTTTAGGTGACTCCGCGTTTCAAACATGGCACTTTAGTAGACTTTTTTTGACGCCGGGTGAAATGTGAATACGCTGCCTCATCAAGTGCTGCTTCTAATTACGAATATGCAGCTCGCCCCTGATTTTTTTCCGCCCCTTATAAACCAAAGCCCTTCCTTGATAAATAAGTGGGTACCTTGCTTTCCGTACAGTTAATAGTACCGGGTAAAGAAGATGCAGAAGGGAGGCTGGATTTTGCCGCCTCGTGATACCCAGCCGCGGCCCCATTCTGTGCTGATGCGAATTCTCTTTTTTCGCATCAGCAAAGAAGAGAGGGATGGAAATCGATTTTGCCGTCCCTCTGAACTTGCCGCCCCGGGCCTTCTGCTGCCCCTTATATCTGGGGTTGCTGCCAGCACAGATTACATATAAGTTTGCTACCGGTCTGATCGTGCGCAGTTTATTAATGCAATGATATTTTGGTGCCGCCTAAGTATGTTCAGACTTAGTATCTACTTACTCATCGATGTTGCATTTTAAGTAGGTATTACGCACGTAGTACAGGTATGGTAGCACCGAAGCATTCATCCATTTGCATGATGATGACATCATGATAATAATTCTTCTTTGCACCTACTTATTTATGCATAAGTACGCTTTAGTGTTGTTAATGTTAAGATGGAATTTTATCTATAAACCTTTGACATTTTTAAAGTTAGAAATGTAAAAACTGACTATTTCTTACACTAATATTATAAAGGCGAAAGTTTGTGAGTGTGTGTGTTTATAGTTAACGCGCAAACGGCTGGACCAATTTTGATAAGATTTAGTATGCAGGAATATGACACCCTGGATTAACACATAGGCTACCTTTTATATATATAATGCGGGTAACATCGCGGGGCGCAGCTAGCATAGGATACATCTCAATATCGCAATTTAAAATAAGGCAGAAATCGACTGCGGTATCTCGTGACTCCGCTGCCACTTCACCATCCACAGCAAAGTGGCAGTGGAGTCAGGACGAACCCAGCTCAGGGGGTAATGACCTTCTTGCCCTGGATCCATCACGGTTAAGTCGTCGTTGGTCAATCATCTCACTCTTGAATCCTGTGGTGTTACTCCAAAAGCGGTACGCAAATCGAACGTTACTGCGTATCCGCGTTTCAGTGTGAAGAAACAAATTATTGGGCCATTATGTACATTAAAGTCTAATTTGGTAACAACTATAGTATTATTTTATGGAATACCTAACCCCTCTGACCAACTTTGCTCTTGACACACCAAATTCTTTATTTTATTCTTTCCGATCACGTCCCGGCCAAGTTACATAATGCACCCATAGTAGAAGCCAAGATTATACTTCTGAATCACGTACTTTATCAGGTAGGCACGGCCTCAATAGCTATAACAACGTAAATGAGTAATGAACAGCTAACAACGATAATGTCGGTTCATTTCAGACGCAATTAGCGGAGGCTCGCGACGTGAAGTTTACACAAGCGCTAGCAGAGCCCTTGGCGATAGGGTCGCACATCGTGTGCACAGGCACGCCCAGCGAGGACCTGCCATGGTGAGCAAACTAATTAAGTACTTAACAAACGGTAGGGCTGAGAAGTACTCTTTTTAATAAGTTAGAAAAACAAACTGCTCAAGCGCGAGTCAAACTCGCGTGGAGAGGGTTCCGTCCGTCCATTGATTTATTAAGTGGCTAAGTTCAATAAGTTTACATGGATTATTTTCATTAATTTCATTAGTTTTAGGTTTTCGTGTTACTTAACTATACGAGTAGGTAAAGAATCCTTTATTTTTTTAAACATTTTTGGCCCAGTCTTTTCGGAGATAAGGGGATGTGGAGACAACGGAAAATTATAATGAGAACCTACATGATATTATGCATCCTACAAATCACTTATAAAATTCATTATAAAGTTGCTGCTCGTTGAAGAGAGAGAAATACCAGTGTTTATAGCGAACACGAACAATTGGCGCGACGCGCCAATGAAGATGCTCTGCGAACGTGCAGCATGAACGGTGTCTTTGATGGAGCTGGTGCGTCCTTTGTCAGACAGTTTACAAAGTGTGTATACCATATTTGGGCAAATAGACTGCAAGTCAAGGCTTTAAATACCGGTATTTATCGGAACCCGTACCATTGACCTTGGTGCGGTGCCGATGCCAAACAAAGCACCTGTACTATCTGTACCGGTACTATTTTTCCGTCAGTATCAGTACTATACCGGTACCAGTACCGGTACAAATCACGTCAGAGTGAGAAAGCAGATACCAGCAGGTACCTAATCCCCATCTAGAACAGGTACCCAGGTACCGAAATGAATATAACTTCTAAATACGGGTACAGAACCTGTACTTTTGGTACCGGTTCCAAGCCTTGCTGTAAGTTTAGGTATCATGTTTTCAGGTTTGCCTTGAACTTAGGCACTGGGTCTGCGGAGTCCGGGCGCGCAGACATCGCCGTGCACTTCAACGTACGCATGCCGCAGCGCTACGTGGTCAGGAACACCAGGCGCCACGACAAGTGGGGACCCGAGGAGACCACCGCTTTTAGGTATTCAGTCAAATTTTCAGTAGTAAACTATACATCCGTGAGAACGGGGGAGTGGTGTGGGGACAAGGAACGGGAACACATATCGCGCGGGACCCTAGGAGTTTCCGTTCTTTGTGTAATACATACTTAATTTAAATTCTGTGGGACCCTTGCTCCCAAAGCGGCACGACAGATTTACGTAGTTACGTGTCCGCGTTTCAGTATCAAGCAACATTGAGCAAGGTCAGAAGGGGGCAAAACTTACCGTCCTCTAAACTGGCGGCGGAGAAAAGGCGTGTGTTTAGTGAGAGTAGGAGATTACGAAGATGATTTTGCTGCTGCCTCTAGACCCTAGATCTGCCTAGGTTTCGCCTATTGAATTGACTTTTCGAAACCATACATGGACCATCTTTTGTAATGTCCCAACTGCCCGACTCCATGTACTAAGGCAGATCTGAATATGGTCAATGACGGGGCGGTTGCCGTGGTCTAACAATATTTAATTTGTGCCATTTCGACTCGATAATAAAAAGAAAAGTGACGTCATTAAAACATTTTGCAGGATGTTTCCATTCAAAACGGACCGCCCTTTCACGATAGAAGTCCTAGTGGACGAGAAGGAGACGCTGTGGGCCGTGGACGGCGAGCTGTACTGCAGCTACCAGCACCGGCTGCCCAGCGCGCTGGCCGCGAGCTGGGTGCAGGTGGCGGGCGTGCGGGACGCCGCGCTCAGCGTCGCCCGCGTCGACTGCTACCCTGCGCTGGCGCCGCAAGCTGAAGAGGTGAGTGAAAGGCAGAGCACCGGCGGGCAGCCCACTTTACTGCCAAACCATAGCACAGAATTAATCTACTTAAGTATTTTAAACAGAACGCAATCTCCTAAAGTCCCGCGCAATATGCGTCCCCGCTCCCCGTCATCGCGCCTCTCCCCTGTCGCGGCGGCTGCAGCCGTTCTGTGCTTTTACCATTTGCTCTTTTGACATTGTACGCTTTCACCTTTTTGCTCTTTTACCATTTTGCGAGCAGTTATCATTTTGCGCTTTGGACCCGTGCTTTGGACATTAGGTGGGCGGCTAAACGGCTCCGTATCTTAGCAAATTTTTACTTTTTTGAATAACATATGAGGCCGTTATTTTTTAGATACCTAAACTATAATTTATAACAAAACTAACAATTGACTTCACCTCTAAACTACACAACCGGTTTTGATAAATTTTGGAGCATCTAAGTTTAAAATTCGGGGCTTGTGATGTCACCGCTAAGTAAAAATTGTACTAAGCCGTGACGTATCAAAAACGATTAAGTATTTAAACAATAACTAATTGTATATAATTTATACAGATTTTTTTATACCATTTTACTTTTTGATACATGCAAATACGTCAAGGAAGGAAGAGAGATATTTTCAAGCAACTAAGGACGAAAAGTACGGAAACACGTGAGAAACTTTTAAGACAACATTTAAAATGCCAAAATAAAGGTTTGTATAAAAATTAAAACCAGCTTATTCCCTGCCATTCTAAGTTGAGCCACTTTTTAAACGACATACCGATACTACGAGGGTTTCTAATCTGGACTGTGGAACCCTAAAGAATGCCTCTATTCAGGTGCCGTACCGGGCGAACATAGATGCGCCGGCGCAAGACGGCGAACCAAGCTGGCGACCCAACGTGCTGGCGACGCTCAAGGACGGCGTGCCGGAAGGGCATCAAGTGGTCGTCTATGGCAGGTATGTATGAATAGAGAATATGCACGTATTTCTTTTATTTGCTTAAGAGCAGCCTTTCCGTCTTACTTTTCATACAAACGCTCGTACGTAATTATGGCGTTGTAAGTGATCCTTCTTGAAAACTTTTAAACTAACAGATATCTTGTGAACTATGTCTAGGTTTCTATCGAAATAAAAAATGAATGTTTGGAAAAATAAGTTCAGTATACGCCTCCAAAAATCTGCTTTTTTGCACAAATTTTACCTAAACTTCGACCGTTTATAAAGTACTCATAAATTATATAAATAAAAAAAATATTTCGTTAGAAACCTCGCAAATGTAATGAAAATTTTAAATAAAAAATATTTATTTCACAAATTTGTAAGGCTTACTGACAAAAACGTATATTCTGGAACAAGTTTTATGAAATTTCCGCACCCTATGAATAGTTAAAATTCGTTCAATGGATAGTTAATAATAACACTAATTTCATTCAATACAGTGCAAACCGTGCCCTAAGGCGCTACCTCTCTCTTTTTGGTTTGCTTTTTTTTCCAGCATTGCCTTGGATGAAAAAAAAAAGCTTTTCGAACTATGTTCGCGTTGACGACAGAGCGGCCGGGAAGGGCCGTCTTAAGACGAAGTGGTAGCTAAAGTGTCGCCCTCATTTGAAATAAATTGTTTAAAACTAAATATGGTGATAATTAAAAATTTGATTTGTATCAATGTCTAGGAAGACCTTTAAACTATTTTATGAAGAACCTTTGAAATTATTACTAATAGTCCGTCTAGTTTAAAAACGGGTTTTCGCCAAAAGTGGCCACTTTTGGCGAAAACCCGTTTTAAAACTAGACAGACGGACCAATATTACTTTCAAAGGTTATTCATAAAATAGTTTAAAAGTCTTTCTAGACATTGATACAAATCAAATTTTTAATTATCACCATATTTAGTTTTAAACAATTTATTTCAAATGAGGGCGCCACTTCTGCTACCGTTTCGTCTTAATAAAATCCTTATTAACCACAGAAAACAAATATGAAAAATTTATAAAATATTTTAATCAGCGACGAACATGTGATACTTAAAAGTTTTAATTAGAAAGAGAAGTCCGATATGGACTGGTGACGTCGAAGTCCACATCATCTATACATTTTCCATAGAAAGTAATGTTTTTGCGAGTGAGATAGACATATATTTTCGTTACATCGTAATATATCTCGTTCGTTTTTCAACCAATTTTTATTCAGTTTTTACTTTAGTACTTTACTTTTGAATATTTATGGATAAACTGGTTAGATAACACATATTTTTATAGTATTACCTATTGGGATTTTTCGTGGGTCGAAAATAAACTATTTCGTACTGTCAAGAAAATAAATGTTAGACATATTACATTAAATATATTTACAAATAATAACACTATGTAAATATTTCAGAAATTCAGTTTATATTGAATATTCTACATATTTTTTGTAAAAAAAAAGTGTTACTATGACAACCTAAACACAATATTTTGAATGTGACATTTTTCAAATAAAACTTCTTGTCAGCCAGTAAGAACATTCTTACTAAGAAGGTTTTAACAATAAAACGTCACACAATAATGTCACTTGTCATGATTATATCCATTTTCAATGTGATTTTAGATTTATTATTGCAGAAAACTGATATTGAGAGCGTTATTTGACTCCAAGAAACTATGACATCTTTAGTCTATCTATATATAAAAAAGAAGAAACTGAATAAAGAAATGACTGACTGACTGACATATTAACGCACATCCCAAACCGCTGGGTCTAGAGACTACAAATTTGGCATATAGGTTCCTTATGAGGTCAAGGGGTGCACTAAGAAAGGATTTTTCAAAATTCGCCTCAAATGGGTGTCCAAAAATTGTATGGAGAAACAAGATTAGTTTAAACATTTTGAAGCTTTCCCTCGGTCTAGGTGCGGCACTAGAGGGGAGGGGAGGCCTTTGCCCAGCGTTGGGACTGGTTGTGGGAGAATTAAAAAAAATCCTATTACCAAAACAGATGTGCAAAGTAAATAATTTTTTTATGGAATTATCATTTCAGAGGGACAAATAATGATTAGGAAATAAAAAAAGGTTTTGCAAACCTAACCGTGTCATAAATTCATAATATTATATCAAATGAAAGGGCTCGTTATTAGGATCTCAAATATATTTTTTGTTATTATTGTAAAATAGAGTGCGTTACTCTAGCAGGAAAGTAGCTCCGAGAGAGATATAAGTGAAATTTATAATTAGTACCGTAATGTGCCCGGTATATTTTCTTATCACTCTTTTGAATATTTGACATAGAAAAAACCAGCAAAACATTTGAAAAATGTACTTCTTCTAAATATATATAACTCAAAGGTCTGACTGACATAGTTATCTATCAACGCACAGCCCAAACCACTGGTCGGATCGGGCTGAAATTTGGCATGCAGGTAGATGTTATGACGTAGGCATCCGCTAACAAAGGATTTTGATCAATTCTACCCCCAAGGGCATAAAATTTTGTATGAAACTTTGTCAATTTTAAACCTATCGGGCTGAGACTTTGCATGCATAAAGCTACTATGACGTAGGCATCCTCTAAGAAAGGATTTTGATAAATTACACCCCTACGCGAGCGAAGCCGCGGGCAAAAGCTAGTATTTGAATAAAATAAAACATGTCCAGACTGCGGTCGCTGCTGCACTCGTTCGCCATCGAGCTGACGGACGGCGCGCGCGTGTGGCCGACGCCCAACGTGCACGTGCACGTCAACGTGCGCGCGCACGACGACGCGCAGCTGGCGCGGCAGCTCGTCGTGCTCAACGGCTGGTTCGGCGCCTGGGGGCCCGAGCGGCGCCAGCGCACCGCCCGCCTCGTGCCCGGGGACCATGTAAGGGTCTTCTTGTTATTTATAAATACGACAATAAATAGATAGATTGTGTTAAAGAATACATTTTTTTACCCGACTGTGCTAGAAGGAGGGTTGTGTTTTTCGAGAGTATGTATAATTGTTGAAGTGAAAACTTCTTTAGCGGCGTTGTACACTTTATTTGTAATGGGTAAAAAATGTTAAACTCGCGTCAGGACACGTGACCGAATCGAAAATTCGTAAGACGGATGGAAAGTAGACATGTGGCGCGGCGTAGGAGAGGAAGTATCCCCCTCTCTTTCTACGGCGCGGTGAAAATGTATACCTGCGCCTGCTGTTTCGTTTAGGCGGCGCAGGCCGCTTGCGCGTGGCGCGCGTATTCTACCACATAAATGATAGTACTTTTATACTGATAATTAAAGCAATGTGCAAAATTATTCCCTAACCATTCCAAAATATCAAAAATGCACAACGTTCAAGTTTTCACCTCTGACGGCACTCACGGAGTGCAACCCGTCGTTTTTTTTTTGGCAAGCTCTGCGGCGTGAACGGCTCGATGGATTCAAGCTTGAAGGGTGTTATTCTTAATTCTTAGATTAACACTGGGTATATAAAAAGGCAGTCAGGTTTTTTGTTTTTTGTTTTTAATTACTATGACTTGTTGGCTAAACAGAACGAACTGTCTTTATCTAGACACGCGGCAGCGCGTCAGAGCCAAGTCAAAAAATTGGTAAGGAACCTTTTTCGAAACCCAACTCGCTATCTTTTTCCCGCAACTGTCAAAACATCTTTTGTTGTTTACAAAAGCGTATTCCCGGTTACAATAATAGCTAAAGCGCTTTGGAGAACGGTCCGGTCCGGAACTGACCTGAAAAAAAATTGCTTTACTGAAAAATTAACTCTTTATTGGCTTACGGTTATAGCCTCGTCTTGTTTAGATAGGTACCTATCCGGCTTCACCCCCAATCCCCAAACTACACAACCGATTTTGTTAAATGTCTATGAGACCACCTGACAAGCATACCATCCTCAAACAAGAAAAAATAATTCTAATCGATCGGAGTGCTATTTATTTTTCATCGAAGGACTCACCGAAACACAAAACGTGTAGTTTTCCAAGTCACCGCTCGCGTAAAATACCATTTGGTCGTATTTTTGAAACCGTCGTGTCAGCTAAAAACAATATTGTTTCACGCAGAAAACATCGAAAATTTGTCTATGGTTTTCTAAACATTTCACCATGACTCAAAATTGACATTTTCTCAACATCTTGATAATGTAACATCTAAACTAGCTTTTCGGGCGTTGCGCGGGCTGCAAGCAGCCCGCGGTTTTTCGTGCAGCTGTTGAGGTAGGCTAAATATGTTTCCAGTTCAGAACATGGATAAACTTTGCAGTCTGTTGAGGAAACATGAGAAAAATTTGTGGGCGGCCATCTTGGATCCAAAATCTAATTGCAGTTTCGAGTTTCGCAGGGTGCTTTACCCCAGGATACAAAATTTCAGACCCCTACGACGTCCCATTGAGACGTTATGAACGAAATAATTTGAATTTTCCAAAATCCAGACGCCATCTTGGATTCCAAAAAAAATATTAAATTTGGATTTGTCGGCTCAAAATACATAAAGATATTGATTTTCAGCTAAATCGGAAGCAGTTGACTTTTGGCGGACATCTTGGATTTCTAAAAATTAAAAAAAAAAACGCAGCGCTTGATGGGAGTGGCTCGGCCTACGGCCTCGCCACGCAGCTCGCCCTGCGGCCTCGTGTAAATTACTTAGGGGAAGGGGGGGAGGGTTGAAACAGACAGGCATGTGACCTACCATGAAATTCGCGCATCCTTAGAAATAGGCATGAGTCAAATACAATTAATCCTACACAAACATTCGGGTGTGAGAAAGCTGTGCTCGCGGTGGATCCCACACAACTTGACCGAGGCTCAAAAAACGGACCGCGTCACTTGGTGCAGTGCCATGCTTACCAGATTCAACGAAGGTGCGTCAAATTTGGTGTGGGACATAGTCACAGGTGACGAAACAGGGGTTTATTGCTACGATCCCAAAACAAAGCAGCAATCGAGCGTATGGGTCTTTCAAGATGAGCCGAAACCAACCAAAGTGGCGCGCGTGAAAAGTGCATCTAAGCGGATGATTGCTTCTTTTTTTAATAAAACTGGACACGTGGCTACTGTTGCTTTAGAGAATCGTCGTACAGTGAATAGTGACTGGTACACGACCATTTGTTTGCCGGAAGTTATTGACGAACTCCGTAAAAATAACCGTAAACGCCGTATCATCCTGCACCACGACAATGCTAGTTCTCACACGGCCAGACAGACAAACGACTTTTTGAAGGCGAAAAATGTAGAACTCATGAGTCATCCTGCATACAGTCCCGACCTGGCACCTTGTGACTTTTTTCTGTTCCCAAAAATTAAGAACCTATTACGCGGTCAACGATTTTCATCACCAGAAGAGGCTGTCGAGGAGTATGAAAAACACGTTTCAGAGGTCACCACAGAGAAGTGGCACAAAAGTTTTCAAAACTGGTTTCATCGAATGAAAAAGTGCATAGACGCCAAGGGAGATTATTTTGAAAAACAATAAATTAATTTTGTACCTTTTATAGTATTTTTTCATATTCATTTCGGAAACTTATAGTGCGCCCCACGTTAAACCACTTTGGCTATACTATTTGTACCTGGCTGGTTTTGGTATCATTTAAAAGTTTAAATTTTAAAGAAGATAATTCTAAATTTAAATTAGGAAAATGCGTGATTTTCATTTGTTTTTCTTACCGTCAAGATGAGTGAATCTAATGAAGAAATTAGATACATTTTAAAATTTTACTACCAACAAGGTAAAAATGTCACGCAAGCCGCGAAAAAAAATTGCGATGTTTATGGACCTAGTGCAGTGTCTGTGAGAGTAGCACAAATTTATTTTAAGCGTTTTCAATCCGGAAATTTTGATGTCAAAGATGCACGTCGCTCTGGTCGCCCTGTTACGGATAAAATGGATGCTATTTTTGAAAAATTGGAGCAAGATCGACATATCAGTAGTTATGACGTATCTGAAGAACTGGGAATTGACCACAAAACAGTTTTGGCGCATTTGAATAAAAATGGGTACACAAAAAAGCTCGATATTTGGGTACCTCACGAGCTCTCTGAAAGAAACCTAATGAACCGTGTACTCATTTGTTATTCTTTATTACGACGTAATGAGACCGAACCATTTTTGAAGAAATTGATAACTGGTGATGAAAAGTGGATCACGTACGACAAGAACGTGCGAAAAAGGTCATGGTCAAAGGCCGGTCAGGCTTCACAGACTGTGGCGAAACCCGGGTTAACTCGCAACAAGGTGATGCTGTGTGTGTGGTGGGATTGGAAGGGCATTATTCATTATGAGCTGTTACCACCAGGCAGGACCATCGATTCAGAATTCTACTGCGAACAACTTAAAAGATTAAAGCAAGAAGTTGAGAGAAAGCGGTCGGAATTAATCAACAAAAGGGGTGTGGTTTTTCATCACGATAACGCTAGACCTCTCACAACTTTAACCACTCAGCAAAAATTAAGAGAATTTGGCTGGGAGGTGTTAATGCATCCGCCGTATAGTCCTGACCTGGCACCTTCAGACGAAGTGGTAGCTAAAGTGGCGCCCTCATTTGAAATAAATTGTTTAAAACTAAATATGGTGATAATTAAAAAATTGATTTGTATAAATGTCTAGAAAAACCTTTAAACTATTTTATGAATAACCTTTAAAAGTAATATTGGTAGTCCATCTAGTTTTAAAACTGTTTTTCGCCAAAAGTGGCCACTTTTGGCGAAAAACAGTTTTAAAACTAGATGGACTATTAGTAATAATTTCAAAGGTTACTCATAAAATAGTTTAAAGGTCTTTCTAGACATTTATACAAATCAAATTTTTGATTATCACCTTATTTAGTTTTAAACAATTTATTTCAAATGAGGGCGCCACTTGGGCTACCACTTCGTTTTCAGATTTCCACCTGTTTCGGTCTCTTCAGAATTCTTTAGGCAGTGTCAGGTTAACATCACGAGAGGACTGCCAAAACTACTTGACGCAGTTTTTTGGAAGCCCCAAAAGGGGTTTGAAGATTTTACTATGGAGCGTGGCATACCTACTGCCACCATTTTGTTTTTTTTTCAAAATCGCGGCCAGCCATGGAACCTTTATAAATCGATAGCTGACATCAATACCAACAAAAAATATTAATAAAACAACCCTCGTAAAGTGTCAGGTTTCTGAGATATAAAGTGATTACCATTTTTTTTAATAGAGACTATAAATCTGTAATTTTTTAGAATAACACTGGGTAAATATTAATAAAATATTTTAGTAACTGATGAAAATGATGTTAAAACTAGGAAATCATGCCTCATTGCCGCTTTACCTACTCCGTGGCCGCCATATTGAAGAACGTATCGCAGTGACAATCAAACGTAGGTAGTGATTACATGCTCTTTGGTGACAATCCGGCTAATCGTTGAACCGCCGCATTACAAAACGGCCCTGTTTTGTAAAACGGCTAGCCGTAATGTAATACAATCCGACTGCGACATTGTATATATTAAAACAATAAAATACAATACATAATCATTTTAAAGATGCGAGCGAAACACCTACACACTGCAGGGCAGGCGGGTGAGGCGAGGTGTATGGACGGCGGGGGGAGGTGTGCCCGCGCTACCCCGCACCACCCCGCGCCACGGCACATTATACCCCCCCAACAGCCCCAACTTCTGCACTCAGTTTGCTACCTGCGTTCTTTCTATGCGGAAGTAAATGCCTCTCTCTCTGTGTGATTTACACGTTATTTCGTTATTTTTCATTGTTGGATTTGTTGTTCATTTAAGTTTGACTGTTGTTTTTGTTTGTTATTGACTTATTTGTTTTGGTACCGAAATGTTACCTTCAAGACGTTGTTATTTTTGTGGAATAAGTACTATTCACTATGGACCGAGGCGTAGATCTCGTGCACCTGTACGGTCTTATCAACTGACCGATGACTTCTTATCGGAGCACCCATCCGTTATGGAATACGCTCACCACATTTTTTAAAGAGCCGCAGGTTTGTACCTCTTTAATATCCTTAGGTACTTTATCATTATTTCATTAGACACTTCTTAGCTACATACATACCTAGTTCCATAAAAAATGTTTTAAGGTGCTTTCACACAGCAGTTAGATAATATTGCATATAACATTTGTTATCCTACTTTCTTAGTCAAAATGTAACAAAAGTAGTAAATCGTTAGTGATATTATAATTACATATTATGCAACATGATAAAAAAAAATCATAACTTTATTATAACATCCGAGCGAAACCAGAAGGTAGCGGAAGAACGCCAGGAGGTTACAGAATGATACTTAAGTATACGATTTTAAACAACAAGTACCTAAATAAAACCATTGTGAGGGTTTAGTGTCATTTAACAATCGGAAGCAAATGACTGTTATAGAATGTTATCGTGTTATACAATGTTATTTGAGTGGGAATACCTCTGGGTTGTAATGCTTTAGGTTTTGTTAAGTTTTTTAACTTCAATCTTATAAAACAGTGATCCAGTGATAAGGGTTTCGTTTTTTTTCCTTTCGATGTAAGGAACCTTAAAAAGGATTTATGTGCGTTATGGTGTTGTGTATATTGCGCAATTTCACCACCACTTATTAACTGTTTTGGATAACTTGTAACCTATTGTCTGCTAAACGGCCGAAATCGGCTTATGTCAATAAAATAATTATGTACCTACTAACTGTCTTTGGAAAATCACCGACAACCTTCCACCGTGTGATAGAACTTACAGTATCATATGTTGATCATTCCTGGAATCTTTTTCTCTTTTCCCCAACAAAACTGAAACTAAGTTAGTTAAGTTATTTTTATTTTATCCATTTACATACATGATACATTTTGAACAGTGGAAATCGCTGGAAATAACCTCGCTAGAGAGAGCACGCACCGCCAACCAGCCGCCCCACACTGCGTGGTGAAAGAACTTATCAGTAGTTAGTTTTTTTTTAAATAAATATCTTTGTGGTATGACTTACAATGATGGCAAGAAGTTAAGGTGAACGCAGACTTATGCCGCACCGCACGCGCCGTAGTCGCCGCATTTGATTTCTTAATATGAAGTTATTTGTAACCTTGCATACCTATCTGCGCCGCAGTACCTAAAACGGCCGAATTCCCCGAGCCGTAGCTGATGACGTCACTAACTATCGACATCGGACGCTGCGGCCGATGCGGCGCGGGTGACTTCATTTTTTTAACTCTTGTTGGCATTTGATTTTCTTCGTCCTCTAATAATAAACAACTGATAGATAACAAATCGTTCGTTAAGAGCCTTTCTGTAATAAACGCCTACACTTGATTAAATTAGAAACTGAATGAAAAAATCGAGTGCGATTTGTGCGGCGACAGGCACGACTGCGGCGCGGGCAGATGTGCGAGGCCATCAACAAAAACGAAAAATACGGTGAGTGCGGTGCGGCCAAGTCTGCGTTAACCTTTTTAATGGTGATTTACCAAAGACACTATAGATATAGATCTGCGGATCTACCGCGCAACTGTCAGTCGACGTCGATCGAAAACGACACATAGTGCCATCCTTGTCATGTCAAGCCGATGGTGCTTAGCCGGTAACCCCCCTGCACCTACACCTGAAAGTACAGTCTTCGATTTCTGTCAAATATAGGTTTTTATTTTCATACTATTTTATGCAATTGCGTGTTAAATATGTGTAATAGGAAGAAATAATGTTTATTATTTTAATATATATTTCAGATAACGGCTGAGAATAAGATATGCAGGCCTTGTTTACAACGTGCCGACCGCTTTGTTATTAGACAAAGAAGAGAACGTATGCAAGAAGAACTCAATGAAGCAGCACGACAAGCAGCGACTGACATGGTGGTTGAACCTTCTAGTAGCAGCTCGTCACGTGGTATAATTAATGATCCCTTGGATGTGCCTGAGTTGGATGTGATTGGTGAGCCTGAAGAAGTAATTGTTCCCGAAATGCAAGATGCACACACTCAAACAAGTGCACCTGTATTTCCTGTTCATGATTTTAAACGAGTCCCATATAATTCCACTTTCTGTATAGCAAATGGCTGTAATAATCAAAATGATCTTCATAGGATCCCGTTGGCAATAAGAATAGATTGTTTGTATAAACAAAATATATATATTCCTTTAGGAAATCGTGCTTGTAGTGAGCATTTAATGAGTAACATATGGAACAACGTGGAAGAAAATAGTCGTTCTACAATTGAAACTTTTAACAGTAGACAAATGTCTGCTATGTTAAAACTATTGCAGAAAAAGGATACACAGTATTTGAATTTCGAACGGCTGGATTCCATTGATGATTATGTGTTACATTTTTATACAGGTTATACTAAAGATGTTTTTCTAAACATACTCGAGCAAACACCATCTTTAACACAAACCTTTAAAAAAGCAAAAAGAGCATTGGCTACCGTTTCATGCAAATTACATACCGGGGACTCTAATGAAAGACTGTCGAGCATTTTTCGTATGACTTCGCAGCACTTCGGAGCAATAATGAAAAAAGTACGACACTGTCTGTGTTCGGAATTTGTTCCTAAAAACTTAGGATTTGACCATATTTATGGGCCAAATTGCGCTAGCTCATACAGAAACGAGCTTTTAGAGAGAATTTTACGAATTCCAAATGTATTATTTTCAAATCCCCGAAGCCCAGTTGTAACTATTTGCGATGGAACGTACTTTTACATCCAAAAAAGCTCAAATTACGCATTCCAACGAGAAAGTTATAGTACACACAAGTTTCGCAATTTATTAAAAGTATTTTTAATTGTGAGCCCAGACGGCTACATAATTGAAACATTTGGTCCATATGAAGCAAAAAAATCAGATGCTTCTATTATGGACGAACTAATAAGTGAACGAGAAGATAACCCATTTCATTGGTTTTTTGAAGCAGGCGACATTTTTATTCTTGACCGAGGCTTTCGAGATGTGATGGAAAATCTAGAAGAAGTTGGATACGAAGCATATATGCCTTTGACCAAAGATGACGACGAGCATCAGTTGACTACTCGACAGGCTAATGAGTCACGTAAAGTTACACTATGCCGTTGGGTAGTCGAAACTGACAATGGAAGAATAAAAAAACAATTTAAACAGCTCAGGTCACAGTATGTGAATATAGCAGCTCCGCACCTGTACGAAGAGGTAAGGATAGCTTGTGCCTTAATAAATGCCTATGGGGTACGATTGACAGACAATCCCCTTGTAGATGATATAATAAATGAAATATATTTAAAACACGACGCACCGAACCTCTTAAGTGAGATAGTAATACAAGAGAATTTTAACATGCGTAGAGCCTCTTTCCAGGCTATAGATGCCAGTGAAGGGTTTAGTCAATTCCCAGAACTATCTTATAATGAGCTGATAATAACGAGATTGGGACCCTACCAAGTGGCGCAAGCCAGAAGTTACTATGGAGAACATATAAAAATAAATGGAGATTTTTATATAGAAGTGTATGAAGATTACACCATTGACTATGATTTACCACAGTACGGTATTGTTGCCACTAGCCCTTGGCTTTTAAGGTCTCGAATTCATTCCAGACACTCTAGCACTCGGATGTACTTTGTATATATATTGTTAGATGATGCGTTGCAAGGACGAAACAAAATCATAGGGCATTATTGCACATGTCTCGTTGGAAAAAGAACTTTAGGATGTTGTTCACACGTGATGGCCATTATATGGTACATGGCATGGGCAAGACATCAAGAAATAGCTCCTAGTCCTCCCGCCGAGTTTCTTGATCATGTAATAGTGCGTAATATTAGAGATTATAATGATTAAAATGTTATGTAAAAAAATATTACTAGGTTTAACATTATATAGGTTAATTGGTTGGTTGTAATTCATTCTCGTTTTAAAACCTTATCCTAATAAAAATGTGTCTCACTTGTACAAGAAAGTTACGTTAGTGGTTTTTGTTACCGATGTTAGTCTTAGAAGTTAATAAAAACATGACTTCTAAAAATGTTCATAAAGCCGGACTTATAATTTTTCTTTTCCTTTTTGTGAATAAGCTAGAAATTGTAGTTGTGGCGTTCCGTGACATTCCCACGGGACCTAACGGCACCTATACTTTGCGAAAGCATCGTAAAGCAATAACCAGAATGCACAATGCCTTCGCAACAAAGGACCGTACCTAACATTATTTTTATGGCAACTTATTTTATGATTATTGTATGTATTGCCAACGGAACTATAAATAATTTCTACAACCATTTTTTATAACATAATGTTCCGTTATAACTGTTTACTTCTAAACTCCGAATTTACCAGCCCTTATACAAATGGTAAATATAACCACAGAACCATTACACAACTTATATATGTAACGAGTATTGTCCATTGTATTTTAGACTGTGTGATTAATACCTATCTTATCTATTACATTGTTTTACATACATTTTTATACTTTTGTTTTATTTATCCTATAACTGTCGTATTGATAGTTAAATCAAATGGAGACAAGACAATACATTCACACAAGCTAAGACGGTCACAAAATAAGTTATTATGTTCAAAAAGTACATAACATTACATGTATAAATGTTTTTTTAATAACCAGATATAATGCAACATACATATTTGTTCTAAAAGTTATTATTTTTAACATGTTAATACATTCGAACACATGTACCTAGCTTACATTATGGACGTCACGTGATCAACTTTGACGGTTATTATTTCGGAAACCTGACACTTTACGAGCGTTGTTGTGTTAATATTTTTTATTGGTATTGATGTCAGCTATCGATTTATAAAGGTTGCAAGGCTGGCCGCGATTTTGAAAAAAAATCAAAATGGCGGCCAGTAGGTATGCCACAAATCTTCAATCCCTTTTCTATAGCAATGGGATCATGTCCCTACCTATAAGATAGCAAAAAGTTATCGAACAAAATGGTACCTACATACTTTAGTTAAATGTAAATAAACTATATAAAAAATGTTTTGAATTTTCATATAAAATGCGAATACACTTTTTCCCCAACCTATTATGTAACATCTAAATATAAACAGATGCTCGGATTCATATGTAGAATTTCCAAAGATTTAAAAAAAAAATCTAAACTCTTAGAACTTTGTATAAAACATTCGTACTCCCCAAACTAGAATATGCCTCTATAATTTGGTCCCCTCATTATATAACGCATGTAGAGCAAATCGAGTCTATACAGAAATGCTTCTTGAGAATACTGGCTATACGACTGGGCCTTAGAAGCAGCTTAGTCGCGTATGAACAGCGCCTGGAGCACTTTAACTTTTCGTCTCTTTACTATAGACGCTCCCTGACTGACCTGACATACTTATACAAAATTATAAACTCAAAATTGTCAACTTGTACTTTAACCGAAATTAACTTTAAAGCACCTTCGCGCAGTCAAAGAATTCCTCAACTGTTTTCCAAACCTTCTAATGCGAATAACATTGGCCACAAAAATCCGATGTACCAAATGTGTCGACTTTATAATCGCCTGTGTTCATCACTTGAGTTTCCTGACACCTTTTGCACTTCGCTCGCGGCATTCAAAAGGAAATGACTAATTGTCATCACACTCATCACAGATTCACAATTTATTCTTTGATTTATTTTTTTACTTACTAGTTAATTTGTTTTATAACTTGATTTTTGCTATAATAGACATGTTATACCTACGGCCTTACGCCACAAATGTCAATATTACGAGTGGTCAAGAGTTCAAGACCATTCATTGCAAATCCTTCGCATAAAATATCGCATACGATCATTTCAAAAACGTGCTCGTTTGAAAACGTTCGCGCAAACCGTTCGTAATGAGCGATTTCAAAATAGCGTCCCCAGGCGTTTTCGAATAATCGGTGATCATCTGATCATACATAAAAAGATCGCGGCGAATTGATAACATTGTCCGTTATGGAAGTCGGTTAAAAAGGAT
The DNA here is from genome assembly GCA_943193695.1 of Acrobasis suavella. Classification (NCBI taxonomy): domain Eukaryota; kingdom Metazoa; phylum Arthropoda; class Insecta; order Lepidoptera; family Pyralidae; genus Acrobasis; species Acrobasis suavella. The sequence continues at coordinate 21,176,681 of OW971941.1, forward strand.
TTTATTCCCACCAACAAAAAACATAGCTTTAAAAATCCCCTTACCCTAGACTTTTCCAAACAAACGTAGTCTACGTTTTATTTTAAAACGACATGTCAGATTACGGTAAAAGTTTGTAATTTTAAAGAAATTGCAATTATCTAGGATTATAATTGGTTTCCGACGGTAAAATTATGAACTGGAAAGAAAAAATAAGGGTGTAGAAGTTTTCCATACTGATGGTCAAATATGATATAATACACTATATTCTCTTTTAAGTTCATAATTTTACGGTAGGAAACCAAATATAACCCTGGATAATTGCAATTTCTTTAAAATTATCGGACATGTCGTTTTCAAATAAAACGTAGACTACGTTTGTATGGGAAAGTCTGATTCTGTCCAGGGACTCTTAAGTGATCAAAATACTCGCACACCTGTTGGATTAATATTCTACTTCTGATTTTTTACAGACTACTTTCCGCATCGTGCGCGGGCCGGGCGAGTGGGCGGTGTACGCCGACAACGTGCTCGTTGGGGAGCTGGAGTTCCGAGCCTCGCCGCAGGGGGTCAGCGCGCTGCGGCTGAAGGGAGACCTGTACCCCGAGCAGGTGTACGTGTGTCCCGCCACCAGCTCGCCCGTGGACACTGACCGTCACTGACTGCGAACTATACCGAGCCTCGCCACAGGGGATCAGCGCGCTGCGGCTGAAGGGAGACCTATACCCCGAGCAGGTGTACGTGTGTCCCGCCACCAGCTCGCCTGTGGACACTGACCGTCACTGACTGCGAACAGTACTGAGCCTCGCCGCAGGGGGTCAGCGCGCTGAGGCTGAAGGGAGACCTGTACCCCGAGCAGGTGTACGTGTGTCCCGCCACCAGCTCGCCTGTGGACACTGACCGTCACTGACTGCGAACAGTACTGAGCCTCGCCGCAGGGGGTCAGCGCGCTGAGGCTGAAGGGAGACCTGTACCCCGAGCAGGTGTACGTGTGTCCCGCCACCAGCTCGCCCGTGGACACTGACCGTCACTGACTGCGAACTATACCGAGCCTCGCCACAGGGGATCAGCGCGCTGCGGCTGAAGGGAGACCTGTACCCCGAGCAGGTGTACGTGTGTCCCGCCACCAGCTCGCCCGTGGACACTGACCGGGAGTACAGAATCTCTGCAGGGGGTCGGCATGCTGAAAGACGCTAGATCGGAAACCTATAAATATAAAGAAGTTCTAGCGAGTACCGTAGCCCCAGACCCTCCCCTATCTTTTTCTCGAAATAAGAGGCCTATTCGCGGTGATTTATACAACAAATGATTTGCGCAATTGTTTCCTAAGTGCCGAATTTTCCAATCGCTATTACATGAAGTATTTGCAACAAATGTCAAAGAATGCGCGGAAACGTCAAAGGAACATTAGTGTTGTTTGTCATAGTTCCATTTTTAACCGACTTCCAAAAAAGGAGGAGGTTATCAATTCGTCGCGATCCTCTATTTTTTTTTTATGTATGTTCACCGATTATTGAAAGACGCCTGGACCGATTTAAAAAATTCTTTTTTTGTTTGAAAAGGTATACTTTCTAGGTGGTACCATGGAAAATTTATCAAAATCGGTTGTGTAGTTTGGAGATGAAATCGGTTTTTAGTTATCAAAAATTATTCCATGTATTTTTATTCAGTTTTTAAACCTTTGACAGAATTTCTACCTTTTCTGCGTAAAAGAATTAGAAGAGATGATTATAAATACGGTGTACTTAGTATATCATTTTTGTGACTTCTAGTCGGTCGGAGTGCTAAAGATGCTAGAGTGAAACGCGATCGTTGAGTTATAAAACTATACTTTTGTGTTTCGCTGACTCCCGCGTTTAAAAAATAGGGCTCCAGGCTCGCGCACTTGACCGGTCTGCGTCCACACGCGTCTGTCATTCAAAGTAAACCGTAACTGCATATTATACAGGGTGTTTTAAAAATCATTGGCATCCTTTCTACTGGTGAAAATACTCATGAATATGAGCAACTTTTTGCATGGGACCGACTCAATCCAACCGAAAAAAAAACAGCTGTTCCATACATTTTGGGATTCTAAGTATTGTAAAATAGTATGGAACAGCTGATTTTTTTTCGGTTGGATTGAGTTGGTCCCATACAAAATGTTGCTCATATTCATGATTACTTTCACCAGTAGAAAGGATGCCAGTGATTTAAAAAACACCCCCTGTATATACCTCCACCTGACAAGCGGAGGAAGGAGCAATGCTCCGGGAGCATATGCGCCCGAGTCAAGTTTTATTGTATCGATGGGTGAAGGGATAATAATTCCTTATTACGGAAGCGAGTTATGCATGGTAATATGTATTTATACGTACTGTAAACATCGTCTGGCTTTTACTATTGCGTCCATTTGAAATATATTTAGATGTAAGTTTTTAAACGTAAGATCATCCTCGAATAAAAGCATCACATAAAGATTGATTGAAGTTACCAAGTTGTATCCTTTGCTTTTATATATTCTATTTATTACGAGTATATACGTTATTGTTATATTATATACTCGTCAAAGTCAAAGTCATTATACAAACAAACAGTCGTTATTTAAGCAACTGTTGTATTGTATATAAGGGGTATTAAAACACAAATGCGGGATTATCACACGAGTCAAAGCGGAGTGTGATAATAGTATCACATTACATGAGTGTTATAAAACCTTATTATGTACAGTTGCATACAAGACTTTATCCACACACATGATTGAATCCTTTTATAAAAGGTTCTGAAACCAAAGGGTGTTGTACAGTGTTAGTAAGAACTCTATGTAAATTCCTGGTAAGTTTTAGTCTGAGTATCTAATACAAACAAAGTATGTAGATATAGTTAATAATATATTTATTTATTGTTATAATTATTTACATTTTGGATCGTACGATTTAATTAATATTAAATCGTACATCGTAAAATTACATTAATGTAGAACAAACATAGCGTAATAGTTATGCAGTATGTTGTACCCACTCTCTACCCTGTTTTTTAAAAACCTATTCCTTTCTATCTAAGGTTAAGTGAAAGATCCCTATCTGGGATAAGTCTACCTTTGTGCTGTGTTTGTTCTCTTAATTTGTATTTTCGTATATAAGTTTGTACAATAAAGCTTTTACAAACAAATAGCGGGATACGATGTGAATTCGAATAACCTATAAGTTTTTTACGGAGCTGTGGTAGTGAAGAGCTCGTGCATGACATTTTCTTTTTTGTAATTTTTATAGATACCATAAATTGAATAGTGATAGAATGCGGCTGTTTGATGTTGTATATTTTAACATTCATTTGAATGAGTACCAATTTAACATTGGTTTGGATATTATAATGGTTAATGACACTGGTTGTGATGTCGTTAATGTCGGCGAATAAGCTGTTTCAGAAACTTTTATAGAGGATTTAAAGCATGGGTGTACATAAACCATAGACCTAGAATTTTTTTCTGTGTAATAGATAAACATTTATACGTTAATGTTATGTATGAGTAAAATATATATTTTTATTTTGTATTAAGTATGTTGCAGGCTTGAGAAGATTTAAGACGTGTTAATACGTGTAGGTGTACCTACATGAAAAGTTTAATGTTTTGCATGTACTGTAATAAGTGCCTGGGTAAGTACTTTAGAAAAGTTTTGACTAGAGTAACTAGGCACCTACATGCGAAACATAACTAAATAAGTACACTTTTATGGTACACATTTATGTGTTGTATTTCTGGTAGATAGGCACATCTCATTCTTTGTTAATTTTTATCAATTTTGTACCTAAATCATACCCTCATATCTAACTACGCTAGATAGAAATCAGTAGTCAATTTCAATGGCGATATTGCCGATAAGTGTTGTATTATTATATTTAACTTATGAATGAAACAATAATTAAACATTAATAATACATGAGCGTAAGTAATTTTATTTAGTACTATAGCTAATGCCCGGGGCGTTGTCCATGTGCTAAATTTTTTGACAATCCAAGGAAACCTCGCATTTTTTCAGGATAAAAAGTATCATAGTGTTAATCCTAGTAAAATAGCTATTTAAATGCCACATTTCATTCCCATTTGTTCAGACGTGGCGTGAAAACTGAAGAGACATCCATAAAAACAACGATAGTGATATTATTTATTATCATAATAATTATGAAAAGCTTAAGTAAACTTAAATATTTGAATGCGTAACCCCAGCAAAATGTTGCGCCTTAGAGAAATGAGAGTATTACAGATACTTGGTTCATAGTAAGCCTCAATATGTATAAATATAGCAAAATTCGTTCACGTTGTATTTTCGAAGTTATTCGAGAATAACGGATTTTGCTGGAGTAACGTTACCCCAGCAAGATGTTTTTCAAAAAAAGCGTTGAGCCTAGAATCAAGTATATGAAAAGATAGCTCTAAATGAGTTGTAAATGTATACCGATAGCAAAATTTGTTCATCTTATACTTTTTGAGATATTCAAGATTTTGCTGGGGTAACGTTTTGCAATTTTCCATATCTCGAAAACTGTTAGTAGTAGAATTAAAAAAAAAAATACTGTTTATAAGCCTTAATTTGTTCAAATTTGTTTCATCATCATCATAACCGACATAGGAAGTCCACTGCTGGGCATAGGCCTCCCCCAAGGATTTCCAAAACGACAGATCAAAAAAAAAAAAAGAATTAGAATAAAAAGGCCGCTTCTTTGTAGCTTCCGTTATTTAGTCGGTTTGTAGGAGAATTGATGATATTTTCTTGTTTTATTTTAATAACTTTTATTCCATCCAAGATTTGAAGCAGAAACTTTCAGGTATGTTTTTTAACAAAATGAACACATATGTTCACTATAGTTTATCTATTTGTGTTTAGAGAGAACTGCGTATTCGGTGGCCAAAGTCACACACTAGGAATTTGATGAAATTCTTTTATATCGCGTAATGTTTGTTCATCCAAATTTGTACACGTTAGAAGGGTATATCATACGTATATATAACTGCTTTTTATTTGTTAGTACATGTACTAGTTTACGAGTAAACCGGAATATTCAGATTTTTTAAAATAATAAATTACTTCGATATTTGTAGATGAATTGGAATACTTATATTTAAACAAATTAAGGCCTATAAACAGTATTTTTTTCAAAATTCTGGTACTAACATTTTTCGAGATATGGAAAATTACACAACGTTACCCCAGCAAATTCTTGAATATCTCAAAAAGTATAAGATGAACAAATTTTGCTATCGGTATACATTTACAGCTCATTAAGAGCTGTCTTTTCATATAATTGATTCTAGCCTAAACGCTTTTTTTGAAAAACATCTTGCTGGGGTAACGTTACTCCAGCATAATAAGTTTTTCTCGAATAACTTCAAAAATACAACATGAACGAATTTTGCTATATTTGAACAATATGAGGCTTACTATGAACTAAGGATCTGCAATACTCTCATTTCTCCAAAGCGCAACATTTTGCTGGGGTTACGCATTCTAAATATTTTATATATTATAAGGCCCTGTATTGTCATTTTTTTTTAATTAAAGTTAAATGCAAACTTTGGCCACTTTTTTTGTGTCTTCTCATCCCATCAATTATTGTACCTATACCTCAATAAATCCCTCGCTTAACATCCCGAAGTCTGGCCAGGTGGGAGTAAGTGCTAGCGCTTTCAGATGTAAAGTAAACCCGCGCGTGTACGGGTGTCTCCAAGTGGCATAAAATTTTCATAAGAATATTGCCTTCCGTGCTTTGGAAGACACGTAAAGCCATTGGTCCCGGGCTCCCGGCTGTTATTCCTTTTTCCGTCTTAAATCACGCTAAGCGTGGCCTTTGGGTCTTACGGCCTTGGGCTCAGTCTACCCCGTCAGGGATAAATGCGTAAAAATGTATCTGTATCTGTTCTTGGGCTTTGTAGTGTAGATTTCTTTTGCATCATAAAAAAAGTATACCTGTGTAGTTGTCAAATTGATCGACAATGACATTGACTTATGCGTTAACGACGTTGACGTTGACAAGTTAAACTGACCCCGGTCTATTTTGAAATCTTTCTCTAAAAACAATTTAATTACATTGTTATTGAGTTAAATTCTATCTAAAAATAATTTATTTCTTTTAGATCTAAGAAAGCCGATATTTTGTTGCCATAAAATAGTAATATATGTCATAAATAAATCATAAAACGTACGCGGTGTTGTCCATTGGTTTGACCTTCTCAAGGTGACCGATACGCGAGTGTTCAGCAGTTGCCTACCAGTCAGGGTTTTCTCAGTTTAGCGGCTGGTCGACTGTTTGATAACTAAAATGAGTGTTCAATCGGATTCCGAGAAGCGCAAGCAGATTTCTGTGCGGGGAATCGTAGCTGTCGAGAACGTAGGAGAAGTGAAGAAAGCCTTCAATCGTCATGTGCACTACACCTTGGTAAAGGACAGAAATGTTGCAACCCCAAGGGACTACTACTTCGCCTTGGCGCACACGGTCAGGGATCACCTCGTCTCTCGCTGGATCAGGACCCAGCAGTACTATTATGAAAAGGATCCCAAGGTAAACTAAGTTTTCTAGTTGTTTTAATTATTTTTAAACTATAAATTAAATGAAACTATCTGAAGGAAGACTGTTTAACCTGTCAGGCACCGAACAGTTGCATAAGACCACAACCCTACTATTGTAATTAAAAATATCCACAGTGGACACAAAATGGGAAAGTAATATAATTTAAATGGTATAGCTACTTTCCAAGCCAAATAAACTAATCAGTTCTTTTATTGCTTAACCATTCAATTTATTTCATGGCTACGAAATCAGTAGGCTATATAGAATATTATCATTGAAGTCAATTTTTATTGTGGATTTTTTTTTATTTATAAGATCAATTGATTGTGTATAATGTTATAAAATAACATACCTACTTGTATAATTTTTTATCCACACCTGCAACCAGCCAGTGCTAGCAGCCAGGTTGTATAGCAACAAGGGGACGCAGTACTGGTTCCTTCTCAAGAACCGGGACTGAATTTTCAGTACTGTACTTGGAACCAAGATTTATGGATAAATTCGGCACTTTCGGTACTTTGCTTGTGTAAAGAGCACGAGCGCATGCAATGAGCATACAATTCAGTAAACTGTAGAAAATGGGCTCATTACAAATATAGAAAGGGTGGTGTCATTAATTAAACTATGATTTTTCTATTCTGAGTCTATTATTGACATTAATCATTAGAACACAATCAGTATAATTAAACGTAATTTTTTTGAGATCAAAATAGTAACAAATTATCATAAGGAACAAATTCAAGGTACATTTTGATTAAGAAAAGTCTTTGTTCCTTCCATTGACAAAAAAATTGAGTAAAGCCAAACTGAAATGCTTCTTTGAGATCAAAATAAATGGAAGAAAATATTTAAAATCAAGGTAACATTGACAGTAGTTTAGTTATATGTTTTATCATGTATTAAAATTTAAAAGACGCATAGTAAGAAAATTATACACATTTCAAGTACTGATGCTATCGAAAAAACCAGGATCCATTTGCTAAAGACCCGGTACTGGGTTGTTTAAAAAGTAATGGGATTTCCTGATATTTTCGAGACCAGGATTTCCCAGGAGCATGCCTTTATAGCTACAATTTTGATCAAAGTTTGATCAAGAACAGTTCATTGGATTTTTAAATAAAAAATGTAGGATGTATTTCCTTCTGTTACCAATATCATTTTAATCTCTCTTATTAATATATATTTTTTTTAGATTTATAGTTCATCAAACACAAATTCTACAGAAACAATAGGCCAATTTAACGCTGCTAAAAGCTTTGTCTACCAGTCAACCTTTGGGTTACATAGAGAATTTTATTGTAGGTTGCAAGATATAGGGTTATTTTATTGTAATACCCACATTAAAAAATTTTGTTTGTACATGTTTGTCCCTAATAATTAGGGTTGCATCGATACGCCTTTTCGCCGATACGATACCGATACCGATACTCTTATACAAATATCGGCGATACCGATACCGATACCGATACGTTAATTGAATCAAACATGAAGATAAAATAAATAAATCACCAGTCCGATTATTTTTTATTAATATGAAAAGTAGTTACATAGGTCGATGTTAGATACTTATTTTAAATTTTAGTAATTACCATTAATAACATTTTTATTTAAAAAACAAAGTAATCTTAAGTTTTGCGGAGAAAGGTGATTTAAAAAAAAAAGTTTTGTTGAATCGGTCATAAAAATATCGTCGATACCGATATATCGGCTAACCCGAAGTATCGCCGATATATCGGTATCGGATGCATCGCTACTAATAATCTTATATATAAAATTCTCGTGTCACAGTTTTCGTTGCCATACTCCTCCGAAACGGCTTGACCGATTTTGATGAAATTTTTTGTGCTTATCCGGTATCTATGAGAATCGGCCAACATCTATTTTTTATCCCCCTAAATGTTAGGGGTAGTCAACCCCTAAATTTTTATTTTTATTTTTTAGACAAAATTTTTAATTTCTATTTTTTTATGATACAACATACAAAAATACATACAATCCTCAATTTTGGCAAAACAACGTTTGCTGGGTCAGCTAGTAATACTATAATATTATGCTACAAATTTTATTGTTTTAAATGTAATACTAATTTGTTATTATTTAATTTGGGTAAAACATGACTCAGATACTGTTATCATCAACCTGACATTTTTGATTATGAATTACATAATTTTAGTACTTACACCTGAACAACTGATAAGCTTCCTTCACACAATTTGGGATATGATCTTCCATGACAATCTTGTGCTGTTATATAGATTGTAATGTGTATAAAAGTTCGGCGACCTCCATGGCGTAATGGTCACCATGCTAGTCCGCCACCCAGAGATCCCCGGTTCGATCCCCGGTCAGGGCAAATAGGAAAATAGCCTTTTTCAAAATTGTCCTGGGTCTTGGATGTTTATCTATCTATATACATATGTATTTGTTATAAAATATAGTATCGTTGAGTTAGTATCCCATAACACAAGTCACGAACTTGCTTTGGGGCTAGCTCAATCAGTGTAATTTGTCCCTATATATTTATATTTATATTAAAAGTAAAAATAAATAAGTTTATAAAACAATATAACTTTAGGCATTTGAACTACACGACCGATTTTGATTGGGACCACCTGACAAGTATGATACAAGCAAAAAGAATTTTCCTAATTGGTCTAGGCTACTTTGAATAATCAGTAAACATGTATAGAAAAAAAAACCATAACAAAATTCCAACGAATAGATAATCTCCTTCTTTTTTTAAGTAGGTTAAAAACATATTTGATTAATAGAAAATAAAGACAAACAAATACTAACTAAAATATTATCAAGACACGGACATGTACAGATTAAAAATAATTTTAACCCATCAACAACCGCAATTTTGCAAACCCGTTGTTATCTATTGTGCTCTCGGTCGGATCCAACCGTCTGGAAGCTGACGGGTTAATTATGTTTGCATATTTTCCTGTATATTACAAATATATAAAAGACATAGTTAAGAAATGTTTTATTACTTATTTCTGAAAAACATGTAATCCTAGAAAAAATATTTTGATGTAAAGTAATGCCAAGACAAGTACATATTGCTTGCACTGTAAAAAAGTTATTAGATGTCATGTAAAGCTAAGATCCTCTCAAAATGCCCTAACCTAACACTATCAGACTTATCATAGCAAATAGCATTCTACACGCATCACACATAGTACGCCACATTAATAATTATTCCCAGAAAAAGATTCCCATGGGAACAAAGTCTTCCTCAAGAGTATACTCTAGTAACTAATGCAAATATAAAACATTTGTTTGTATGTACAGCGTGTCTACTACCTGTCATTGGAGTACTACATGGGGCGGTCCCTCCAGAACACGATGATTAACTTGGGCATCCAAGGGACTGTGGACGAGGCCTTGTACCAGCTTGGCCTGGACATCGAAGAGCTCGAAGAGCTGGAGGAGGATGCGGGACTGGGCAACGGGGGCCTGGGCAGGCTGGCAGCATGCTTCTTGGACTCTATGGCTACATTGGGATTGGCAGCCTATGGATATGGTATGTTCTTTATTTTACCATTTTATTCTATGATTTATGCATATAAACATTCACAACAAACGGTCACAAGAGGTGGTCAGACGACCTGACCAAGATCACTGGAAAGCGCTGGATGCAGGCCACTCTTGATCGGTCTTTGGAAATCTTTGGGAGAGGCCTATGTCCAGCAGTGGACGTTATGCGGCTGAGATGATGATGATGATGATTTACAACAAAAAGATTCGTGCTAAGTTCTGTTTATTACACAAATGATGTGTTCAAAGCGCAATAGTGTAAAAAACAATGTACAATGCTACACAAATAAGTTGAACAAAAATAGCGGATTTCAAAGCATTTTTGTACAAATTCCCGACACGTAAATTGAACCAAAACGATGGTCGTCGGCGCATTATTTCTACTTGCGCCGGTAATCGCCATTTTGGTTCAATCTACATGCCGGGAGTTTGTACAAAAATGTTATGAAGTATGTCATTTTCGTACAAATTATTTGTGTCGCATTGTAATCTATTCTTTTTACTGTAATTAAATATTTATTAGGCAGGTAAGTACATAAGTTCGATAAGACAAACGTACAGGATTTGTAAATGTTGGAGCATGTTAGTTTTACTGAACAACTTTCCATACAAACACATGGTGACATATGAAAAAAATCAATATTTATATACCTACCTGTTTAAGAGATTATCATATTATGATAGTTAAACATATATTCTCATTACTTGAGAAATGTACTTAAGGGGCTGTATGAATTTTCCGGGTTCCAGTGCTGCCCCCATTTGAAATAAATAATTTAAAAGGAAACGGAGATATCATTTAAAATTTGGCCCTGATCAGACCCTAGATAACCCTTCAAACTATTTTGTAAACTACTGTTTACAGTTTAAAGTGAGAACGTGAAGCTTTTCTACGCAGAATTGTGAAAAACGGCCACTTTTGGCGTATGTGCGCAGAAAAGCTGCACGTTCTCACTTAAAAATGTAAACAGTAGTTCATAAAATAGTTTGAAGGTTTATCCAAGGTCTGATCAAGACCAAATTTTAAATGATGTCTCCATTTCTTTTCAAATGATTTATTTCAAATGGGGGCAGCACTGGACTCCGAAAAATTCAGGTAGCCCCTTAAATCTGGGTACAAAAAAAACTCTGTATATTTCACAAATGAAATACTAACGTACTATCCAGACGATCTTCGAGTTAGCAAGAAAATTTGTTGTTGATTACATGATCTGACTGTGATACATTTTGCACGTGTCTACATAGGGCGCACTATAAGTTTCTGGAACTGGCCACTTACATAAACAATATTTAAAAATTTATTGCAACATTTGAAAATAGAACTCTTTGGCTATAGAATGCAGTTTGTTTCATCTGACTGTCTTTTGTTTTTACCTTGTGGCGCCATTTAAAAAATTGTGTGTCTGCATCAACATGGATTTAACTCGGGAAAATTTTCGTAGTATGATTTTCTACGATTTTAAGTGTAATTTGACAGCTCAACAGAGCATCGCTCGGCTTGAAACAGCTTTTGGCAATGAAGCACCATGCAAGACAACTGTTTATAGCTGGTTTGCAGAATTCAAGCGTGGTCGTATCAATCTCAGTGACGAATCTCGCGATGGTCGGCCGTCCACCGCTGTGACCAACAAAAACATCGATGCTGTGCGCCGTATGATTGAAACAGACAGGCATGTGACCTACCATGAAATTCGCGCATCCTTAGAAATAGGCATGAGTCAAATACAATTAATCCTACACAAACATTTGGGTGTGAGAAAGCTGTGCTCGCGGTGGATCCCACACAACTTGACCGAGGCTCAAAAAACGGACCGCGTCACTTGGTGCAGTGCCATGCTTACCAGATTCAACGAAGGTGCGTCAAATTTGGTGTGGGACATAGTCACAGGTGACGAAACATGGATTTATTGCTACGATCCCAAAACAAAGCAGCAATCGAGCGTATGGGTCTTTCAAGATGAGCCGAAACCAACCAAAGTGGCGCGCGTGAAAAGTGCATCTAAGCGGATGATTGCTTCTTTTTTTAATAAAACTGGACACGTGGCTACTGTTGCTTTAGAGAATCGTCGTACAGTGAATAGTGACTGGTACACGACCATTTGTTTGCCGGAAGTTATTGACGAACTCCGTAAAATAACCGTAAACGCCGTATCATCCTGCACCACGACAATGCTAGTTCTCACACGGCCAGACAGACAAACGACTTTTTGAAGGCGAAAAATGTAGAATTCATGAGTCATCCTGCATACAGTCCCGACCTGGCACCTTGTGACTTTTTTCTGTTCCCAAAAATTAAGAACCAATTACGCGGTCAACGATTTTCATCACCAGAAGAGGCTGTCGAGGAGTATGAAAAACACGTTTCAGAGGTCACCACAGAGAAGTGGCACAAAAGCTTTCAAAACTGGTTTCATCGAATGAAAAAGTGCATAGACGCCAAGGGAGATTATTTTGAAAGACAATAAATTAATTTGTACCTTTAATAGTATTTTTTCATATTCATTCCGGAAACTTATAGTGCGCCCCACGTATCTAACAGCTGCTATTCGTCAACTAGCTGACTGAGGTCGTCGTATAATTTGCGTATAATAGTGAGATATATTTCTTTCTTTTGAAATTAAGTGTCGTGAAGAATAGGTCATGAACCAGGAGTCAAGTACTGTAATCTAATAAAGTTGTAATCTAATAGTTTTAAAAATGTGAAAAAAATGGGGGGAGCTACAAAATAACTAATTTTTGAGTGGGCGTTTGACGAAATAACTTTGGGAACCTCTGCCTTAAAGGCTATGTGATATGATATGATGATCTAAGTTTCTCAAAAACGAAACAGCAACGCTCTACCTAAATGACGATTAGATCCTTGAGTTTTTGGCGGGAAGTCAAGGGGTTCAGTTGGAGTTTTTAAATTGTCTTGCAAATTGATTCTAGTGGACTTTATAATATGAAATTGGTGTAGTTTAGTATTATAAATGCTCATGCTCATGGAAAATATGTAAAATGTTTAAAGTGGACACTCATAGTGCGGTTGTAGTGATATTTATTTGCGGACTGTGGTGGGCGTCTTTAGGCGCCGTCCGCCACTCAATCAGCTATGAAAATAGTGGGCTCGTATAGATTTGTCACCAGAAGCTTCCTTGAAGCAATCAAAGGACCTACACCAACCTTTGATTGTGTAGTTAGGGTTAGGTAGGAATAAAGAAGTAAACAAATAAAGAAAGGCTCTAAACGACTTGTATCCAGAGCCGTAAAATAAATATATAAAAAAAAGATTAGATCCTTTTGTGGAGCAAACGAATTAGAGTCAGTGCGAACAGCTTTCACACCAGCAGATAATATGACTGGCGCGTCGCCAGTTGATGTTGTCAACTGGCTCAATTAGTTTATAGTACAGCGGAGACTTAATGTCAACTATTTCGGCTGGTATTGTCGAGGAATCCGCCACCCATTGCAAACTCACAACAATATTATCTTTACTACTTATTCATCGATCTTCACTACTAATCTAATCGTTCCTTATGCACATATATTATACAATGTGTATTTTTTATACTTGATCAAACAGGGTACTTTTACTGGGTACTTTTGACTGTCCGATTGTGCGGCACTGGGTCTCTCTGCCGTTGCCGTTGTCTCGGGGTCGCACAGTCGGTCAAGAAAATATTTAAATTAATTATATATACTAACATAGTTCGTAAGTTTTGTAATACTAACACTAAATGGACGTATGTCTGAATAAATAAATTTTAATTTTATTTTTATTTATTTATTTATCGATAATATTTCGTCTAATATCCGCAGATTTCGTTTGATCAAGTATAAAAAATACTTATTTAAGCGCACGGTAGTGCGCAGGCCAAGTTCCAGCAACAGGCCGCGCGCATGCCGTGCACTATTTACACGAACTGTTTTGACCCACTTTTGACCCCGCTGTAGCTCAGTGCCTATTGCAAGTACAGAGATAAAGTATCCACGCAATCATTTACTAGTACTAAAGCAGTATGCCAAATTTCATAGATATAGCTTCAGTAGATCCTGAAATATGACCCTGTGAAAATAGCTAATTTTGGCACTGACTTACTGACTGATTGACTCACTGACCGGTAATCAAAACCTCTAGGCCACTTCCAATTGTCCTAGCGTTATGAAATTTTGCACGCAGGTCGTGTTTAATATGTAGATTAACAAAAAATAAGAAACCTAAGAAATCGGTCAAGCGTGAGTCGGCTCAATCAAATATCGAATTTTTAATAAAAATATTTATGAACCAGTGATACAATGAAAATACGATGAGGAGAAGGGGTGGAGAGGGGGAAGGAGGAGAGGGGGGAGGGGTATAAAAAATTGTCATGTATACATAATGCATACTGTATAGCTTATTATTAAATACTGCTTACCTAAAAAATCAGGCTTCTATTGTTATAAATTACTTTCGATAGATGGCGCTAGCGGTGTAATTGAATCGCGATGTAGAAAAAAATAGGTACGATTTCTTGTAAAAAAGTATTGAAATCCCACCAAAAACATACCTGTTAAAAAGGGGGCCAAGTTCCTATCGGCTAATTGTTCGGCTAGAAATCCAATCCAATGCAAAGTTTAGATGCACTTTAAAATCGATCATAATCATCTTCATCAACAGCTTGATCCACTGGTAAACATTTGCCATTCCCAAGACTTGAACTTGGCAGGTTTTATTAAATAATTAATTATATATTAATTTAATTATATAAATAATAAATTTAATCATACAATTAATCAAGTGTTACGTACAGCATGAAAACGTGTTACAACAAAAAACAACCTTCACGAACTAGGTATACCGGACGCACGCCGTTTAAAATGAATTTGCCTTGCCAGAATATATTGAACTGAAATTACTGAAACGTAGGTACCTAATACAGTATTTATGCAATATGTAGTAAATACAAAATCTATAATATACATAGAGATGTTTCTGATACAGTATATTTGACCCAATTCATTAGAATTAGTGAAGGGCAAGCATTTACTGTATTTATGTTAGCCATTTTAACCGACTTCCTAAAAGGAGGAGGTTATCAATTAGTTGCAATCTTTTTTTATGTATGTTCACCGATTATTCGAAAACACATAGAACGATTTTTGTTTGAAACCGTATACTTGTCAGATGGTCCCATGGAAATATCTGGTTGTGTAGTTTGGGGGTGAAGTCGGTGTTAAGTTTTGATAAATTATTACTCTGAAGGTTAATAAAATCCGCCAGATGAGCCACTAGGATACAAATGTATTTGTTTCCCTCTTGGAAACGATGTTAAATATATGTTTATACCATTCCCCCTCGAAAAAGTTTATTTTATTTACTGGAAACAGTGAATAAATAGTATATTATGCGATTAGTGATTAAAGGACGGATTTACATCGAGAGCTATAGTCTATGGCCCTCGATGTAAATCCGTCCATAGATAAATAACAATCAAGTAAAGGATTCTAACAACGCAACGCAGTAGGTATGTTTTTTTTTTACCCAAAAAACCGTAATTTTATTTTAATACGCTAATTCGATAGAACAATTTATTTTTAAACTACGAGTAAAACTCCCGTGTGCCAATTTTGCTTTTAACCGGAGATATAATGTTCCGAAAACAAATTTCTATGGTTTCTTATATCGAATTTTAATGTGCATTTTGATTAATATAACCTTTCTTTTTATAAATCAAATGTTTATTTTTGGTTTAATCTTTCTTTTTCTCGTGGTCATGGTATAAAGTATAGTATGTAACTCTTGAATAAAACGAATTTTATATCGAGGGCCATGAATCGCTCGCATCGCTTAGGGTTTTTAACATATTAAATATTTTTTTGCTATTCATACAAACTCGGATCAGACGATCGGTCAACTTGTGTGGCAGGCCAAATAGTGTTTTCAATATTTCGATACATGTTCCTTGGGGAAAGTTGTTCAGTATCATGGACTGAATTCACCCTTAGAATAGTTTCAGTTTATTTGGTTAGACCCTGTATATTTGTTGATCGAACAAGCGAGCGAAGTGAGCCAAGTTCTCAGAGTCTACTTGAACGATCCGGCGTTTGTTGACGATAACTTAAGACGAAGTAGTAGCTAAAGTGGCGCCCTTATTTGAAATAAATTGTTTAAAACTAAATATGGTGATAATTAAAAATTTGATTTGTATCAATGTCTAACTAAAACAGTTTTAAAACTAGACGGACTACCAATATTACTTTCAAAGGTAATTCATAAAATAGTTTAATGGTCTTTCTAGACATTGATACAAATCAAATTTTTAATTATCACCATATTTAGTTTCAAACAATTTATTTCAAATGAGGGCGCCACTTTAGCTACCACTTCGTTTTAAGTATCTTTGATCGGAGTTTCGTGAAAAGTTAGTTGACGTGTAGATATAGCCAAAATAATTATTAAGTTCCAACATAACCAGGCTCGATAATCGCCAAGAATTTTAGTTAATAGATTCAGGTGTTACTTTGTGGAAGTCAAAGTTTATGTAACTTTGACTTCTACAAAGTACCTACTATATGATTTAATTACTTTGTGGTATTCTGCCACCAGTTAGTTTATGCAAACTATTGCCGGCCGACGCGGTGCCCACCCACTACTGTTAGTCCCAGCATACCGGCCACCAACAGCCTGTGTGCACCCGCCACCAACAGCTGACGCTTGCTCCCTCCCATGCTGAAATTTTATGATTATTTTTTATCACCTCAGACTTAAATTCCTTAGTCAAGGGTAGTGATGGGAAATTCCCGGGAACATTCTCCTAGCGAGAACATTGCTGTTAAGTTCTCGAGAATGTTCTTTTTGCAGAGAATTTACGAGAATTTAAAAATTGGAAGGGTATCATATACAGCAGTATTGAAAACATATAACTTTAAGTGATATTCTTTGCATTTTTAAACATCTTACAAAATTACTTAAAAAACTTTTTACTACAGAGGTTAAATTCTTCTTAGCGAGAATGTTCTTAGAGAATATTTCCGAGAATGTTCTCTTAAATTCTTTTAAATTCTCATAAATTTCAGCTAAAGTAAGGGAAGATATATAAAGGATTAAAAAATATGCTTGTTTAATAGATAAATATTTAACTGTGATTGATCAATGTAATCATTATCATAAATAACACTGGCGACAGACAAACAAACAGACGGACGGTCTTAGTAATAGGGTCTCGTTTTTACCCTTTGGTTAGGAACCCTGAAAATCGAAAATTTGGAACACCTGATGCAGAACCAAGTTAAATTTATTTGCATGAATGTTGGTTTACTAAAATCGATTATCATCTGATGTGGAAATATGAGATTAAAGTTGTAGCATAATATAATAACATAAGCTAGGAGTAACTCCATGTAGTGAAGGCGGTATCAGTTTGGGCCTAATTTTTGATATCGTCTTGCCTCAACTGGCTAAACCTCTCATGTGCTGTCTAATCGTTTGGGATGAATGAACAATGGCCAACAAAAAGGCAGTGCAAGCTGTAGATAGCACGTTGCGAGACATTCGTCGAGATGACAGGCCAATAGACAATGTCACATTTTTGTTGTCGGGAGATTTTCGTCAAAGCCTTCCAGTTTTATGTCGGGGCTCTAGGGCAGATGAGATTAACTTCTCATTAAAACAGTCTTATCTGTAACCTCAAATACAAAAGTTCAGATTGACAATTATATGAGAGCCCAGCTTGGCGGTATTAGTTAGCCCAAGAGTTTTCAAGAATATTATTAAAAGTTGGGGAAGGTCTCTTTCTTTAAAATAATGGTCAGGTGAGTCTTCCCGTAATACTTGACGAAGTTGTTTCTTCCGAAGAAGAACTTATAAGTTCAGTATTTGCGGATCTTTAGAGCATAACACACCAGGAAAATTCTTGGTTATGTGAACGCGCCATATTGACACCAAAAAATGAACAATACACATTACACATCAATTTATGAAGAACTTATGAGGCAAATTATTGGTAATGAAGTGGTTTATACTTTGTTGGATAGTGTTATTGATCAGGATGACGTCACTAATTATCCAGTTGAGTTTCTTAGATCTCTTGTAGCAAATGGACTCTCGGCTCACAAAATAAGTCTTAATGTCGGAGGGCCAATAATGCTGATGCGAAATTCGACTCCGCCGAAACTGTGTAACGGAACCCGATTTAGTGTCTCAGCATAGTATGCCGAAATCCAGCGACTGAATTTCAGCCAAAGCATGCCTGCAATGTTATTTGCATTACTAGCAACACATAATGCCGAACTTCCGATGCTTAAGCCTCAATCGGAACTTCGGACCCGTACCCGTACCCGCATCCGCTCGCGCTTCCGCTCCCGTTCCCTCTCCCGCTCCCATTCCCCGCAGACGCTCCAAAGACACGGAGTAAATTCTCATATCAGCACATCACTACTATCCGGCGTTTCCACCGAACTTCAGCGGCTGAACTTCAGCTTATTTAGTGTGTCATCCCCACCGAACTTTAGACAAAGAACTTTAGCCGCTAAACTTAGGAATAGTCTGCTGAGACACTTAAAGTCAATGCTTTGAAGCGAAATATAATTGAAGCTGAGATTCTCACTGTAAGTGGTGCCAATAAAACTGTATTTATTTCGCGTATACCATTCATCCCCAACAATTTTCCTTTTAAAAATACACAGTTCCATGTGTTTACTTGCTTTGATATGACAATAAGTCACAGTGTCAGACGCTTAAAGCCGCTGATGTCGATCTAAGGACTAGTTTTTCGCTTGGCCAACTTTATGTGGCTTTCTCCAGGATTAGTAACACTTCAGGTCTTTTCATATTGGCTCCCGAAGGAAAGACTCGCAACATAATTTATAAAGATTTTAATAATATTGACTTTTAACTTTCACTGCTACAAGTACTTTCTTATCTCTCTCTCTCTCTCTCATTAGTTTGTATTTATATTAATACGCTGGAGTCATAAAGTCCACGCGAGCGAAGTCGCGGGCATCAGCTAGTATTAAATAAGATTATTTTTATTTTGCGAAAACCAGGAATTTCAGTTTAAAATTACATTAATTTGAATTTTATTTTAAATTCTCGTAAATTCTCTTTGCTCCGAGAACATTCTGCAACTTTAAGAATTTTCTAGAACATTCTCGTTTAGGAAACATTCTCGCACGGAGAATTTTCTCTCGACCCATCACTAGTCAAGGGTACGATAGGACTGGCATGTCTGTTAAGATAAAAGCCCTTAAAAAAAGATATAAAATAGTTCGTACATGAGCCAAATTGCAAATGGAGTTTGCAAGTTCAGTTTGGGCCAACTACTAGTTTTGATGCTGAAGTTGTGTATTTTTGTATTAAGGTATCAGGTACGAGTACGGCATCTTCGCCCAGAAGATAGAGAACGGTGAGCAGCTGGAGGAGCCCGACGACTGGCTCCGCTACGGCAACCCCTGGGAGAAGGCGCGCCCGGAGTTCATGCTGCCGGTCAACTTCTACGGGAAGGTCGTCGACACGCCTGAGGGCAAGAAGTGGATTGATACGCAGGTAAAGGTTGACAAATTAGTTAGTGGAAAAAATCGGAACTAAATTTGACATGGCGCTGCCCATAACACAGATTAAACAGGTTATTATTTTTTCTACTCCTGTACTGTTATGTGTCTTTTCAACGGTCTGAATACTAATATAAGAACATAGATAATATGATTTCAGAAAAGTCTATGCTCTTTTTCGATTATAATAGCACAAGTGTCGTTATTTTGCCAAAAATATACTCTTAGCCAATTAGCCATAGACCTAGAATTGTTTTTTCTTTAGATTTATAAACCAGAGTGCCTATGTAGATGCACTTAGGTTAAGGTTTTACTCGATGAACACTAACAAAAAAAAGCACAACTACCAACTTAACAAACAACTGAATTCATACAGTTCGTATTAAAAATAAAACTTTCCAAAATAAATTCTTTACTGTCACAATAAGAAAAACTTTTTTTTTATATGGACACATCAATAGGAAGCAAACTTCAATTTAAAAAAGTAAAGTTTTCCATGGGTACCTAGTATCTGCTTAACATAATATTAACCTGCAAAAAATGCAATGGAAATTAAAATTTAAATTGTACAACAGTGTCAGAATCAAGGTACTACAATACGCTGACAGGTGAACATAGGATTAATTGGAGATGTGATGCATGTTTGAATACTGAAACTGATTCAATGACTAAATCACCAACCGTAGCACCTAGTACTGAAAATCAACTTATTTTAACTAACTTATTTACCCAAATAATCAATATTTCGACTGAAAATTCATTCCAATCTCTTACCATTGATTCAGAAGAAGAAATTAATGAGTTTCCATTAGAATGGAATGAAATGTCAATAGTTGAGTTAAAACTTAGATAACTAAGAGCAGAAATAAATGTAGATGCTTTAAAGAAACTTAATCAAGCAAAAGATAAAAAAATACGAGAACTACAGAAAAGTCAATCGACACCAAAATGTCTACAAAAAAATAAAAATAAAAGGATAAACAAATCAGAAGAAAAGCCAATTCATGAAGACTCCGATAAAGAAAATGATCCTAGGGAAAATAATGAAGATATCAATAATTTGTCATTCAGCAATATCACTCATCGAAAAAAGAATAATAGGCGGCGAGCTACGCACAAACTGAACAATATTTGCATCATTAGTAGTAATAAAAAAAATAATGTACATATTAGAAAGTACTCGACAAGTCTTCTATCAATCTAAAATATGTCACTACTTAATGCCAGGTGCTGGTGTACATGGCATGCTGAACGATTTAGAATACAAGCTTAAGAATTTTACACAAAAAGATTTCTGTATTATATTTATTGGTGAGAATGATTTTTTAAAAACAGATAATTATGTGAGTATTATCGATTTTATTCGAGAAAAGTTCAACACACAAATGTGATTATTTGCTTACCTACCTATAAATGTTGCAACTATAAGATACTTTTTAATAAAAGAATAGAAGCCTTTAATAATTTATTGTATTTGGATAACTTGACTAATGAATATGCATTTATTTTAGATTGTAATAAAAACCTAACATACAATTCAAAAATGTTTAATGAATTTAATGGACATATGAATAAAATAGCATTTAAGGTAATCATCGATGACTTAGTACAATTAATTAATTACATTAAGGATAACAATGACAATTTTAATAACAAAGAATTAAATTCGGAATTTTTTCGAGAATAGTTACAGTGAAGAAAGAATTGGTTATACTTAGTCAAAATGTCCAAGGCTTTTTGAGTAAAGTCAGTAGTTTAGAAATTGATTTGCATGACATATCCTTAAAGCATGGACAAATAGACATAATTTGTTTGACAGAACATTTCATCTTAAAAGGGCACGAAAACAATGTTAATCTTAATAATTAAAAACTCGCGACATGTTTCTCACGTAGCAATAAAAAACGAGGTGGCTCAATTATTATGGTACGTAGAGGAATCGAATACAAAGAATTACCGGAACTAAATAATTTATCAATAATTTATGCATTTGAATGTAGTGCTATAGAAAAAACAGAATATAACTTGGTTATTGTTAGTATTTATCGTGTGCCCAATAAACAAAATCTTTCAGTTTTATTTGCACAACTAGAAATATTGTTATTAAAATTGAGTAGTATACACAATAAAAAGGCGATAATCTGCGGTCACTCTAATATAAATGTCTTAGTAAATGACTCAAAAGTCAAGATTTTTTAAATTAGCTAAAAACTATAACTTTGTTCTACAGTTCAAAGAAATCACAAGGCCTATTAGCAAAACATGTCCGGATAATGTAGCACATAATATCCATGGATGCAATGGTGAAGTTCTTCACCTTTGGATTTCCGATCATTCAGCTTTAATTTTTAAATATCCTATCAGAGCGAATCAAACTAAGAAACACCACTACACCATAAAACGTGATTATTCTGTGGATAATATGAATAAATTTAGAGATTGTCTTAAGAACTTGAGTTTTAACGAAGTCTACTCTAGTGACGATCCAAATGTAGCTTATGAATCTTTCCATGATACTATAAAACTATTTTATGATCTCTGTTTTTATATCGTTCGGAAACGATTTAATTTAAATCAAAAAACAAAGTGGCTTACACCTTGATTAAAAAAAGCCAGCATAACAAAACGTAAACTTTATTGGCAGAGTATACAAAAGAAAAATAAAGAACCTTATGACAGATATAATAAAATATTCAAATGTCCGTTTATTTATCACAAAAAATTAGGAATCATAAATTTTTCAAAAGTGCAAAGAATGTAATGAAAGCTTCCTGGAAAGTAATAAATAGAATAAAACAGCAAACAAGTAAGCAAAATATTGAAAAAGTAATATATAAGAATAAACATCTGACTAAACCACATGACATAGCTAATGCTTTTAATGACACATACATAGATATAGGTGACAGTATAAAACAAAATAATAATAACAAATTATCAAAAAACATTCAACCTAATCAGAACACTATATTCTTGGCACCCACTGACCCATTATCAATTAAGAAAATTATTAATAAATTAAACAACACAAAAAGTGTGGGATTTGATGAAATATGTACTAGAGTAATAAAACATTGCAGTGGTGAACTATCGACTCCACTGTGTCATATCATCAATTTATATTTAGCGAAAGGAGTATACCCAAACAAGTTAAAAATAACGGTGATAAACCAATGCATAAAAAAGGAAGTAAACAAAATTGTGATAATTATCGCCCTATAGCTCTGATACCGGTTCTTTCTAAAATATTTGAAAGAGTTATATATGACATTCTATATAGTTTTTTTTTACAAAATATAAAATAATAGCAAAACAACATGGGTTTCCAAAAAAAAATAAATCTACTCACAATGCCATAGATGATTTATTGAATACTATTACAGATTGTATGAATAATCGACGTCCAATAACATCTTTATTTATGGATATGACGAATGCGTTCGATTTTGTTTGCCACATAACATTGCTAAATAAACTGTACGCATATGGTATAAGAGTACCGGCACATGATCTTTTCAAATCATATCTGCAAAATCGGAAACAATATGTGACCTACATAAATGACAAGAATGTTGAAACCATTGCTAAATCAGATTTAAAGACGGTCAAAAGTGGCGTTCCTCAGGGTAGTATATTAGGACCCCTTCTGTTCCTGATTTACATTAATGACATGCCGGAACATGTTAGCCAAAAAATGGTATTGTATGCTGATGACTCAACTGTGCTAATTAGTGATGTAAACATAGATGACCATGAAAAAAAATGTAATAATGCACTTTATGAAACTATTAACTGGCTACGTACAAACAAATTGATATTGAATCTTGAAAAAACAAAGGGTATACAATTCCATGTTCCACAAAGTAAACCAAATAATATCTTAGTTCAATTTGATAAGACAAAAATTGAATTAAAGAAAGAATTTAAGTTTTTAGGTATTATCCTTGACCATTACTTATGTTGGAAGCCACATATAGACAATTTAATTTCTAAATTAAGCAAATGTGTATACGTCCTAAGAACTATAACTAAAACAGTGTCTCAGAAAACAGCTTTATGTGCATATCATGCCAATGTTGTCTCCATCATAAGATACGGCATATTACATTGGGGTAACGCTGCTAATGATCACATACTACCGCTTTTTAGAATGCAAATAAAATGTGTAAGAGCTATGTTTGGGCTGAGACAAACAGAGAGTTGCGTTCCTTATTTTAAGAAGCTAAAGATATTGAAATTGTTTCCATTATATATACCAGTCTTTCCCAAAGTGGGCGATAACGCCCCCTTGCGGGCGCTGGAGGCTTTAAGGGGGGCGGTAACGGGCCCAGAATAAAGTTGGGGGGCGCTGATGTGATTTAAGCAATGAGTGATTTATAACTTCAGCTATTTCATATTTTAAAATTCACTGAAATTAAAATTCTCTTACTACACAACATCCATTTATTAGTTCATATTTATATCCTTTTTTATTGTACAAATATAAACAAAAATGTAATTAATATTTATTATTTTAATGCGTTCGTTCACAACGCTATTTATATCGTTAAAGGAATCAAACACTGAAAAAATTTCGTGTTTTAAAGTTTCGCAGGTGAGGTCCCCACTTCTGATACTCTTTATTATTGTAAAATTGTATTATTATTGCTATTTTTTTATTTAAAATTAACAATGTTGATTATTGTTATTTTTTATAAAAGATACTCTAATGTACTGGTGTATGTATTATTATTGCTCTCTCTTGTAAAAAAGTCTAGTTTAGAATATAGGTTGAATTAAACTACAGACAAGACAAATATGTGATTCAGGTTTTTATGGGAAAAAAATGGGGGGCGCTACAAAATAACTGATTTTTTAAAGTGGGCGTTTGACAAAATAAGTTTGGGAACCTCTGATATATAATTATTCAGTAAATAGAGTCGTTGTATGAGTACAGTGGGCCACATAGAAAAGTATACGAGCAATAGAACAATGTAGTACTACCGAAAGTATAGAGATAGTATACTTTACTGTACGTCAAAAAAAGGCTCGATGGCGTCTTGCATCGTAACCATGCCACTCAAATTTTTTGACACGTCTTATACAACTGTTGCATAAAATACTAATAAAGACAAAAAAACACGTGTATATAAAGACACTTGGGTTTTTGAGACAAATCTAACGATACCTTAATAGGGGTGACGACAGGGTCATAAAAGTATCATTGTATTTAGTCCATCTTGTAGATTATCCAAAAATAATGGACCCATATTTTTCAGTTTACCAATAAAGTAAAAATTCGCAAAGATACGGAGTATCAAAGTTCCGGAGTGGGGGCTTGCGAGTTGCGACGTCACCGCTAAGTAAAAATAGTACCTAGCCGTGATGTCATGCGAAATTTCAATGCGCTGCATCTTTATCATTTTTGTTTCTCAGAGAAAAGCAAAAAATACGTGTTCAATTTTTTTTATATAATCTAACCGAGGGGTTAAAAATATTTTTCCATTCGTCATGCCTATTGTCGTTGTTATAATATATTTTTTAAAACAACAAACCGACTTCAATGAAAGTGGTGTTTACAGAAAAGCTGAATACGCAACTGTTTTCTTTTGGGTTCCGTACCCAAAGGATAAAAACGAGACTAAGAATTCGCTGTCTGTCCGTGCGTCACCGGGTCTCATGAACATTAATAGGTAGACAGCAGAAAATTTCACAGATGATGTATTCCTGTTGCCTCTATACCAACAAATACTAAAAATAAAATAAAATGTTTAAGTGGGGCTCCCATACAACAAACAAGATTTTTTATATACTCGTACCTTTCGTGCGCGAGTCCGAATCGCATTTTGCCAGTTATATTCAGTTATTTTGACAAACCAACTCACAAACATCGATACTCACAAACTTTCATATATAATATCAGAAGTAGGATGACAATAACTGGTTGTTAGAAAAAGGAAATAGGGTTAAGCACAAGTTATCAGTTAACCTCTTATCTTTATTTTCAATACTCGTGTTTTTGACGTGTAAAATATTCGATGCCCATTTCGGGGTTGGCTCAAAGAAGCTAAGGTCTTCTAATTTCAGTAAGAAAGTTCATTGTAGGAAAAATTCGACGTTCGCGGTGAAGGGGTACATAAAAATACACGTGTCTTTGGGATGTCAACGACCTGCACTATATTTAAATATGACATTGAGATATCCCTATTACTCTTAGTTCCAGTGATGGCCCTGAAAAAATACTAACGTTTGCCAAACCCGGCTTAGTTCAAATATATTTTGCCTTGTTGTTGCAATGTTAAATATTGGAAAGAGATATAAAACATGTTTTAACTGAAATACGTTAATGCTACATGATTTTTTCGAGGTTGAAAGAAAACGGAGATATCATTTAAAATTTTGTCTTGACCAAGCCCTAGATAACCCTTCAAACCTATTTATGAACTTCTGTTTACAGTTTAAAGTAAGAACGTGAAGCTTTTCTACGCAAATTTGCTAAAAACTTTTAGCTAATGTGCAAAGAAAAACTTCACGTTCTCTTTTTAAACTGTAAACAGTTTAAAATTTATAGTTCATAAAATAGTTTGAAGGGTTATCTAGGGTTTGGTCAAGACAAATTTTAAATGATATCTCCGTTTCCTTTTACATAATTTATTTCAAATGGGGGCAGCACTGGACCCCGAAAAATTAATGTATCCCCTTTAGAAAACGTTAGTATTTTTTATTACAATCTTTTATTTAGTTTCACTTGTCCCATTGTCTGTCTGTAATCAAATTTCCGATTGAACTGAAATTTTGCACGTATACGTATATCGCGTCAATGCAATATTAAGATGACATGCAGCTGATCTGATGATGCAGCCGGAAGGTGGCCATAGGAACTCTGTAATTACGCAAACCCATCCAGTTTGGGCTCGTTTGATTCGGCTTAAGGAGCTAAAGTGCTCGTTAAGCCGTTGTTAAGTTCATTCAACTTTTAAGTTCATTGTTTTAGATAAAAGCTTGTTTAATTTTTTTATCATTAACCCTTCAGCCACCATGAATTATATGTCAAATTTCATGAACTGTCACCTAAGGAATTGCGAAAATTAAATGTTGACACTCGTGATACAGAAAAATAGATTAAAAACACCGCTGAAGTAATACAATTGCATTTCATTATGTAGCAAATTTAGTAAATTTTCTCTATGGTCAAACTTGTTCGTACAAAAGTTGCCTCTGAATTGCAAAATTATGAAAATAGTGAGACGATGGAACGCGGTCGGATCCGGCCGATTGGTGCTTGAAAGGTTAAGCAGGGGCAAGAGTCTTACTTAATTTGACAAACTAAAAAAATGAATTCATGCTTGAGGGACTAACTTGCTAGAATCAAAAATAAATTATTGCTTTAAGTTTAACAATAAAGTTTTGTATTTAGAGGGGCGCTACTTTTGGATCTCGCACCATAGTATATAAAAATGTTGATATGACCGTCAGACCGTCACTCACTGCTTAGATCATATACAATACAACGTATAAAAAAGTATTAAAAATAGAGAATATTTAGTTCATGATACTGAAAAACTGTCTCTTAGGAATGTTCATGATAGGAAATATATGTATATATAGCCAAAAAATAAAATAAATTTTTGGCCTTCTATACAATTTCGATCTATCATCTGATCGGAGTTTGTCTGGAATTATAAAAATTGTTTTTAATATTTCTATATACACTCCGTGGGGAAAGTTTATTTTATTCAATGGGAACAACAAACAGCTACATAATAAGTATAAATACATTTAACATTTAACATAAAAAGACTTATTAATAACGTAGCTCACAACCAGGGCTGGGCAAAATACATGCTTTGCTTTAATGAAATACAAATTAAAAAATACTGAATTGCAAGTAATTAAAATACGAAATACAAAATATCTTTAAGTAAGCACGGGCTGAAAAGTAGTGGAAAACAAAATTAATTAATCAGTAAAACCAGCGTTTCCTTTCATGAACACAAGATTTTTAAAAGTAGTGTATGACAAACAGCCTTTTGTTGGAGAGTGAATATAACCTGATAAACAAAACAATCTTTCTACAGGTCCTGTTCAGAACAAACTTGTGTTAAATTGTATGAACACATTTTTTATATTTGGATAGCACTCAATAATAGTAAGCACTTTGCTTCTATCATTTAGGAAGCTGACTCTTACCTCCATTTTAGATACCACATACTCAAGATCGCTAAATGAAGGTTAAAAGTATTTTAATGTTAAAATGTATTTTGAAGCCTCAAGTATTTGAAATACTAATTACAAAATACCTCAACGTCAGGTACTTGAAATACGAATTACAAATTACATTTTAAGGAAGTAATCAAAATAAAAATACCAAATACGTATTTGTATTACAATTACGTATTTTAATTAACAAGTAATTCAAACACTGCCCAACCCTGCCCACAACGTTATTCACAAAATAACAAATAGTAATCAGGGCTATTAACTTCATACAACAGTCTTTCCCAAAGTGGGCGATAACGCCCCCTTGTGGGCGCTGGAGGCTTTAAGGGGGGCGGTAACGGGCCCAGAATAAAATTGGGGGGCGCTGATGTGATTTAAGCAATGAGTGATTTATAACTTCAGCTATATCATATTTTAAAATTCACTGAAATTAAAATTCTCTTACTACACAACATCCATTTATTAGTTCATATTTATATCCTTTTTTATTGTACAAATATAAACAAAAATGTAATTAATATTTATTATTTTAATGCGTTCGTTCACAACGCTTTTTATATCGTTAAAGGAATCAAACACTGAAAAAATTTCGTGTTTTAAAGTTTCGCAGGTGAGGTCCCCACTTCCGATACTCTTTATTATTGTAAAATTGTATTAATATTGCTATTTTTTATTTAAAATTAACAATGTTGATTATTGTTATTTTTTTATAAAAGATACTCTAATGTACTGGTGTATGTATTATTATTGCTCTCTCTTGTAAAAAAGTCTAGTTTAGAATATAGGTTGAATTAAACTACAGGCAAGACAAATATGTGATTCAGGTTTTTATGGTGAAAAAAATGGGGGGCGCTACAAAATAACTGATTTTTTAAAGTGGGCGTTTGACAAAATAAGTTTGGGAACCTCTGTCATACAATATGTAACAAAAACCCTGTCCGAACTTGTAGGAGCAACTCAGATCGTCAATCGTCAATACTTTTCCTATCCTAAAAATCTACATTTTCATACAAAAGTGTTGCGGCCCGGCAATTTGAATGAAAATGTCGATCTTTTTTTCGAGTTTCAAGCATTGGCCCCATAGGAAAAGTTGTTCATATTGATGGTCTGACTTGCTCCTACAAGGATCGGAAACGGTTTTTGTTACATATTGTATAAGCTTATTACTACTTAGTTAATTAAATTAAATTTAAGGAACGCATGCGTATATTCATAAATTTTATGAAACAAAATACATAAGAAAATGTTTTACAGTAAAACATAGGATTTTACCAAAGTAAAAGTAAAATGAAAGTAAAGTTGTTCAATATCATGAAGTGAATTCACCCTTACAATAGTTTTAGTAAACATATTTAGTCTTATTATAAAAACAGGTCTAACTTTGTTACTAGGTTTAAACCATTATCCGCCCAAAATGAAGTTGACATTGACAGGTGAAATAGTGTGATATTACTAGATGTCAACTTGATTTGGGCGGATAATGGTTTAAACCTAGTAACGAAATTAGTCTGGCTTTCATAATAAGACAGATTTTGTTAGACGTTATATTTACATAGTCATGATATAGTCACTGTTACCATTCAGCGAAACAGTGATAGATAAGTTATCAATTAAGATATTTTATTTACATGAATTATCATAATATTTGTTACTACTATCTCGCAATGATAACATATATTTTATGAATCATTTTTACTTCCTAGTAACAACGTAGAAAAATGTTTTAGGGCCTAAATGCGTATATAATAAATGTTTTTATTAATTTATTAAAATAAATGGCCTTGATAGAAATCGATACTATTTTTTTTACAAAAGTTTTAAAATTGCGTAAAAATGTGGGCACTATGTCAACTTGAATTTGCCAATACCGAATCAAAGATTTAGAATATATGTACATCGAATACCTAGTTTGTGAGCAACTCAGCTTAAGATTACGACGACTCTGTAGGTTGGATTAGTATCAGCGCTCAAGGACTTAAGGGTCTACCTGAATTTTTCGGGGTCCAGTGCTGCCCCCATTTGAAATAAATCATTTGTAAAGAAACGGAGATATCATTTAAAATTTGGTCTTGATCAGACCCTGGATAACCCTTTAAACTATTTTATAAACTACTGTTTACAGTTTAAAGTGAGAACGTGAAGCTTTTCTACGCACAATTGCGAAAAACGGCCACTTTTGGCGTACGTATCACTATAGCGAGTTTTATATTTCTCCCAACGCCATCTATTACTCAATGTGAGAATTACACATTCTTTGTTCAAAATATTTCAGGGTTTCATATAAACTAGCTATACAAACTCGGACAATTGTTATTAGCTGTTCGCTCCCCTTGAAATCAAATAAATAAATAATGATTAAATGTCCCACGTCACTGGCAATGTTTATCCAGCATATGAAACAAACAGGCCGAGTCGTTAACCTAGATAGCTATCAGAAATAGACGCAGGCCGAGCGAGATTCCATATTTACGCACACGAAGGGCACACGGCTGACCATTGCCATATAAATCTCGCAATGTATCTCGGTCCTATTTCGTTTGATTGATACGTATATGGCAGATGGTTCTTGTTTATTTTAATAATGAGGGAAGCTTAGCACGCACACCATCTACACAAAAAAAGCAAACAAAAAAAATTTCTTCCCCACCTAAATTTATCTGATTTCAATGATTTTTTTGTTTGTTATCTTCTAACCCTCGTATTCATAAAAAAATACAACCGTTTGCTAAACCTATTTTAGCTAAATCATGTTTTGTCCCTTTTCCTTTTTCTCAATATTTGACATTGAACAAACGAGACAAAACATATTTTAACTAAAATAGGTTTAGCAAACGTTTGTATTTTTTTATGAATTTGGGGGTTTTTAATATATATAACTCAAAGGTGACTGACTGACTGACATAGTGATCTATCAACGCACAGCCCAAACCACTGGACGGATCGGGCTGAATTTTGGCATGCAGGTAGATGTTATGACGTAGTCATCCGCTAAGAAAGGATTTTGATCAATTCTACCCCCAAGGGGATAAAATAGGGGATGAAAGTTTGTATGAAACTTTGTCAATTTTAAACGGATCGGGCTGAGACTTTGCATGCATAAAGCTACTATGACGTAGGCATCTCCTAAGAAAGGATATTGATAAATTCCACTTCTTCGCGAGCGAAGTCGCGGGCAAAAGCTAGTTGACTCATTAAAAGACTAAGACAGGCTTTCCTTTTTTCATAATTTTCAAATATTCATATTTTTTTAAATATAGCATATTTTTAAACAAAGGCAACCTATGAACCTAGTCTTTTATTGTGTTAATTACATACTAAAAATAACAGGCCAAGTGCGAGTTGCTCGCGCACGAAGGGTTCCGTACGACTACCTAAAAAAATAACGTTTTTGTGTAACGTTGAAATATTTATTTTATCCTGATTTTAGTATATGTTGTTATAGCGGCAACAGAAATTCATCATTTGTGAAAATTTCCTCTAGCTATCACGGTTTATAGGATACAGCCTGGTGACGGACAGACAGACGGCAACGGAGTCTTAGTAATAGGGTCCCGTTTTTACATTTTGGATACGGAACCCTAAAGCGGAAAACCTATTAACCTATTTTGTAAATAACATGCTAAAAAATCATTCAGATCACATAACATTTAAGAGTGGAAAAACATTTTCTCTTTTTGTATGGACGAGTGCGTGTTATTCTTCCCTCATATGTTATTGAAGTCATATTTGTCAAAGTCATGTGATGTACGGTTAGATAGATTTTTCAAGTGCTGCTTTTTTTGTGCTGCGTGGTTTCCGTCATAGAATAGGACCACTCCATGGTTTCCTAAAAATGTCATAAGAGGCAATTAAAGGAGTAAGCACTAACATCTCAAAACTTTAGCACAATACAAAAGTTTCTTTATTTTGCACGGTCTTTGGCATACTTGGATGACTTGAGCGCTCCTCGGGCTCCGTAGCAGCTCAGCTAATAATGCAAGCAGGAACGCGCAAAGAGCTTTTTGTTTGTTTGTTTGTTTGTAAAATCTTTATTGTACATAAACACAGGACAAAAATACAGGTTTGAACTAGAGAACAGTACAAAGGCGGAATTATCCCAGATAGGGATCTCTTCCAGTCAACCTTGAAATATGAGGACAATTTACAACACAGGGTAGAGAGCGGGTACAATATATGTACAGAAGACACACAATAGAAAACAGAATTCAATTACACTTAACTATTTACTACACTACAAACTATTTAAAATTAATACTTGTAAATAAATACCTTACTATAACACAGTAAATATAAATACTTATATGAATACACACATAAAATATATATACATATGCAATAAATATATACCTAAGCAATATATACTTATATACTTGCTTTTACTACGAGCTTTGCGTAATTGTAAATGACGCCAAAGATTTTGGTAAAAAGAACGTATATTATGCTTTCCGAGAACTCAAATCAGATAATATACTGTTTTTTTTAACGCCAAAACAAACGTTTTCTATCGGATTTTTATGAAATATACACTAATGACGTCATCGTTTCTTGGAGTCAAATAGCCTTCTTAAGGCGGCCCTTCCCGACTGCTCTGTCGTCAACGCGAGCATAGTTTGAAAAGCTTGTTGTTTCATCCAGGGCAATGCTAGAAAAAGAGGCAAACCAAAAAGAGAGAGATAGCACCTAAGGGCACGGTTTGCATTCTATTGAATGAAATTAGAATTATTATTAACTATCCATTGAACGAATATTAACTATTCATAGGGTGCGGAAACTTCATAAAACTTGTTCCAGGTGATACGTGTTTATCAGAAAGAAGAAAAATTGTGTGAAATAAATGTTTTCTATTCAAAATTTTCATTATATTTGCGAGGTTTCTATCGAAATATTTTCATTACTTTTACAATTTATGAGTACATTATGAACGGCCAAAGTTCAGCTAAAATTCGTGCAAAAAAGCAGATTTTTGGAGGCTTATACTGACTTTGTTTTTCTTAATTTTAATTTTTTATTTTGATAGAAACTTAGAAATAGCGCACAAGATACCGATGAGTTCAAACGTTTTCAAGAAAGATCTAATACAACACATACGAGCGTTTGTATGAAAATTAAGACGGGAAGGCCGCTCTTAATATCAGTTTTTCTGCAATAATAAATCTAAAATCACGTTGTATATAAATATGATCATGACAAGTAACATTATTTTGTGGCGTTGTTTCTTTCTTAACAATACCAAATCATTTATTTTTGACCTAGGAAAGTAGCCAATAAGGAATATGCACGTATTTTTTTATTTGCTTAATAAAATATCTTAATCAGCGACGGAGATGTGATACTTTAAAGTTTCGAAGAAAGAGAAGTCCGATATGGACTGGTGACGTCAAAGTACATATCATCTATACATTTGCTATAGAAAATAGCGTTTCTGCGAGTGAGATAGACATATTGCCGTAAAACCGTTATATCTCGTTCGTTTTTAAACCTTTTATTCCGTTTTCACTGTTAGTACTTTACTCTTAAATATATTTATGTTCTTAGTTGGACAAACATGGTGGACTTCAAAGCATTTTTGTACAATTCCGGTACCTAGGAACCAAAATGGCGGTTATCGACGCAGGTACAAATAATACGCCGACTACAGCTATTTTGGTTCAATTTACGTGTCGGGAATTTATACAAAAATGCTTTGAAGTCCGCCATTTTGTTCAACTTATTTGTGTTGCATTGTAAGCTCTATAGAAAATCAGTGTTGTGAGTACTTAAATAAAATTTGGGATATAGTGATGGAGAAAAAAACATATAGTGACTAATTGTTAATGGTTATTATTTACGGACACCTTAAACATTAAAATGTTTATATACACATCGCTCAATGACTTTGTTTCGGTACAGTCAATTTCTACAGCAATTTGGCTGACCTCTAATTATTTTCTAACATTGTAATACAGTCACAATATTATATATTCCTGTGGCCAAAATTTGAACTTATTATTTGTCATAATTATTTTTAGGTTATTGAAGAAAAGCAAATAAGAAGATTTTACATACATTTTAAAACTACTAAAGTTCTACATATAGGACAAGATATAGTTTTAAATATCTAAAACGGAAGATTCTTGCTGAAAAGTACGTTTATCCAGTGAATGCAAGCATAGCAGGGAGATACATCTAGTAATAATATATATATATTTACCCGACTGCGCCAGAAGGAGGGTTATTCTTTAATTGTTAATTGGTTATGTTTTTCGAGAGTATGTATGTATATTGTTTGGCACGCTCTGCAGCCTGAACGGCTTGATGTATTTTAGCTTGAGAGGTGTCGTAGATTTGTATTTACTGTAAAAGTGACACTGGTTATATCAAAATTTAAAAACAAACAAAATAGCTGATTTTTGGCGCCAAATTTAAATGTTTGGCACGCTCTGCAGCCTGAACCGCCCGATGGATTTGAGCTTGAGAGGTGTCGTTAGATTCGTTACTCAATTTAAGAATTCGTTAATGTTGTCGGCAGGTGGTGTTCGCCATGCCCTACGACAATCCGATCCCCGGCTACAACAACAATGTGGTCAACACGCTGCGCCTCTGGTCTGCCAAGAGTCCCATCGACTTCAACCTAAGCTTCTGTTAGTACCTATACTTTTAATTTACTCACTGCGTATTATTAAAAACTGCTTACTTGTAATTCGCTTGTCAAGTAATTTGAAAAAATAAATCTAATTCGCAAACCTTTTCGAGGAATAGGCTCTAGGAGAAGCTTTCTCTAATCAGATTTTAAATTAACGTCTTACTTATTTAGATATTTGCAAAAACCCAAATGACCTTCATTTTCAAGCAATGTCAAACTTATTTGAGCATGTGAAGTCACTATGAAGATTGGCAATTTCCGCTTTCAGTACTGTAATGTCACTGTCACTGTCATCTCCCTGCAACAATATATGTCAAAGGACTACAACCAACATAATAAAAGTAATTTAAACAGGTGACATTGACAGATGACCGTTGTCATTGTTTTTTTTTTGTGCAAGCATAGGAAAAATGTAAACTTCGATTGCTGTGTGTCGTCACTTCCGGTGTAAAGTTTAAAATTATATAAAAAATTCTGATGACACTTAGAATTTTTTAGATTAAATTACCTTCTTAAAATTGTCTATATTTTCGATTAAAACCATCTACAAAACTTCACCAATACATCAATATTGTTAGTAAAGTATGCTATGACTTTCATGAATAAGATAGCACGATACTTAAATTGACAGCATTTAAGCGGTTTTATCTTGTTTAAACTGCATAGGTAGTAATAGATTTGTAGCGGGAGCGAGGTTATATGTATGCTCGACTAAAGGGAAAATCTTTCTGCCAGGCATGGTTTGGATCTGGGAAACCGAGGTCGTACATAGGGCGCACTATAAGTTTCCGGAACTGGCCACTTACATAAACAATATTTAAAAATTTATTGCAACATTTGAAAATAGAACTCTTTGGCTGTAGAATGCAGTTTGTTTCATCTGACTGTCTTTTGTTTTTACCTTGTGGCGCCATTTAAAAAATTGTGTGTCTGCATCAACATGGATTTAACGCGGAAAAATTTTCGTAGTATGATTTTCTACGATTTTAAGTGTAATTTGACAGCTCAACAGAGCATCGCTCAGCTTGAAACAGCTTTTGGCAATGAAGCACCATGCAAGACAACTGTTTATAGCTGGTTTGCAGAATTCAAGCGTGGTCGTATCAATCTCAGTGACGAATCTCGCGATGGTCGGCCGTCCACCGCTGTGACCAACAAAAACATCGATGCTGTGCGCCGTATGATTGAAACAGACAGGCATGTGACCTACCATGAAATTCGCGCATCCTTAGAAATAGGCATGAGTCAAATACAATTAATCCTACACAAACATTTGGGTGTGAGAAAGCTGTGCTCGCGGTGGATTCCACACAATTTGACCGAGGCTCAAAAAACGGACCGCGTCACTTGGTGCAGTGCCATGCTTACCAGATTCAACGAAGGTGCGTCAAATTTGGTGTGGGACATAGTAACAGGTGACGAAACATGAATTTATTGCTACGATTCCAAAACAAAGCAGCAATCGAGCGTATGGGTCTTTCAAGATGAGCCGAAACCAACCAAAGTGGCGCGCGTGAAAAGTGCATCTAAGCGGACGATTGCTTTTTTTTAAAAAAACTGGACACGTGGCTAATGTTGCTTTAGAGAATCGTCGTACAGTGAATAGTGACTGGTACACGACCATTTGTTTGCCGGGAGTTATTGACGAACTCCGTAAAAATAACCGTAAACGCCGTATCATCCTGCACCACGACAATGCTAGTTCTCACACGGCCAGACAGACAAACGACTTTTTGAAGGCGAAAAATGTAAAACTCATGAGTCATCCTGCATACAGTCCCGACCTGGCACCTTGTGACTTTTTTCTGTTCCCAAAAATTAAGAACTA
This sequence comes from Acrobasis suavella, assembly GCA_943193695.1. Taxonomy (NCBI): domain Eukaryota; kingdom Metazoa; phylum Arthropoda; class Insecta; order Lepidoptera; family Pyralidae; genus Acrobasis; species Acrobasis suavella. Next base: position 21,212,905 of record OW971941.1, read on the forward strand.
ATTACGCGGTCAACGATTTTCATAACCAGAAGAGGCTGTCGAGGAGTATGAAAAACACGTTTTAAAGGTCACCACAGAGGAGTGGCACAAAAGTTTTCAAAACTGGTTTCATCGAATGAAAAAGTGCATAGACGCCAAGGGAGATTATTTTGAAAAACAATAAATTAATTTTGTACCTTTAATAGTATTTTTTCATATTCATTCCGGAAACTTATAGTGCGCCCCACGTATATATGTCAAGTTGAAACCAGAACTTTAATATTCCGTTGTATATTTGAGCGCCATCTCGTAGGCTTCTTGTGAACTATTTCCATGTCTTCATTATTCTATCAATAGTTCTTGTACAGTGGCGTAGAGGTCGCCACGGACGACAAGATATTTATTTATATAAAGAGATGTCGATGTGTTCCAGTCAACTCCGGCGACTACATCCAAGCCGTGCTGGACCGCAACGTCGCCGAGAACATCTCCCGCGTGCTGTACCCCAACGACAACTTCTTCGAGGGCAAGGAGCTGCGTCTGCGCCAGGAGTACTTCATGTGCGCGGCCACGCTGCAAGACATCATCCGCCGCTACAAGGCGTCCAAGTTCGGCTCTCGCGAGGCCGTTCGCACCACCTTTGACAGCCTGCCAGACAAGGTGGCCATCCAGCTCAACGACACGCACCCCGCACTGGCCATCCCCGAACTGCTGCGCATCCTCATCGACGTCGAGAAGGTGCCCTACGACGAGGCGTGGAAGCTGGTCGTCAAGTGCTGCGCGTACACCAACCACACCGTGCTCCCTGAAGCCCTGGAGAGGTGGCACTGCTCCATGCTGGAGAACGTGCTGCCCCGGCACATGGAGCTCATCTACCACATCAACTTCCTGCACCTGCAGGAGGTGGCCAAGCGCTGGCCGGGCGACCTGGACCGCCTGCGCCGCATGTCGCTCATCGAGGAGGAGGGCGACAAGCGCGTCAACATGGCGCACCTGTGCGTCGTGGGCTCCCACGCCGTCAATGGCGTCGCCGCCATCCACTCCGACATCCTCAAGGCGACCCTGTTCCGCGACTTCTACGAGATGTGGCCCGAGAAGTTCCAGAATAAGACCAACGGCATCACCCCGCGGCGCTGGCTGCTGCTGTGCAACCCCGGGCTGGCGGACCTCATCTGCGACAAGATCGGCGACGAGTGGACCACGCACCTGGACCAGCTGCAGGGGCTGAAGAAGTGGGCCAAGGACCCGGCGTTCCAGCGCGCCGTGATGAAGGTGAAGCAGGAGAACAAACTGAAGCTGGCAGCGCTCATAGAGCGCGACACGGGCGTGAAGATCAACCCGGCGTCCATGTTCGACATCCAGGTGAAGCGCATCCACGAGTACAAGCGGCAGCTGCTGAACATCCTGCACGTGATCACGCTGTACAACCGGCTGAAGCGCGAGCCGGGGCTGGCCATGACGCCGCGCACCGTCATGATCGGCGGCAAGGCCGCGCCCGGCTACTACATCGCCAAGCAGATCATCGCGCTCGCTTGCGCCGTCGGCAACACCGTGAGTGCCACACACCTCGCACAAACCTCACATACACCTCATACTTCGCACATACTTCGCACACACCTCGCACATACTTCGCATTCTCCTCGCACAACCTCACATTCTTCTCGCACACTCCTCGCAAATACCTCGCACACTCCTCGCACACACCTCGACTACACCTCGTACCATCCTCGCACATCTCTCGCGTTCGCCTCGCACAATCTCGCACTCTCCTTGCACAGTCCTCGCTCACACACACCTCGTACAAAACTCGTACAATCTTCTCACTCTCCTCGCAAACTCCACGCACACTACTCGCATGAACCTGGTACACTCCTAGCACATATCTCGCACACTCCAAACACACTCCTCACACTCTCCTCGCACACTCATCGTACACATGCCTCCCACACACCTCGCACGCTTGCACAAACCTCGTACACTCCTCGCACACTCCACGCACACTCCTCGCACGAACCTCGTACACTCCTAGCACACTTCTCGCACACTCCAAACACACTCCTGTCATACACCTCGAAAATACCGTGCACCATCCTCGCACAGACCTCGCATACTTCTCGCCGATCCTCGCACACATCGTCACACACCCTACCACATTCACAACTTACACATAACTCGATTACTACCGCCAACTACCATTTATATTGTTGAACTCGTGGTGTCGCAGGTGAACAACGACCCGGACGTGGGTGACAAGCTGAAGCTGATCTTCCTGGAGAACTACCGCGTCACGCTGGCCGAACGCATCATGCCGGCCGCAGACCTCAGCGAGCAGGTACACTCCTTATTCACACTCGGTAGACGACCTCCGCGGCGTGATGGTAAACACGCTAGACCGCGACTCCGAAGGTATGGGTTCGATCCCCAGCCAGGGCAAGTTGGAAAATGGCCCATAGACGCCCACCGGAGTAAAAGTAGTACCTAAAGTGTGTGACATGGCTTTTTTGCGATGCATTGGCTAGGGTTTAGTATTTTTTTTTTCAAACAAACAAACAAACATATTAACTGGATCCGGATCTTTGATGCTTCGTATCTTTGATGCTTCGTATCTTTGTGAATTTTGACTTTTGTAGCAAACTGAAAAATATTGGTTTCATTATTGTGGATAATCTTAACACGGACTAATTACAAATATACTTTTGTAACCCCGTCGTCACCCCTATTACACACGGTGTAACGGAAAAGGGGTATCAACCCGAAAGGGAGTAAACATACTAATCAATGAATAGCTTATGCTACGGGACCATTTATGAAATCGTAAAAGAATAATCTTCACCTCCATACAAAATTGAATACTACTACCAAAAAATATGGAGCTGAATCTGAAAAAAAAATTTTTATGATTTCAGGAATGGTCCCATGATAAAAGTTGTTCACATTGATGAGTCTGTTTACTCCCTTTCGGGTTGATAACCCCTTTCCGTAACACGTTGTATGTGTTGTGTGTTTTGGCAATAAATGTGTGTGTGTCAGATCTCGACGGCGGGCACGGAAGCGTCGGGCACAGGTAACATGAAGTTTATGCTGAACGGCGCACTCACCGTCGGCACCATGGACGGCGCCAACGTCGAGATGGCCGAGGAGGCCGGCGAGCAGAACCTCTTCATCTTCGGCATGCGCGTGCAAGACGTCGAAGACCTGCAAAAGAAAGGGTGAGAGCGAACCACTTTTTTTTTTTTGGTAAAAGTGGCCAACACTGGTGTCAGATTTTTCAAGCTGCGTAAAGGCATTTGGCATAGCTTGATGCTATGATGATCGGTCATTTTGGAAATCCTTAGGAGAGGCCTATGTCCAGCAGTGCTCGTTATGCGACTTAGATGATAATAGCTTGACGACAGCCATACGATGATGAGAGCCGCGATCAACGGCTTTTTGTCTTCCAAAGCAGTCGTCAATCAGCGATTACCACGTTGCCTCGTTGACGCCGAGGCGAAAGGCGATACGGTACCAATTCAAACACTGAAGAGAAAAAGAAAAAACAAGTGGAAGTGCTACATGACAAAGTTAGTATCGAAACCGTTGTCGCCAATCCCATTTTCATTACATATAAACGATTCGTTTAATTGGTCGTTTTTATTGCAATAATGGCCTTTAGACCTTATTCATTAGTTTTATTTTGCTATGGGAAATTACGCAGTGTTTTATCGTCTAAAATACCTCAGTGCCTCAAGACGAAAGTGTTTAATCAATGTGGGTCACCAGTGATGACTTATGGCTCTGAAACGTGGTCCCTTACTATGGGTCTCATAAGAAGGCTCAAGGTCGCTCACGGGCTATGGAGAGAACTATGCTCGGTGTTTCTCTACGCGATCGAATCAGAAATGAGGAGATTCGTAGGAGAACGAAGGTCACCGACATAGCCAAGCGGATTAGCTCATTGAAGTGACAGTGGGCGGGACACATAGCGCGAAGAACCGATGGCCGATGGGGCAGAAAGGTTCTCGAATGGCGGCCACGTACCGGCAAGCGCAGCGCAGGACACCCACCTGCTAGATGATCGGATGACCCGAGCAAGATTGCAGGGAGGCGCTGGATGCAGGCCGCTTCCGATCGGTCGTTTTGGAAATCCTTGGGGGAGGCCTATGTCCAGCAGTGGACTTCCTGTGGCTGATATGAAGATGATGATGATTTTGCTACGGTTAAAAAAGTACTTACGATGTTTGGCAATCAGTGGGATAACTTTTCGAAACAATTATGGTACTTTACCGTTATTCATTTTGAAAAGAACCAATTATAAACTTAAGTACGATTAACATAAGGTCTGAATTTGCGTCATAATTTATTTTCGTGGTGGCTTTTAGATCTCATTAATCAGATTTAATTTCCTAAATTTAGATAAATTAAGGTTCAAAAAGTACTTGCGATATTTTGTATTAGGATCGATCAGTAGTGTAACTTTACGAAACAATTATAATACTTTACCATAAATGGCGTCATTTTCAAAACAAGCAATTATAAACTTATAAGGTCTGAATTTGCATATAATATATATTCGGGATTGAGTGTAATTGTGCCTAATCATGAAACGCGCGCCACGCCCATTTGGCACTTCCACTACTTCCTCTTCGGTGAATCCAACCGTGTTTCAAATGTTCAATAAAGCCTCTTTCCGCAGCTACAACGCGTACGAGTACTACGAACGCAACGCGGAGTTGCGGCAGTGCATCGAGCAGATCCGCAGCGGGTTCTTCTCGCCGGGCGAGCCGGGCAAGTTCGCGCACATCGCCGACGTACTGCTGCACCACGACCGCTTCCTGCACCTGGCCGACTACGACGACTACATGCGCGCCCAGCAGAGGGTGTCCGACGCGTACCAGGTGAGTGTGTAGTGTGGGGGACAGCGAAATGTGCTGCACCTCGACCGCTTCCTGCACCTGGCCGATTACGACGAATACATGCGCGCCCAGCAGAGGGTGTCCGACGCGTACCAGGTGAGTGTGTAGTGTGGGGGACAGCGAAATGTGCTGCACCTCGACCGCTTCCTGCACCTGGCCGATTACGACGAATACATGCGCGCCCAGCAGAGGGTGTCCGACGCGTACCAGGTGAGTGTGTAGTGTGGGGGACAGCGAAATGTGCTGCACCTCGACCGCTTCCTGCACCTGGCCGACTACGACGAATACATGCGCGCCCAGCAGAGGGTGTCCGACGCGTACCAGGTGAGTGTGTAGTGTGGGGGACAGCGAAATGTGCTGCACCTCGACCGCTTCCTGCACCTGGCCGACTACGACGAATACATGCGCGCCCAGCAGAGGGTGTCCGACGCGTACCAGGTGAGTGTGTAGTGTGGGGGACAGCGAAATGTGCTGCACCTCGACCGCTTCCTGCACCTGTCCGATTACGACGAATACATGCGCGCCCAGCAGAGGGTGTCCGACGCGTACCAGGTGAGTGTGTAGTGTGGGGGACAGCGAAATGTGCTGCACCTCGACCGCTTCCTGCACCTGGCCGATTACGACGAATACATGCGCGCCCAGCAGAGGGTGTCCGACGCGTACCAGGTGACTAATTCGTTTGTGCCCTTCGAGTCCCATCAAGATTAGTAACACTGCTACTTGGAAAAAAAATCTCAATGAGTAACAGTGATATACATTTCAACTGACATTTTTCCCAATGAGTCACACTGTTACTAAACGGCACTCTGTATGCCTGTTGAGTCACAGTAATTAAAATTAATAAATATCATAGAAAATCATTTGTTAAGTTTATTAACCTTACTGTGACTCAGCGGGAATACAGCGTGCCGATTAATAACAGTGTGATCATTGAGATTTTTTTCCCCAATAAGTAGCAGTTTTACTAATCTTGGTGTGACTCAACTGTAATTGTGTCCTAGCAAGTCCAGATTTTCGTCTTTCTTCCGTTTCTAAACTTATCGGCCACGCTGAGTGTCGATTTGCCTGTGCAAGACATGAAAAATACCGGTTTGTCGTGAAAAATATCGGTTTGCCTTCACAAATGACATAACAAATACCGGTTTGTCGTGAAAAATATCGGTTTGCCTTCGCAATTGTCATGAAAAATGCCGATTTGTCGTGAAAAATATCGGTTTGCCTTCGCAAATATTATGAGAAATACCGGATTGTCGTGAAAAATATCGGATTGCCTTCGCAATTGTCATGAAAAATATCGGTTTGTCGTGCAAAATATCGGTTTACCCTCGCAAACGTCATGAAAAATACCGGTATACCTGCGCAAGTACCAGAAAATGTGAGGTTTTATGTGTGTTCGTGTGCTCGCAGGACTCAGCCAAGTGGGCCGAAATGGTGATCCTGAACATCGCGTCGTCGGGCAAGTTCTCGTCCGACCGCACCATCTCGGAGTACGCGCGCCAGATCTGGGGCGTGGAGCCCAGCTGGGAGAAGCTGCCCGCGCCGCATGAGACCGCCTAAGGACCACACAGGCCTGAATCTAGGGGAGAGAGGGGGAGCGGGCATACCGGGCCAGCCCCGACCGCCAGGGGTCTCCATAAAATAATACGTGTCGCACGATACTGATGTTCTATTTCTATGTCAAACCAAGTGAGACTTTATTGTCATAAATTTGTGATCGATATAACTTGACACTGAAACGCGGATACGTCTTGCGTCTTCCTTTAGGAGTAACCCCCCAGTTTTAGGGGGTGCCGATTTCGGCAAATATTTAACCCCCTCCCCCTTTCGCCACTGTCCACCACAATGTGTGGGCGGTGGCTGCCTCATTTGCATCTCTTTTCTAACCCTCTCAATATCTTCAGCTGCTTTTATTACCCAGCTGCGCGATGAAGATTCTATTTTTATAAGGTTTTATTTAATTTCACCTGTCCCGTTGTCTGTCGGTCTGTCTGTCTGTCTGTAATTAAATCTTGCAAGTTAAATTTGACCCACTTCCCGGTTTCCGATTAAGTGCGCGTATATCGCGTGACAATGCAATATTATGATAACCTGTAGCTGATGATGGAGCCGGAAGGTGGCCATAGGAACTCTGAAATGAAACAACGTAACCCTATCGAGTTTGGGTTTCGTTTGATTCGTCATGAGGAGAACTTTAAATTTTTAGGTGGATTGTTTTAGATAAAAGCTTGTTTTAAAAAAATATTTTTTTTTTAAAATATTAACTTGTTTTCAATTTAATAAAATGAAATTCCACTAGTCGGCCGGCAACCTCAACTAGTAACAATTTTTACTTCCATAAACATTAGCGTGGCAAAGTAGAATACCGAAGTAACTCCCTCCGTACAACCACTTTATATTATCTATGTATCACCAAACCGTCTTCCCAGCATGGTGATTGTGGGCAAATCCTCCCTTTATTGGGAGTCCTCAAGAATCCCCTTACAAACGTAGTCAAGCTCTTATTTTAAAATGACATGTAAGATTCCGGCAGTATTTTGTTGTTTTAAAAATAATTGCATATATCTAGGCATAAAACTAGTTTTCGACAGTCAAATATGAACTTAAAAGAACATATGACAGTGCAGAATTTTTCCATACGTGATTGTCAAATATCATATGATACACTGTAATCTCTTATGTTCTTATTTTGACTGTGAAAACTAGTTATATGCCTTAATATATGAAGAAATTGTTGTTTGAAATTACATATTTTGCCAATAACAACCATGCCGTTTTAAAATAAAAGCTAGACTACGTTTGTATGGGAAAGTTTGATTCTGTATAGGGTAAGGGGACGCTTAAGTCCAGCAGCCGACTCATAATAGGCTGTACAGAATACGTTAACAAAAACACATCCGAATAGAATCTTGTAATCAAGGTGAAGTTAATTATTAAAAAGATTCCAAAAATATAGGACAACAGATAGTAGCACAGTGACGTCACGTCTAATAAGCAGCTGTTATTGGATATAAAAGTAGATTGAATGGGTATCTTTTGGATAGGCATGCTTCATCCTAGTCTTCATCGTCGCTTACCATCAGGTGAGATTGAGGACAAATGCCTAAACCAATAAATAATAAATAAAATAAATAAATAAAACAACCGTCGATTGGACCTGACGTCCCTTTGCTGCCATCTGACGTCACATATTATTGAAAACCCACATTGTTACACTTGTGTGAACTTTTATGTTAAACGATTACATTATTTTTTTGGAAAAGTGTTTAATAATTTAGAAGGTAAGTGATTATATTGTATTGATTTAAAACGGTTGCTATTTACATAAGCAAATGGTCTATTTTTGTATGAATGATTTTTTTTCTTACTTTTTATGTATATTTAAAAAGATAAGATGAATGTATTTTGTCAATTATTTTGTGGAAGTTAAAGCTATACTATAGTTTTATATTCTTCTAATTGATTATATTTTATAAACAGACTCTTTTTTATCTTTCACATGTTTACAAATTTAAATAAGATAAAAATTACAAATAAAAAAGACTTCAACGCATTGCCGCGAGGTACCCAAAAGGCTGGCAGTATTACCCTGCTATAGAAATTCTTTGTGCAAAGTAACTGCCCGCCCTTGGATCGCCCGTAACATCGCGGAGACGCGTAGAAATCTCACAAAAGATTTTGCTTCTTAGCCCCATTAAAATATATTTTTATATATATATATATATATATATATATATATATATATTAGAAATCAAGATGTTCAGATAATACTCGTTTTGTGACTTATTAAAATTAACACACCTAAGAAATAATAAAAAAAACTAGATTCCATTGCTTTTTAAGCCATCTGGTTGTAATAACCGGATGTCTTAAAAACAAACAATATTTCAAATTTGAAAATGACATCACAGTTTCAAAAATCAATGTCAATGTCGATAAGCATATATAAGAATTATCAATTTATTGAACATGGTTTTTCAGAGTGCCCAGAAAGTATTTTTGAAAATCATTTAATAACTAATAAATAATGGTTTTAGAAAGGCGCAAAAATCTTTAATAGCTTTTTTTTTTAGAATAATTCGTTCAGTTCATGACATTAAAATGCTTACGGATAAAATGTGGGTCTCCTATTCATATAGAGCACTCAGATGATCGTGTTTCTATAAAAAAATAAAAAGAAATCTTAATCACTAGCATGTCCTTTGCTTTTCTGTAACACCATTTAATTATCTAATATTCTACATAGTATGAAAGTAGGCTAGTCTTGTTCTAACTACTGAGTTTAAACCTTGTAATCATAAAAAAACGTTTGCTAATCCTATTTTAGTTAAAACGTGGTTTTCTAGATAAGAGGCGACGAGATACTCCTCAATTCAACATGTTTATCAAATGAAGGTTTTAAAGGTGAATTCGGTTTGTGATAGTGAACAACTTTGCCCAAGGAACATATGTTGAAATATAAAAAAAATGTTGGCTTACCATACAAACTCGGATCAGCTGATCGGTCAATTGGTATGGGAGGACAAAAATTACTTTTCATATTTCCATATATGTTCCTTGGGGAAAGTTGTTCACTAAAACGGACTCGATTCACCCTTAAAATAACTTTAGTATATTTTGTGAGACCTTATATAATATGTTTTTACTCATACAAACACTTTATATTAATTTAATATATGCTACCACACTACGCTTTGTCCCTTTTCGTGTTTTCAATAGTTGATATTGAAAGAACGAGACAAAACATATTTAAACTTAATTAGGATTAACAAACGTTTGTAATTTATAATAAATACGAGCGTTAGTATGAGGATGTGTAAGAACTAGTGATGTGCCGGATATCCGTATCCTTATCCGCGGATATCATCTGTATCCGTATCCGCGGATATCCGAGGCAGAAGAAAGATCCGTATCCGTTACTTTTTGGCGGATCTTTTACGGATCTATTTACCTTTTTAATTTTAAATTTAGAGATAAAATTCTTTAAGGCGAAGGACAAAATAATTCCAAATTACACTACTAAACTTCTTTGTAGACATTTTTTTAAACTTGTGTACCAATACCAAACACAAACGTTATCTATGCTGCCCAGTGTCACATCAAACTAAAACAAAACATAAGAAAGACCACAACGCAAGTCGAAACGTGTCTCAACTCTAGATCGCGCGCACCGACACCGATTGTGTAAGAAAGTTAAGATCCGTATCCGTATCTGCGGATCTTAAAACCAAATATCCATATTCAGATCCGTATCCGCGGATCTACATTTTTGACGATCCGGCACATCACTAGTTAGAACCAGGGTCTTAGGTTTGATATTGAGTTTAAACTTTCAGTTGAACCACTATGTTATTACCATTCAACAGGTTTACAAAGACTTTAAATAACAATGACTAAGATGCAACATAAACTTCCATATTTCCATCAAAAACTTTCGTCTTTATGTAACTGTTGATCGCTTTTAAGACGAAGTGGTAGCTAAAGTGGCGCCCTCATTTGAAATAAATTGTTTAATAAAATATTGTGATAATTAAAAATTTGATTTGTATGAATGTCTAGAAAGACCTTTAAACTATTTTATGAATAACTTTTGAAAGTATATTGGTAGTCCGTCTAGTTTTAAAACTGTTTTTCGCCAAAAGTGGCCACATTTGACGAAAAACAGTTTTAAAACCAGACGGACTATTAGTAATAATTTCAAAGGTTATTCATAAAATAGTTTTAAAGTCTTTCTAGACATTCATACAAATCAAATTTTTAATTATCACCATATTTAGTTTTAAACAATTTATTTCAAATGAGGGCGCCACTTTCGCTACCACTTCGTCTTAAGTGCCCCTGTATATGTCCCTGCTTGCAGTTTATACATTAATAGTAAGCCAAGATATTTGGCTCTGATTATGAATTATGATAATACTCTGCTATTATTATAAATGATAGTCATACATTTAACAAGTTGTTATTGTCTTTAATCATACATTTGAAAGTTGTTATTGTCTTTAGCATATATTTATTGAACCGAATTATGTTTGAGTATTGTCATGACGCTCTGATTTGTTTATGGCCACACAAGCAAGTCAGCATCAATTATAAAAAAATGCTGTTTACAGTTTTATTTATTTATTTTTATTTATTTGTTAGCCTAATTAATTAAGAATAAAAATGTCTATTAAAGAAGTTGTATTGGTCACTATTATATAAGGTCTAACAAAATATACTAAAACAATTTTAAGGGTGAATTCAATCTTATGATACTGACAAATTATCCAAAGAAAATATACAACGTGGAAGGGACATACCCGTAATAAATCGAACCACGGGCTATACTAAATCACTATAGCATAATGAAATTGAAATATCAGCAAAAAAAAAACAAAAAATTCGCCATTTTCATATAAACGTGTGCTGGCGCCGCCCGCGGCAGTTTGTATGGTAATGCCGATTTTTGTTTTGGTTTTTTGGTTGTTATTTTAATTTCATTATACTATAGTGATCTTGTTAAACCCTTGGTTGTATATCAAAATATTGAAAATTATTTTAGGCCTCCCATACAAGTTGATCGATCAGTTGATCTGAGTTTGTATGGAAAGCAAAAAATATTTTTCATATTTCGATATATGTTTCCTGGGAAAAATTGTTAAGTATCATGGACTGGATTCACCCTTAAAATAAATTAAGTATAATTTGTTAGACCCTGTATAAATTATAGTTATCTGGAACGCTATGTAGTAAGAAAGCGATGTTCCTAGCACCTTTGTCTATTATAAATACAACTTTCTCTATGCTCTAGATAATAAGTTTAGAACTCTTTCGATTTTATTTTGTGCCATATTTTTGTAATAATCATGTCTCTTGTTGAATTTTTACATCGAAAGATATAGAAATTAGAAGCTCGATTGTTGCATAATAAAATATTTAGATGATGTCGACAAGGAAATACTGTGAAACTATAACTAGGAAGTATTAGTTTTTAAATTCCTAATCAATAGGGATGTTAAACTTTTGAAACTTAAAATTCATACTGCCATAAACATGTTATTATTATTTAAAAAATAACCTTTTATTGAATAAACAGTGTAATCTTACATGGCGTTTAAATTAATATAGTAAGGTACTGCTTATTTAACTTGCATTTACAACTAACTTACTTGCAATCAGAGAGAGTGCGAATCAAAAGCGATATCTATGGAATCGGTGAATTAGTTAACTATAGTTTCCAATTATAATAAACGAATGTAGACACTATACATACATTGAAAACATATTATTAATATTGAGGCTAAGTATTGCGTGTAGCTAACAATGGTATATGGTATAATAAGTTGTTATTAGGTGCTAGTTATTTTTTTTTACTTACTTTAAAAACAGTATTTAGTTATTATGCTTTATCAATTTCCGAGAAAAGAAAGGTTATCAATGATTTTTTGTAATTATTAATATTATCACTAAAAATATCTATACTTGAAAATTTACGGTTATAATCAGTCAAACAACGACGAAAGAATGCATTAGCAGCATATTTAAGTTCGAGCGGGTGTAACAGTGAATAGTACATTCGTTCTGCGAACACTTTTGAAAGGTATTTTAAACAACATTTTTTGCAAGAGGTTAGGGGAGTCGATAAGTCCATTAATTATTTTGTAAACGAACATTTGTTCAAATTGTTCACGTCTAATATTGTAATTATGCTACCAAATTAATGAGTGCATACTTTTGTATTGAATTGTCAGGAAAAACACTAAACAGTACTTACCAAGTACTCTTTATTTGATTGGTAGGTACCGAAAAAAAATGTCGTGCTAAGAAGTGCAACACCTCAAATCAGTGGTATTATGCTATACAGGGTGACTTCTTAACCCGTCAACAACCGCAATTTTGCAAACCCATTGTTATCTATTGTTCTCTCGGTCGGATCCGACCGTCTGGAAGCTGACGGGTTAAGAGGCTTTTCACATTTGGTTGTTGGCTGTCTCGCTCGCAGAATCAAAAATTTTTAAGGTTATTAAAAAAAATGTGATTCATTTGAAGAAAAGTGTTTCATAAACTTTTTAATGTATTATATGTTAGATATTGTAGACGTGTTTTTTTATTGTTTATGTGTGTTTGTGTATCGAGAATAAGGTCACCAAAAATTTTAAATTTTGATGATATAATTTTCGATGTAGCCAATGTCTACACAATATACAAACATGTCTACAATATTTAACATATAATATATTAAAAAGTTTATTAAACACTGCTCTTTAAATGAGTCACATTTTTTAATAATCTTTAAAAATGTTTGATTGTGCGAGCGAGACAGCCAATCAAATGTGAAAAGCCTCTTAACCACCACCCAAATGTATGAATCAAGTCCTGTCCATGATAATGAACTACTTTCCATAAAAAAAATTGACGAAACCCTAAAAAAAATTGTATGAAAAAACAAAAAAAAAATTGTATGAATTTTGTATGAAAGGACGAAAAGTTTTTTCAATATATTATGAATAAATAAATAATATAAATAAATAAAGAGACAAATCGCACAGATTGAGCTAACCTCAAAGTAAGTTCGAGACATGAGTTATGGGATTAGTATCCCATAACACAACGATACTATATTTTATAACAAATACATATATAGATAAACACCCAGGACCCAGGACAATTTGAAAAAGGCCATTTTTCAACTTGCCCTGACCGGGGATCGAACCCGGAGCCTCTGGGTAGCGGACTAGCATGGTGACCACTACGCCACGGAGGTCGTAAAATATTATATATATATATTTATATATATAAATTTATTACGTATAAAATATATATATATGTATATATAATATATATATTTTATACGTAATAAATTTTTTCTAACCTTTTTATAGAATGTCTTGGATGTTTATCAATACAGTATGTAACAAAAAGCCTGTCCAATCCTTGCAGGAGCAACTCAGACAGTCAATATGAACAACTTTTCCTATGGGACCAATGTTTGAAACTCGAAGAAAAAAGACATTTTCATACAAAAGTGTTCGGGCGGCCCGATAATTTGTATGAAAATGTCGATTTTTTCTTCGAGTTTCAAGCATTGGTCCCACAGGAAAAGTTGTTTATATTGACGGTCTGAGTTGATATAAAGATATCCTTGTAGGAGTACAAGGATATCTTTTTGTTACATAATATAGTGCCATTGAGTTAGTATCCCATATATATGTATAGTATATCTATTTGTTACAAAATATACTATTATTGAGTTAGTATCCCATAACACAAGTCTCGAACTTACTTTGGGGCTAGCTCAATCAGTGTAATTTGACCGTATATTCAAATTTATATATTTATTTATTATTTACTTCAGTATCATGGATTGAACTGGCCCTAGAAAGGCTGGTGGGTAAAAAGTCAGCCTGTATATGTGATTTATGAAGTACATTTTTTTATATACACGTTAGTGTATATAAAAAAACGTACATTCATACCAAGTTAGTGACATGCCTTTGAGAATAAGTGATAAAAGCGATCGGTTGTGAACTTGTGAATAGAGCTCCTTGCCCGTACGAGTATATGGCAGATTGATGCGCTGCGCTTCCTGCCTGCGCGCGCAATTAAGGACACTCGCACCCGCGACCCGCCCCGCTTCTTTCGTCCTTTGCTTCAATACCGCGGGAAAGGAGCGACGTGATATACCCGTCTCGTTTCCATGGCCGAATGTCATCGGCCTCGTGTAGTATTACTCACTCCGCGTTGTTTCCCCGGACGAGTCGGTCGTCGCCGCTCGTCGTTTCGCGTGTTTGTGGTTTCTGTGTTGTGGGCGCTCTGCAGAGCCTTCGGCCAACAGTCGCAGGTAAGGATAACACACAATCAACCTTAACATGTCTATTCTTTATGTCACAAAAGCCTCTATTGCGAATAACGCCGGCCCGGCAATGTTCGGAGGCGATCGATAACGATGTTGTCTTCCCGAGACTCGCTTCGTGAGGATTACTTAGACTTTTAAGTTTCACTCTTTGGATATTTTTAGACTTGTTAAGCGAGCATATAAAACAATCTAGGTTGAAATATGTAGTCATGACTAGAACTAGAATGGTATGTGCATTACATACTTGCAGCACCTGCCTACTACTAACTTAGATTAGCCGACAGCGCAGTTTAATCGCACATGAATACATATCAGATAACAACGCCAATTTAGTTCTACTGTGTAATATAGAAATCTTTATTCATTCATTGACTGGAATTGGAGGTCGACGGCAATCGGACAGGTCGTTGGTTAGTGGGCGGCGGATATTGAGAAATTACACAGTGAATTTATTTTAAATCGCTTCGTCGTGGACATAGAGGTATCATCTGATGTCTGTAATGTTGAAAGAAAAAGCCCGTCTTATGGAGTCAACATCCAAATTGGGTGTAACTAATGTGGGTGGTCACATGTAGAGATCGGCTGTTAGCTCGAAGCGTCCTTCCATTAAGCCCACATTTCCTTCAGAAATACTCTACATGTTAGTAAAACCGTATTAAAATCGCCCCAGCAGTTTTCGTAGAATAGGTACTTACAGACAGGCAAATTCACGTGGGCACCTCAATAGCTATGGATGGATAGATGATTTCTACTACTCTAGTGCTTGTGTATCATCTAAGTTTGTCGAAAGAAGTACATTTATCTACGTCTAGAAGTAACTGGTACCATAATATATGTTAGTTCTGTGTATGCTAAGTTGGTAGTTACAGCGGCGTGCAACTTTCGCCGTTTACTATGTAACCTATTTCAAGTGCACTCTATCCGTGACTCTTTCTAGTAACAATGTCTTGTGATTTTTGCCGTACTCTACAAACAGCCCTCAAACTGAAGAGGTCATCGAGGAACTTCATAAATCCAGAAGTAGTTATGGTCAAGCGGTTGGTTATAGAATTTTTCGGTTATTTATGCACTTTCGTAGCTGGACTCAAAATCTTTGTTCCGCCTGCCGGGCGTTCTGTTTGAGACTGAGAAAATTAATAAGGATAGCGACGATAGAGTATAAAACAAAGTCTGAAGAACCTGAAAATAGTTTTCACTTCTATTTGTATTAGAGCCAATTTTTTTTTTTCGTATTTCTTTTTTGGGGATGAACATTTGTTGGGTTAAGTTGATCAAAATGATCGACTGAATCACCCCTTAAAATACAAATATTTACATTAATTAATGTCAGTAGTTTTGCAGATAAGGGCGGGGTCCATTTTCGGATTATCAATTTTTTTTTGACGACCTATGTGTCGTAGTGGTCACAATGCTTGTCCGCCACCCAGTGGTCCCGGGTTCAATCCCCGGTCAGGGCAAGTTGGAAAATGGCCTTTTTCAAATTGTCCTGGGTCTTGGATGTATATCTATATATGTATTTGTTATAAAATATAGTATCGTTGAGTTAGTATCCCATAACACAAGTCTCGAACTTACTTTGGGGCTAGCTCAATCAGTGTTATTTGTCTCTATATATTTATTTATTATTTATTATTTTCTAATAATTTAATTTATCCTCAAAGTGGCCCCGTGTTTAAAATTTATTTATTAAGTACGATATACTTACGATATGTGTACTAAGCAACTCTATTGGCATATAGATTGGGAGCAAATTGGCTGTAAGTGACAGACGGAAAGACAGACAAGCGAGTATAATCAAAATCGTGAAAAATTCTTTAAGAGTTTCGTTTTTCTGTTTGAGGTACCTTAAAAACATTAAAGTTTACGCATGTTTGCGTCTAGAAGGTGTTTCGTTTTTCCGCCTCTACCTCGCGTGGACATTTGGTAGGCCATTTATTTTTAGGGCGGGAGACTCCGCGAGTGTATCGACCTTCCCCTATTTACCGAATAACTCATTTCGTGTTTAGGGGTGATGACCACGAAACGCAAACTCTATGAATAAATAATCTTGATTACTTCCTGTGACTTTCAGCTAGGGTTACAAACAGTCAAAAAAAGTAACTGTGTTTAGGTAACTAGGTGTTCAAAATAAAGCGTGTGTTAACACTTTGAGTGTAGGTAGGTATACTTGAACTCACTTCAGTTTAAAACACTTCTGAACTCCAGACCCTAAGAGATCTATGCGCGGTGTGAAAATTTATATGTAATCATCTTTTGCATTGCTTTCATACGAAAAATGAGAACTCATTAAACAATCTCTCTTCATTTTAAGCCCAGTAAGTGAGTAGGCATCAGGTATATTTACCTAAGTATTACATCTAAAAAACAATTTTTTTCGCTAGTTATGAGTAATTACAATTGGTAAATAGGTTCATAATTACATATAGAGTACTGAAGTATAAAATTAATAATATTGTAATTATAATGTAATAATAATGTAAATTACGCGTGACCAGAGGGCTGGCCTTTATCTGGTTCAAAAGATAAGCATTGCCATACAACGTGGCAATGCTGCCAGCCTTCTGGGCACGTTACCGCGGGGCAACGATTTGCCAGGGCTTTTTTATTTATAAGTAAGTAATTTAAGTAATAAGTTTAGTTTTAGTTTCTTTTTTTTTGTTTATATTATTTAAATAAAACTACACAAGTATGTAATCGTAAAAAAATAATAATAATAATATTGTGACAAGTAAATAAAAATATAACAAAACAAGTAGAAAAGAAAAAAAAGGTTCATATAACAGTTTACAATATTATTTCTGCTATTAGTAAAAAATATAATACATCCATGAAAAGCTCCAACCACGGAGCCCGCGTAGTGGAAGCAAAAAAGGCGTGTCGTCACGTGGGGCCTTTGTGGATTTAGGCCGGTACCGCATGGCAGGTGCAAAACGCTGCAAAGCGGGTTGGGCCTGTTTTTTTCGTTTTTGCAGGTAGAAATGTACACGTTTCAATTTGGAGATGGACTGATTCACTGCCGTATTCAAAACTATCTGGAGCCGACGACTTCGCTCGCGTGTAATTTAAAAATAACGACAATTAAAATAACAATCAGCATTGTCTTACGCAAGGGTGCGTGCTCCGGCAGTAATGATTTCGATTTTGGTTCTTATAGAAGCAGATCTGAGGTAAACTTTATACAAATGTGTTTTGGATACATATTTACTAAATATCTTTTGAAGTCAATTTGATGGACAAGGAGTAAGGACCTGTAAAAGGGAAAGAAATGAACAAAAACACCAATATACTTCGGTCTTAGTTACTATTTACTAGATACTACCTTGAACTGGTAATATAATGCACTTGGTGTATGAAACACCTACAAAAGCTCTCGGTTTCAGCGATTTCCGCACGCTGGCAGGAGCGAGTAGGTACCTAGCTGCGCAAGTCAAATGGGGGCTTTGCTCTTGAACGCATTTTTACGTCGAAGGAGGGGGGAGGGGGAAGTGTATACTCACACTCCCAGCGATCTCTGAAAAAGCCAGACGTTTCCGGCTCGATATCTAAAACGTAAAGGCATTGATTCAGAAATGACGATATTGACTTTTTTCCCTAACATCAGATTTCAATGAAACAAAGCCTAGAAAAAATATGTTGCCCCAAGCTGAGCTCTATCGTTGAAGACTACGAAAATATCCATTCAGTAGTTTCGGAGATTAGCAGAATATTCAGACGGAAAAAAAAATCGAAAAATTTATTTTTGTGCTCTGTTACTTTTTTTGTAGTCTACACTCATTTTTTCATAAATTTATTAAATGTATTTATTACATGTGATTTGTATTGTTTTATTATAGGATATGATATGTAGGTAGTATAATATGTTAGGTCCATGAAATAAAATTGGCCACGGTGACCGCCTCGTCGTTGGCCTCATTGAGATCTGCCTTTGTGCAGGGAGACTGGCAGTTTGGGAGCAAAAAGTGTTAAATGCGGCAGTGGATATTGTGGATATAATCCTCTATCTTACAAAACGAGTCTGAAAGCCACCAAATTCCGTAGTATAAATAAACCGCCGTTTTATAGACAAATCCACACGCCATACATTCGGTTGGTAAACGTTCTCTTGTGAAATCCAAACACGAACGTACTGTGGCCATTTCTGGATACTGACGCCAAAAATAACCTTCCGGTATGTTTGTCGAGTTTGGGGTTCGAGATGCCTTCAAATTGTAAAGATAAGTTTGGAACTAGGTACCTTAGTAGAGTAGGTACCGATAATACCTTACGTAATTATTAGTATTTATTGTTTAAATTAACGTGAAACAAAGTTATACAAATATGTGTACATACTCTTACAATATTTAAGTTTATGGTTTTAGAAACGAACTCACCTTATCATAGAGTAAAAAAAAAATGTAGTTCTATGTACCTAACATTTATCTTTGAGATGGTGGAATAGAGATGTGAACTGTGTAAAAAATATGTTATTTTATTTAGTCTGTCAACTAGATTATCCAAAATTATAAGACCCATATTTTTTTGTTGAGCAAAGTAGAAAAAAATCACAAAGATACCGCGCTTCAAAGTTTCGGAGTGGGGGTGATTTAGGTACATCACCTTGGTTAAAATTACAGCTGATCATGACGCCACGCGAAATTTAAATTCGTGTATCTTCTTCATTATTTGCTAATCAGATAAAAAAAAACGTATATCATACTTTTAAATAATGTAACTAACATATTTAAAAAAAAATGTTCACATCCCTATTGTCTGAAACTAGTCGGCGTATCCTTGTATATTATTAATATGGAGAGGTGTCCGATAATGGTGTTTTTTTTTAAAGTTTTTTTTTACTATGCAATATTCTGTATAAGTAAAAACAGTGGCTCTACGGGTCTCGACTACTCACGTCTCGAAAAAACGCTAACATACTAACTTGTATCTGTAAAAGTTTAAATAGAGAGTACGAAAACAATTGTACAGATTGATGTCACTGCTATTTTCTCATTGCCTCAGACGCAGTCAAGGCCCAATCAATCTCAGGATGCAGGGGTTTCGGGAGACCCGCGATGAACTTCGCATATAAAACTCTAACCTAAGAATATTAAACTAACTTATCTTATTGCTGAACATTTTTCCCAGGAAAAATAATTAATTTTTTTTTCCTGGGAAAAATGTTTTGGGGATTCTTAAAAATTTACTAACTTTCCCATCCAAAAGTACTGACTTTTATTTAACTGCACAACAAACGTATGTGCAGTTAACGTGAGCTATGTTTCTTGGGTTATACATTAAAAAGGAGGCATTGAGAAGAAAATAGAATTCAATTTTTGAGCGAATCGGAGTTAAAGAATATATAATATAATTATTAGTTACAAAGCTAGATATCTTCACATCAAAAACACGTTTCGTCATCGCATGACCTGACCTTACACTTGTGGAGACAAATGTGATAAAACTTTTTTGAATCGTTAAAATATACAAAATTAAACAAACGATACACACTACGACTGGAGATAAATGTGAGTAGGTAATTCTCTATCTACTTAATTGCTCCTATTTTTTTTTTAGTCCACATGCCTATTATTTATACTTGTAGAAATCCCGTAACTTCTAATAGGTGATGGTAAGTACATATATAATTACTAGCTTTTGCCCGCGGCTTCGCTCGCGTAGGGGTGTAATTTATCAAAATCCTTTCTTAGGGGATGCCTACGTCATAGTAGCTTTAAGCATACAAAGTCTCAGCCCGATCCGTTTAAAATTGACAAACTTTCATAAAAACTTTCATCCCCTATTTTATCCCCTTGGGGGTAGAATTGATCAAAATCCTTTCTTAGCGGATGCCTACGTCATAACATCTACCTGCATGCCAAATTTCAGCCCGATCCGTCCAGTGGTTTGGGCTGTGCGTTGATAGATCACTATGTCAGTCAGTCACCTTTGAGTTATATATATTTAGATTAAAGATTAATTAAAGTAAGCATTACAAAAAGCGGAATGAGGAAAGTGCATTACTGAGCAATAGCAGTGCGTGTAGTGGACTGAGTGGACATAAAAATGTGTAAGCATTGCGTGACGAGCCGCAGTTCCGGCGGTTGGCTGCACCACTTGCATAGGTATCTATATTTAAGTTGATTCAGATAGAACATCAACCTATATACACCACTTCTCCGCTTGGTTTATTAATTAAACTTATCAGACAGAGTAAATTACTTCTAAAGTGGCACAATAGCATTTGTAGTTACTGTGATGCTAATGTGTACTTGTGGCGGCCTCTACGCCACAAAACAAAAACTAGGTACGTTGACGACGTCCGTGGCGAAGTGTCCATGGTAGTATCCCAGAGGTCCCGGGTTCGATCTTCGGTCAGGGCAAGTTGGAAAATGGCCTTTTTCAAATTGTCCTGAGTCTTAGATGTTTATCTATATATTTATTTGTTATAAAATATATTATCGTTGAGTTAGTATTCCATAACACAAGTCTCGAACTTACTTTGGGGCTAGCTCAATCAGTGTTATTTGTCCCTATATATTTATTTATTTAATTATTCTGAAGTAGAAATTACTACTGATTTACGGATTATAATAAGAAAGCATACGAGTTGCCGCTGAGCTAACAGTATCCTACACCTCCATATCAGAATTCTGGTTGCAAGTGTTGCAACTCGACATATAATTCGACGATACACCGTCAGATACGCGTCTCCCCGCGCAGTACCGTGCTTGGTGGAAAGATCTTCCCTTAGAGGCGGTCGAACATATTACCTCTACATAGTTGTATTAATAATTATATTTAATAAAATCGTTTAAGGTTCTCGAATAGGGACCACGTACTGGCAAGCGAAGCGTAGGACACACACCCACAAGGTTGTCTGACGACCTGACCACGGTCGCTGGAAGGCGCTGAATGCAGGCCGCTCTAGATAGGTCATTTTGGAAATCCTTGGGAGAGGCCTATGTCCAGCAGTGGACGTTTTGCGGCTAAAATGATGATGATAAAATCATGTAATTCCTTTTCACAAAAAAAAAGCAGTTATAAATAAGAGTAATTTTCAAATTACAAGTTTAATGGACCTTGGTTGCTATAAATGTTTTTTCATTTGTGAAGCGGCTAGTCCCTGAAATAGGTTCCAAGGAAAACCTGTGCTACAGGCAAGGCCACTGCCTCAGATAACAATTCGCAGGTATTGAGATAAGCTAACAGTTTTGGACAGACAGTGGGGGTGTTAAAAATTTATACAACCACGCGAGTTTCAACTAGTAATTAATTAACATGACTGGAAATAAAAGTGCTTTTTTTGTTACAGATTCGGTCTGCAGCCAGCCGCATAGCGGCTCCCCGGCTTTTTTGTTTTTATTTTCTCAGTGAATTTATTTTTTGGTGACACGAGTGGAAAAGTGACAGTGAAGTGAGCTGGTGACAGTGTTACAATGGCGTTCTCCGGACTTTCCGCCCTCGTGGCACTGATCGCATTAGGTAAGTGAACAACTCAACATCCATCTTAGAACACTCATTCTACTCATAGACTAGACATAGAAATTTTTACCTTTGATACTACGGTCCTCGCGCAGTTAGGGTTCCGTAGTTACTAATGGCGACTTTAAGTTAATGCAACTAAAAACTCCTTTTCCGATTCCGAGTACATTTTATAGGTTGATCGCCTATAACTTTTTAATTTGCAAACCCTACTTAGTTCTGATAGTTTTCCTTTAAACTTCGTTATGTTTATATACTACTAGCTTTGACCAGCGACTTCGTCCGCGTAGAAGTCGAAAATGGTTCTAATAGGATTTTTAATGTTGTGATAACATATGAATTATTATGTTAAAATGTTTGAATACTTATAAAATATAACATTTTTTATTATAACGTAGGGATTTAAAGGCCTAACAGACCCGGCGAACCTCCCTCTCCCGCTCCATCTCCCGTTTCCTTCCCGTTCCCGTTCCCGTCATTTGCTTTTCAAAATGATTAAACTAATCTTGTTTCTTCATATAAACTTTGGACTCCCATTTCACCCCCTTAGAGGTTGAATTTAGAAACATCCTGAAATACATACTTACTCATTTACCGTCAGGAGTACTCCTGCGAAGTTTCGAATAAAATACTCTAAGTAATCTTGTCACTCCATACAAACTTTGGACCCCGTTTGACCCCCTTTGGGGGTGAGTTTTGTAAAATCATTTCTTAGCGTACTCCTAGACCTGATAAAAAACCTATGTGCCAAATTTGGAGTCTCTAGACCCTGCGGTTTCAGCTGCACGTTGATCGATCAGTCTCTATCTATATTTATCAGCTATGTCTATGCCTATGTCGAAAATGGTTCTTATAGGGCTCTCCCTCTCCCTGTTCCCTGTTCCCCCTTCCCGTTCCCGTTTTCGTTCCCGTACCTGTCATTTGCTAGACCGAAAGAGAGCGACGGAACGCTTCGAAATGGTCAAAATAATCTTGTTTGTCTTTACAAACATTGAACTGTTTCACCCCCTTAGGGGATACATTTTGAAAAATCCTGAATGGAGAATATGCACATATTTTTTTTATTTGCTTAATAAAGTCCTTATTAACCACAGTAAACAAATATGAAAGAATTTATAAAATATCTTAATCAGCGACGAACATATGATAATTCAAAGTTTCAATTAGAAAGAGAAATCCGATATGTACTGATGACGTCAAAGTCCACATCATCTATACATTTGCCATAGAAAATAGCGTTTTTGCGAGTGAGATAGACATAGTTTCGTAAAATTGTTATATCTCGTTCGTTTTTCAACCAAATCTTATTCTGTTTTCACTGTCAGTAATTTATTTTTGAATATTTATGGATAAACTGGTTAGATAACATATATTTTTTTCATGCATATTCCCTATTGTGTATTACTTATTTAGATCCGGGAATAATTTTGCGAAGATTCGAATAAAATGGTCGAACTATTATCTTTTTTCTCCATACAAACTTTGGAGCCCCGTTACACCCCGTTAGGGGATGAATTTTGAAAAATTCTTTCTTAGTGCACCACTAGACCTCATAAGGAACCTATGTGCCGAATTGGAGTCTTTAGACCCAGCGGTTTGGGCTGTGCGTTGATATGTCAGTCAGTCAGTCAGTCATCCAGTTTCTTATTATATATATATATATAGAATATATATAGATAGCCGTGATTTTTTCACGTGTCCATATATAACAACCATTTAGCAAAGGGAGAGGGAGGGGGGGGGGACACTTAACTCTTACAAAAAATTCAGCAACGGATACCTAAATCGAAAAATTGACTCCCAGTTTACATGTATGAGAGATATCCTATTTTTTTTTCCAAATTTCTTTTTACCGCCTTGTCAGCATGATTAATAAACATACCCATGCCAAATTACACCTTTCCAGTACTTATGGTCCCTGACTAAAAGCGCGGACAGACAGGCAGACATGGCAAAACTATGGGCTCCATGTTTACTACGGAATCCCAAAAACGGAAGGAAGAGACCCTATAGCCCGTATAGACATACAAACCCATAGAATTTTTTTTATCCCAGTATTACACAATCAAAAAAATAAAAAAATATTATAATACATACCTTTAAGTAGTTAGTGCTGCGTCGGCGGTGTAATGTTTAAAAAATATATTTAGGATAATAGCACCGTTGTTCTATTTATCGCTTATCTAATAAAAAGAAAAAAAATATATATCACTTACTTCATTTTGTCCTATATAGTTACTTCTAAAAATGAATTTTATTTTTTTTCCGTTAATTAGACATCAACGAACAATGTGCTACGAGTTAGATTTTTTAAAACAACGAAAGGTTATCTTTAAGTAATTTAAAAAAAATCTACATTAATTAGGCATACAAAATAATAATTCGTCTCCAGACATTTTGTACACAGTGTTACGTACGGCTAGTGTTGCGAAGTAGAGACTTATTTTTTGATGGTTTCCATTTTCGGGGAATCTAAATAAGTAAGCTTGTTTCCCAAAAGGATAATAAATAATAATAGAACACCATGTGCTTGAAGGATAACAAAATGTCATAGATCATCCTTATCCTAACTTCCTAACTAATATTATAAATGCGCAAGTGAGTTTGTATAGTTACTTGTTTGTTTGTTACCTCTTTTGTGTCAACCACTGAACCTATTTAGCTTAAATTTAGTATGGATGTATATATTTCGAGACCCCGGGAATGTCCTTCATAGGATAGTTTTTATCCCTAAATTCCTATGGGGAGCGAAGCCCATGCGTACAACTAGTTACTTATAAATTGCAATTTATTTGTTTGTTTCAAACAAACTTATTTGATAATATTGATAAAAGTAGTAATGAGGTCGCTTATCTGTCATATTTATTAATACTTGTGATGTTATTAATGCAAGTGCTGAGATACACGTTGACCTTTGGCATTGCTCATTTGTTATCCAAGTGTTAAATATTCGCACGCTATCTCATTTTTTGTGCGACATCTAAACTTTAAGTTTGAGACACAATTGATAAAAAAATGACTGACGTAATTTTTGTACATGTATTTAGAATTATTCGATTTTTGAATTCTTTTTCGCCCCAACTTCGGCACATTATTTTCTTTAATACAACGAAACATGTAGAAAAATATATATGAAATAATAAAAACATATTTTCAACACATTAGCTCGGAAAGGGCTATTGGCATTTGGCTGTTGATGGATTAATTTATGTGTCTCTCGTATCACTACAGATTCGCGCATGCGCGAAATGCTCCTGGAAAAAGAAAAGCTAAGCGCGCCATACTTCTAATTTTCTTTAACGAAATTTACTGTAAGTTTAAGTAAATTGTTTTATTGTTGAAGTCTTTTTTCCTCACTGATGTGTTGGAAATCGTAGTATGGCACACGTGTGTATTGTTCATCACAAGTCTCGGCTCCATAGACACACGTGCGAGCTTCGCCCGCTTGGGTGTCAACCCGCCTCGACTGTAAAGAACAACTTACCACACTTGTATCATAAACTACTATATATATAAAGCTATATATCTGGTGGAAAGATGAAATTGTAGCTTTGGAAGTCTGATAACTAAATCTTTATACTTATGTAGGTACCTATATAATAAATAAGGTTCATTAAAATTTTCCTTCCTAGTTTTATCTGCCAAAATCAAGAGTTATAAGTTATGTATTATGTAGATACTATAATACCTAGGTATTTATGTGCGGAAATGCCACAAATGGGGTGGAAGGTAGATACTGGATACGTTATGGATCAATAAAGCGGGCGGGCAACGAACCTCATTTCAGTTCAGTTCACAATTTTTCTTAATGTTTTTACAATACAATACAATACAAAAAACTTTGTTGCACCAAAAGACTTACAATTTCGGAATAAAACAAACAATCTCTCACAGGCAACCAAAGAGAAAAGGAGTTCGAAATATATAATAAGACCTATTGCTTAAAATTAAAAAAAAGAATTGCTTCTATCTAACTTCCCTCCTATGATGAAAAAATATTTGATTATTCTATATTATCCTTTGTGTGAATGGCTAAGTGGTTAACACAACAGTGTAATAATAACAATTAGCCTATGTTCAGCCTGATGTTTCCCTATTTCAATTGTTTGAAATCTGTTCTTTTTTATTTATAGTGTGTTCGGACATGAACTAGCGATAATTTAAGGACATGCTGTTGTCATCAATACGAACAACTTTTACTAAGGGAAAAATTACGAAATCGCGAAAAAAAAATTTGTTGCTCCATACATTTATATGCGATAGGTATGTAATTACTATGGAGCAACGATTATTTTTCGCGATTTTCTAATTTTTTCCTCCTTTTGTCCTTAAATTATCGCTGCTAGTTCATCTCCAAACACACTGTACTTTTCCAACTTTTGTCTAAGAAATCTGATATAAATACTTCAGTAATTTCAGTTACGAACAAATCATTAACTAATAATCTCATAAAAATCTTTTGTTTTATTAAAGCCGACTAAAGACCTCTCCCATTAAAGAAGGGATTTTCCCATAATCACCACATTGGGACGGATTGTTAAATAGTGTATAGTTTTTGCGTAGAGTACGCTGTTACCCTTACTTCCTTTAGGCGCTTGACACACAGAAAAGACGTAAGACGTGGACGGGGCTCAGACATATATCTGATCCGCGTCCGTTTCATACAAAATGAAACAAAGCAGAACAAACAAACAGAAAAGTCGGGGCGCGAACATGACGCTTACACGCGTCTGTGTCTTACGGTAGAACATACAGAACGGACGGGGCACAGGCACGAAAGGGTGGTGGGCGGGTGAGGCCCACTCACGCGTCGTGGTGTTGCCATACATACGGATTTGTTTGTATCTGTCACGTTCGTGCCTCGTCTTTTCTTTCTGTTTTCTAAAGTCGCGACGGCGCTCCGTCTGTGCCCTGTCCGTGCCCCGTTTACGTCTTACATCTTTTCTATGTGTCTAGCGCCTTAGTCGCCTCTTACGACACCCATGTGTTAGCAATTTCATAAATCAGCCGTGATTTTATTAATACTGGCAACCCAAAATGTAAGAAAATGGTAACACCGGCCACGCTGCTGTCAATTGTCAAGTTTGACATTAGAACAATTGCCGCGTTTTTATCAGGACTCGAGATGATTGTGTTAAAGTATTAAAATGTATTTATGATACCAATACAGAATATATAAGATTTATACGAGCTCCCAGGTTTTATTTAAAAGTACCCGAATGAGGAAGTGTGTGATACCCAGACGATCCGGAGATCGTAACACATGGGAGAGGAAAGGGGTGGTGATGATGACAAATTGTATTGTACTCTGCCATCACCACACGGCAATGCAAGTCTAAACTCTTAAAAATAGCGACATGTTTATATCCAGTTCCAATAAAAATACTTTTTATGCGTTTTGCGTGGCGTTTCGCGTAAGCGAGGTCGTCGGATGCATCTGTCTGTGTGCTAGACATTATTACTCTGTGGTGCTAGGTCTATGCCGCGCGTCGGCGCGTCTGTATACGACCAGAACGTTGGCCTCTCGAAGATGAAGGTCGTGCGCGTTTAGAGGAACCGACCAATTAGAAAACCACTTTCGCGTATCATAAACTGAATATTGACACTTTGCACTATGTAAAGTTCACGCTTGGATTGCTGACCACTAGTGGCATAGCAATCATATTTCGAGCTTCTTGTTTTGGATGGCACTATAAGCTTTTAGACCCGGGATTACATACATAGTTACTGTTATAATATGATAGGAAAAATTAATACTTTATAAGAACGCTCGTGCGAGTCGTGCGCTTGGAGTAATGTACCCATACGTGTCACATCCCAAAAATGTGTACAAACAAGATTTTTACGGAAATAGTTTTTTATGTATAAAAAATCTAGGTCTATGTATTTTATTGACTTTGCTAAAACCACAGAATGTTTTTATTCAAGTATGACGACATACTTATGTATATAAAGTAAACATATACCTACATTGCGAATTACAAATGACGATTTTAGATAAAGTTGATAGTAAATTGGTGACGATAAGATTTGATAACTAAAGGTAAATTTACAAAATTATAAATAAATTTATTTAAGAAAAGCTTTAAGTAATTTTTGACAAAAAATTGTTATTATAGTGTAAAAGATTTTTTATCTGATATAATTTGTAATGACTTTGATATTAGTAAGTAGTGTATTATATTATGTTAGATTGATAGATTCATTATAAGTGATATATTTTTCTAGTATTATGATAGACAGCCTCCCTGAAAATTTGCACACCTGTGATGGTAAAACATGATTGGATGAACTTAAATGTAAATACATTGGTTGTAACTCATGTTTAGCAAAATTAATTTATCTTTATCTTTAAAAAAGTAGCACCTTTTTGATAAGAACTATTATGTAGGTAATTAAATTCAAAAACTTAATGGAAACAAAAAAAAATGTGGTAGTTATCTGTAATAGTTGATAGATAAGTAAAATCGGCGCCAAATTAGGTTATTGCCCGACTTTTGCTACTTAGGTACCTACTTGATAGTACTATAACTATAGAAACACATCATGAGATGTAGAAAGAGATCGTAAGCTTCCGTTGTATGTTACGTTTTCTACCTACTATCACAAAGTCTATTTATGTCTTGTTAATTTGATGATATTTTATATAAAAAAGCGGCCAAGTGCGTGTCGGGCCACGCGCAGTGTAGGGTTCCGTATTAACGAATGGCAACTTTGAGTTTATGCCACTAAAAACATCTAAATACTAATTTTCTATTGATATTTGTACGAAATTTTCCTTTTCCGAGTACATTTTATAAGTTAATCGCCTACAACTTTTTAATTTGTTAAACCTACTTAGCTCTGATAGTTTTCCTTTAAATTTCGTTATATATACTATAGCTGTGAATTTTTTCACGTGTCCATATATAACCGTTTAGCAAATAGATGGGGGGAACACTTGACTTTAACAAAAATATTCACTTTAAAACCAAATATTTCAAAAACGGATCCCTTACTTGAAAAACGGTGTTAACAAGCTCATAATATTTTTGAAAGACCTATTCAACGATACCACACATGCTGGGTAAGTAGAGAAAAAAAAAATTACTTTTCTCTTTACTTATACGGGAGTTAACCTTAAAAAAAAAACTTTTTCAGTATTTTATTCTACCGTTTTTTTTCCGCATAATTAATATACATATCCATGCTAAATCACAGCTTTATAATACTTATAGTCGCTGATTAAAACCGCGGAAGGACAGACAGACATGGCGAAACTATAAGGGTTCCTTGTTTACTACGGAACTCTAAAAAAGCGGCCAAGTGCGAGTCAGACTCGCCCATAAAGGGTTCCGTAGCAGCAAGTAACATAATATAAAAGTTCTTGTAGTCCGTTGTAACTTTGTTCGATGTTTAATATACGTATTAAAAAAAACTACTTACTAGATCTCGTTCAAACCAATTTCCAGTGGAAGTTTGCATGGTAATGTACATCATATATTTTTTTAAATTTTATCAATCTCTTATTCTAGAAGTTACAGGGGAGGGGCACACATTTTACGACAAAACATTACGACGTGTCAGGGAAAGAAAGAGAGACACTCATGTTTTTTTTCTCTTTCTCTCCCTGAGTGTTGTGGAACCATAGATTTGTGAACGCAGTAAAAAGAATCTTGGTCTATGCGTGGAACACTCGGTGGAACAAAGTCATTTTCATAGTAAATTATCCAACAAGAAAAATCTTATACTTTTTTAATTATAATAAAGGAAACAATCTTTTCAAATATTGGTGGGTACTGGGTTTGAACCGGGAACATCTTCCATCTCAGGCATTCGCTCTCCCAACTGAGCGTTCGACGAGATAGTCAAACTTGGAAAATTTCCTTTGACTTTAATTCGTGACGGTAATATCTTTTTTTCGCCTAGCCCCTAGATTTATTTCAAAAACAGTCAAAAGAACTGCTCTTGTTATCATTGTGGTATCATGCCTTGGACGGACAAACAAAGAAATTCCAGGGCTTGTGCAACTGCACAAACACACTGATATGCGTACCTCGGGCCACACATCAATCGATGCACTTTTGTTGTAAAACAGACTCTAAAGTCAACGTAACAAGGTGTGTACCTGATACCTGCTGATGTTTGGCTTAGTTCTTTTAGGGCACACTAAGATGTGGGTAGAGTTTACTGGTGGTTCTTTTATGTAATTCCAATCTACTGAACGGTTGTTTATGGACACACAGTATAAGCAGTAGTATATACAATATGTAACAAAAACCCTGTCCGATCTTTGTAGGAGCAACTCAGACCGTCAATATGAACAACTTTTCTTATGGGACCAATGCTAGAAACACGAAAAATTGACATTTTCGCATACACAAGTGTTCGGCCGGCTCAGCAATTTGTAGTTCGAGTTTCCAGCACTGGTCCCATAGAAAAAGTTGTTCATATTGACGGTCTGAGACTCTGAGTTGCTCTTACGAGGATCAGATCGTGTTTTCTTAACATATTGAATAACAAAGATTAAGGGGCTATCGAATTTTCCGGGGTCCAGTGCTGTCCCCATTTAAAATAAATCATTTGAAAGAAAACGGAGATATCATTCAAAATTTTGTCTTGATCAGACCCTAGATAACCCTTCAAACTATTTGGGCAGCATTGGACCCCGGAAAATTCAAGTAGTCCCTTAAAAGAAATCTATCAGAGCTAAATAGGTGAGCGACTAACTTATAAAATGTACTCATGTGTAATGGAAAAGTCACATTTCATGCATTCAATAGAAAATTAGATTTTTAGACGTTTCAGTCCCTAGAACTCCAAATCTGCATTCGCAACTATGGATCATATGGTCGGGTCACCGCCACGCACTTGGCCGGTTATTCGTGTATGTGAGTAGCCAATACTGATGTCAGAGTTTTCAAGTTTCCTAAAGGCGTAGCTATATTACTATATACTTAGGTGTTTCCAACCAACATAGGACAGGGACCTCAAACTTAAAAGTGCTAAAACTATAAAAACCCAAACTAAACCAAAAAAAAACCCTGCCTTATATTGTATTTGGTGTCAAGCTTTTTGATAAGGTGATGGTGTAAGAAATAACTACTTCATCAAACAACGCTAAGTGATAAAACAGCTTCAGATAATTCGGTAGGTCAACGGCCTCGACTTTTTTATAGCAACCAGTAAACATTCACTAATTCTCATTCATCATACCGAACACATGTTCAATGTTAAAAATTGCAAATTGAATTAGTTAAAATGAGTTTTTATCCAAGGTATCCTTGGATAAAAACTCATTTATACTAATTCAATTTGCAATTTTTACAATAGAGTTTTTATCCAAGGATACCCTTTGATTATGGATACCATACACCGTGCGATCTGGGGAAGAAAATCCTTCTAGTACCTATCTAAATACATAATTATCAGTCTTATTATAAAAACAGGACTAACTTTGTACTAGGTTTAAACCATTATCCGCCTAAAATGAAGTTGACATTGACAGGTGAGATAGTGTGATATTACTAGATGTCAACTTGATTTGGGCGGATAATGGTTTAAACCTAGTAACAAAGTTAGTCTGGGTTTTATGATAAGACGGTATGGGTTTTTTTTCCGGACATGGCTATACTCACCACAAGCGATTTGCGGGTACTTACTTTCGTGTCCTATGTGCACATACCTGCACTTTGGAGGACCTAGTCGAAGGCAACGATATTTTTGAGGTTGCCTTTTTCCGGAGTAGTCAAATATGACTTACCATCGACATGCTAAGAAGAAGATCTTAGCGCGTGCCCGGTTGCATTCTCAGCTGTGGTACTTTTTTCTCGCTTTTTCTTCTACAAATATAATAATTATGCACAGATATGTCAATTTAAAAAAAAGAGATGAAGTGGTCCGATTCTAAACCGAAAGTCACACAGCGTTGTTAGGTGATTAACTTTCTATCTAAAATAGTTAAACAATTTGATTTGTAATAAATAACCACGGTAAAAAGTTTAAGTACCTACCACCTTTAGCGTTGTCAGTTATTTTTAAACGTAACTGGAGACGGTTGAGTAACGGAATCTTAACTTTGCATTCCAAAAGAACAAAGCCCGGAACACGTCGAGAATTCCAAAACTTACGAACTGTCTTCTTTTTAAATCCTATTATATGTAAAGGAATGTCTACAAGGTGTAGAAAGGTATATAAAGGTAATCCATGCTGGTCAGGGAGAAAAGAAGAAACTTAGAATGTACAGCTGCTTATTTCCCCGCGCAGATCGTAAAAGCAGATCAAGGAAAGATGACAAAGAAGGTTTACTCGTATTAAGCGATGTTGCTAGCATAGGAACCCATCACTATTTAAATTCTTTTTCCATCCTCTCGCCCACACGCTTTAAAATGGCCTTTGATCTTGCGGCCTTGGCTTAGGCTCCATTTGCTTAGCTTAGACCGAAAATAATAATAATAAGTGTAGCCAACAAGCCGTGAGTCACCATCTACCAGGCTAAAATTTTTGTGAGTGATTTATAGGTAGATGTCCGTATCTCACTTCATAACCCAGTTATCCGGTCCACTAACATTCTATCCACATAGCCCAAACCAAGTAAATAGGTATCTCCCTGGCAAAAATAGTTCAGCAGCTATGGAGGGCTCTGTCCGTTCGTGCATCTCAATGATAGATCTCCATAGATGCAGCCATCTCACTTTTTAGATAAAAACGTACTAAAAGGCCTCTTCACGTTAGCTTTGGCCCCATTAACGCCCCAAAGGACCGGGTCCCCATGGACCTGTGGCTGAAAAGCGTACCATAATAATAATGCTTTATTGCAGACACAAAAGATCCATAGTTTGTAAAATTAAAATTGTTTACAATAAAATTATAAAATTAAAAATATTGTACAATTAAATTAACCTAGCGGCAATACCCAACCAGTGTCTGTAGTAAAATGCTCTGTCCTGCTCCATTAAGATTAAAAAACGTGATAGTAGGTATGTGTATCTATTTGTATAGAATATTGTTACTAAAGTAGGTAGGTCAGCTGGCAAAGCATTATTATCTCAGCATAAGTAGTAGTGAACTAAAACGCAGCAGGATAATTATCCCTTTGAATAATTAAAAAATTAGCTCCGTCAATTACTACTATTGAGTACAAATGATGATGATAAATGTAAACTTAGATTCTTTTAGATGGGAACGTAACGTAAGTGTATATTTTGCAGGCATATTTTGTTATAAATATTGTTTAAATAGGTATATTTGTTACGAATTTTTGTTATTTATTTAATCATTTGTACTAAATATAGTAAAAATATTTCTTTTTATATCTTTTCTTTTTTGTTATACTCTGACTGCACTCCAATCAGATTCTAGGTTAGCTGAAAGAGATCCCTTCGTGGGATAAGCCCGCCGGCGTACAATTTTTTTTTCTTAAGTCTGTTCATATTGTACTAATTTTTTTTAGTACAATAAAGAAGTAACTAACTCACTAAGTACTTAGTTATTTAGTTTTTGTTTTCTTTATTATTTAAGTACAACTTATAAGTAGTTACTTATTTTTAGATGTGTTTTTAGGTTGTAACTTTGTAAGTTGTAACTTATTTATAAAGATTCAATAAAATAAACAATTCGGTTCTCCAAACAAGCTGACCAATCAGATGATCCGTGTTTGAATGGAAAGTAAAAAGTTATGATATTTCGCTATATACGAGTATGTATGTTCCTCGGAGAAAGGTGTTAATAGGCATCTACTCTGAAAAAGGTTTCAGTGTATTTTGTTAGACATAAAGTATACAATATGAAACAAAAACCCTGTCCGATCCTTGTAGGAGCAACTCAGACCGTCAATATAAACAACTTTTCCTATGGGACCAAA
The DNA here is from genome assembly GCA_943193695.1 of Acrobasis suavella. NCBI lineage: Eukaryota > Metazoa > Arthropoda > Insecta > Lepidoptera > Pyralidae > Acrobasis > Acrobasis suavella. The sequence goes on from OW971941.1 coordinate 21,246,908, forward strand.
GCTTGAAACTCGAAAAAAAAAACAACATTGTACATACAAAAGCGTTCGGCCGGCCCGGCAATTTGTATGAAAATGTCGAATTTTTTCGAGTTTCAAGCATTGGTCACATAGGAAAAGTTGTTCATATTGACGGTCTGGTTTTTGTTACATTGTAAGTATATGTATTTCCATCTGTAGCCATATATATAATACTTATATTCCTACCTACTAAGAACCTACAAACATCAGAAGTATGTTAAGAAATTTGGATTTTTATGCACAGTTACATTTGAAGCAGGCTGAACCCTTTTGAAATTATTTAGGTCATACAAATAGTAAATTCAGAGTTGATTTTGTCCCCGTACCCTATTCCGCGAGCCGAGCCAACAAAAAGCAAAGCAACAAAAGGCGCAAATGGGCGCGGGCGTGATGCGCCCGACCATCTGACGCGCGGCAGATGTGCGCGCGCGCACGCACCGCATTGGTCCAAAACTATACCACTCGACAGATGTTCACAATTCACAAACTCAAGTTGCCTTTTATCTTTAACGAAGCTTTAATTTGAATCTAACCTTCTAGGTAAGTTTGGTACTCTAGAAAGTAGTTCTACCAAATTCGGATTAAAAAAGTTGATTGAGTGATTTTAAGTAGGTTGTACCTGCTTTAAAATAGTGATGGCTACTTCTTAGTACTCACATATAATTTATTAATTCCAGATCGTAGTCCATAGTATAATTATAAGTTAATATCATTATAATTGTAAGTTGACGTTTTTAAACAAAATGCTGCGGTACAGTTTGTTACCGCTTCTACTGTACTTGCGCTTAGAAGGCGGCAGTAAACTTAGTTGAAAGTAAGTAATCTGACGCTTAGAGCAACACGGAGAGTTCCGTGTTGCTCTATGATCTGACGTCAACAACTAGGTACCTAGGTATTAAGAAATTAAAAGAAAAAATTGACAATTATTAAGTGATACAAACTTACGCAGTAAAAAAAATTCTTGGTCTATGGATACAAATATCCAAAGATAAATAAATGATTTTTGAGTTTGACTTTGACTTTTGCTCCAGCTTATACAAATATCTTATCAAATTAAGTAAAATCTTTAATTTTAGTATTTGCTTAACCTAAATAAATAACTTTAAGTTCATCTAAGTTCAGTTACTCTTATGCCTAACTAATTAAAAAAATGATAAGATATGTGAGTGATCTTTTTTTCTGTGATATCACTGTGATAAATTAATTTGTTTTTCTAAAAGCTTACTTACGTAATTCTGAAAATACAATCTTAAATCATTCCATGTCATTGTTATGATTACATGAGACCACATTTTACACGTAACCGCATAGTAAGTACACAGTAATAGAGCTATCTATACTTAAATGTTTATCTATATATGTATCTGTTATAATATATAGTATCGTTGAGTTAGTATCCCATAACACAAGTCTCAAACTTACTTTGGGGCTAGCTCAATCTGTATTATTTGTCCACATATATTTATTTATTTTATTGGAACGAAGTTCCTTACGGCAGGCTTGGAGGAGATAGGGATTTTGCTGCACGACCGAACTGAAAAAAATGTGATAGTAAAACCGTAAGGATGACCTCGTTAAATGAGACGTGCGCAGGCGCGACAGTCGTATACACATTGTTTCGATTCTACATTAGCCGAAGGAACTTCGTTCCTACCTGGTGTCCCACGACACCACATTCTTTTTTTATTTATTATTTATCTCCGTTTGGAATTATGGGCCTTTACATCCCGGTCCTTTGGCTTGTCCATCACAACACAAAGCACTCCTGCGCAGCACAGCTGAGGATAAATAATTAAAATAAATAATATATACGGACAAATTACACTGATTGAGCTAGCCCCAAAGTAAGTTCGATACTTGTGTTATGAGTTACTAACTCAACGATACTATATTTTGGAACAAATATATATATATATATATATATATATATATATATATATATATATATATAGATAAACGTCCAAGACACAGGACAATTTGAAAAAGGCCATTTTGCCCTGCATACTTGCCCTGACCGGGGATCGAACCCAGAACCTCTGGGTGGCGGTGACCACTATGCAACCGAGAAAGCGCTAACACGAAGAAGATAATCTCGTTGTCAGTAATCTGACTAATGACCTATATACTTCGTTTTTCATTTCTAACCAACTTCCAAAGAAAGAGGAGGTTATCAATACGTTGCGTTTTTTTTTACGTATGTTAACCGATTATTTAATAACACCGGAACCGATTTGAAATTTTCTTTGTTTTGTTTGAAAGGGCATATTATCAGGTGGTCCAATACAATTTGTATCAAAATCGGTTTTGTAGTTTGGGGGTGAAGTAATTTAGTTTTAAAAAATTATAGTTCATCTAGTTATGTTGTGGACATAAGCTGCGTACTCAATGAGGAAAGTCGATGTTTTTGAAGACTTCATTAACCATTCCCGAGTCTCGACTAATGAGGTCATTCATTAACACGACGACATGGCTCCGGCTGAGTAGAATACAGCGTTAGGCATTTTTTAACCGACTCCAAAAAAGGAGGGTGTCAATTCGTCGCGTATGTTTTTTCATTTTTTGTACCACGACTCTTTTTTATTTATATATACTTCCGCGCACCAAGGAGTGGGGGGAAGCCTGAAATACAGCGTTATCTCGGACCCCGGTTCAGGGTAACACAAGCTTAGGTATTCCTTTGCCTACTTGCAAAGTTTTGTGAAACTATCTTTAGTAACTTAGAGTATGGCAATAAATGATATTTTCTTTCTTTCTTCTTCTTTCAAGACCCAAAATGCTCTGTCTGTCCCATTCGCAATAGAGACTTGATAATGTAAATCTATCTATATCTAGGTAAATACTTATTTAAATACATATTAATTTCGTCTATTCAGAATTCCTAAAGGCTGTTTCACGGGCTGTGTGGTTTTACTACTTTTAATCAACATCAGAAAAAGTTATAATTAAAAGAAATATATATTTTTAAACAAACTTTCATCCGAAGTATATTAACATACCACACTTTTATCTAGAACAAAGAATTTAGAAATTTAAAGTGATTCTCAAAACGAATCAAGCGAGCCTAAATTCGATGGGGATGCGGCGTTTTATAGAGTTTCTATCGTTGACTTCCTACTCCATCATCGGATCAGCTTAGGGCTTCCAATACCGGGATCCCGGTATTGCTCAATACCGGTATTTGTCGATTTTTCGGCCTGTTTTCAATACCGGTATTGAAATTCAATACCGGTTTCAATTCCGAAATCGGTGATTTTAGCCGTGACGCCACGCTTTGTCTACTGACGCTTGTTTGAGGTTCATACTGCGAAAACTAGATGAAGCTAAAAACACCTTCAATCGAAACCTTGCCGAAGCTCTCAGGTTTCGCATAAAACAGCCACCACCAAGTGAAATCCACAAAGTCTTTGTTGATTTGTTAACGCGAGTTAAGTTAACAGTAGCAGCTCATGAGTCATGCTCTACCATACAGATAGACAGTGACAGCAGCAGCAGCAGCAGCGAAGATATTCCTTTATTTTCTCTGGATCCGATGTCTTGATAACGAAAAACAACTGGGAGCTGAAATTGAGGAAAAAACTCGAGGAAAAGTATCTACACGCCAAGATTCCTCAAAAACAGATATCGACACCATTGTAAGAGTTGAAATGGGTGTGTATGATAGCACTGCAAGTGGCCGAGAGAAGTATTTCGATATCGTTTATAATTATTTGTTGTGCATTCCATCCACAAGTGTGGAGGTAGAGAGAGCCTTTTCTTCAGTCAGGTATTTGTGCTATCGATTAAGAAGCTCTCTCTTGGAAAAAACCTTTGATGCTCTCTCTTTCTTTAAGACCCATTATGAAAAAGAAAAAAGTCTAAAACAGTAGAGATCCCGAAATTAAAGAAAAAAATATATGATCTCACGTAAAATTCAAAGAATAGAAAAATTCTAATTAATTCAAAAATTATGAAAACAGTGTTTTTTTTTCTTATTTGGGGAGACTGAAGTGATATTTTTGTTATTAGATAATATTGATAAGATCAGTTTTATTTTAAATATTTTGATATACCTAACTGTTTTGCTTGTTATAAAGAGCCAGTATTTTTTTTATTTTAGATTTTTTGTCATAATCGCTTTATAATATATAGCGAGGTTGCCTGAAAGAAATTGCTTAGCGATAAGGCCGCCTTTTGCGCATTTCATAGTTTTTAAGATAATTATTCTAAGATTAAAAACTGATTTGATGCCAATTAATAGAAAAAAAGACTGCTTTGATGACAGTTAGAACTGTAAAACTGCATGACGATGATAGTTGTTGATAAATTTGTAAAAATATTTAAAGTTGTATTAGGAAAACCTGTAGTGATTTAGTTTGTTACAATTGTTGTATATGATTAAAAGTTGATTTTTAATGACCTATGTTTTGATTTTAGCTTAATACTTCCAAAAAAGAACTTTTTGAAAAAAAAATTCGGTTTTCCACCTCAATACCGGAATTCCGGTATTAATACAGATTTTGAAAAATTTTCCGGTATTGATACCGGTATTCAAAATATCCGGTATTTGGAAGCCCTAGATCAGCTCCATGTCATCACAATACTGCATTGTCACGCATTATAAGCATGCGTGCAAAATTTCAACTCAATCGGAAACCGGGAATTTGATTACAGACAGACAGACAGTCAACGGGACAGTCTTTAACTAAGATGAGAGTAATGTTCTTAAACTTGTAACATACCTACAATATATAAAAATACAAAACAAACGGAAAGTACTTAGATGTAAAACAGTTACTTCAACTAAGAATTTTTATTTTAAAAAACTTATTGTCAATACATTCTTCGGCCACACTGCCCTGCAACTGGGTCGAGACGTTAATATCTATGTCTGGTGCAAAGGGCGGAGTAGGTACAATAGCTACTTGTGAATAACTTGACTCGAGCCAATATTATGTAATTTATGCTCGAGCGCTGAAACCATGCCCCTCTTCGTTCAGCGGAGAAAGTCAGGATTTTGACCGGAATATCATTCTATTTAGTTAATGGACACTTAATGTTATATTTATGCAATAAGTAAAAAAACGACCAAGTGCGTGTCGGGCCACGCGCAGTGTAGGGTTTCATGGTTACTAATGCTGACCGATCACGCGACTAAAAACGTCTAAAAACTAATCTTCTATTTAAGACAGTTTTCTTTTCAGAGTACATTTATTACTTGGTCACCTACAACTTTTGAATTTACAAACCCTGCTTAGTTTTCCTTTGAACTCCGTTAGGTATATATGTATAGACAGTACCTACTAGTACTTATTCTGTGGTTTAGGTCCGGAGTAGGAGCGTATCACGTCACTTTTCAGTAAAAATTGTACCAAGAACTTGAAATTCGCTGTGACTTCGTAATTTTTTGTAAGTCCTCAAAATACGTGTAGAATATTTTATAATAATCCATTTGATGGGCAATTATAATGTTCAGTCATCATGCCTATTGCGTTTTATATATCAAGTACTTACATTTTGCAGGATCAGTGGCCTGTGAGGACGAAACGATAGGCCCTATCTTCATCAAAGAGCCCCCGAACCGCGTGGACTTCAGCAATACGACCGGCGCTGTGGTGGAGTGTGCAGCGCGAGGCTCCCCCGCGCCCGACGTCATCTGGGTGCGCTCGGACGGGACTGCGGTCGGCGATGTCCCCGGATTGCGACAGGTGCACACAAACCTTTGCTAAACCTATTCTAGACCGAGTGTGAAAGTGTCAGACATACGTGCAACCAAAATCTTGAGCTAACCACCAGCTATTTCGATCTCTAGCTATTTTTCTCCAATCATCGCTCAAGAGCATCAGATCACGTTTAAAACGGATGTATCAATAAAAATAGGGCAGATGCATTTTTTTTTCGTTGTGCTATGGAAAGAATTCCTAAAAATAGGCACATCTTAGAAAAAAATACCTTGTTAATCCACAATCTCTTTAAGACTACGTCTCGGAGCGCCTTAGAAAGACCGCGTAACAGCTAGTGATGGGAGTTGCATAAATACTCAATCAACCCATTTGAATATTTACTCAGAAGGTTGAGTAAATACCCTATAGATATCTTAATTTATCCATTTGGTGAGTAGATTGATTTCTATGAGTTGCGATTTATTTCATATTCATTCTTTCATGTTTTCATGACCATTTTGAAACTTAAATCTAGTATACACTTGCAATTCATTATTCTTGTCGGAAAGTGTGTGCATACGCCATGACATGCTTAAAATGTCGGTAAACGTTAAATGCGACGCTAAAATATATGAAAATACTATACTAATCATACACTGAAAGTAGGCTTCTTTGACTAATTAAAAGACACCAAATGCAATGTCAATATATGAGCACGTTCTATTTACTCTATTTATTAAATCTAGTGAGTAAATACTCAAATGGATAGATTGAGTACTATCCACTGCCCATCTCTAGCTGTTACGCGACGCAACTTGCGTCCCGTCTGTTGCAGCACTAAAGGCCTTTTTTACGTAAATGCTTCAAAATCAGAGACATATATCAAAATCTACTCATTATGCATTTTCTCTATTGAAATTATTTGGTCATTTTTTATTCTCTCATCTTAAAAAAAAATTACCCAGGATTCCATTACCCTATTCTACTGAGTCCTGGTTCACGTATCGATTTATCCTTATTTTTTTTTATCTGGACAGGTGTTACCTAACGGCAACTTGGTATTCCCTCCCTTCCGCGCCGAGGACTACCGGCAGGAGGTGCACGCACAGGTGTACGCATGCCTGGCTCGCAACCCTGTCGGCACAATCCACTCCCGAGACGTGAACCTGCGAGCTGGTAAGTTCCTTGGCGTTTTAATCAAATAAACGTGCACCAAAGTTCTGTACAATACAAAGTGTAGGTAACGGAAATGGGGTATCAACCCGAAAGGGAGTTAACATATTAATCATTGTGAACAACTTTTAGTATGGAACCAGCCCAAAAATCGTAAAAAAAATTCAAACCTCCATACAAAATTGACGTTTTTTACGAATTTAGCTAGGGATGGTCCGATAGTAAAAGTTGTTTACTCGCTTTCGGGTAGATACCCCTTTCCGTTACACGTTGTATAACATCTAACAAAATATACTGAAACTATGTTACGGGGTAATTCGGTCCCTATTACTGTAAAAACTTTTCCCGAAGAAAATATTATACAGGAACAGGAAAAAAAATTTTCGCTTTCCGTACGTAAACTCTGATCAGCTGATCGGTCAACTTATGTGGGAGGTCAAACATTATTTTTTATATTTCGGTATATGTTCTTGGGGAAAGTCGGAATGAGTCCACCCTTAAAGAGTTTCACTGCCTCAGTATATTTCGTTAGACCGTGTATAATTATTATAATTTTTAAGCTAAGCTGAAATATTAAGTAGATACATGTTTGACATATCGGACTGGCTAAAGAGTCAAGATGGCATTTGCGAGCCGCGCTAATCCTCTAAATATAGGTACCTTTTAAATCTTCTTCTTTAAATTAGAGCCCTGGCACCCGGGCCCTTCATGCCTAGTCCGATCCTGGACATATCATGCCGGTACCTATACCATATCCAGCAAACTATAATACTATGGAAGCATAATCAAGCGCGAAATATTACCCCATTAAAGTACATTCAAATAACAGGTACTTAAAATCTATATCTAGTTTTCCGCCAATATTGCTACTTAAGGGGCTACATGAATTTTCCGGGGTCCAGTGCTGCCCCCATTTGAAATAAATCTATTAAAAGGAAACGAAGATTTCATTTAAAATTTTGTCTTGATCAGACCCTAGACAACCCTTCAAACTATTGTTTACAGTTTAAAGTGAGAACGTAAAGCTTTTCTACGCACAATTGCGAAAAACGGCCACTTTTGGCGTATGTGCGTAGAAAAGCTTCATGATCTCAATACAAACAGTAAACAGTAGTTCATAAAATAGTTTGAAGGGTTATCTAGGGTCTGATCAAGACAAAATTTTAAATGATATTTCCGTTTTTTTTTTTAAATGATTTATTTAAAATGGGGGCAGCATTGGACCCCGGAAAATTCATGTAGCCCCTTAACGCCAATTGCTGGACCAATCAGCAACTACTGGGTACCGCTGCGTCATTGCGGACATTGGTCGACAGTTGACGCTGCTGCGTCATGCGACAGTTATTTTATATAAATTTTGTGGGGCTATTTTGGGCGATACAGTTAGTAATATTCCATAGAATAATAATTCGCTGTCCTAATACAACTCGAGAAAAAGGTTAGGTATATCAATTTGAATAAATCAGAGAAAAATCATGTATCTACTTAGTATATACGTAAGTACTTTTATTTATGTATGAAGGAGTATAATAATTGAGGTCATTCAGTATTGACCATATATAAGTAATAATTTTAAACCTCAAGACAGTATCTCTAACTCTTTGTTCTCAGATTATACTTTATATGTCTAGCTGCAACGTGTGAGCGTTATCTCGAAATATGACCCTTGTAATAATTTATTTACAAGACAGTTGATATTCTGAGAATGATGCAGTTTGTTTTATTGTTAGCAGCATTGTAGAGATTAAATCATTTCACAGCACTCTGTGCAACATGTGTCCAAATATAGACACTTGCCGTAGTCCCTTATATACAATTTGTATTTTTTATACTTGATCAAACGAAGTATGCGGATATAAGACGAAATATTATCGACAAAAAATGGAAAAAATACACATTGTATTTATTGAAACTTACCATGGAAGCTCAACGGCCTATGCATACGATAACGATCTAGAGCGATTACAGAATATACAAAACTTCTGTAATATATATTTAAATTTATTACAGAAGTTTAGCTATTTCATTTATTTATAGCATATAATAATATATAATTGCTTTAATATATAAGCATATAAAATATTTCTATGTTGTACAATAATTTTACAAGATTCATATAAGGAATTCCTTATTACTTGTAGTAAAGTCGCTCATAAGTTACACGAAGACAGACTACTTATTTACTCACGTCGTAGATTTCACATTTATACTTCTTACATTGCCTATAATCTGAACGTCATCTTTCAAAACACGCAATGTACTCGCAGTTCCGTTACAAGGTACGTTTAAAAAACTAATACCCGACAACGGGAGGCATATTCAGCTAACAATGAAAATATTTTTGAAATGCGCTAATTAAGACCTTTCATTCGATACCCCAATCAAATATGAAACAAAAAAAATTTTACTCCCACTTTTTTGTATGTAATATTCGTTATATACATTTTTTGCTTACAAATTGTAGTCTATGTCACCCTGACGATAGTGACGAATCGATTGACATATGATTTGTAAAAATTGGACAAGCGATTCGAATGCTACAGTAGAACAGACATACATACAAACACACATGACTGCTAAAATCATTACCCTTCCTCTGGCTTAGTCGTTTGTTATAGCGGCTTTTTAATATTACGAGTTATACAGGGTGTTTTTTAAATCACTGGCATCCTTTCTACTGGTGAAAGTACTCATGAATATGAACAACATTTTGTATGGGACCAACTCAATCCAACCGAAAAAAAATCAGCTGTTCCATACTATTTTACGATACTTAGAATCCCGAAATGTATGGAACAGCTGATTTTTTTTCGGTTGGATTGAGTCTGTCCCATACAAAAAGTTGCTCATATACATGAGTACTTTCACCAGTAGAAAGGATGCCAATGATTTTAAAAACACCCTGTATATAACAGATTATAGAGAGTCACAACACTCACAACAACAAAATAAAGATAAGTGACAATGATCCTTGACCGACATTTGTACTGTAGCTGCTATTAAGGACATCGTTTATTTTAGTTTGTGGACTAAATGAAAATAACAGACAAACATGTTAACAGAACTATGAACAAAGTCGGTATCCAACTGTTAATTAACGTTAACATTTTGAGTTACAGATTCATTAACATTTAAAAAAATAACGGATGCATAATTTTTTTTATTCACCCTTTTTAAAGACCTGTCTGATAAGCAGAGTTCGGATAATCGGATGCATATTTACCTAAACTTATTTTTTGGCTAAGAAAATATGGAGACGGCTTCTTTTTTCGGAATTGTCTTTTTCAATGTCGGGATTCGAAAAAAATCAGGGATTTTGAACTAATCGGATATAAAACAAATTACGAATTTACGAGTTAGTTGGTTACCTACCTATCAGATTATAATATTAATTTATAATTATAAAATATATATTTTTTTTTTATAAAATAACTAGCTACTAAGCTTCGAACATCATAAATTAATTCATAATGGATATTCGCAAGCATCTGCACTTAAACTGAATTTTAAACGTCGATGCAAATGTATTAAGTATTTGAAAGGTGAAAGAGGAAGGGTAGCATGTGCTAAAAAAAGACAAAAATACATTATTTTTTTTATTAAATAAAGTTGCTCCACCGACAAGAGTTGAACTCTTAAGTTAAAGAATAAGAAAATTATATATACATAGTGTTTTGATAACAATCTTAATCACTATCTATCTCTATGATTTGGTCACTGGAATCTGATGTTTGTGTTGAACATGATGGTTTTTCGTCAGATTCCTGTGACTGTTCTTTATTGCTAACTCTATTGACATCTAAAGAATTGCAATAAATAACAATAATTTTCTCCAAATTTTCAATAGTCAGTCTATTTCTTTTAACATTTAAGATCCATTTAAATATAGAAAATGATCTTTCCACATCTACTGATGTAAGTGGCGCAAATTTATATATACTAGCACAATTGTCTGTACTCATTTTTTCACTTATTTCCCTTAAAACATCAAAATCGGGGTTTCTGTCCATAAGTTGTTCCATTTTGTTTATTAACGTATTATTTAAAGTTTCATTAATAGTAAATCTTACATCATCAAATATTTCAAACACTTCACTTATAGATAGGTCGCGTTTTTCCAGCTTAACAATTGAAGTATTTAAAATTTCGAAATTTTCGCTTAAATAGTTTAAATCAATCTTTAAATTTGGTTTAGCTAGCACTGCCTTGACATTTCTAATAGATATTGCTTCATTGCTATCCAAAAGAGCGACAACACTTGAAATTTTGTCTAAATGTTTGGCATAGTAAAAGGCTGCCTCCAACCATGTTCCCCACCTAGTAATAACTGGTTCTGGAGGCAAGGATAAATTTGGATGTAACTCCTTAAAAATTCGAATCCTGTTAGGGGATTTTAAAAATATTTTCTTCACATTATTAATTAAAATGTCTACATCACTATAGTTTAAACGTAATGTTTCTGTTAACCTATGCAAGGCGTGAGCTAAACAAGTGAAATGTTTTAAATTGGGAAACGTGTTTTTTAATATTTTGCCAGCTAGTAACATATATGCTACGCTATCGGTACATAATATTAAAACATCTTGTACTTTATTTTCGAATTGACATCCCCATAAGTTTTTTAAACATTGAATCACAAACTCTGCTACTGAGCGACCATTAACCACATCTAAAGCTTGACAGGTTAGCAAGTATATTGGTTCTGAAACATTTTCACTTAGAGGTTTTACTAAAAAGTTTACAACAAATCGACCCAGACTGTCAGTGGTTTCGTCTAACGATATCCAAATCTTTTTGTTTTGTATTTTACTTTGGATACGTTTCATTTTATTGTCGTAAATTTCACTCAAGTACTTCTTTCTCAGCAAAGACTCACTTGGAATGGTTCTGTCTTTGTTGTTACATTTACAAACGTATTTTTCGAAAAAATTGCGAAAATTAGGGTTGTCAACTTTTGACCATGGTATGTTGCACATAATTAGAAAATGAACCAGATCAAAATAAAAATCACTTGGCGCTGCTGCTTGAACACCACGATGTTTTTGTGACTTCAGATGTCGGTTGAAAATAGTTTTCTTTGCACTTAAACGTGTCTCACATTTTGTGCAAGTTATACTGCTAGTTGCCGGATCGTAAAACATCTCTGGGTAATTTCTTATCCATGATTGAGCTATGTCTTCTTTTTGAGTTGATTCCGCCATTATGGCTGAAAAGAAGACTATTCGTTAATTATTTTAACACTCTGTATTGTATTGCAAATACTCGTATGAACTGTTTTAGAACAAGTTGCAGAATACAATGTGTAAGCGCAATAGGTACATACAATTAATTAATACATTTTTTTGTAAAATACAATAATCCTTACCTTGTAAATACAAGACGCAACGCAGAGTTCCGAGATCCGTAGCACAAGACGTCGTTTCAAGAAAAACTAAAATCCAAAACCAAATCACGATGCAAATCAGAATCCGTTGTTGAATAGCCAAATCGTTAGAAAATTGCAAAGGAACACAAAACACACCCGTACGCATGGCAAGCAAAGCGACGAATATTTTCAAGTAACTAATAGATAGATAAGATAACAAAAGACATGCATTACCGGGGTTTCTTGCACCTACCTGCACACAAACCGGTTTTGAGAATGCCGTCTCACTCGCACAAGCAGCCAAAGTTACCTATCCGTCTCACTCGCACATTCACATTTATAACGCTTTTTTAAACATAACGAGAATTGTAAATTCAAAACTGAAATTGATCTCCATTTATTTTTCGATATATTCTATAATAGTTAAAATCTTAACGTTAGTAAATGTGCAGCTAAGTGCACAAGCTTTACAATGTTATTCAAATATTGTTCTCAACGCAAATAATTACGGCTCCTCATTTAAAAACCTTTATTTGAGTGTGCATTCAATTATATTTATAACCAAAACGCTAACGGTATTCATCCCGAAACATTCGGGTTTTTTTCCATACAAGTAATGTACATACAAATAATATATTGTAATAGAAAACACTACAAACGTAATTAAAATACATTTAATTCTATATTCCGAACATTAAACGCATCAATTCCGAAATCCCGAAATCTTTACGATAAAGAAGTGCTTTCCATACTAAGCCGCCGGTCAACTTTAGGTAAATATGCATCCGATTATCCGATCTCTGCTGATAAGTCATTGCGTTATAAGAGTTAGAACTTACTTCCGAACGTAACACAATGAAATTTTAAAATGCAATTTCTATTAGGAGTTAACGATTAACTTTAGCATCGCAAACGTAACGCCTTAAGAAGTTAATCGTAGCTAACAGTGATAGCAACCGATTAGCGACAGCTTATTTTAAGTTCGTCTGTTTCAACTAGTTTGGAAAAAGGTTGTGTTTAAAATTAAATTTTATTAGCTTAGAAATTAAATTTAGAGTTATTTTTATGTATGAATAGTACATTCATACATAAAAATAACTCTTTCAAGGACTTTACCAGCATCAGCGAGTAAAAGTGAATCATCTCTACTTACGTGTGAATCAGTGACTCAACTTTAGTCACTCGCCATTATTATTTCTTACTATAACTTGCATTCCCAATAAGTCAAACTTATATAAACAATATTGTCACGTTATTATCTCTTAAGGGTTAGACTGGGCATTAGGTAGCGAGATTGAAAAAGCCCACGGATGGCATGATGTTGTGCAAGAGGGACAACAGTAGAGATGTAAAAATTCCGTATTCCAAACGATCAGGTATTAAATAAGTTTCATACAATAACTTACGGTAATTTTCGTATTTTTGGTATTTTATTTTTAATTGATAAATTCAATTTTCTACCATTTTTCATATTATTGGTGTCTGTTAAGTACATTATCAAATATAGAATAAGACTATTGATGATCATGATTAAATTATGTATCAGTATTACTGCAAGTAGGTAATTAAATCTTATTACACTAGCGACTCGCCACTTCACAATGATCAAAGTAGAGGTTTGCTCCGGAGCGAAATTTTGGAAACAGATCGAATTTACCGGTTTTTCAGCGATCACCAGAGCATAAAGCATTAACCAGTCAAATGCAAGTTAAATTCTTAATGAGAGGGTTCCGTAAGATAGTGTGTTTTTAAACCAACCAAAAAATACTAATAGTGGAAGGTCACTAGATATTGAAATGGAAGGGGTACGGCCTGCAGCAACGGTTATGGTTAGGGACGTCTTTTTTTTTTCTTTTACAGCATAGGATTACGGGACTTACAACCATGTCGGTCAAAAGTCTGCCGGGCAACAGTTTGTCGCACAACTGAGGTACTTTCCCTATTTATTTTGAGTTGGGCAGATCCCAAACATTTTACCAACGTTACAGCCCCATGGAATCTAATAGACTGAAGAACTGCGATATAAGTATGGACAAATTGTCACTGTGACCGCAATAGTCTAGGATCCTTCAAGGAATAGTTTAGTATGAATATAATGGTAGTTTAAGCGCCACGGACAGGACATTGGCCTCACTCGTATAAGGGCAGGCCAAATTAGGCCAATCAATTGATCAGCCGCATCAGTAAATCCACTCGGGCTGACATAGAAGTCAATGAATCGATTAGAAACACAGATAATATAATAACCACACCAATAAGTACCTAAGTGGCTGTTAACTATCGGTTAACTTTGTGGAGAGGTTAAGTGGTAGATAATTGGGTAGTTACATGTCAATATTTCAGTGACGGAGCAGTAATTTAGGCGTGTACAAACACATACGCGTATTAACGTGGTAGGGGCATACCCGTAATAAAACGAACCACGTACTATAATAGATCACTATAGTATAATTAAATTAAAATAACCAAAAAGCCAAAGTATTTGACTTCCCACACAAATTGGGCCCCGGGCGGCTGGACACTTTTGTATGGAAATTCCGAAATTTCTTTTTGTGTTTTGGCTGTTATTTTAATTCATTATACAATAGACAGATCTAGTATAGCCCGTGATTCGCTTTTTACGGGTATGTTCCTTCCACGCTGTATAGGGCGATTTTAACACCCAACCCTAAAGTCAAGGAAAAAATTTACATATTCTGTCATGATAATATGATAAAAACCAAAGATATGTATATCAGCTGGCAAATGCATAAGTATCAAAAATCTCCTATTCGTATGTTACCGCCTCGCGGGCGGCAGTCCAAGGCGGCTTTTTCTGTTTCTGTAACATAACATTCATAATATGATTGTAACACACCTCTTGAGATCCCTGTATTAAATTTATGCACCATTGTAAACAACAATGAAACGTTTTCTATTTAATTATTACAATTGTTTTTATTCTGTAATTGCTCTTAGATTATAAAAAACGTCCTAAATATAATAAGTCTTCTGTAGAAATAGTCCTTTATTATTACAGGGTCATCATATCATGAATCTTACCATAATTTAAGCTAAACATAGTTATATCGTAAGTTAATACCTCTTTTTTACAGGACGAACCATTAATTTGTTTTTCGCGATATTTAATAATGTAGAAGTAAAATAATTTTGTGTCAGCGGTAACTCAGCAGTATGACACGGACGTTAACAAGGAGTACGTGATAGTGGGCAACAGTATCGTGCTCAAGTGCCAGGTCCCTTCCTTCGTCGCCGATTTCATTGAGGTGCTGTCATGGCACACCGATAAGAACGAAGACTTCACTCCCGGCGATAACTATGGTTAATGCCATTCCGGTACATCACCTTTTACCAATTCGCCATCCCTCCATTACATGTCCTTATCTCCTATTAATTGCATAAATAACTTCGCAGTTGTGCAGCAATTGTATGAATCAGAAGTCAATAACGAATACGTAATTCGAGGGAATGCCGCCATCTTAAAATGCTCCATTCCTTCTTTCGTGGCGGACTTTGTGAATGTTGTGTCCTGGCATGATGAAGCTGGCAGCACTTACGCTCGATCTGTCGAAGAAAATAAGGAAGGCGACGGTATCTTAGACATTAATAATATACATTCCGCAGTCCTCTCCATATTACATACAGTTCCCAATCAATGAATTCCAGTGGTCGCCCAGTACTACGAG
Source organism: Acrobasis suavella (assembly GCA_943193695.1). NCBI lineage: Eukaryota > Metazoa > Arthropoda > Insecta > Lepidoptera > Pyralidae > Acrobasis > Acrobasis suavella. The sequence continues at coordinate 21,262,789 of OW971941.1, forward strand.
GCTGAGGTAGTCTCCGAGTACGTGATCCGTGGAAACACTGCTGTGCTTAAATGCAATATCCCATCGTTCGTGGCCGACTTTGTTAAAGTAGAAGCCTGGGTCGATTCTGATGCAGGAGAATATTTACCGACCGATGACATCGGTATTTGCCAATTTTTCTAACTATATTGTACTCATTTCCTCTCCTGATTCCTTCTTTTTTCAGTTGTAAATCAATTCTATGAAGCTGAAATCCTAACGGAATACGTCATACGTGGAAACGCTGCAGTCTTAAAATGTTCTATACCCTCCTTTGTCGCGGATTTTGTAAAGGTAGAGGAATGGCTTGACGAAGGAGGAGCAGTCATTAATTATTCTAAAGACCTCGGTAACAATAGCCTCGCTCGCTAACAATGACTCCTATATCTATCACTTCCCATTTAACCACATGTCACACACCTTAGCCTATCGATCCCTTCTAAGTATCTGTTTGATATTCAACAGTCGTGTCGCAGTATTACGTGACTGAAGCCGAAAACGAATATGTGATTAGAGGGAACACTGCTATTGTCCACTGTAAGATTCCATCTTTCGTTAGCGACTTCGTGTATGTTGAAGCTTGGATCATAGATGAGAAAGAAACGCTTACCATCAATAATACTAAACCATCGGACGGTACATGTATAGTTTAAATTACCTGTTTGTAATTATCCTTTCCTACCACCCAATCCTTATGAAAGTATTATACCTAAATGATGTTCTCCAGTGGTGTCACAACCATACGAGGCCGAGGCAGACAATGAATACGTCATTCGCGGCAATGCAGCTATCATGAAATGCGAAGTACCAAGTTTCGTATCAGATTTTGTATACGTGGAAATGTGGACAGATAGCGAAGGTGGAACATACTATCCGGGAAAGGAAGAGGGTACTTGTAAACCTTGAACATAATGAGTTCCCTTTCCCCTTATCCTACTTTTGATTTCTGTCTCAGCGGTGCTACAGACATACGAAGCTAGAGTCAACGACGAATTTGTATTGCGAGGCAACACAGCTATCTTGAAGTGCATCGTGCCTTCTTTTGTAGCGGACTTCGTTCATGTCATAGCTTGGATCATGGACAACGACACTATTTCTGCTGAGGAACAAAAAAATGTGGCTTTTGGTATGAGTCACTGTTTTCAGATAGGCTTTATACTCCTTTCCCAAATGCGCTAAATCCATTGAACCCAGCCATAATTGGTATTGTTTTTTATCTTGTGCAGTGGTGCGTCAGACGTATGAGCCTCGCGTGACCGATGAAGATGTTCTGCGCGGAAACTCCGCTATTGTTAAGTGTACGATTCCTTCTTTCGTGGCGGATTACGTCCATGTTGTGGAATGGGTGACGGGCCAAGACTCCCTCTCGGCATTTTCGTTAAACGGCTCCAACTCCAATTACGGTAATCGAGAATGTCGGCGTGACCTCAATTGTTTCTATCCGCTCCACCAAATCCCCGGGACACTATCCAATGCATTAAGCCCTAGTGTTTAAAGGCAATTGTTTGATATTTCAGCCGTGAACCAATTCTACGAGTCACAGGTGTATGACATCTACGTTATTCGCGGCAACGCTGCAGTCTTCAAGTGTCACATTCCTTCTTTTGTATCTGATCATGTACAAGTGGTGTCTTGGCACGATACTGAAGGCGGAGAGTATGCATTGAATGAGAATTATGGTATCAGTTTATTTCTGCAATAATAACTCCCTCTTTATGTCCTGTCCTCCAACAATTAGTTTCGATATTCTCGTAGTAAATATGTTGTTATTTTTCTTACTTTAAAGTGTTTTTTCAGTCGTGTCTCAAGCATACACAGTAAATCTGGTCGAAGAAAATGTTTTAAGAGGAAATGCTGCTATACTTAAATGTTTGATTCCAAGTTTTGTGTCAGAGTACGTAATAATTGATTCTTGGATAATCTCTGAAGATGACAAAGAAAAAGAAATTAAAATGCGAAATACATTAAACAAAGAGGGTATACATAAATGTAATCCAAAATTAAGCAATACCTATAGATCCAAAGTCCTATCTTATCATTCCAACAGGATTCATTGGTTAGGATTTTCACTCGATATTCTTTGTAAATTGCAGTAGTGACCCAAGCGTATACAGTGAATCTCATGGAGGAGAGCGTATTACGCGGAAATGCTGCTATTTTGAAATGCCATATTTCTACATTCGTCACAGAATATGTGAGCGTTTCTTCCTGGATAATCTCTGAAGAAGGTTCAGAAGAATTGGAAATCAAAGAAGATTCTAATCTGAACTTGGGTATCTACTCATTGTTGAGCTGCTAAATGCTTCCTGTCCTTATTCCTTTACGTTATCATTTCAGTGGTGTCCCAAGCGTACACGGTTAATCTGATGGAAGAAAACGTCTTGCGTGGCAATTCAGCAATAGTCAAATGTCACATACCTAGCTTTGTAACAGAATATGTTACTGTTTCGTCTTGGATAATATCAGAAGATGACGTTGATAAGATTGAAATTAAAATAGATGAATCGTATAATTTAGGTATTCATGAAATATGCTTCCTTCGACCAGTAAGTCCTTACCTCAAGCGAAGCCTTCCTATTCCTGAAAGCTTGACAAAAATGTTTCTTTTACAGTGGTATCCCAATCGTATACAGTGAATCTTTGGGAAGAGAATGTCTTACGCGGTAACGCGGCTATACTAAAGTGTCACATCCCAAGTTTTGTCACCGAGTACGTCACGATCACTTCCTGGATCATTTCTGAAAAGGATCAAGATGATATTGAAATTAATTTAGATTCTTATTCTAATTTAGGTAATAGTGAGACTCCCTTTGGCATTCAAAAAATCCTTTACCTATCCTGTCCAACAAAGGATTCCTTATCAAAACTTTTATTTTTCAGGTAGGCAGGTATTTTTTATTTTCTTAGGCAGATACCTTTAGTGAGTAAAAATATTACCAAGCCTTCATTTATTTAATTTTGAAAGTAATTAACTATATTGTCCATTTCAGTCGTGTCGCAAGCATATGACGTCAAATTTTGGGAAGAATACGTTTTGCGTGGTAACGCAGCTATTCTGAAATGCCAAGTCCCGAGTTTTGTATCAGAATATGTGTCCGTTAGTTCTTGGATTATCTCGGAAGACGAGAATGAGGCCGAAATAAAAATTGACGATTCGTCGAACTTGGGTACTGATCGAATCTGCAATACTCGCAATCCTACTCCTTTCCCTATATCCTTTTATATCCTTACACGTTGATTAGGGTCTCGTCTCTCATTCTGAATTTAGGTTGATAACAGTATGTAATTATGTCATAAAAATAGAATATGCTAATTATCTCTCAATTGTATTTTTTTTGTATCATGACGTCATATTGTTTCAGTGGTTTCTCAAGCTTACGCTGTAAATCTAATGGAAGAATACGTTTTGCGCGGGAACGCTGCCATTCTTAAATGCCATATACCTAGTTTTGTTTCGGAGTATGTTACGGTTGTATCGTGGATCATCAGCGAGAATTCAGAAGAGCTTGAAATCAAGCTAGAATCATCGCAGAATCGAGAGGGTACGAATCATCTATTGGTCTTTAGCCACGCTCGGCTATGTACGTTGTGATGACTAGGTTACTGTTCCTAACGATGGTTTCCTGTGGATCCACAGGCCTAACGGCCTACCTTTCCTTACTTCCTCCTTCCTTAGACTAATGCATGCAATGAAGTTTATAAGTAAATTGCAACCTTATGTTGCATTGCTTTAAATGATTTATAAAATGAAATACAGATAGTTGAAACGTTGACAGACTTTTTCAATTGCATGTTTATTCTTTCAGAGGGAAAATATTTGGTACTCCCATCTGGTGAATTGCATATAAGAGATGTTGGACCCGAAGACGGATATAAGTCCTATCAATGTCGCACTAAGCACAGACTGACAGGCGAAACACGGCTATCCGCAACCAAGGGACGATTGGTGATTACTGGTAAGTGTTTTCTTCTGTCCATTTTTATGCATTTGCATTGATGGTACCGATTCAAAAGTTAACCTATTTTGGTACTGGAAGTACATTCACAAAAAATAATTCGACGTTAATTAAATTTATTCTGTAAGTATATTTATAAATTGTGTGAATTCGTGCCATCAATGAAAAAACTTTTTGTGAAAATGATGCTGTTCGTATCGAAATACTTAGTCTTATAAATAATCAGGTTGCAAATCACCACACAAATTTAATCTGTATTAAGGAATGAACGAATGAAAAACAACAAAAATCCTCAAAATCATTTGTACGTTCACAGGATCTTTGCGAAATGCGTCCACTCAACTATGATGTCGTGCAATACGTACAATAAGTATAGTAAAACTGTAGATACTTGTAGAAAAAAAAAACGGGTCTCTGAGTAAATCAATAGCAAATTATTTTCACTTAAAGTTTTTCTGTACTTTCTTCTATTGAAGTAGCTTTTTTTAAGTATTGCTAGAATAATATAGATACTTACAATGAAATACGGACTAATGACTTAATTACAAATTTTGGGTTTGTCTATAGTTCAGAACATAGTTCGTTTTAATATCTTTACAGAGCCAAATAAATCATACGAGTACCTAAAGTAGAGCGAATGATTTAGTTTGATTAGCTAATTTCCGTATATCGTTGCTAAGCATCATTACTGACAAATTCATGAGTAGGTAACTAACTACTTATACTAAGTTGTAAAATGTTTAAGTAATGAATACTCTTTATTATTAGCTATCAATATTTTGAATTTATTTAATAGTATTTAAGTTTACTAATTATACTATAAATAAGATGTTTAAATGTTCAAACTTGCCTGAATGTTGGGATAGGGTACCCTGCAGGGCCTTGACTCGCGATAATGTAAATTACTTACACGTAAATCATATGCAAAAGTAGGAGCCTATCAGAATAGCTTGAAGACAAGTGTGTCGTCCACTCCTGGTACATCCACCTTCTCCCAACATGCGCAGAGCCTGTGGGTCGGGTTCCCCCCAAGTTCGCTAGCGCGCAGACGACCAGCGGTTTCCAGTTTACCGTGGCCACCAACCTCGCATTACTATGCCCGGCTCAAGCATTCCCCGCGCCTCTGTACCGGTAAGGACACTTACATTAACGACATTTACCTGATTCCTCAGAGCCAATAGGGCGCGTGCCACCTAAACTGTCGACCAGTCAAGTGGGCATGATGTTTGTAACCTCGGCGGATTCTTCATTCGCTTTGCAATGTCCTGCGCAGGCATTCCCTGTCCCCATGGTCAGGTAATGTTGTTTCAATTAACAATGGCCTGTATATTATAAACATTGTAGAGCCGGTCGGCCGCGTGCCGCCGAAGTTTGCCACACTATTGACCGGAACAATGTTCGAAGTCAAGAAAAACGAATCTTACGCGTTGCAGTGTCCTGCTCAAGCGTTCCCAACCCCGCTGTTCAGGTAAAATATCAATCAGTTATACGAGTTCCATTATTTTATAGAACCCGTCGGCCGCGTTTCGCCAAAATTTGCTTCTGTTGTCATGGGAACCATGATCGGAGTGAAGAAAAACGACCCTTTTGCGTTACAATGCCCTGCGCAGGCGTTCCCAGTCCCACTTTTCAGGTAAAATTCATTTACGTTAATAGAATTTTACTGCACAATACTTTACAGAGCCAATGGGAAAAGTATCTCCAAAATTTCCAAGTTTAGAAAAGAGCCGACTGTTTAATTTTGAAACCAATCAAACCATATCTGTCCTCTGTCCGGCTCAAGCGTTCCCTGCCCCAATGTTTAGGTAAGGCTTTTAAACTAGTATTTCATCGCTGCTATATTTTCCATTCCATAGAACCAATGGGAAGAGTATCGCCAAAATTCCCCACTGGAGATATAAGTAGGACGTTTGTAGCGAACAAAGGGGATGCTGTGCCCTTACTTTGCCCCGCGCAAGCGTTTCCCGCTCCATTATTTAGGTAATTAAACAAAACTGTTACTTTTCTACAAACAGAACCAATGGGCAAAGTATCTCCAAAATTTCCGACGATGGAAACAGGACGCAGCTTTACTTTTTCCTCGAACTCGTGCGTTACTGTGCTCTGTCCCGCACAAGCCTTCCCCGCTCCGTTGTTCAGGTACTTTGAATTGTTTTCTTGTCTGTAGAGCCCGTGGGCCGAGTTTCACCCAAATTCCCATCGCTGGATAGCTCGAGAAGTTTCAGCGCTTTGCTAAACGACAGTCTGACGATATTATGTCCGGCGCAGGCATTCCCAGTTCCACTATTCAGGTAATTTTATACGCGAAAGGGTTGATATGATTTTCAATAATGATAAAAATGAAAAAAGTGTAGCGAATTGGCAATCGAAAACATACCGACCCGGAAACGTGAAGACTAGACAGTTTGTTCTTATCTATAGAGCCTGTCGGTCGCGTTTCGCCTAAGTTCACGTCTGGAGACAAAAGTCGCGCATTCGATGCGGAAGGCCGTGACGACGTCACCATGCTCTGTCCTGCGCAAGCATTCCCCGTCCCAGCTTTCAGGTATTTTGAGCATTACCTAACTCAAATATTAACAAATAATATTTTTATGTGTAGAGCCTGTGGGTAGTGCCGCTCCAAAAGTAGCCACAAAAATGATCGATATCACTGAAGTTTCGCGCAATGATACTATCACGTTACTTTGCCCGGCGCAAGCATACCCCGTCCCTTTATTCAGGTAATGACAATCTGGGTTACGACTTTGTGCTATCAAGAGAACGCGGATGAGAAATTACTTATATTTCTTTATCCCCAGAGCCTGTAGGAAGAGTCTCTCCGAAATTTCCCACAATGGATAATGTGAGAGGTTTCAGCGCGTTAATCAATGCTAGCGTAACACTCTTGTGTCCCGCACAGGCATTCCCAGTCCCTCTGTCCAGGTAACTCAAGAAACATTGACAGTCCACTATTTTCTTTTAGAACCGATTAATAGCGCCCCACCTAAAGTTCCGACTAAAACAATAGAGTTCGTGGAATTTAAGATGGACTCCAGCGTCACATTGCTCTGCCTGGCACAAGCGTACCCGGTGCCGGTGTTTAGGTGAGTCTTTACGCCTGTTAAGACGTCATGTTTGTTTTAGAGCCAGTTGGTCTGAAAGCTCCTACTTTTTCTACGGATTTTAAAATGGCGTGGTACGTAAAGGACGTAGAGCAGGGCTTCGCATTGTTATGTCCAGCACAGGCATACCCGGCCCCTATATTCAGGTATTTGATACCTTTATTTTGTATTCTAGAACCTATTGGCTCCAAAAGTCCTTCGTTTTCGAGTGACTCCAAGCTGCAATGGTTTGAGATACACGCTGACCGCGACTTTGCTCTCCTATGCCCCGCGCAAGGGTTTCCTGTCCCGCTGTTTAGGTGAGATGTGTATCTGATTACTCCTCGTACATTTCAGAGCCCATCGGTTCGAAGTCACCCACGTTTTCTACTGATGATAGATTAGCATGGTTTATTAGACCAGTAGGACAGAGTTTAGCATTGCTATGCCCGGCGCAGGGATACCCGATTCCTATATACAGGTATAAATTATATCCATTAATTTGTTTATTAATTTTAGAACCCATTGGAACAAAGCCACCTACCTTTTCAACAGATAATAAATTTTCTTGGTATGTGAGAAAGATTGGCCAAAGCTTAAATATACTTTGTCCAGCTCAGGGCTTTCCCGTGCCTCTATTCAGGTGATTAAATTTTAAATACATATCTACGAGTATTTATCTTAAATTCTAGAACCAGTTGGCTCCAAATCTCCAACGTTCTCAAATGATGTAAAATTTTCTGGAATTATTCGTAGAATTGGTCAAGATTTTGCCCTTTTATGTCAAGCTCAAGCTTTCCCCGTCCCAGTGTTCAGGTAAGAAAATAACATGCGTGCGCACTCGTAATAAATGAGAATTATTTATACTATCACAGAACCTATCGGGTCGAAGGCGCCGTCATTTTCTTCGGAATTTAAAAGCACTAGTCTCAATAAATTGGCTGCTCAAGAAATCGTACTTTTGTGTCAGGCCCAAGCTTTCCCTCCTCCTATATTCAAGTGAGTGGTTCTATTCATCTTTATTTTGTTTGTTGGGCTCAGAACCGGTCACAGCGAGAGCTCCTGCATTCCCTACTTCCGCCACATCTTACACTTATAACATAGAAGCTCATTCTGGGGGTTCCATGCTTTGCCAGGCCCAAGGGTACCCACAACCATTGTTCAGGTTGGTTGTAGATTTAATATTTTAATTTTAGAACCCGTTGGGGCAAAAGCACCTTCTTTTTCGACCGATTCCAAAGGCAGCATATTTATCCGAGACATAGGACAAAGTTTTGCTCTACTCTGTCCAGCGCAGGCCTATCCTACACCAGTTTTTAGGTAAGTTGTCTCACACTGATTGTCGTTTTTCTTGTACAGAGCCTGTGGGTTCGAAGCCACCAACATTTTCGACAGACTTTACGCTATCCGCAGTGACAAGGCATGAGGGACAAAGTTTTGCGATAATGTGTCAAGCACAGGCATTCCCTATTCCCATTTTCAGGCAAGTTTTCTCTTTTTAAATTCTAAAGAATAATGATTAAAGGTACCGTTCATACATTCTTACTATGATCTATACCCACACAGTTATTTCTTATTCTTGATGATATTGTAATGGTTACGCCGATATTGTAACAATGTGGTAACGTAGGATTGTTGTCTTCAGAACCAGTTGGATTTAAGGCTCCTTCTTTCTCGTCTGAATCGGCGTTGTCGTCTTTAAAGAGGCATGAGAATCAAAGTTTTGCACTACTATGTCAAGCGCAAGCTTTTCCTGTACCAATTTCCAGGCAAGTTGTTTTTAAAATATATATGTTATCTGAATGTTATAGAACCTGTCGGTGCTAAGTCTCCCACTTTCTCTTCCGAATCTATGGGTAGCATATTCAGAAAACGCATCGGGCAAGGTTTTGCTCTTCTTTGCCAAGCCCAAAGTTTCCCTGCCCCAATTTTCAGGCAAGTGTTGTCAGAATTTTCTGTAATCAATCTATTTATTTTCCTCGTGCTCCCAATCACAGAACCAGTTGGCTTCAAAGCACCCACCTTCTCCACGGATGCGCGGAGCCAATCGTTTGTAAGAAATATCGGGCAGAATTTTGGGCTGTTGTGTCAAGCTCAGGCTTTTCCTGTTCCTATTTTCAGGCAAGTCTCAACATACTTTGTTTTTAACACATATAAAAAATATACTTGTTTTTAAATATAGAATGATAATTTTGCAAGTATTCCGTAGAACCGATTGCAAGTACCGTGCCTAGCATTACTGCCACACCAAAGGCCGCAGTTCACTTCCCTCAGCTTTCTCCGTTAGCACTAGTGTGTCCCGCGCAAGGATATCCAGTGCCATTGTCGAGGTGCGTAATAGATCTATCTCCTAAATTACAGAGCCCACCAATAAGATTGCCCCACGAAGCGATAAGAGTAGAAAATTTGAAGGTGGTGAAATATTTTTAGTTTCTGCGTCAAATTCTGTTTATCTCACCTGTGACGTTGCTGCTTTTCCTCCTCCAGTATTTAGGTAAGTTTTCATACATATAATTTACAAGTAACTTCATTATGTTATGTAAATACATGAAGTCGTAAGTATAATATTAGTATCACACAAGCCACCTCCCTTTGCACTCCTCCACCAGAAACCCCCCGCTCAGAATTTTGATTGTTATTTTTGAAGAGTCATATATGCTATTACAGAGCCAACTAATAAGATACCACCTAGAAAAGACTCGGCTAAAGACTTTGAGGGTTGGAAGGTCTTCGCCGTGCCTCAAGGCAATGTGGTTTATTTGACCTGTCAAGTGACGGCATTTCCGGTTCCTTTGTTTAGGTGAGTGATAGGCAGAGTACGGTAATAGTCGGTTTGTATTGCAGAGCCTACTGGTAGGACGGGGCCGAAAGGGACCGGAGACGGCCTCAACCGTCGAGTAGGTCGAAGCGACGAAAGTCTCGCGTTGCTTTGCGAGGTACAAGCTTTCCCCGCCCCAATGATGAGGTAGGCCTTCGCCCCGCGGCCGGCCCCGGCACTCACGCATTCATCCATCACGTAGCATACCATATCACATGTACTGATGTGCGTTGTTATTGCAGCAGCCTCGCGACACGAAGGCGTGATGAGCCGCGGCCGGCCGCGCGCCTCTATAACCGTCCCCAGCCAAAGTAACCATTGAGCAGATCACACCTGCCGGTAAGTGCCAGGGTGCTCTTGCTTCCTTTACGCTGCTTTGATCTTTACTTTGTGCTTTTCGTGAGTCAAGGCTGCACTTGTGAAATGTGTCGGGCAAATTCCCATTTTATTCATCGTTGTAGTAGTTGACAGTGTAGGCTTTCAGAGCTATCGTTGCTTCACACTGTTTTCTACTACTAATAGTTTTAAATTTACCTGATATTTTTACGAGAATCTATGTGATTCTTTTACTTTTATCTTTAAGAACCCACAAATAGTTTACCTCCAAAGCTCTCTAGTGGTCGTTTGCAAGAGTCTCAGTAGTTGACAGTGTAGGCTTTCAGAGCTATTGCTATATAGCAGCTATTGCTATATATGCTATATAGCAGTTGCTTCACACTGTTTCCTACTACTAGTAGTTTTAAATTTACCTGATATTTTTACTAGAATCTATGTGATTCTGATTGCTGGCTAAACTTAATTTTACTTTTATCTTTAAGAACCCACAAATAGTTTACCTCCAAAGCTCTCTAGTGGTCGTTTGCAAGAGTCTCAGTTGAGTTCTGGCCAAACGGGGACGATGATTTGCTTAAGTCAAGCTTTTCCGGTTCCTGTCTTCAGGTATGGCTCTTTATTAGGAAACCCCTTTCTTTTTGTATGTTTTATAAAAAAATTCTCATCTGCTTTTATGCTCGATAGCACGTGGATTAAGCGTCTTCTCTATTGTTGCAGATGGTACAAGTTTGTTGACGGCACGACTCGCAAGCAGCCGGTTACTCTCAATGACAGAGTCAAGCAAGTTTCCGGGACTCTTATTATTAAGGAAGCCAAAGTTGAGGACTCTGGGAAATATTTGTGCGTTGTGAACAACTCTGTTGGAGGTAAGGCAGTCACAACTTTAGGCTTATTTAGACGATGCAAGCTTCTTGCCAAGAAGCAATAAATTATTTGTATAGCTGATGTTTCCTTTAGACCATGCAAGTTATCTTTGCTTCAATTTTATTTTATGCAACAGGTAAGACACTTGCACTATGTAAATGAGCCTTTATATTCTACTTAGAAGAGTACTACTGTTCTTCGTTTTTTAAATTATTCGAGCCTCCTAATATTATCCTCCGTGGCGTAATGGTCACCCTACTAGTCCGCCACCCAGAGGTTCCGGGTTCGATCCCCGGTCAGGGCAAGTTGGAAAATGGCCTTTTTCAAATTGTCCTGGGTCTTGGATGTTTATCTATGTATGTATTTGTTATAAAATATAGTATTGTTGAATTAGTATCCCATACCAAAAGCAGTACCGGATCTAGAATTTTTTCGAGGCGGGTCAAAACATGTGAATATGCCGCCCCCTGCTTGGTTATGCCGCCTACTTGATTACTAGTACATGAACAGTATGATTACACGGGAAGGTGCAGACAGTAATGGTGAGTTAAGATTCAGACCGAGATGCGATTGTAGATTTTTGAGTACCTAACAACTTATATATTTCTTCAAAAGTAACCAGACGCCGCCCCCATTCCGTATCATAGCACTTCGCCGCCCGGGGCATGGGCCCCGGCTTCACCCAGATCCGGGGCTGACCACAAGTCTCGAACTTACTTTGGGGCCAGCTCAATTAGTGTAATTCATCCATATATAATTATTCATTTATTTATTATTCTGTTTTATAAGGTAATTATAATTGTATTTGGCTATTTACAGGAGAATCAGTAGAGACAGTATTGACAGTGACGGCTCCTTTAAAAGCTGCAGTAGAGCCAGCAACGCAAACTGTAGACTTCGGCCGTCCGGCGGTGTTCACATGCAAATACGAAGGCAACCCCGTCAAAACCATCACTTGGTTCAAAGATGGAAAGGATATGAAACATCATGACCCTGTCTTAAGGTAGGAAGCTATAAATATCGAATGCTTTAGTAGTTTCTGGAGCTATTTTTTGGTGATAAAAGGCCAAATCAAAAGCTGTTTTACATTTGAAATCGTTCACTGTTGATAGGTTTACATTGAACTTCGTGAGAGCCCCAAAAAAGAGGGATGTTATAAGTTTGACGCTAATGTCTGTCTGTTTGTCTGTGGCATCGTAGCGATCAAACGGATAGACCGATTTCGATGCGATTTTTTTTTCACGTGAATGCAAGTTCCTTTGCGGTGATTCTAAGCTATGTTTGAGGTAAATCGGTTTAGCCACTTAAAAGTTATTGGGGGTTAAAGCATGAAAGTCAGGGTTTTTCTTAAAAATATATATATGGCGTTATAATAGCGGAACCAGTTAGTAGTTCCACTATTCTACACTAGATGGGGTTCTTAACATTTTCAGTCGGGTTTTTTTAATAAACTTGTAAGTAACGTGTTCTCCTTAACGTGTATTGCAGGATCGAATCAGTGAAGAAGGAAGACAAGGGAATGTACCAATGTTTCATTCGCAACGACCAGGAGAGCGCCGGAGCGAGCGCCGAGCTGAAACTCGGTGGACGATGTGAGTATCTACCGGGAAACTCCACTTTCCCTAACTTTGATAATGTAAAAAAATATAATAAGTAAAATTATGAGAAATAATATTATGAGTAGGTAATTAGGTCAATATTTAAAAACATTATGTCAAGTATATTATGACAGATATTTTTATGAGAAAAATTAGAGACCCAGCGTCTATCTATTTACTGTGTACAGCCAAACGGAGATTACAAATAAACCTAAAGTGATGGCCCAACCGTATATATCAAGGGCGATGTCGTAGCTATACCATCCGTATATCCGTAGGCCCTTAGTATGTGATAGTGTGAAATATATTTATGGTTAATAAAATTTAAGATTTATGCCATTCAAAAGAGAAAATGACTGAGAATATGTTATAGAGTTACTTATTACCTAAGAGTAACTTTTTCTATCTCAGCGCGTGCCTGTGTTCATCCTTTCGCTATGGCGTCCTGAAGCACAATCTGTTTTCCGGCTTATTCTTCTCTGGCTTTACTTATGACTTATTTTCCATGTAAATTGGATTAGGTATTTGTTATACCTCTTTTGTTAAATGCTGAATATACGAGCTAGTTTCAGTAGAACTAACCGGATTTTTGTCCTTTTGGGGCAAATATTTGACGACCTCTGTGGCCTAGTAATCATCATGACAGGCTGTCACCTGGGTCCCGGGTTCGATCCCCGGTCAGGTCAAGATGGAAAATCATCTTTTTTAGATTGACCTGGGTCTTGAATGTTTATCTATATATGTATTTGATATAAAATATAGTATCGTTGAGTATTCCATAACACAAGTCTCGAACTTACTTCGGGGCAAGATCAATCTGTGTGATTTAAAAAAATAAATTATAGGATGTTCCTAATTGACATTGTATTAATTCTAGTCGAACCCCCGCAAATCCGGCACAGCTTCGGCGAACAAACCCTCCGCTCAGGGCCGTCACTCCGGCTAAAGTGCGTGGCGTCCGGTAACCCCACGCCCGATATCGCGTGGCTGCTCGACGGCGAGAAGCTGGCCAGCGGCGAGCGGCTGCAGATCGGGCAGTTCGTCACCGCAGACGGCAACGTCGAGTCACACCTCAACATCTCCTCGGTCCAGACCAACGACGGCGGATTGTACTCGTGTATTGCTTTAAGCAAGGTAAAGAAGCTACATTTAATGTTTTGGCAACATGTCACCAAAGAATGTCTGCTATACCAATTCTTTGGAGGACTTAGCGAGCTCCATAGTTTCCTACACGCCAGGTTTCCTTACACTAAATAGTAGTAACGATGTCGGGGACAACCTTCTAAACTTTTTTGATATGATTCCTTGATCTGGTAATGTGCCTTTAATATGATATAAATAAATGAATACCTTCGTTTATGTTTGCAGGTAGGCAGCGCATCACACTCGGCCCGCGTCAACGTGTATGGCCTGCCTTACATCCGCCCCATGAAGAAGAGGCCCGTGGTGGCAGGAGACACGCTCATAGCACACTGCCCGGTGGCCGGCTACCCCATCGACTCCATCGTGTGGGAGCGGGATGGACGGTGAGGGTCTCTTTTACATCGCGCCACAAGGGGTGCCCCTTTGTGGTTGGTTCTCGTAAAACAAAAGACATGAAGTTATTAGCTCTTAAAAATAAATCCGTAATTTGATACTTTGTTAATCACAAATCTGTTGTTATTTCTTTTAATCATGTCTCGATATAAGGTTTGACGAAACGGTACGCTTTTCTAAACTTATTATACTTTGCCACCTAAAATCATCATCATCCGCAGTCACCTTTCACTGCTGGAAAAAAGCTTCTCACAATTTATGCCATTACCACAGCCGACCTGAGCTAATAAATATAAATCAAAAATAACTATAGGAGAACTTAATTGCTCGACCTTTTGAATTGCAGGGTGTTACCGATCAACCGCAAGCAGAAGGTGTTCCCCAACGGCACCCTGGTCATCGAGAACGTGGAGCGCATCAGCGACCAGGCGTCCTACACGTGTGTCGCCAAGAACTCGCAGGGCTACACCGTCAAAGGGAACCTCGAGCTGCAAGTTATGGGTGAGTGGTTGGCCGCACGCGACACCAGTGCCGGATTAAACACGGAGCAAGAGTAGCAATTGCAAGGGCCCCACGCAAAAGGGCCCCGAGTATTCAAACCCACCCACATCATATGTCTCGTATCAAATCGCGAGACTTTAAAAATCCCCTGTTAGAGGCAAACCACTACAGGGAAAAAAAAAAACTCACCCACATCTGATGCGTAATTTTTTGAGTTTTGTTTCGTTTTTAGGTAAATGAGCTGATTTAAAATAATTTAAACAAACATTACAAGTAGTATTATTTGTGTAAAAGTGCCTGTAAAACTCGTATTACTGAATAAACGTTTCAATTTTAAATTTTGGGTGACACTGTTGTCATTTTCAAGCTACCTAAAAACAGATATACGTAGGTTGACAACTGCCGTCTAATGATGACAGCTAGACCAAGAGCTTAAAATGCCTTCCGAACACTACTTGTATATTCTAAATCTTTGCTTCCGAAGAATGAAGGAAGCTTGACATATTTTATATGTCACGTATCGTCACCAAACCCATTGAAGTCTTGCTCCCGCTGGGTTACCGAGCTCCACAAAGCCCCTAAATAAAATTGGCTAAGGGCCCTGCGCTTGCTTAATCCGCCACTGCTGCACACACGAACACCCTCTCAATATAATGCCGGTGGACATTTGTTGTCTCTCACTGTGTTCATTTTTAGCGCGAACGTGCAAAAATGTGTAAACTTACTTTATTTATATAAATGATAAGTTAACTTTCTGCTTTTCAGTTTAACGTGGGTTAACACACTCATTAATATTGACAAGTCTAGATATATTCAAAATTTAATTTACTTACTGGTATAAATTGATGTAAAAAAAACTAGGTCTATTGCAAATTTATAACAACCGGCATTATACTTGAGCGTCTTAATTGCAAATGCGTCATGAATTATGATCTGTATTTACCCATGGTTTTAACTTACAGTACTGTCCATCAAAAATTTTATAATGTTGCATATTAAAAAAACCAATGTAGGCACTTTTAAAAAATAAATCAATTAGGTAAATAAATAAATATATATGGACAAATAACACCGATTCACCTAGTCCCAAAGTGAGTTCGACACTTATGTTATGGGATACTAACTCATCGATACTATATTTTATAACAAATACATATATAGATAAACATCCAAGACCCAGGACAATTTGAAAAAGCCCATTTTCCAACTTGACCTGACCGGGGATCGAACCCGGAACCTCTGGGTGGCGGACTAGCATGGTGACCACTACGCCGCGGATGTCTTCAAATCAATTAGGTTAGGTATCTTCTTAACATCTTAGCGCGGTCCTAACTGCAAACGAAAGAAATGACAAAAAATCTAGAATGCTTACGCCGTTCCCGAAAAAAAAACCTAAGTATCACCGTCCCTTTCTCTCATTACGCTGGCAAAAACATTAACAACAAACTTATTACACTGGTTTGCGGAAAAGCGATGGAGGGTATATTTTTTTGGGAACATTAGGTATTTAAACATAAGCATGATGGAAATATAAACTTAAGGTACCTACAATACCCGGCACGTAAGTTGAACAAAAATGGCGACCGTCGGCGCATGTTTAATTGGTGATAAAATTGTTAAAAGAGATTTTTTGTCTTTCTTCAAAGCCGAAATCATTTCTATCTGAAGTGTGGATAGAAACGTTATAGAAATGTGGTGGAAATGTGATTCTAAACGGACAAACAACGTACAACAACGACCGTCATTTTTTTTCGACTTACGTGCCGGGAATTGTTCGTGGCATTAGGTTTAATTTTTAATGAAGTTTTTTTCACGAAATTATTACTCGTAAAAATCACATACAAACTAGAATAATGTTGTATGTAATTTAATCGTTGCAAAAATAAGCGCAAGCTTCACTGGATCTGGCGCGGGTCGAAGAAAGTCATTCCATTCCTTCCATTTAAATTTCATACAACTATTACACCAAAGATGAGATCCAGGTCATCGGTTATACAAGGATGCCGAACGCTGATGAAGTGTGGAACTAAGTAATTCATGCAATTTTACTTTTACACAGTAAAAACAACTTTAGATTTGTGGAACATTCCTTGGGAAAGCATTTATGCAAAATTTTTGATGGACCTTTGTACCGTTCGTAACGTAATTTTGAAGAGTAAACCGTTAACTATTACTACTTAATTTCGATTTCTATTTGGCAATCAATATATACCGATTTTTCAATAGATAAATTAGAGTGAACGGTTTGTCGCTGATATTTACTAAGCACATAAGTACTACCTCAGAGTTTTATATACTAGCGTATATTCTTAAGTAATAAACAGTATTTACTTACTCACACATTTTCAAAAATCAAAAATATTTAAAGTGCTCCAAATACACTCGCATAAAAATGAAAAATTACTTACCTAAATGTGCCGAGCAAAATCAGTGACTCTTCCAGGAAGTGGTGTCATAGCAATTAATTATAATCACTCTTGAAATTATATGTACCCGCACAGTAGTATTCAAAATTGAGAAAAGTAAATCAAGACATTGCTATGATACTATTTTTATAGATTGTGTTATTAATGAGTATTTCTTTCAGGTGCGTTTTGTTACAGAAAAAATATTAAAATAAATTAGTAGTATTTTTCACCGATCTAGGCAATTTGTAAGTTTAGAAGCCGTTTATACCCGCCAAAGCTACATCGGTTGGCATGCACGCCCTCGCACAGTCCCTAGTTGAACCACAGATGTTGTTTAGTGCCGCCGCAAATATCGCCGTTCGAATTCGGCGATGACCCCGCCAACGCTGGTGACATGGCTTCCATTACCTGCGCCGTCAGCAAGGGCGACCAGCCCCTCAATGTTACGTGGATGTTCAACGGACAGGTTCTGACTAAAAACAACAACCTCGGAGTGCAAATAGTGTCCATCAACAAAAAAACCTCCATACTCAACATAGACTCAGTGAATGGAATACACAGAGGAACCTATTACTGTGTGGCGACGAACCCGGCTGGTTCCACTAACCACAGTTCCGTGCTTGAAGTTAATGGTACCAAATTAATAGAATGTTTTCCTATAAAACTTCTTTAGTAGGTAATTATTTGTTTTCGTTTTTCCAAAAACAAACCACTCTGAATCCTTAATTTTTTTCCAAGAATCGAAAAACTCCTTGATTAACTTGATCTTATTACTTACCTACTTAAATATGTCCAATCTGTGACAACAGTACCACCTCAAATTTCTCCGTTCGAGTTCGGTGATGAACCTGCAAACGCTGGCGACACTGCTTCTGTGCAATGCGTCATGAACAAAGGTGACTTGCCGGCCAATTTCTCGTGGAGCCTCAATGGGAAGAAAATATCGCAAGTGAATACAATGGGGATCGCCATAGGTAGCATGAGTCGCAAGATGTCCATATTGAACATCGACTCAGTGAATGGAACGCACAGAGGCGTTTACGCGTGCCACGTCCAGAATTCTGCCGGACAAGTTAATCACAGCGCGCTCCTGGAAGTCAATGGTTCTTTTCCCATTTTATTTTTCTGTAGCGTAGATATTGGAGATTGTTTAAAGTAACGTAGTGTCTTTTGTCAGTTCTACCCCAAATCCATCCCTTTACGTTCGGCGAGGAGCCAGCCAATGCGGGTGACACTGTTGGCGTGCAATGCATGGTGACGAAGGGCGATGCTCCTATTAATATCACTTGGTATTTGAACAACAAACCTATAACAAGAATGCAAGGAGTGACAACCACCAAGATTGGTCATAAATCGAGTAGCCTGGCTATAGACGCTGTTTCCTCGATACACTCGGGAACATACACGTGCTACGCATCCAACTTAGCGGGACATGCGAATTATTCTTCTGAGTTGTCCGTCAACGGTAATTTTTAAAGTAAAAACTTTGTTTGCTACCACGTTATTTGTTCTTTTACGTCATTCGCTTAATTTATGCTCCTTCCTGTTTATTCCTATTTATTCTAACACGTGAATTTAGATCTTAGGACCTGATCAAGACAAATTGTCTAAAGTAAGAGAAAAAACGAAATCGTGAGTACGGTTACGTCAATTGGTTACGTTATTACTAATTCCAAATGTTCTACAGTTGCACCACAAGTGACACAATTCGATTTTGGAGATGAAATTCTAAATGCTGGCGATACGGTATCCCTGACGTGTACCGTCGGCAAAGGAGACTTGCCTTTAAAAATTCACTGGCAACTGAATGACCAGAATCTGAACTCCAACAATGGCGTACTTATAAACAGAGCCGGCAAAAGAATATCCATTTTGAGTATTGAGAACGTGAAACACGATCACATCGGGAATTACACGTGCATTGCTGAAAACGACGCAGGCCGCAGTAGTCATAGCGCGGTCCTCAACGTCAATGGTAGATAACGTAACATTTCGCAACCACTTTGCTTTTGTTTTGCACTTTTTAATATTCTCTCCTCATGTTTCTTTGCTGTCAAATTTCGTCCTTTTTTAGTGGTTTTAGATGTGATTTATTATCGTCAGCACTACTTTTTACCTCCCAGATGCTCTTATTGTTTAATTTATCGTGTTATTTTATTATCATATCGGTAAGAAGACCTTGACTATATTAGCAATTCTATTCCCGGGCGTACCAAGACGTTTTTAATTTAGTATTTTCAAAATTGTGAGTAGGTTAGGTAGTTAGTTACTAAGATTTTTACAATGGACTAGCTGACCTTTTATCTCCCTGTAGTCCCTCCACAGATAATGCCTTTTGAATTTGGTGAGGAGACATTCAATGCTCAAGATATGGTGCTGGTTACCTGCGCGGTTAGTAAAGGAGACCTGCCTTTGACTATTCGTTGGTACTTCAATGGAAAGACCATACGATCTGGGGAAAATGGAATCAATCTGACGCAGACGAAGCGTACGAGTCAACTCAGCATTGAGTCAGTGACACATCAAAACCAAGGAACATATGCCTGCGTGGTGAAAAATGAAGCGGGCGAGGCAGAACACACTGCTCAACTATTCGTCAACGGTATTGCCCCTCTCTCTCATAGAGCCTGCTAGAAGTAGTGCCTGTCCTTTTAATTGATAAAATCCACATATTCCTCTCCTACTATGTAACTTTGGCGGGTCATAACAATTTCGGTATACCAAGGAGCCAACTTTCAATCAACAAAATATAAATACTTACGAAGTTTAAATAACCAAGATTTTAATTTCGTGGCAAAATAATCTAGGATTTATGTTGGAAACCCATTACATGTTATTTCAGTGGCACCAAGTATAAGTCCATTTGAATTCGATGAGTCAGTATTTTTTGGAGAAGGAGTCCAAGTGATGTGCCACGTTCCTAAGGGAGACAAGCCACTAGACTTCAAGTGGCGTTTCAGTGGTGGAGATGTGAGTGTATTGCCTGGGTTGACCATCATGAACGTTGGGGACAGGGGCTCCGCTCTCATAATCCCCGCTGTGGCGGCTACGCACGCCGGCAACTACACGTGCACTGTCGCCAACGCCGTCGCCACGGCTAGCTACCACGCCAAGCTCAATGTCAAGGGTGACGTCACGCTTTTATTCGTTTCATTATATGGCTTAACTCCTATGTAACCGAGTCAAATCTTGTAATCGATATTTTACCCAGTGCTTATTATCTACTTACAGACTTCAATCTTGCACACAGCTTAGCTTACCATGGCGAAAGTCTTAGAAATATTGATAAATATTAATTCTCCTTAAGTCTGAAATATTCAATAAGTATCATTACTATATTCAATAAGTAGTAAATACAACAACACACTACTCTCTTCTATTTGGCCGTCTTTCAGTGGCACCCATAATGACTCCTTTTGAATTCGACGAAGCTGTTTTTTATGGAGAAAGCACACAAGTCATGTGCCATATTCCTAAAGGCGATATGCCGTTGAAACTCGAATGGTCATTCCGAGGCCAGCCATTAAGAATGCACCACGCAGTATCAATCACAAAAGTAGGCGACAGGAGTTCCATTCTGGCGATCCCAGCTGCGACAGAAAAACATTCCGGAAATTACACCTGCACTGCTTCCAATATCGTAGCGAGCGTAAACCACACCGCTATGCTAAATGTTCAGGGTACACTTTACTTTATGTCTTCACTTTTTTCATCAAATTTTGGTTCTTTCAGTTGGGTTAAATCGTATGTTTATGTTTCCTTATCAGTTCCTCCCCACATCGTTCCATTCGTGGCTGAAGAGCCTGTTTTCGCTGGAGAATCTGTTCAGTTAAATTGTCACGTATCAAAAGGCGACCTACCGCTTACTATCACGTGGAGTTTTCGCGGGGAAGAATTATCTTCTCACCAAGGCATTACCACAATGAAGATCGGCGAGCGGACATCATTGCTGACCATATCTAGTGCCGCGGCAGGCAATAGTGGCGAATACTGGTGTCATGCCGCCAATCACGCGGGCGTGGCCGTCCATTCCGCATCTATTAACGTCCATGGTACACTTAAAATAATCTCAGCTCGCTACCACATCGCCTCAATCGCACGCTGCACGCTTGCATAACTACCGACATCTTATTATAATATCAGCTTTCTGAATTAACAGTATTGCCTCACATCGTACCGTTTGAAGCGGACGAGTCTGTGTTCGCTGGTGAAACGGTGCAACTCAACTGTCATGTGTCGAAAGGTGACCTCCCTCTTGATATCAAGTGGCACTTCCATGGCTTCGAAAACAGCTCGTCGCACCTCGACATCATGACGACAAAAATGACGTCGCGCACATCATTTCTGTCTATCGCCGCGGCGACGGCCGGCCACAGTGGCAACTATACCTGCGTGGCCGCCAACAGGGCCGGCTCTGCTAACCATTCCACTGTCCTTAATGTCCATGGTCAGTTCTGTTTCATACCTATTGGCATCACAGAGTTATCGCACGAAGTCGGTGCTAGACAGTTTTTGCTACACTAATTTGAGAGAGCCAGCATGTATTTATATTTGGTTACCCATCTTTAACATTAAGTTACATAAAATATTTTTTCGAACCTTTCACACAGTTTATTTTTGACGCAGTTACACCAAACATATTGCCATTTGACGTCGACCAAGCCTTATTTTACGGAGAATCTGTCCAAATGATGTGTCACATATCGAAAGGAGACACTCCCTTAGAAGTGCACTGGGAATTTAACGGGCAAGCGCTGTCGCCGAAGTTAGGGACGTTCTCGAGAGTAGGGGACCGCTCGTCGGTGCTGGTGCTGCCGGCGGTGACCGGCGCCCACAGCGGCAACTATTCGTGCATTGCGAAGAACCGCGCCGGCCAAACTTCGTATACTACCATTCTCAAAATCATCGGTACAAACATGACATATACTTATGCATCTTGTAAATTGGATGACGTTTTATTTTCCCTCATCCGTGATTTTAGTTTCCTTCTGCCCTTTGGTGTTAATTAATTACATTATTTATTTTTATTAAAGTGGTTCCACATATAATCCCATTTGAAGTCGAAGAATTAATTTTCGCTGGCGAGTCAGTTCATCTTACGTGTCACGTCTCGAAAGGCGATCGGCCGCTACAAATATCGTGGAGCTTTCAAGGCAATGATATTCCTTACCATAATAATATGGGTATCACGACCACCAAGCTCGGAGATAAAGCCTCAGTGCTGAGCATCCCGACCGCCATGGGCCGCCACAGCGGTAATTACACCTGCACGGCCAGCAACCGCGCCGGTCGCGTGCACCACTCCGCTCTCGTCAACATTCATGGTATCTACTTGACTACCTCCCATCTCAACGTTTATGACCATTCGATGTTTAGATAGTTCATAGATAACTCTTTGTCTGCACGTTTATTACTTAGATTTAAAATTAATTTCGTTTTCAATTAGTTCCCCCCCACATTTTGCCGTTCGAGATCGAAGAATCTATCTACTACGGAGAATCCGTACAGATGACTTGCCACGCCAGCAAAGGAGACAAGCCAATGTCCATAACGTGGACTTTCGAAGGCAAAGACGCATCAGTTCACAATGGAATCAGAACAATGAAAATGGCAGAGCAAACATCGTTCTTGTCAATAGCCTCAGTGACGGGAGACCACACTGGGAATTACACTTGCATTGCGAGGAATAGAGCTGGAGAAGATAGATATTCTACTACTCTTCACGTAAAGGGTATTTTAGCTAAAGACTACAGCATGCTTCTTATTATATATCGCAGCTACTAATATCATTGCAAATTTTCTTTACCTAGTCGTGCCCCACATCAAACCGTTTGACTTGGATGAAGCCGTATTCGCCGGCGAATCTGTGCACCTCGACTGTCACGTTCCCAAGGGGGATACGCCTCTGAACATCAGTTGGAGCTTCAATGGGAAGCCTGTGTCGAGTAGGATGGGGTTACAGACCACAGGCTTGAGTAGCCGCGTCTCTGTGCTGGACATCCCTAACGCCATGGGCCCCAACAGTGGCAACTACACGTGCACAGCGGCCAACAGAGCGGGCTCAACAAGCCACACCACTGTTCTCAACGTGATCGGTACAGATGCAGACACTTCTCGTTAAGATGATGCTTGCTTTTTGTCCAAGTTTCTCCCGAGACCCAACCTTTCTCATTCGGGGATGTCCGTATGAACTCCGGGCAAACTGTAGCACCTTGTTACACGATTGAGAGTGATCACTTTGCAGTACTAACGATGGCCTTTTCATGACGAGCCTATAGATATTTAATAAACGATGATGGGTTTAAAATCCTGTCAAAAGTACACCTAAGTACTGTCATAAATTAATTTTTCACTATTTCAACGATTGAATCGACCTCTACTTATGATGAACTAATGATATTCCAGTTCCCCCCAACATACTACCGTTCGCGTTTGATAAACCCGCCAACGTCGGCGAGTACTTGCAAGCAGCGTGCACTATTAATTATGGCGACCTTCCCTTGACAATCAGCTGGACATTCAATGGACAAACTATATCGCAAAGAAATAATAACTACGTTATAAACAACTCAAAGCGCAGTAGCTTGCTCATAATAGAGTCAGTAGACGCGAAGCACGCCGGGTCGTACACTTGTATAGGAGAGAATCGCGCGGGCCGCACCACCGTCTCTGCTGACTTAATTGTTTACGGTTAGTCGCTCAAATCATGATAGACAATAGCATTTTCTTAATTTAGTCTTTAGATAATGTTTGTTTCAGTTCCTCCCAAGATTGCACCCTTTGTCGCCGGCCCAGAACCGGCCTTTCTCGGTGATTACTTTGCTCTCCAGTGTATTATAACCCACGGCGACCAGCCGGTGCGCATCGAATGGACAGTAAACAATCGTTCCGCCAACTCGATACCGGGAACTCGCGTCAATAACATGGACAGAAGAAGTAGCTTCATAACGATCGAGTCCATAGACGCAACACATGCAGGCACATATAACTGCACAGCAAGAAATGCTGCAGGGATCACATCACACACCACTGAATTGGTCGTAAAGGGTGCGAAAGACACTTACACAATTACGCTTTGATTTCCCCCTTCAACTCATTTTTCATACGTTACTCGCTTCCTTATAAGATTTTTATTCTCCTAGTTCCACCGTTAATTGTGCCGTTCACTTTCGGTGAGACGCCTTCGAATCCGGGCGACGCCGTGGTCGTCAACTGCGTGGCTACGAAGGGAGACCTGCCCCTCGACATTTCGTGGACGTTCAGCAGTGAAACAATAGACTCGAGCCTCCAGCGCGACATGAGCACGATGCCGCTAGGGCCCCGCGCCTCGGCGCTAACCATCAACTCCGTGAGCGCGAACCACCAGGGGAACTACACGTGCATCGTGCAGAACGCGGCCGGCCGCGCCGAGCACGCGGCCACACTCGTCGTCAACGGCATGTCCATTTTCTTACTTGAGGGAACAAGTACTTCGTTAACTACGGGACTAACAACAACCGCACCGTGGAAAGGCCAATTCGTTCACCGGCACACTCCCACTTCTTGTACATTCACTCGCTAACATTGCCTGCCAGCGATCGATCTAATCTGAATTTCTATGGTTGTTTCCAGTATTACCCCGCATAGTTCCATTCTCGTTCGAGACTCCATTATACGCGGGACAGGCCACTCAAGTTACTTGTTTAGTATCTGAAGGCGACCTGCCTCTGGATATCCAGTGGTACTTTGAAGGGCAGCCTTTAAAGGAGAAGACCGGGGTGACAGCCACTAAGATAGCCCAGCGAGCTTCTTTGCTCCTCATAGACCCGGCTGGGTGGGCTCATAGCGGTTCCTACGCGTGCCTGGCCCGAAATCCCGCCGGCTTTTCCAACTATAGCACCACGCTAGAAGTTCATGGTACATCACACGCCTCTATGTATCCCTTTCCTAGCACGGTCAGCTTCGCATAGTACTTTACGATATTACGCTAAATATTATATTTGTACAAGCCCTTTTAACGACGTAGGAGATCTAAACTAAAGGCGACGCCATAGGTGGTCTATATCTTCCTCGATTCGAGCTGATATCAGACTTGGTATTTGTTCAATAGACTCATACACTTCATTTCAGTCTAGAGTCACAGATACGTAGGTAATGCCTAGTTAGTGTCAGTGCAGTAAATGTTGTCTATAGGGAAAGGCTGCGGCTCTCATCGACGACACCCCTCCCTTCCTCGCCTGCATTTTATTTCACTCCCGGCCTCCGTCCTCTCCTTGGGATCCTGTCTCTTCTTTCTGTTTGTTTATTTGTTTTGCATTGGTGGTATTTGGTTTCTGCTTAATAGTTTGAAGCTGTTTACTAACATAAAATAAACTGTTGGGATTCTTTCAGATTTGTACTCGTATAATCAATATTTGTAAAATTGCATGTAGGTAGAACCTAACAGATTATTTTAAACGCTTAGGCATGCCTGTAAAAAGCTTTTTCATTTAATTATTTCATGTCCACTCTTAGTTTACTTTTTCAACTTACTTAATTGGTAGAATTTTTTTGTTTGAGACAAATTAAAAGCTTCTATAGCGTAGCTTCGCGGAAATCGCCTATGAGTGAGTACCAATGTATATTAGTAATTAAAGTTCAATTAAACCAAAATTTTTTTAATCGCTTAAACTCTAAAGGAGCTTTAATCTGTCTGTTCTTACTTGAGCCGAGTCCGCTGCCACCGTTTTCTAACATAACATTGTTAGAAAATATGAAATTAATAAAATCAATATCAAATTTTTAAATGAATTTGAATGAATATTATGGGCGTTTTGTTCAGTCAAATGAATGAAATTTCACGTTTTCTAACAATGTTATGTTAGAAAACAGTGGCAACGGACCCGGCTTTAGATAATACATGTCAGTTTCGTGATACTAAATTAAAATACCCAAATATTATATAAACTGAAGACAAACTATCTACGACAAGTAAAATAAATTATTTAGATACCTAAGTGCTGAAGTATATTATTGGGTACAATAATGCTAATATTCTATCCATGTGTACCTAAACGCGTTTATTTTCTGTTTTGGCAAGTTCTGAAAATTGAAAAATCATGTATAAACTTGGTTACAGACATAATGTTACACGGTAAAAAAAATCAGGTGTATGAATAAAATATACAATGAAACTGACAAGTACTTACTGCTTTAAATGTTACTAGATAATTAAGTCTTCGAACATTATGGTTATACAACTTTTTAAGTGGATGAAGCAAAAAATGAGAATTCGAACTTGTGTTCAACAAAATATACATTCGATAGTTTTTAAATTTTACTTACAACTTATTAATTTAAATGTTTTCAATAAAATTAAAAGGACAATACAAGATAGCCCAGTTACAGAATCAAACCTATTTACATTCTTATACTATTACTTCTGTTCTATCATTCAATCAGTTTCCTTTTTCTTTTTATTTTGACAAACACTATATCGCATATATAGAAGTATTAAACTTTAACAAGAGATATTTCAATTGTAACTATGATAAATCACGTTTTTAGTTATTTTCATCCAGTGTCAAGTCTTTCACAAAGAAAATGAAGATACACCAACGCAGCTTCTATAAAGCATTTGCAATAACAATTGGCACGTTTTCAGTTCCCCCGCGTTGGATTCTTGAACCGACCGATAAGGCTTTTGCCCAGGGTTCCGATGCTAAGGTCGAATGCAAAGCCGATGGTTTCCCCAAGCCCCAAGTCACGTGGAAGAGGGCTGAAGGTAAGATAATCACATCTATGGTAGGTACATCTGACTATTAAATCATATATATTGAGTTTAAGACCATAAACATTTCTCAAGCATATTCTTTATATTTTTTATTTTAGATATATATTTTATTTTTGAAAAATGGTGAGAAATGTTTTAGGTAATATTTCATATGGTAATATTTTATTTTCAATAAATACGATGCAATACATTTAATTTCTAGGAGACACGCCTGGCGATTACAAAGACCTGAAGCCTAATAATCCTAATGTAAAAGTTGAGGATGGTACACTCAGTATTTCCAATATTCAGAAGACTAATGAGGGATATTATCTGTGCGAGGCTGTCAACGGAATCGGATCTGGATTATCTGCCGTCATCTTGATCAGTGTCCAGGGTAGGTAGAATATAAATTAAAATTGGCCCATCAGATGGATTATTTAAAAATATTGTAATAATTCTGACTAATGAGAAAAAAAAACATATATATGCATACAGTTGAATCGATAACCTCCTCCTTTTTAAAGTTGGTTAATAATGACGAAGATACAGCGCTTTTTAAGTTCGCGCTACGTCACACCTTGGTGCAATTTTTACTCAAAAGTGCCGTCACAAGCTCTGACTCCGGAACATAAGGTTGAACTAGTCGAGGGCTCGAACTCCACGTGAGCGCTGCCTAAAAGCATGTTGTCTCACCTAACATTGTGTTCGGGTGAAGCAGTGAGGTGAAATGCACGATAAATTCATAGTTAACCGAGCACGCAAAAAATACGTAAAGTCCTTTGGAAAAAGGGGTTTTATGCAAAAACGACTGCATTAATCTGCAGATAAATAAGCCATGTCGGTGTGGACTTTGTTTTTGAGATTTTACAATTCTTTTATTACTTATTTCCGCCGAAATTTGCGTAAAAATAAGCAAAAAAAACGAATCTTTGATGGCTCCTAACTTTTTAATGGCTTTTTATTATACTATTCTGTATCCATACAGCCAAATTTATAGTAAGACAAAACGATATCATGTTAAACTTTGGATGTCCAATGTCAAACAGTGGAGGAAATCCCCTCCGAAATTTGTATGGAAAAGGTATCGACTAGTACACTCTTAAATCTTTGTGATTTATCACTAATTGGATCAATTATAAATAAATTATTAGTCTATTATTTTTGGATAATCTAACTGATGAACGAAAAAGAATGATAAATACGGTTGATGCCTGTGTCAGAAGAATATTATCTGACACAGTCATCAACCGTATTAAATGATTGAGTTTAGATTACCTCGCAGAGGATATCAGGATAGATATCGTAATTAGCACTTGTTGGATTACAGCTCCGCCCCAATTTGAAATCAAAATGAGAAATCAGACTGCCCGCAGAAGTGAACCAGCGGTATTACAATGTCAAGCTAAGGGTGAAAAGGTACTTACTTACTTACAATCCTGACTTAACGACCCAAAGTGACTCCAGCACAAGAGCACGCCAGCGCTTTCGGTCCTGTGCTAGCTCTTGCCAGTTGTCGCCAACTTGGATCTCGTGCAGGTCCGCCATCGCTCTAGCGATACCTGGGACGGCCCACCGACCTCCGACCGAAGGTGAAAAGGTATGGCGTATAAATATACTAATCAAAGATCAAATTTCTGCCGTGTATACAGTACCGTCTTCACAACATGGGGCCCGTGCCCAGGGTCCCCATTCTCAGGGGGCCCCGAAGGACCGACAATTTCTCTCACACATTTATTCTCAAAACATTTTTGTCGGGCACATTAAACTTTTTTTCCCGAAAGAAACCATTATCATAATCGTAACCAAAAAACCAGCAGCATTCTAATATCATTAATGACATATTAAATCATATTTTATTTGATTACAATAAATTGTCATACTTAGTAAAAAAATGTTATTATAATTCGCTTTTTTTCCTTCCAAAAGGGCCCCAAATTCTTATGTGCCCAAGGGCCCCGGCCTAGTTTAAGACGGCCCTGCGTGTATAGTCTCCGGCCTAGAATAGGAACACCCCATTTCTTCCTGTAAATGTTAAGAGGAATTAAATACTAAGCACAAACATCTCGTGCGAACACTGCATTCCCAAGGAGTGTTGACGTCGGACGGCGACCGGTTGTAAACTCCGCACAAACGCATTACTTCCAAAGAGAGTTGACGTCAGGGAGGCGGCCTGTCGTTAAACTATAGCCAAATCATTCAAATTGTTTCGGATATTTCTTCTACACTGCGCAGAGTATTTGGCATCCTTGAGTAACAATCTACAATAATGCATATGAGAGGTATATTTGGAGAGAAATGGGGGAAAGCGCACCCAGGCACTGAAGCAGCTGAGGATGCAACCGCGGACACGCCAACATGTAAAGAATCAAAGCTCGTACCCATCACCTGATGAGATTTAGGAAGCTATATCAATATAAATTACAAATCTTAATCTTACAACGTGGAAGGTACATACCTGTAATAAATCAAACCACGGGCTATACTAGATCACTACAGCATAATAAAATTAAACTGTCAAAAAACAACAAAGTTGGACATTTCCTTACAAAAGTGTTCGATGACACTTATATAAGTGTCATCGACGGCTAAAGGCTGACTAATCTTCGCTATGCCGACGACATTGTCCTGTTCGCCCAATCGGCGCCTGATCGGCGAAGTTAAAATGGAACTGGGCGGGCATGTCTACCAAATACGCCCTGAAAGATGATTTGTTGACGCCAGATTGTCTTCATTCTGGTTGCCAGATGGACGCAGGGGTAGGGGTAGACTGAGGACCAGATGGCGGGATGACCTTGATAAATTTATGTACGACTGGCAGAAGATCGCTGATCATAGGGACGTGTCGAAGGATAACGGGTAGGCCGTTGCCCAGCAGTGGAACACTATACCTACAGGCTAGTAAAAAAGACTTATTTTAATTTCATTACACTAGTGTGTGTGATCTAGAATAGCCGAGGTTTGATTTATTACGGGTATGTCCCTTCTAGGTTGTAGGTATTTAACGTGTATCGAAACGCTGGCCGGCTCCATCTTCATGGTACAAGCTCCAAGCTGCAGCTACTGCGGAAACCCTAAAACGGCGCAAGTATGAATTCCGAGGGAACGTTCGGTCCGTGGAGGGTCCATCAACGCAAAAACTTAATTTTTTTCGAGGTTTCGGGTGACCAAATGGCTGGCAATTATTTCGCCCAACGAATATACATTGCCATCCAGCATGGCAATGCCTCCAGCATTTGGGCACTCTACCGCAGGCAATGATCTTCACGACGTTTTTTATTTGTTCTTTTTAGTTTGATTTAGTTTTAATGTTTAGTTTAATGTTATATTTATTATACACACAGAAACATAAATTGCTCAATGGTCTTTAACTCTTACAGCCAATCGGTATCATTTGGAACATGAACAACAAGCGGCTGGAGCCTAAGTCTGACCCCCGGTACACGATCCGCGAGGAGATCCTGCCGGGCGGCGTGGTGTCAGACCTCAGCATCCGGCGGACGGAGCGCTCCGACAGCGCCCTGTTTACGTGTGTCGCTACCAACGCCTTCGGCTCTGACGATACCAGCATCAACATGATTATCCAAGGTACCTAAAAATATTCATATATAATACTGCCTTTTTAGCTCGCAATCGCAATCACTCGCAATCAAACACTCACACACTTCATCTCGGCAACCACTTTTGGCTCATTTATTTATTTTATTTATTTATTTAACTTTATTACAAAAATTGTAACAGGCGGACTTAAGGCCCAGGGCCTTTTCTACCAGTCAACCTACAGGTGATGCGGATAAAAGCTAATTTTGGACGACATGGTACATTCTAATTTAACTATAATTTAATTACTATCTTCAAGTTTTACCAAAAATACATTTAACGATAATTTTATTCATATATATACTTATCTATATATTCATATACATACATGGAAAAATACACAAATATTGCATAAATTCATAAACCCTACATAGACTACATAAATATTTATAATACTCTATGACAATTGGTGAAGATAATGAGCGCGCACAGCCCTCTTAAACGCCTGACGACTAGGGGCTTTGAGGACGTCAAAGGGAAGGGCGTTCCAAAGCATCACCGCTTGCTTGGTGAATGATTGATCGAAAAACCCACTCCGGCAGCGAGGCACATCCAGAAGAAGATTGTTGGAAGAACGAAGAACTCTGAGATGGGTATCACCCTGAAAAGTGAACTTGTTTTTGAGATACATCGGAGTTTTTGGGTCGAAGAGTATGGAGAATAGAGTAGTGAGAATATGCAAATTGCGACGTTGACGGATAGGTAACCATTTGAGTTGAGACCGGTAAGCCGACACATGGTCGTACTTCCGAAGGCCAAAAATAAAACGCAAACAGTTATTTAGAAGTCTATCAAGTTTGTTGAGAAAGTTACAATTCAGATCCGAGCAACATACATCCGCGTAATCTAAAATTGGAAAGATGAGAGAGTACACCAGCATAGTCTTAATATTAATAGGGAGAAAGTTCTTTAACCTGTACAAAGAGCGAAGTTTGCTACCAAATTATATACGAAGCTCCAACCAACGAAACTCCAGTTATCGTCAGACAAACAGCTGATACCCACCTATTCAACAAACAGCTGATACCCACAAAGCTTTTTCGGGTCATGTGAGGCCAAATATTAATGGGTCCGACCCGTCCGGCTTTTGTTATTAGGCTTTTTGGCCAAAACCTTTTCGCGTCCAGCTTGGCGGCCCTTCCCGGCCGCTCTGTTTTCAACGCGAGCATAGCTTGAAAAGCTTGGTGTTTTATCAAGGACAATGCTAGAAAAAGAGGCAAACCAAAAGGAGAGAGATAAAGCCTAAGGGCATGGTTTGCGTTCTATTGAATGAAATTAGTATTATTATTAACTATCCATTGAACGAATATTAACTATTCATAGGGTGCGAAAAATCTCATAAATCTTGTTCCAGAAAATATGTGATTTTCAGTAAGCCTTACATGTGTGTGAAATAAATGTATTTAATTTAAAATTTTCATTACATTTACAAGGTTTCTATCGAAATATTTTCTTACTTTTACAATTTATAAACGATCGAAGTTTAGGTAAAATTTGTGCAAAGAACAAATTTTCGGAGGCGTGTACTGAATTTGTTTTTCCGAATTTCAATTTTTCATTTCGATAGCAACTTAGAAATGGCGCACAAGATATCTTCTAGATCAAAAGTTTTCGAGAAAGATCAGTACGCCATAATCACGTACGAGCGTTTGTATGAAAAGTAAGACGGGAAGGCCGCTCTTAAGGCTTAATGTGCGGCTTTGGTCAGCACAGAGTCTGGCTTTTTATTTTAGGAGATGAACACGTACTTGTAGGAAAACTGCATTGTTAAATTGGACTCTTAGAACTGCGCTCGCTCATCCTATATGTAATAAACGCACACGCAAATACACATTACTTATCAAGACATGACATAGATGTAATCAAGAATTTTATTACACTTCCAGAGGTTCCGGAAGCACCATACGGTCTCAAAGTGTTGGACAAATCTGGAAGAACTGTGCAGCTGTCATGGGCCGCCCCTTACGATGGTAACTCTCCGATCAAGAAGTTCCTGATTGAGTACAAACGCGCCAAGGGCAACTGGGAAAAAGATATTGACAGGTAAAGAAGGTTTACTTACGCTTCGTGACACTGCTCTTTGAAACTCTAGCTCTATATGTCTGTCATTTCAAAACGTCTTAACCCACATCTCTGCTTAAATCAAAAGAAAAAATTGGTACGAAAGTTTTTTATAATTCTGTTTTTGAGAAAAAAATATAATTAAATAAGTACAGTTTATTACTCAGATTAGATATTAGATATCTCGTTTAATATTTTTACTTTCTATCATTAAAGGCCTCACAAATTCACAAGGCGATTACGACATTAAAATAAAAAATATACAATAAAAACTTTTTTTAAGTTTTATATTAACTAATATCATAAAATAAAGTAATGTATGTTAGAAAATTTAAATGATGTCAAATCTAATAATAGCATTCTCATCATCATTTTGTCACTAACTCTTATAAAATGACTTTTTTCTTAGGGTCCTAGTCCCCGGAGACGCAACTGAAGCCGGCGTGTTCAGCCTCCGACCAGCCACCGCATACCACATCAGGATCGTCGCCGAAAACGACCTCGGCACCTCTGAGCCTTCCGAAACCGTTACGATCATCACCGCCGAAGAAGCGCCCACCGGCCCGCCTCAAGACGTGAAGGTAGACGCTGTCGACAAGCACAGTCTGCGAATCACCTGGAAACCTCCCCCAGCGCAGGACTGGAATGGTGAACTTCAAGGGTAAGACCTCATTAATCTTGTCATCATCTTTTGCCTTACCTTTTCCTATTTTATTTTGGGTCGGCGCAGCATGTCTTATCTCTCCATGTCCATCTATTCCCTGTCATTTCCTTATGCACCCCAACTATATCAACGCACTTCATCTCTTCTTTTGTCTTCCTTTACCTTTATACCCGTTTCATCGACTTTTTTAACTTTGTTTTGAGTTTAAGTCATTTACATTTTTAACTTTGTTTTGAGTTATAGGAAATTAGTTATCTTGTATAAGGCATTTACATTTTAACATGGTTTTTACATAATTGTAATTATAGTTGCCTTGTATCAGGGATTTCATTTTTAACATTATTTTGACATAATTGTAATTAAAGTTACCTTGTATCAGGCATTTCATTTTTAACATGGTTTTGATATAATTCTTATTAGTTATCTTATTACAGGCATTTACATTTTTAACGTTTCTCAGATACTACGTTGGTTACAAACTGGCATCGAGCAACAAATCCTTCGTTTTCGAAACCGTGGACATCTCTAAGGAATCTGGCAAGGAACATCACCTAGACATTATGAACTTGAAGTAAGTACCTATGTCAGACGTATGTCCAAAATTACCTTCGTGTGTCATTTATGAGATACTAGCTATGTCCGTGGGCTACGCTCCCCGTGGGAATTTCGGGATAAAAACTATCCTATGTCCTTCTCTGGGTCTCAAACTATGTCCATCACAAAAGCATGAAGTGGTAACATACAAAAAAATATACAAACTCACTTTCGCATTTATAATATTAGTTAGGGCATACCAAATTTCATCTAAAAAGGTTAAGTACTTGAAGCGTGACGTGGTAACAAAGAAACAAATATACAAACACACTTCGGCATTTTTAATATAATAATAATATTAATAACTCAAAGATTGGCTGTTAAATAATGCTTCTAGCATTAAGTTCGCCTATTGTGCTTTACAAAATGTATTTTGTACAATAAAGTTTAAAGAAATAAATATTGTTATTTCCATTTTCATTACAAACAAAGCTATCAAAAACGTCTCTTCACTTGGCAGTGCCTGCCTGTATCGTAGAAAACTTTGGGCGGATTGGCATAAATTATATATTTTTAAAGCATGTTAAAATAGGTGATTTAAGAAATTAATCCACCAAGCTTGATAATTTTTTTTTCTATTTCTATTTTAAGTTTGGTAAAGCAATTTAAATTAATTTATCCACTTTGGATTGAAATTTTGTAAAATGATTTATGTTATGTATTAACTAATGTGTAAACCTCTATTATGTATTATTACTATATAATAAAATAATATCATAATAAAATAATAGTGGTAATTAGAATCGGGATAGTTAGGATAAGGATTTTAAAAGTATTTTTTTGTTAAAGGACTTACACGCAGTACGCGATGGTGGTGCAGGCCTTCAACAAGATGGGCTCGGGCCCGGTGTCCCCCGAGGTGCGCGCCTACACGGCCGAGGGCGCGCCGTCCGCGCCGCCGCAGGACGTGTTCTGCACCACGCTCACCGCGCAGACCATCCGCGTCTCCTGGGTGTCCCCGCCCCTCGCCGCCGCCAACGGACTCATCAAGGCGTACAAGGTCATCTATGGCCCCAGTGACTCCTGGTATGGTGAGTATCTTCTAGTCATTCTTCTGTGATTTGCAAAGTATTGTTACGAAACTGGGGTTCGAGATTTGGAGAAAAACGCCAAACTTTATGAGGGTCTTTATTCACTACGGAACCCTAAGTTGAGACGTGAAGATGGTCTTCCTGATGTCCAAGTCCAAGTCGCGTAGCGCTGAGGTGCAGGTATCTCGCCGGGGTTGTCGCAGGTACTTCCACTTGTCGCACTAGGGTAGATTTCCTTCGTTCCGGTTACCTTCGAAGTGATCGTTTTCGTAGCTCGCACTGAACTGGTGTGGTGCGCACTCGATCGCCGTTTAATATGCGTAAAGAGGTCTAGATTATTCTCGAATGTTCTCGAAACGTCGAGGCGCCGGTACGTGTGTATGTGAGTGCAACTGGCCAAACACTAAACTTAATGCTATAAAGACATACGTTTCGCTTGCACCATTCTTACGAGATTCCACGGATTTCTCGTTTTGATTGTACTGATTCTGCGTTTATCTCGTTTGCGTCAGTATATATGTAGGCTGGTGAAGAAAGAATCCGCTCAAAAACACGATGGGCAGACTGACTGATCTGTCTGCTATATTTGAAAAGAACTGGCGCACTGTTGCCACCGACGGAGATAATTGGAAGAATAGAAGGGAGGCCTTTGCCCAACATGGGACACAAAACGCTAGTTAAAAACAAAAATTTGGCTGATCGTAAAAATAGGGTTTTTAGGACCGTAGAAAATTAATAACTAAGTACGAGGGGGGGTCAAAAAGTTCGCGGAATGGAGGGGATAGCGGGGGGTGGGGGACCTGCCGCAGGTAGTAACTAATGAGCAACTCTTTGTGAGTATATATGCCAAGTTTGAACCTGATTGTGTCAATAACCTTTGACCTGTCGTCGATCAAACAAGTGAATCCGGAAGAAAAACTTGAACATGGAAAAAATCGAGTTTCGTGCCGTCATAAAGTTCCTCACTAAGCAAGGAAAACCACCTCAGAAAATTTTGGAAGAAATGTTATCAGTATACGGGGACTCTTGCCCTGGGAAAACCATGGTGTACAAGTGGAATAGCCTTTTCAAGCAAGGCAGAGAGTCTCTTGAAGACGACCCTCGCTCAGGACGGCCGATTGAGGCCACCACCTCAAACATCGTTGAAAAAGTGGAGAATCTTATACTGGAGGATACTCGTTTGAAGAAGAAACAACTTGCAGAAATGGTTGGAGTATCACCTACAACCATTTTAAATATTCTACACGACAATCTTGGGATGTCAAAAGTCAGCGCAAGATGGGTGCCAAGAATGCTCACACCACCACAGAAACAGCTGCGCGTCGAGTATTCAAAGGAGTTTTTAGACCTCTGTAGCGCCGACAAGGAAGGAATTTTTGCAAGACTTGTTACTGCAGATGAAACTTGGGTTCATCATTATGAGCCTGAGTCGAAGCAAGAGTCTATGCAGTGGCATAAAAAGGGTCAGCCCCCCCCTAAGAAATACAGGGTGTCACAATCGGCTGGAAAAATCATGGCAACTGTTTTTTGGGATACAGAGGGTATTTTATTAATAGATTATAAAGATAAGGGTGTTTCTATAACGGGAGAATACTACGCTAATCTACTAAGACAATTAAAAGAAGCAATCAAGGAGAAAAGGCGGGGAAAGTTGACAAAGGGTGTGCTGCTTTTGCATGACAACGCACCGGTACACAAGAGCCGCGTTGCGATGGCTGCCCTTCATCACTGTGGCTTCGAAATGTTAAACCATCCTCCCTATAGTCCAGACTTAGCCCCCTGTGATTATTTTTTATTTCCCAAATTAAAAAAAGAGCTTCGGGGGAAGAAATTTTCCGATGATGAAGAAGTCAAGTCGGCGATTTCGGCCTATTTTGAGGACAAAGACAAATCATTTTTTTTCGACGGTATTAATAAGTTAATAGAGAGATCTGAAAAATGTATTCGACTTAAGGGGGAATATATTGAAAAAGAAAAATAGTACAGTATTTTATTTCACCCCCCTTCCCCTCCGTTCCGCGAACTTTTTGACCCCCCCTCGTATATTCTTACGACGGAACGCATGTTAGAAATCATTAGATAATATTTCGAGCATTTCAATAGAATTTTATGTAAATAAATAACTAAATAAAAGAGGCAAGAGGTAGCCTCTCGCCTTCGTTAATTTATAACCCCGACGAAAAAGAGAGGTTTACGATAAGTTTTAAGTGAGTCTGTGTATATGTGGGTGTCTGTCTGTGGCATCGTAGAGCCTAAACGAATGGGCCGAACGCGATTTTTTTTGTTTGAAAGCTTTCTTGATCGAGTTGATTCTTAACTATGTTTGATGGAAATTGATTCAACGATTCAGTTATAAGGAGTGAGCGCGTGGAAGTTGGGGTTTCATTTTTTATTTCTGGCAATAAACTTGTTGTATAACTGACTGTTATCCTGTAAATAGACGAGAAGACCAAGGACACCAAGATCACGGCCAGCAGCGAGACCATCCTCCACGGGCTCAAGAAGTTCACCAACTACTCCATGGAGGTGCTCGCGACCACCAACGGCGGCGACGGCGTGCGTTCCACGCCTATCCACTGCCAGACCGAACAAGATGGTAACGCAAATATACTTATATAGGGTATAATCCGGATAGTCGCCCCGAGCGGATAGTTTGCATTGATTGCAATTACTCTAGTTTCGCAAACGAAACACATGTTATTTTATTATCTATCGAGAGACTCTGCAACTACAACTAAGTTGACCGTGATGCATATCTGTGCGATATCATGGGATGGCTAGGTGTAATTAAAGTTTTTGTGGGATAAATATCCTCTTTCTCGACGGGGTATCTATGGTATCTATCCTAAACGTAATTTACATGGATTAGGCAACTATACCCTAAAGGGAATGGTTGTCCCAAAATTTAGAGGTCCGCAACAATCGCTAATACTCTGGAAATATCAAAGATAATTAGTAACCAAAGTAACTACCCGTTTGACAAATAAAGAATCTTATTTTTGTACTAGTAGATATAAAGTAATTTCAAAACGTGGGGCATCTATCCCGGTTTTACTCTAACGTCTAACAAAAAACTCTTTAAAGGTTGGATTCAGTCCATGATACTGATTGACTTTCCCCAAAAACATATTATGCCCATGTCGAAATATAATTTCTTTTTGCTTTCCATACAAACAGTATTAGCTGATCGGTCAACTTATATGGGAGACTCAAAATTATTTTTCCATTTTTCAACATATGTTCCTTAGGGAAAGTTGTTCAGTATCACGGACTGAATTCACTCTTAAAATAGTTTCAGTACATTTTGTTAGACCCTGTATAAATATTATTTTAAAATAATCTTTGCAGGCGAAACAAATAGGATAGCTCTATCTATCCGTTGTGGTTCAAGTTTTTTGTATCCTTCAAATTCCACAAACTGCGGCTACAATTTATTTCAGCTTGGTTCCTAACTAGGTAAACATCTCCCCTTTTTTCACCAAACTTTACACAAAATAGTAGCTTGCAGGTATAGATACAAATAAAATACAATACACTTACTCATACTTAATATAATAATGCTGTTTGATCATGTGACTAAATAAAAAACCATTTGTAAAATTATTTTTGGTCTAATTAGTAGTGGTGACGACAGGGTTAGAAAAGTTTAATTGTAATTTAACTAGTCCGTCTTATAGATTATCCAAAAATAAAGGAACCATATTTTTTAGTTTGCCAAAAAAGTAAAATTTTACAAAGATACGAAGCATCGTAGTTTCGGAGTGGGGGCTTGCGACGTCACCACTTTGTAAAAATCGTTCGCAGCCGTGACGTCATGCGAAATTTCAATGCGCTGTGTCTTTGTCATTTTTTGTTTCTCAGAGAAAAGAAAAAATACGTGTACAATATTTTTAATATTCTAACCGATGGACTAAAAATATTTTTCCATACATCATGCCTATTGTGGCTAATTTTGAACAGATTTAATACGGTTTTTGGGATTTAATGCTTAAATAATATGACACACAATTTTTTTAACAGTACCGGAAGCACCCCGCGCCGTAAAAGCTCTGGTTATGGGACAGGATTCGATTCTCGTGTCGTGGAGGCCCCCCGCGCAGCCCAACGGAGTCGTGACCCACTACAATGTCTACACTCAGGCCCAAAATGCCGAACCACACCCTAATAAGGTATAATCAATTTTATTATTTACTTTATTTTTTTAATTCTTAGTCTAGGTTTTGTTTATATTTATAAAAAGTAAAATATGAACTTATTATCTTTCACTAGCTGCGCCCCGCGATGTTACCCGCGGAAAAAGCTTATACGTTAATCCAGGGTGTGAGCTACCTACATACCAAGTTTTATCATAATTGGTCCGGCCGTTTGCGCGTAAAGAAGTAACAAACATACACACTCACAAACTTTCGCCTTTGTAATATTAGTGTGATGTTTTGATATTCCTGGGAACAGTGCTTCAGTATCACGGATTGAAATCAGCTTTAATATAGTTTCAGTATATTTTTTTTTTTTACACCCTTTATATCCTGTAGATCCATGCTGAGTCATGGGGTTACTCCAAAAGCGGTACGGAAGAGGATGTTACTTCGTATCCGCGTTTCAGTGTCAATCAATATTGAGCACCAACGTATGACGATAAAGTGTAATTTGGTTTGACATAGAAGTTTAACGTCACTATCGTACGACTAACGTATTATTTTATGAAGTAACTCCCCAGGACCGTTTTGCTATCTTGGTCAAATCTCACATCATTCATCATTTCAGCCGCATAACGTCCACTGTAGGACATAGGCCTCTCCCAACGATTTCCAAAATGACCGATCTAGAGCGGCCTGCATCCAGCGCTTTCCAGCGACCTTATTCAGGTCGTCAGACCACCTTGTGGGTGGTTGTCCTACGCTTCGCTTGCCAGTACGTGGTCGCCATTCGAGAAACTTTTTGCCCCATCGGTCATCGGTTCGTCGCGCTATGTGTCCCGCCCACTGCCACTTCAACGAACTAATCCGCTGGGCTATGTCAGTGGCTTTTGTTCTCCTACGAATTTCCTCCGGCCGGTTATACTCCCTCGTCTTCTCTATAACCTGCCGCAGCGTGTGAATGTGGTCCGTGGTGCTGGCTTGTTTGCGAGACGATTCGTGATGACCCTTGAAAACAGCTTATATACGTGACTCAGAAGCGTGATAGGCCTATAGTTCTTCAATAGAGTGTTATCACCCTTTTTGAAGAACAGGACCACCATGCCCCTGTTCCACGCTTCTGGCGTTACGCCCTCGAGCAGAACGGAATTAAAGAGCTTCTGAAGGAATTTCACTACCGGCGTTCCGCCCGCTTTCAGAAGCTCTGCTGTGATTCCATCCTCGCCCGGCGCCTTGTTGTTTTTGAGCTGTTCGAGGGCCATCCTAATCTCGTACAGGCTGATGTCCGGGATATCTTCGGTATAGTGTCGGGTCAGTTTGGCTCTTGGGTCTTTAGGCATTTGTCCGCTGGGTTGAGAAACTGAGGTATATAGCTGTCCATAAAACCTCTCGATCTCCGCTAGAACCCCTTCCTTTGTCGACACCACGCCACCGTCCTCCGTCTTCAGCTTCATCAATCGGCTTTGCCCAACCGACATAGCGCTTGCGATTTGTTGCGATACGATGAGCGAGCGATGAGCGATAAATTTATTTATTTTTATTTTATTTAAAAACTTTATTGAGCCAAAAGCTACAATAGGTGGACTTAATGCTAAAGCATTCTCTCCCTGTCAACCTTTAGGAAAAGATAAACAGATAAGAAAGTTGGCGTCTTAATAGTAAATACCTACTTAAAATATATAAAGCCAGATATCTTAATTACTTTTATTATCATAAATATAATAAATACATATTTAATACATAATATATAAATATATAACTAAAATATAATATATACGTACATACATACATACATACATACATACATACATACATACATACATACATACATACGTACATTATACATATATGGAAAATAGTAAGTAACGATGAGTTCTGCTAATTGATTATGCTTTCAAAAAGTAAACCATGCACTTTTTTCTTAAATACATGTCTACTAGAGATTTGCCTGATGTTCTCGGGCAATGCATTCCAAAGCCGTATGGCTTGAGAAGTAAAGGAGTCGGTCATGAAGCTAGTATGATATACGGGAATTACAAGTTTAAGCGTGCCACTAGAGCGAAGTTGCCGGTCATGCGTGTCCGCGAGGTACTGAAACTTACATTTCAAGTATTCGGGAGAAAATTGATCTCACAGTACAATCGCATTGTACTACGACTATTAATACCTGAATTTTCCGGGGTCCAGTGCTGCCCCCATTTAAAATAAATCATTTGAAAGGAAACGGGATATCATTTAAAACTTTGTCTTAAACCTTGTCCTGAAAACCAAAGTTAATGAATCGATAAAAAATAAAATTGTGCTTAAAGGTCTTTTTTACATAAATGCTTACAAAATTAGAGACATTTATCATAATCTACTCATTGTGCATCTTCTTAATTTAGTTGGGGGCCAGCTCATTTACCTATTTATTTATTTGGAACAGGTTCCGGCCACGCAGACCAGCTACTCGGCCACCGAGCTGAAGGCCGGCCGCTACGACTTCTGGGTCACCGCGTCCACCATCATCGGGGAGGGCCAACCCTCGGCCACTGCTTCTTGCAGCGCCAGCGATAAAGGTATTGCTTGAACGTGGAAAATTTATTTTTTAGGGTTCCTTACCCAAAGGTTAAAAACTGGAACCCTGTTAAAGACTCCACTGTCCGTCCGTTTATCTGTCTGTCACCAAGTAGTATCTCATAAACCGCGATAGCTAGACAGTTGAAATTTTCACGGATGATGTATTTCTGTTGCCGCTATAAAATAAAATTTAAGAGCTCCCATACAACAAACGTGATGTTTTGATGTTTTTAGCTCTATATTCATAACGGCAACAGTTAGACGCTTGAACTATTCACTTAAGGGGCTACCTAAATTTTCCAGGGTCCAGTGCTGCCCCCATTTGTAATAAATCATTTGAAAGAAAACGGAAATATCATTTAAAATTTTGTCTTAATCAGACCCAAGATAACCCTTCAAACTATTTTATGAACTATTGTTTACAGTTTAAAGTGAGAACGTGAAGCTTTTCTACGCACAATTGCGAAAAACGGCCACTTTTGGCGTATGTGCGTAGAAAAACTTCACGTTCTCACTTTTAACTGTAAACAGTAGTTCACAAATTAGTTTGAAGGGTTATCTAGGGTCTGATCAAGACAACATTTTAAATGATGTCTCCGTTTCCCCTTAATATTAAGTTGTAGATTCACTTTACATATAAATAATTACATTACAATAAAATAAATATTTAAGGGGGCTCCCATACAACAAACATGATTTTGTATAGATAATGGTACGGAACCCTTCATGCGCGAGTTCGACTAGCACTTGGACGTAACTATTCCGAATATTTATTAAATTACGAATATTACAAAAGATTAACTGTTTGTAAATGGAAATATACAAGTAAGTTAGTACTCTATGGTGTAGTGGTTTGTGTTATCCAGAACCATGAAGTTGTAGATAAAGATAAAGATAATTTATTTGCCAAACATGTGTTACAAGATATTACATTCAGTTTCGTCCAATCATGTTTACCATCACCTGTGTGCAATTTTTGTCAGAAAAGCTATCATCTATCATAATAATACTATAAAAAATATACCTACTTAATCTATAAACATTTTACGATTTACTATGAAACAAAGTCAATTTACAGTTTATCAGATAAGAAATCCTTAACACTATAATAACATTTATCTATCAAAAATAACTTAATTTTCTTCTTAAACAAAGTCAAATTTAATTCTTTATATTGTTTTGGTATTTTATTAAATATTATCGGTGCCATACCTAATACACTATCATGTAATAATGCAGTTTTAGATGTATGTATGCACAATTTGTCCTCATATGGATAAGCAATAAATATATTTATTACTTTTTCTTAGTTCCCGCCAAGATCGCATCTTTCGACGAATCGTTTGTGGCCACCTACAAGGAAGACGTCAAACTGCCCTGCCTCGCCGTCGGTGTCCCCCCTCCCAACATCCTGTGGAAGGTACACAATTTATTATGTCAAATTTAAAGAAAACACAGAAATATTGTAAGATGTACTTCTTGATTCAGAATATTCGTCATTTTTATTATATAACTTCCATATCGGAAGACTGTCGTGCAAAATTTAATAAAAATAAGCTTGGTAACCACAGACTCAGCAAACTTTGCACGCATTTAGAGAAAAAATGTGACACCGTGAAGTCCTTGTTGATTCTTGTTTTTCGACCTATAACAAGCGGTCGTTTTTAACCGAATTCCAAAGAAGAGGAGGTTATCAATTCTTCGGAATCTTATATAATAAAATAAAAATAAAAACAAA
The DNA here is from genome assembly GCA_943193695.1 of Acrobasis suavella. Lineage (NCBI taxonomy): Eukaryota > Metazoa > Arthropoda > Insecta > Lepidoptera > Pyralidae > Acrobasis > Acrobasis suavella. Next base: position 21,306,014 of record OW971941.1, read on the forward strand.
ATAAATATATGTTTACCGATTTATTCGAAGACGCCTGGACCGATTTGGAAAATTATTTTTTGTTTGAAAGGGTAAGTATATATTACTTTCCAGGTTCAAATTTTATCAAAATCGGTTGTGTTGTTTGAGGGTGAAGTCAGTTTTAGTTTTAAAAATTATGCAAAATGGTCGCTGGAAGATCGCTGGAAAGTCCTGGATGCAGGCCGCTCTAGATCGGTAATTGTGCAAATCCTCGGGAGAAGTCATGTTCTGCAGTGGACGTTGTGCGGCTGAAATGATGGTGCAAGATTGACTTTCTGTTACGGAGCGATTTAAAGGAGGAAGATACAAACGTTTTGTCGCCAGGTCAAAGGCCATCCCCTGGAAGCCCTGGAGCGCATCCGCCAGCTGCCCGACGGGTCGCTGCAGATCGCGGGCGTGGCGCGCGAGGACGCCGGCGAGTATTCCTGCCACGTCGACAACCAGTTCGGCACCGACACCGTCACACACACGCTCTCCGTGCTCGGTGAGTATGTACGCTGTACACGAATTACAAGCATCTAGTCACGGCCTCAACTCACAGGTGGGCGCGGCCTTAAAGCATGCTGTCTCACCTAACGATGGCTGATCCGTGCGTTAACTCGTGAACGGGTGCTGCCGGGAGGGACTGATCAGCTCGGCTTCGCTTTTTTTTGACTACTTAATATTTTTAATTACGCAATTTATGTTTGTTTACTTGTTCGCAAGCATTACATGTTATAATGTGTCAACATTGTATTATATTATAAGTATTTATTAATTAAAAGACAATTATAATAATATGACAAAGCCCTTCTGGCGAGTAGGCGACCAATACTGAGAAAATGAGTTTCTTTCGGCGTTTCTTCTCAGCAGTGGTCGTTACGAAGCGCTGGTATCGGTAGCTTTTCTTTAAAAATAAATTAATGTTTAATGTGTTCGGGCGAAGCAGCTAGGTGAAATGCACGATAAATTCATAGATACCGAGCGCGCAATAAATACTTCAAGTCCTTTGGGAAAAGGGGTTTTATGCAAAAACTACTGCATTAATCGATTACAAATACAATTTATTAAAATCTTCGATAAATAAGAACGTGACGGTGTGGACTTTGTTTTGGAGATTTTATACTCCTTTTATTTATTTACTCCGAAAGTTGGGTAAAAATAAGCAAAAAAAACGAATCTCTGATGGCTCATAACTTTTTAATGGCTTTTTATTTTAGAATTCTGTATCGGTACAGACAAAATTTATAATGAGACGAAACGATATCATGCTAAACTTTGGATGTGCAATGTCAAACAGTGGAGGAAATCCCCTCCTAAAATTTGTGTAGAAAAAGAATCGACTAGTTTAATCTTAAGAGTAGTACTCTACCCCGTATTCATAAAAAATAACAACCATTCGCTAAATCTGTTTTAGACAAAATATGTTTTGTCTCGTTCTTACTATGTCAAATATTGAAAAGGGAAAGGGAGAAAAGAAATAAAGGTTAAGCAAACTGTTGTTAGTTTTTTTTTAATACGAGGGCGAGTTTACACAGTTACAACGACTGCACACCGGTTGTAGAGTAACTGGACTGCAGTTCCTTTGCAGTGTGTTAACTGCAATCAAACTGCATCCGAACTGCAATTTGGCAGTTGGAATGCAGTCCGTCCGTGCAGAGCCTAAAGTTATTACGAATCAAGTTCATGTACTAACGACAAAAAAACTAAATTTACTTTAAAATAGCAACCAAACGAACCCACACTATCTCCAGACAAGTAACCTCTTAGGGTTTTAGCAAGCAGTACCAGCAGGTGATGCTGAGAAATCAATCTTTAGAGTTCTTACACACGAGTGACAATGTGCCCGCCACGGGTCGTGACAGCAGTGAAAATCGGCGACGGTCGCCGACAAATTAATATCGCTCGTGTATGAGCGCTCACACTGACATATCAGAAATTTCAATACCCGCAAATGTTATGATGCCAGCGCCGCCGTTCCCGCCTCAGCTGACCATCGCGTCATCCTCGGTGTCGTCGCTGACGCTCCGGCTGAAACCCTCCGATCACGCCGACCAGTCTCCCGCTGCCGGACACACCATCCACTACAAGCAAGAGTTCGGAGACTGGGAGACCGTCCAGGTACGCCACAACTTCTTTAGCCCCGCCATTACCATCAAAGACTCAAACCCTCCACCATCGCCGACCAGTGCGACCTCAGAGTCGCAAGACTAAAGGCCCATTTCATTCAGACGGTGAAAATTTCTTGTCTGTTGCATACCAATAAATAATCACGCAAGTAATCTATTGCTTTAATAAAATGATCTGCATCGTGCAAGAAACTTGCACCGTCGAAATGGATCTTAAAGCCTACGACCATGTGATAAACCAGTGATGACTTATGGCTCTGATAAGTGGTATCTTACTATGTGCCTCATGTGGCTCATATGTGGCTCAGCGCTCAGCGCTCTCTACGTGATCAAATCAGAAATGATGAAATTCGTATGAGAACTGTCATTAAGAGCGCAGTGAATTAGCTTTGATGATTTATGATCAGAGTGTCTAACTTTTAATTCGTCTACGAAGCAAAATGCCTAAAATGAATGTCTTCAAGGCAAATTGCCTTAGCTGTAATTCGCCTAGAGAACAAAACGTCTATCAAGCAAAATGCCTAAAATGCAATAATTTCTAAGTAGTTAATGGTCTAGAGATCGACATTTTTACCATACAAAATACCTAAAAATACATTTATTATAATACTATGCAGTGGCAAGAAAGTTCTCGAACGGCAACCACGCTGGAAAGCACTGGATGCAGGCCTCTACATCAGTCGTTCTGGAAGTTCTTGAGAGTCCGAGAAAATGCTGCAGTGCAGTTTGTTGCCGCTTCTTCTGCACGAGCGCTTTGGAGGCGGCAGTAAACTTAGCTCTAAGTAACTTTTTGATGTCAACAATTGTGCCACAAAACAAAGTGACAATTACTAAGAGATATTATAAATATCCTTTGATAATAAAGATATATTTGAATTTGTCCAACAGTGGACATTATACCGCTGAAATGATGATGATACCTGCTTGTTTAGTGTGTTAATTTCTTACCTATATATCACGCATAAATGTTCCTTAATTTTTTTTTGTAGATTCCAGCAACCACAGACACGTACACCTTGGAAAATCTTTTCTGCGGTTCAAAATATCAACTCTATGTCACAGCTTACAATAGGTAAGTCTTGAACTATCACAGTATTGCGTTTTGTCTCGAAATGGATAGTAGATAGATCAGATTTTTTATTAGCAACCCGAACCAAGGCAAGGGTAATAACTGTGTGAAAGCCCCTGATGGGCTTTCTTAAACATAACCGCTGTTCTAGTACATATTGCATCCACCGGGCAACGATAATTTGATGATTATGATCGGTAACTTTTCTTTAAAATAAATTAAATTTCAATATAAACTACACGTAATGTAAATTATACTTATTGACGTGTAAAAGTGCCTGTCAAGCGCTGGCATCGGTTAAGCTTTTCTTTAAAATAAATTAAATTTCAATATAAACTACACGTAATGTAAATTATACTTAATGACGTGTAAAAGTGCCTGTAAAGCGTTGGTATCGGTTAAGCTTTTCTTTAAAATAAATTAAATTTCAATATAAACTACACGTAATGTAAATTATACTTAATGACGTGTAAAAGTGCCTGTAAAGCGCTGGTATCGGTTAAGCTTTTCATTAAAATAAATTAAATTTCAATATAAACTACACGTAACATAAATTGTACTTAATGACGTGTAAAAGTGCCTGTAAAGGTCTAATTACTGAATAAACATTTGAATTTTGAATTTTGACTAACGTAACAGATATCCAACGTTATACAAGCTATTGGAGAGCCCGTAAGTAAATTAAACTTACTAGTTCGTTCTACTTACTGCCTACTTACTTAGTATTTCTGTTAACATCTAACACTAACTGGCTGCTAACGGAGATGGCAAGACACACACACGACTACCAAACCTGAGTCAAAGTAATATAATTACCAACATAACCCGGAGGACGATCATGTTAATGTAGTCATTTTTAACCCATGATGCAAAAAGAGGGGTGTTATAAGTTTGACGTGTTCGTGGCATTCACCGGGTACATAATATACTGATAGTGGCATAGCTCCTAAACTAATGGACCGATTATGATGCGGTTTGTTTTTGTATGAAAAGTGACGTAATCGAGATTTTTAGCTACAATTGTGTCCGACGCAAAGCTTGGAACCAGTACCAAAAATACAGGTTCTGTACCCGTATTTAGAGGTTCTTTTCATGGGGTACTTGTTCTAGATGGGTCCCGGTACTCCTCCTTAAAAGAACAGGTACCTAATTTAGGTAACTGTTGCTATCTGCTTATAATTGTACCTGCTGGTATCTGCTTTCCCACTCTGACGCGATTTGTACCGGTACAGATAGTACAGGTACTATGTCTGACACCGGTACCGCACCAAGGTCAATGGTACCGATTCCCATAAATACCGGTATTGCGAGTCTTGGTCCGACGTTACTAAAAATGTAAACAACGTAAAAGGGACATACCAAATCCAACTACAGGCTATAACTAGATCATTATAGTATAATGACAATAAAATAACAGTCAAAAAACGAAAAAAATCGACATTCCTATACAAATTGCCCGGGCGGCTGCAAACTTTTGTATGAAAAAGTCGATTTTTTAAAACAAATTGCTGATATTTTACCTTTATTATACAATAGTGATGTAGTATAGTTTGATTTAGTACGGGTATGTCCATTCCACGTATGATTCTTAAGAGGCATTTCACATTTGGTTGGCTGTCTCGCTCGCACAATCAAACATTTTTAAAGATTATTAAAAAAAGTGTTTCATTAACATTCAATATAATTATATTGTGGATATTTAAGACATGTTTGTATATTGTGTAGACATTGACTACATCCAAAATAAGGTTAACAAAATTTTAAATTTAAGATGACCTAATTCTCGATACACACAATGTCTACAATATCTTACATATATTGAAAGTTAATGAAACAGTTTTCTGCAAATGAGTCACATTAAAAAATATTTAAAAATGTTTGATTGTGCGAGCGAGACAGCCAACCAAATGTGAAATGCCTCTTAATGTTATCAATTTCGTGCTAAGATTTCGTGCGCTTGCGACAGTATCGGCACGGGCGAGGCGTCGGATGTGGTGTTCGCGGGCACGCGCGGATCCAAGCCGCCGGTGCCGCGTGCCGCGGACTTCATCGAGGTCGGCAGCTCCTCCGTCACGCTGCACCTCAAGCAGTGGCTCGACGGCGGCTGCCCCATGAGCCACTTCGTCGTCGAGAATAAGAAGAAGTTAGTATATAGCATCTTTAGCAAGCAGGGCCGGATCTAGGTGGCTGGAGGGGGCACTTGCCCCCGGCGGCAAAATCGTCGAATTTATCCGCCTCGCCTATGGTACCGATACGGAATGGGAGTAGCGTCTGGTTATTAGGGGCCCGCAAAATGAAACCTTAAGGTCAGGACAGACCGAGACTCGACGTGGCGCGCACTGACAAAGCAACTTAGCACAAAAAGAAGTCACAAATATACAGTTGTGGTGTACCTCAAAAAGGCTCCAACTCAGCATATGCTGGCTGTCTGTAAGGACTGCCAGCGCTGGTCTTCCGTTGGAGCCTAGTTGTTGGTAAGAGCGTCTAAACATTCCGCTGCCGCGGCAGCGGTTTTGGCCGCTGCGCGCTTTATACAGGTGACTGTTTGACCACCAGCCAAATTACTGGAGAAAGTCCTGTCCATAAAAAAGTCTACTTCGTTAACAGAAAAATTGTTTTTACAAACGAAACTGTGTAACCAAATAATGCTTGTGCCAGACAGACCTGCTCTTTTTTAACTTACATTAAACTAAAACACATTCAAAATATATAAGAGTACTTATTAACTACAGACACAGAATTAAGAATTGATTGAGTTAGATTAAACATGACACTGAACTACTTAAAAAAAAACAATTAACGAAAAACTAAATTAAAAAAATCGGCTTTCCATACAAATTAGCGTTTGGCGAAACGAAAAGTTTTTATCGATTTTAAATAACTTTTTTTTATATAAAGTAGGTAGTTTAGTATCATGGATTGAGCTTGCTACAAAAATTTGGCTGGTGAGTAAAAACTCATCCTGTGGTCCCGTTTTTCAAACGCGGAGTCACTAAACGAATGGTTTTTTGTATGGAAAAACCGCGTGACTCAGCGTTACAGAAATGGCACTTCTGTAGGTATGCATTTGTATCCTTTCACACGATTCCGCCGTGCAGTGGCGGCGTGACACTGACACCTAACAAAATTAACGCGCGCGGCAGAATTTACAGTTTGTAAATCTGTAGGTAACATTGTATAAACAGTCTTATTCCAGCAAATTTTTGAATCTTAGATCTACCTTTACTGTAGAGTAGCTATTTACTATATACAATTTTTTTTTCTTACTCAGGGGCACTGCTGAATGGAACCAAATTTCTAATGCAGTGAAGCCAGGTGGCAACTTTGTTGTTCTCGGTAAGCTGTCTTTTATTTAATCGTGTATCGTCCTTCCTCCTCTTCTTCGTATACTTAGACGGCCGTGCCGGCGTTTGATGCGATGTCGTCAAACTCTACCGGCGGCCGGCTAGTGCGACGTACGACCGAGGTGCGAGCGGAGCGGGGCGGGGCTTTGGAACATGACGTCAAACGCGGAACGCAAGCCAATATTTTTATGAGATTTTCCAATGTCTGTAAAATTATATCTACTTGGTCTTTTAAATGCAACATAATAGTAGATTGTGCTACAAGGGGCTAAGGTAATATTTTGAAGGCGAGGGCGCTACTTTGAATCCAGAGCGAAATCTACGGTGGAATCCTGAGTGTAGCGAGGGATTCATGTATATCGCCCGAGATATTACCGTACCCGAGTAGCACACTCTTCTTTTCATCTCCATCTATGAGCAAAACTAGCACATACAAAACAGAATATAAAGAACAGTAGAACACCTACAATACTTAATCAGACTTCAACCGACAATTTAATACTAACCTTAGTTTGGTATCGTTTTCATACAATAAATAATACTATTCATACAAAACTTATTTTTTCTAAGACAAAAAATATTTTGTTTGTGTGGTCCTTCATATTTTTTTTTTTTTGTAAGTTAACTTGATAATTATTCACTATTGGCTTAAACTCACGAAAAAGTATTGACATTTACATAAATAATTACATTTCAATACAAATAACCTAAAACTTCTGTAATTACTTGAATCAAAGGGAAAAATTGCGCTTTTCTATTATACTTATTTCTTGTTCCTATAAAAAGAACATAAAAATTTTAACCTACATTCATCCATGTTGAAGACGATATGTATTCCTTTAAAAAATCACCGAAGTCTGTGCCAACTATGTTTTATTTAAAAAAATATCTTTTTTTTGCTGGACTGCCAACATTATTTTTAATCCTACATAGATTACACTTGTGTTCTGTTTTCAAATTGGTTTTAATCCCTAGAGATCTTCTTTTTCCCGAGAGAATAACCAGTAACTTTAGCTCCAAATGTTTTGGGATGAAAACATAGTTTTTTGAGTAGATGAGATGAAAAATAATCTATTTATATACATACACGCCTTAAAATAAATAATTTGTGCTCTCCACGACTGGTGATTCAAGAAGCTTGGATAGATTGTTTCCACTGCCTCCCATTGTATTGTTGAAGCTCAGAGGTAATAATGTACAGACAAGTACCAAGATACTTGACCAGGCCCTCCACTTGTATCTTGAATTTTCTCTTAAACTAAAAACGATATTAACATGAAAATTTTTATTCAGTCAGATTTTAATTAAGTCTTTTTGAAAACAAATTTTAATGTTATTTTATTTTTAGTTTAAGAGAATATTGAAGATATAAGTAGAGGGCCTGGTCAGGTATCTTGGTACTTGACTGTACTTACTAATACGTAGGTATAACATTATACTCTGTGCTTACAGACATGTGGACCGAATAAATATTTTTAAAAGATCATCGTAGGTTATACAAAAGTATGTAACATCGGGCTAAGAAATAATGACAAAGATACGGTGCATTTAAATTTCGCTTACAATGGCCTCTTTTTCAAGTTGTGGGTCTTGGGTGTTAATCTATACTAGCTGAGCGACCGACCTTTGCTCGGTTTTTTTTAAAAATGAAAATCATTTTTGCCTCGTCGCTCCCCAAATGCCAAGTTTCATCAAAATCGTTGGAGCCGTTTCAAGTTTCAAGCATTGGTCCCATACAAAAAGTTGTTCATATTGATGGTCTGAGTTACTCCTACAAGGATCGGACAGGATTTTTGTTACATATTGTAAACACACTTCACATCACGACATTTTCTTCGAGTTTCAAGCATTGGTCCCATAGGAAAAGTTGTTCATATTGACGGTTGGAGTTGCTCCTACAAGGATCGGACAAGGTTTTTGTTAAATATCAAGTATATTTATAGAACTTATATTATTTAACCGTTTTTGAAGGATCAAGGAACAAGAAGTTAGTAAACATTCCCTTGACATCTTATCTCTTAGGCCAGTTTGGAAAGGGTTTGTTTCTGTTTGCAGACCTGGAGCCGGCCACCTGGTACACCCTGCGGATCACGGCGCACAACAACGCTGGCTTCAACGTCGCCGAGTACGACTTCGCTACTCTTACCATGACTGGCGGTACGTATACTAAAGTGTTGCTTCACACATCAATCGGCCCCGGATCTAGGGGGGCAAAGCTGGGACCCATACCCCGGGCGGCAAGGCCAGAGGGGCGACAAAATCGAATATGTACACCCCTCCCATGCTACCGATATGGAATGGGGACGGCGTCCGGTTATTAGGACGCCGCAAAAGGAAACCTTAGGGTTAATTCAGACAGAATCGCGACGCGACGTGGCGGTCACTTTTGAAGAAATATAGAACTTGTTTTACTTCTAAAAAAAAAACAAATTCCGGATTAACGTACAAATCTCTAAAATTAGTATCTTTTTGTATAGTAAACAAGTTCTATATTTATCAAAAGTGCGCGCAACGTCACGTCGCGTCTAGGTCTGAACTGACCCTTACTGCACCCCCGTGTTTCGTAGTAGCGTTGCATACCTAACTATCGATAGAATCGATTGTCAATAGTTTGCAATACTATTATGAAAGGTAAAACTATCGATAGTATCGATAGTTTTTAATTGATAGTATCGATAGTATCGATACTGTAACTACTTTTTGTATGAAAACCTATCGATATCTAAATTACTCTCGATAGTATTATAATATCGATATTCGTCACAATACTATCGATAGTTTTAATACAAATATAACCTTTACTATCGATACCATCGAAACTATTGATACCATCGATAGTCCTATTAATACCATTGACGAACTCCGTGGCGTAATGGTCAACACGCTAGTCTGCTATTCCGGAGGTTCTGGGTTCGATCCCCAGCTAGGGCAAGTTGGAAAATGGCCTTTTTCAAATTGTCCTCGGTCTTGGGTGTTTATCTATCTGTGTATCTATTATACAATATGGTATCGTTGAGTTAGTATCCCATAACACAAGTTTAAACTTACTTTGGGGTTAGCTCAATCAGTGTGATTTGTCCGTATATATTTATATATATTTATATTTATATATATTTATATCCTATCGATATTGTGACTGTTTTTCAAGGCCACGATAGTATCGATAGACTATCGATATTTTATACTATTGCTTGCAACACTGTCTCGTACTGTTCAGAAAACAAGGTACTGGCAATAAGTAGGCGGCGAAACCAAGCAGGGGGCGGCATTTTCACATTTTGCCTCGCCTTCAAAAACATCTAGATCCGGAACTGACATCAATCACTCATATTTTGCTTCGGGATAAAACCTACTCCATAAAATAACACGACAGTCGTCCGGTAGTTCTATACAGGCAGGGCTACTGGCGCTTGTGCAAAAAAGAATTTTAGCGCCCCTTAAGGCATTTTGAATTTTTTTTTTATGTTAGGTAGGTGCTTGAAATAAAGCAAATAAGTGCACTTTAAAAGTCATATTTATTTGTGTAGACTAAAATATCAAAATGAAATAATAATAATAAATTTTTGTTCACACTCATTTTAAAGCATTTACTTAACTAATGGGGTACAGACACGTTGTTCATAAATACTAGAAAATAACCCAAAACTAAAAATCACATTTTTTTAGGAACAGATTACAGAAATATTGCCTCATGTCTACATATATGTACAACGTGTTAATGAGAAAGCGCAAAACCTGAAATTAGTTTGTTCAGAATCGATATATACTAATAAAATTTCGTGTGTACTTATAACTAATCCTATTTAATTTCTTAACTTTTATTTTAAAATTATTTTTGTTATTTTTTTTCCAAATTTTTTGGGCCCTTGGTTTTGGCGCCCCTAAAGTATGGCACCCGTGTGCATTGCACAGTTTGCACATATGGTAGCGGGGGCCCTGTATACAGGGTGTTAATCTGTAACCTTGCCATATTCCCGAACGTACCTATAAGTACTGATCATACTGACCAACTTTTCCCAAGGAACATAGGTCGAAATGTAAAAAAGTAGGACTTCCCAATTCCCATACTAAAGCGAACCATCTTTTCGGCAAATTAACAGCCGCCTACGCTCCGCTGACAATATTCTTCTTGATATACCTCCTCGTTCTTCGCAGTCTTATTCTAAATCCTTCTCTGCGATGGCGGCACACCTATGTAATTCGCTCCCCTTAGATACTAAAATGGCATCGTCTTTGGGTTCCTTTAAAAACAAAATAATGAACTTTTCAGAACCCTTTTTTTCTCCGAGCTACCTAATTACTTTAATGTTTTTAGTTTATATATGTATATATAAACTAAAAACAAGGTGATTTAAGGTATATTAGTATGTAAATTTATGTATACTAATATGTAGGTTTATTCTTAGTTGTATTTATGAGTTTACATCTTTATGTTATTTGTACAGTACAGTAACAGTATCTTTATATTGTACTTTACCACTTCTGCCCCATACGCGTAATAAGTAGAAATTCTTCTCAATTACTGGCCGGTTGACTGCAAGAGATTCAGGATAAGTCCGCCGTTGTATGTTTACTTTTCTGATTTGTAACTGTGTTCTTTCTTATGTACAATAAAGCTTTATGAACAAAAAATTTCATTTGAAAAAGTTGTTCATAATGATCAATATAAGTACGTCTGAAAATATGGCAAGGTTACAGATTTACACCTTGTATAATCCAACTGCGATATTCGACTGTGTTAATGACCAAAGAATATAAGCTATTAAGGATAAGTCTCTTCTCCTGTATCTAAATACCGTGTTGATTTTTCAAAGCATACGCGAGTAAGGTACTGATTTTAGCATAATTATTGACCATCAGTTGGAGATAAAAGGTGACTTCGTCTCAGCTTTACGATTGCAAACCCAGCATGACTGTCAACCCTGCTTAAAATCAATGGGAATGAAAATGCGACTAAGACATCTACATATCGTTTTTCTATTTTGTTACTGTGTTATATTATCAACATACTTCTGCATCGTATCTAAACCATAAAATAAGTGGGAAGCATAATTTCACAATGCCTCAACAATTTCACGACTTAGCTCATTAAAATTAAAAAGTACTTAGCTCATTTTTGTGTTACTGTTTTAAACAATGTAATAATCAACGCACACAATTTTGGCACGATAATATCTCATTGACCATCTGTCGGGTCAGTTTGCAACCAAATGGGTCGGTATTTTTGTATGGAAAAAACCATTTAATTATTATTATTTCTTCGTTTAGTAACCCAGCGTTTTAAAAATGGCACTCCGGTATGCAGTAAATGTAAGAATCTTTTTACTATGATAGTAAAATTAAAAATTTGCTCATCATATGAACCGTAAAACGTGAAATATGCTTTACTATTTTAAAACATGTGCAATACAGAAATCAACACAAATGTGCTCTCTAGGCGTGAAAATATCTCATTGGCATGCTGTGGGTGATTCAGTGCTTTATCAAGAAGGTGATAATCCATTTGGATTCTTATTAATCGTAATCGTATCACTATTTGAAACTAGTATACATGTATAAGGTAAGTTTGTACGTTTTGCTATTACAAGTAATACACAAAATCATATTTCTATATCAATCCCACCATAACAATTGATCTTGCATGCTTATGTAGAGGTACCTAAATTAATTTAAATCAGAATCCGATTCCCAATGCCTGAATAGGCAATTTTATAAATAGTATTAAGAACACAAATTGTAAAGTGCATAACAATGATGGCGAATAAATAAAATATGAAACATATCCTCTTTCGGGTTGACTTCAAGTGTAACTAGTCCAACCAAAGTTTAACATAAGAATCGATCCTTGAACTGTCTGTATTACCCTGAAAAACTTAATTTTCTTTACATATATACTGTCACTTCTTCATCCAACGGTGCAGACAGAGCCCAGGGCTGACAGGCAAAGATTCGCGCATTGGTCGGCGTCAAAATGAAAAAAGGGGAATTGAAATAGTGATAGTTTGCTAGCAGCATCGCCTATTGATATGATTCAAATTCTCGCCTTTCCACCTTAATCGGTTTTTATTATCTGCGCGGAAGGGAGACTGCTGGTATATTCTAGGTTTTTCCTTTCTACCAGAGCAGCAAGGGAGAGCTATTCTTTCCATACGCAAGTCACCTCTGGGCATCACTCAGTACAAACCTACGTCAACTTTATTTGATGAAAGCAACGTCAAACATTACTCGCATAATATCTGATACTTTTCTTCAGTAGAGTAGGGAGGTGACCGCCCAGGGCCACCAGGCGTAAAGGGGCGCCAACGTGGGGCTTCGATGGCACCGATTACAGGAGTCGCTGGAGGCCTGCACATTCGACGACTAGCCCTCTAATATAAACTATTTTAGAAACTAGATTTTATAAGGTGCTCCCACACAGCAGTTATATAATGTTAGAGAATGTTGCATAACATTTGTTGTCTAACATGTTATAACTACAGTTATAAATTGTTAGTGATGTTATTTAACTTCATACAACAGAATGTTACATAACTAATTAGAAAATGATGAAACAAATGATAACTTTTTTTGTATAACATCATCCGAGCCTCAGAGGGACGTTAGCGGAAGGGCGCAGGGAGGTTGCTCGCGTGCTTCGTTTGTAGTGTGCTACTCTGTCACGTACACAGCTCATTGAGTCACTATCACAACCAGTTTTCTCGAAAGGCAGACCCAAACTGATTGTTACAGAATGTTATATTATGTTATACAACGAGTTCAACCAGTGTAAGAGCGTTTATAACATATAACATGTTGTAGTAAAATGTTACACATTGTTATGGAATGTTATCGTGTTACACAATGTTTTATAACGTTTTATAACTGCTGTGTGGGAGCACCTATAGAAGAAATAGTTATACTGGGTGTATTGTTATAATGGGTACTACTTTGCATTTTTTTGTGTTAGTTAAGAATTTATTAAAAATGTACTATAATAAAGTTTTTTGATTTACTATTATTGTGATTAAAATTTAATAAAATTGTTTATTTTTTTCTTTTTATTTATTTTGCATAAGCTTAGTTAGGGTTTTAGCACTGCCTTCACTATTGAGATATGATTATGAGGCACTCTACTGCACCCCAAGGAAGCAGAGGATGCAACCGGAAACGCGCTAGGATAAAGGATGAATGAGTAGAATCCCGGAGAAACGTTAGATTCTCTTGGGATTAGGGCGGGACCCTCGTCAACGCGGCAGGCGTGTGGCCCCCTTTTTTTTTACGGAGGAAAGATCCCTGTTACGGATACCCGTCAGCCTGCGGGGGAGGCTGTCGGGTTAAGTGGGTCTCCACGCCCGAGCGACGTGCCTACCCACTAAAAAACCTCCGGAGTTCCATCTCAACCGCTTTTGCCGGGGACACGGGGACGGAAATACAACCGCGAACCCCGGCGCGGCTGGCCGCCAAAGCGGCCCCTCCTCGGGGACGTCTAAGCGCCCCCCCACTCACCAAGTCGGCGCGACCGGAACTCACGGACGCGCCGTACCTCCTCGGGCCAATTGAAAGGCGGCAGACTCCCACGCAGTCCACTGCCTGTGGACCCATGGGAGCCAGATAAACCGGCTCCCAGCGGCGGAGAAGATGATAGGCTCCGCCGCCTGCCTCTCGCCGCAAACGCGGTGCGGCACCGCTCGGTCGCGGAGGATAGGGAGAGCGGCAACGTAACACCGACACTCCTCCTCCTCCGCGACCGATCTCCAACCACAGCCACGGCGGTGTGGCCCCGCCTGAAGCGCCGGGAGAGCAATAAAACATTCCTCTCCCGGCGGCCCCACCACGGGTGGGGGGAGAACTTCCCACTCCCCCGCCGCCCCATTGGGCGCATCCCTACAGGCTCAAGGCCGAAGCCGAGCCCGCGGGAGCGCCCCTCCCCGGGTGGGGGGAGATCTTCCCACTCCCCCGCCGCCCCAATGTGGGCGCTCACTGCTGGTTGACGACAGCAGGAGCGCCCCCTCGCGGGTTCCTCTTAGCTTCCCCGTGGCTCGAGGCTACCACGGGTACTGAGCCCCCCCGGTACGACAAACCGGGAACCCATTGGGGGGGGAGACGTGTGGCCCCCTAACCCAACTCCACTAACACTTGATCAGAGTATAACGAGGGGGGAGGGCACTAACAGTATGCTTGGTTTGGGCCAAGGTTAGTAAGGTTAGTAAGCTGGATTGGCGTTCTGTCTATAGAATTGGTGAATATCTCGCCAAAAAAAAGGCTAGGCCCCTAGGCCCCCTAGTCGATGTGGTCTGCCTAATGGTTAATTCGGCCCTGCTTGGAATTGGAAAACAACGAAACACGTGGTCTATTACGCGGGTAGTTAGCTAGTAAAAGTAAACTCTTCTCCTTGCTTACAACAATAAGTAAGTTTTTTGAACGAGCGAGCGAAGTTCTTCGAGTCTACATGTATCTTGTTTGACGATAACTCAAATAGTTTTATTAGGAGCTTCATGAAATTTAGTATCTCGGCAATAATAGTCGTTGCTGAGATATAGACACAGACACACCACACGTACACAGTGGAGTGCGCGGACGAGGGGTGGAAATATTCTACAATGCCGCCCAAGGCATGGGCTCCGGCTAAGAATTCGAGCTATCTCCAGAACGTTAATCAACTTTTAAGTAAGTCGTAACTAGCATAACTTTATCTGGGTTTATCAACGGAAGCTGCTTTCTGCTTACATAATAAAAAGTAAAATCTATAATGGTAGGTACTATAAGAGCACGATAGAACGATAGCGAATTTATAGTAAAGCCACTTTGAGTTAGCGACTGTAATATATAAATCAAAGTTTATTTTCTGTTGCATACAATAAATTTAAGCAATAGATGACTTACATAGTCTACAAAAAGTCAGTGTGGTGCTCCGACACATTGTACCGAACTCTCCACGCGAGTTCGACTCGCGCTTGGCCATTTTTTTTAATAATGTTGTTAAATAACTACATTATATCTTAATACAATGTAGTCAATTTCTTTTTTTTTTTGTAAAGATATTATATAAAACGTTTGAATACTTTGTACTATAACTGTATCATCTGTACAAGATATAATAAATAAATAAATAATGAAAAAATATATCGGGACAATTAATATATACAAAGCATAATGGTGACAGTTGTATTAAATCATAAAAGGAGGTCAACCGTATATTTAGTTAAATGATTTACTTTGTAATTGTGAAGAAAATATATAAATGTAAGACATTTACAAGAATTAAACTGGAAATAAAAATGACCAATTAACGTAAATTTTATCTTATATTAATATATAATCATATATTAATGAAATCAGTTTAGCACTGTGGTATCGCGTCGGAGCACCACATAAAAGTCAACCGTACTCATCATTTATTGCTTTAATTAAATTAAATTGCATGCAAATGGCTGTGTGAAGTAGAATTCGTAGAATCGTTAGAATCGCCCGCTCATAGGCTACTTTTTTAAAAGGCGTAGTGAACTGGTAACACTAAGGGCCAGACATGCTTTGATAGAGCGAGATAATCTTATTACGATTTCCTAAAGAAGAAAAACAAAAGAGTGCCGTGTTTAGTCTCTATCACCGACTGACAAGGGCCTGACACGCTTTGATAGAGCGAGATAGTCTTATTGAGATTTCTAAAAGAAGAAAAAGAAAAGAGTGCCTTGTTTTGTCTCTATCACTGACCGAACATTTTTTCATGGTCGGGTTATAGGCACACTTCAAATTGCATAGGTACTGAATATGATCATTGTGATAAGTAGACTTTTGCAATTTTGTTAACTACATGAATACAATCTCGTGTAATTTATAAACAAACTCTTTATTAACAGGTCAAGTTTGATGACTTTAAAATAAAATATCTTGATGTAGGTATTTTAGTACCTATTTAATAGTTTTTATACCAAAACAAATAGTATATATGCTGAAAATATTTATTGACCTTGAACATAATTGGGAGTACTATCTTCTAACCTCAATATTTTTTTAGACAAATACATCAATTAGGTGGGTCTTTTTAATTGTAAGGGGTGTTTTATTACTTTATAATTTACAACAGGCGTGAATATTTTCATATTTACATGGTAAAAAAATCTGTCAAAATATATAAATAAGTCAAAGGATCTCAAAAAACAAAAAGCAATAGTTTAAAAAAAGAAAACAATAAGTACGTCAATATTATTTAAATTGAATTAGGTATAAATGCAAACAGAAAGATTGCATAGGTTTAGTAATAGTTTCCTAGGAACTCTTTGAATAGGAAGCCCTACAAATAATAGTCATTTATGGTATAAGGACGCAAAGAAGCGTATTATTGACTGTCACCAAATTAGAAAACAAACCTAGTGTGACAATCACACTTTATAGCCCGAGTTTTTATTTATTTTTGCAATTATGTAGTAATGATTGACTTTATTGCCTGGATAAATAATAAATAAAAAATATTAAAAAAGCGTTACTTTGTGTCCGCAAAACAGCATTTCAAAATTGAGGTTTTTAAGCTAGTACAGTAAAAATTAATTTGTTATTACTTACCTTTCACAGTTGCACTTAGTCTTCTACAGCATAGTTTGTCGTTATTCCAGTACTCTCTAATATGTTGATAGAATATTTTACAATAATTTCTTTAGAGCCTAATACGATGGGTTTTCTACACTTGTTTAGGGTATTTTATAATTTTAATTGATAGAAATGATACTTACTCGGAATTTATTTTCTCAAAAATATAATACTTTCATAAACGACGTATTTTCAATTTCGTGAAATTTTGGTTTACAACAAATAATATTTTGGAAAAATACTTTGAATTTATCACTTTTAGGCACATGACTTCAACAAGATTCAAAATGTTTCTATCGGCCACTCTGCTGGTACATAAATATTTTCATATTCAGATATCCGAGATGTCTAGATATATATTTGAACTAGCTGACCCGGCAAACGTTGTTTTGCCATATAAATAGATTGTATGTATTTTTGTATGTTGTATCATAAAAAAATAGAAATTAAAAATTTTGTCTAAAAAATAAAAAAAAATTTAGGGGTGGACTACCCCTAACATTTAGGGGGATGAAAAATAGATGTTGGCCGATTCTCATAGATACCGGATAAGCACAAAAAATTTCATCAAAATCGGTCAAGCCGTTTCGGAGGAGTATGGCAACGAAAACTGTGACACGAGAATTTTATATATTAGATATGATATTATTGTCTACTCAACACAGATGTTAAACTGAAAATAAATCATAGAAGGATATTTTAAATTCTACATATGTTTATTGAATAATATTTTTCTCATACCTAGTTACAAATAAATATCCGCAACATGCTTCGTCAAAATTATCAATCTAATAAACCGCCCCTAATCGCCCCTGGCTCAAAGGTTCCCATAATGCTAGCAGCATTTCCACGTTGTATAGCGATAGAAATCCTCTGAGCAAGAAACGACAATTTTTCTCATTGTATTTATTAAAATTACAGCAAAATAAAAACTTGCATAACCACAAATAATTGTGCAAAAAATCATCAATAAAAATATAGAAATGCATAAATAAGGTGTATGTGGATATAACCGATGATGTAGAGGACAGTTTTGGTTTTTGAATTGATATCCATTCATTTTCTGAAAGTTGAAAAAGAAAATATTCTGAGTTAGTTAATTTACTTGGTTAATATAATGGAAATAATTTGGCCAAAAAACTGCACTTACGTTTATTCTGCAACACAAATGACAGTAGATTAAAAAGTAAAAAAATATCTCTCCCAATTTAGTGCAATATTTTGATAACGTAACGTAACAAATTGGTTTAAAATATACCTAGTAGTATTAAAATTGAGTATGTACATATTAAGTATGTATTTAGAGTTCCGTAACATTATTTTATATTTTTTATGTGTTTTTATATTTTTTCTTCTATCATTTCATTATTCAAACTATATTAAAATAATATGTTAAATAAGAACCAGCCAATTGTGCACTAGGGGTTTCTTATCATCATGTATAATTATACAATAGAGACCATGTATGGAAACTCGTAGAATTTTTACTTTTTGATTTTCATGTTATTTATTGGGATGAAGGTCATATTAATACGTACGAGTATTCTGCAAAATTTGTAGTGAAAACTCGCTAGAAATTACGGTTAAATAGATATAGGCATATGGCAGGAAGACGGTTAGGCAGACATGTAGACAGACAAGTAGGTAGGCAGATAGACAAAAGGTATAAGTTTAGTAACAGGGTTCTGTTGGAACCCTTTGAGAATCTAACGGAACTTTGAAGTAGAATAAAACAACTCACTATGCTCATTTATTTATTGTACTTTGTTATTTATTTAGTATTTTTTTTTAATGAAAATTATCATTTTATTACATGATTTTAATATCATATCTGTAGACGATGAGAGGCGCTGGCTCGGGTTTTATTGGCGAAAACAGAGAGATTTTCTTTAAAATAGTTTATTTAAATCAACATATAAATTTTCCCTTTTTCTTACATGACAAGCAATCGTCAGTCAAATCGATAATCCAAAAACAAAATTATATAAAAAAATATTTAGGCAAACGCAAGGAGGTCGAAAGCGTGGCCGTTCCCAACATTTTCCCCCCTAGTGTCCTTTGGGACACTCAACACCTCGTGTAAGTGAGGCCACGCGAGCAGCCGGTCGCTTCATCACTCCCGCTCTCGTCCTAACGTCTACTACTCTAACTCGTCCGTCTGGACCAGGATAAACTTTTTCTATTATTCCTTTTGGCCAAGTATTACGTGGTGATGATGGATCGGCAACTATAACTAAATCACCTACTTTTAATTGCAATCCCTCTTGGTTCCACTTTCGCCTTGGGATTAGTTCAGGTAGTACTTCCTTTACCCAGCGGTTCCAATATAAATCTGTTAAACGTTGCGCCATTCGCCACTGTTTTCCGAGGCACAAATCTCCATCGCTGAATAAACCTGGTAGAGGTAAGTTGGAAGAGCTTCCTAACAAAAAATGATTAGGAGTAAGAGCTTCGTCACTCTTGGGGTCTACTGATACATGCGTCAAGGGTCTACTATTAATAATATTTTCGATTTCAGCAAGAAAAGTAGACAAAACTTCTTCACGGGGTGCTCTCTCTTTAAGAACGATCTTTAAGGAAGTTTTAACGCAGCGTATCAGACGTTCCCAAGCGCCACCCATGTGTGGGCTGGCTGGTGGTATAAAACGCCAGTTCACACTTCTGTTAAAAGCTTCTTGTTCAAGTTCCTTTAGATCAACTTCCTGAAAGGCCTTTCTTAATTCAACATCCGCTCCTTTCAAATTGGTCCCATTGTCGGACAAGATTGTACGTGGCCATCCACGTCTAGCTGCCATTCGTCGCAAAGCCATAATAAGAGAATCAGTAGTCAAAGAAGCTACTACCTCAATATGCACTGCGCGCACTGTTAGGCACGTAAAAAGCACACCATATCTTTTTGGCCTCTGCCGACCAACAGTGACCTCTACTGGTCCAAACAAATCTACCCCGCATACAGTGAACGGACGTTCGTGATGCGTCAACCGTTCTTCGGGTAGATCACCAAGTCGTGGAGGTATTGGTGTAGCTTTTCTTATTCTGCAAATAAGACATTGAGAAGCGACAGTGCGTACAGTAGGCCTAAGATTCAAAAGCCAGTACTTTTGCCGTAACTCATTCACTACTAACTCATTGTACGAATGTTGCGCGCGTACATGGTATTCTTTTACTATTAACCTCGTCATGTGATCACGACCATCTAGGATAATAGGATTTTTCACACACTCTTCAACTCCTTTTACAGCGGCTATGCGCCCGCCAACTCGGAGAAGACCTTCATTATCAAAGTATGGTGTAAGCTCACGCAAACGACTGTCTCGTTTCAACGGTTTATTCTGTTTCAAAGAAAGTATTTCATCATTAAACGACTGTATTTGTGCATTACGTAAAAGTAACATTTCTGCCTTTCTTAGTAGTTCACCGTTGAATTCTACTTTTTTCTGTTTACATTTTTCGATGAAAAACAACACAGCAGCAGAACTACGCAATAACCGCAGCCAACTCGAGAACCGACGGGAATCGGGTACAGGTAAGCTATTAGATTCAGCATCTTCACTCGAAATTGCTTGTATTTTCTCTAGAACATCATCATTAATAACTTCTTTTTTCACAGGATCCTGTGGCCAATGATGACGCTCTTCACGCAAGAAAGTAGGCCCAGAAAACCACATAGAATCACTACTCAGAATAAATTCGTGTTTCTTCGAAGCAAGATCAGCTGGGTTACATTTGGATGGCACATAGTACCATTCAGATATGGAAGACGTGTTACATATCTCTCCTAACCTGTTCGCAATAAATGGCTTGTACTTTTTGTTTTCATTTCTGATCCAATGTAGAACTGTGGTTGAATCAGTCCAATAAAACGTTTTATCAGGTTTAAGGCGATGTTCTGTTTTAATTGTCTCTGCTAAACGACTACCTAATAACCCACTTTGTAATTCTAGTCTAGGAACACTGACCCCTTTGACTGACGCGATGCGGCTTTTACTGGCAATAAATGACACTTGCACCGGTCCATCGCCATACTGTTTTCTCCAGTAAGCAACTGCAGCGTATGCGGACGGCGAGGCATCACAAAATACATGCAGTTCTAATGTACTTAAATCCTTAGCACTCGTAGCGTCAGTGCGGATGTGTTTTGAAGCAGTGTTACATGAATTAATTAATTCATCTTCAGTATGAAAGTACCATCTTGGAATTAAAATACGATTTAACAACTGAAGTTGTTCTAACCAAGCGTGAAATGAAATAAATAACTCGTCCGTAATAGCTTGATCCCATTTTATGTCACTTTTCCAAGCCTCTTGCATAATAATTTTACCTTGTATTGTAAATGGACCAAGAAATCCGTGAATATCGTAAATGGACATAATTATTCGTAACAACTCTCGTTTAGTAGGCTTTCGTTCTTTATCAAATACTTCTTTAGGTATACGTTTAAATGATAAGTCAAAACCTAGTTTGTCTGTAGCTGGATACCAAAGAAGACCAAGAGTACGCTCAGACTGATTTTCAATATTAAACCTAACAGCCTTTTCATTTAAGGTTTCCTTTGGCGTTCCTCTTAAAACGTCAACACTGTTACTTAACCAATTACGCATGAGGAAACCTCCCTGCTGATTTATATTCAAAATATCGTTCACCATTTTAACCGCATGCTCTGCATCGGGCAAGCTGTCAATATAGTCGTCCATATACTGATTTTTCCTGATAGCTTGGACAGCTTCAGGAAAAGCCTCTTGAAATCTTTCAGTATTTTTAAACTGGTTGACATATTGCGCAATGAAAGGAGAACAGTTCGCGCCGAATATAAGCGAAGTCATAACATATTTTTTTACCGGTTTGGACGTCTGTTCTCTCCATAAAAATCTAAAAGCGTTTATGTCCTCTTTTCTTATTTTAATGCGCAAAAACATATCTTTAATGTCACCTATTACTCCAACTGGATGCTCCCGAAAACGTAACATAATTCCCAAGAGAGATTGCAATAAGTCAGGTCCCTGCAAAAGAAAATCGTTAATACACACACCCTTACTTTTTGCAGCCGCGTCGTATACAAGTCTGAGCTTAGATTTATTAGGGTTGTCGACGCCGAAATGTGGCAGGTACCATATGCGATCTTTAAACCGATCATCATCAGCGCACAACTCCCGGGCAAAATTATTAGTAAATAGATGTTGTACTCGTTCACGATATCGGGAAGCGTAATTCTTATTACATAGCATTTTTTTTTCAACATTTTTTAGCCTATTAAAAGCCTGAGGGTAAGAGTCCGGTAGTACTACATCGTCGTGTTTCCATGGTAGACCGACAGTCCACTGACCATCAATCAATTGTGACGTTTCGTCTAGAATAGCCATAGCTCTTACATCCTCCGGACTCTGTCGTGGTTTTAAACTAACCCCTATGGACTCTAACATAAATGATTGACGCACTTCGTCATATAACTTTGCATCACGATCTTCATCGTACTGATACGGTAATGGCTGTGAGAGAGTTTTTATATCTTCTACCGAAACCAAATGACAAATGGGTACAAAATTTCCCCTCTGTTTTGGACATACTTTAAAGTTGAGAGCGGGTTCTGAGCACTGATCGGCTAACATACACGTAGACTCACTTACCGCGTTATTTCCGTGGACACACCACCCCAAGGCAGTCTTCGTCAGGTACGGCGCACGCTGCTTACCTCGTATACACTTCTCAGTCGCGATAAGGTCGTGATGATCTTGGCCAATCAACAATTTGGGCTGTACACCGCAATCACATATTTCAAAATCTTCTGGTATCAGTCCATTGTATTTAGTAAAATCAATATCGCTTAAATGCTGCGTCGGTAGGTTCAATTCTTTTATCTTCCGTCCCTTCAAAAGATATTTCTCTCCGTTATTGTTGGCAATCTCCAATTAACAAAGATGAAACCGTATCCTTCGCTTCTCCGCGTAGGCATTTTCTAAGACGCCATAAGTTTTCTGTGTCACTATAGTTACATAGCTTCGACGACTCATAAAATGCTTGTTTGAATTGCAGCCATTCAAGGGGGTCACCGTAGAAAAAAGGCAAGTCTTTCGAAGTAGCTAATCTCGTGAGGAGCTTATCGTCACGATCTTTTGACGTAGAAGAAGCAATAATGGTTTTTTGTAGTGCGTCGGCTAATTTCTCTATGTCAGTCTGCTTCTTATTATTTCCGACATTATCATGAGAGCTACTTTCCTGAATTTCCGGCTCTGGTGAAGGCTGACGCTGCTGTGACATCAGACTTTCATCTATCCATTCCTCTACTCTGCTGGCAAATGACATAGTCGTACTGCCGGTGATAGACCGGGATGATCTTGACCGTCTATCTCTGTTTAACTCCGCTATATCGGCGGCCAACTGTTTATCGACTAAGTCAGCCTGAATTGCTTTAATCTTAGCGGTAGCCTCGGCCTGAGCTCGAGTAGCCTCTATCTGAAGTATGGCCTTAGTTCTAGCCGCTTCCAACTCTATGTTCCTCCGCCGTGACAAGGACGAACAATGTGACCCTGTTCTATTAGCTGCGGATCTCGACTGCTTATCAGAAGCAGCAGCTTCTTTTTTAATAAGAGACGGCATCTCACCCTCATGTTCTCGATGCTCCATATCTCGTGCAGGGCCCTCCACGGCACCGCGTAATTTTCCTATGCGCGATGTAGGCGGCGTGCGAAACATGGTACCAAACCCGCCTCAGGATCCGGCTCGAAGGACCAGTCTGTAGACGATGAGAGGCGCTGGCTCGGGTTTTATTGGCGAAAACAGAGAGATTTTCTTTAAAATAGTTTATTTAAATCAACATATAAATTTTCCCTTTTTCTTACATGACAAGCAATCGTCAGTCAAATCGATAATCCAAAAACAAAATTATATAAAAAAATATTTAGGCAAACGCAAGGAGGTCGAAAGCGTGGCCGTTCCCAACAATATCATTTGTTTTACTATAGATATAAATTCAAAATATTGTGAGAATCGATTTTAAATGAAAAGTTCATATTTTATTATATTTAAAAAAAATATTTGTAGGATTGTTTGACTAGTATACTAGCAAAACATCTCTACAAATTAATCTCAGGTGTGCATTACGTAAATCGTATGTCAATAGACAAAATCAGAAGTAGGAACTGAATAATAAAATAGTTCTAAACTATACTGGTAATAAGAATAATAACATTGCGGTTAAGCCTATGAAAATCTATTTAACATAAATATGTTATGAATAATTGAAATTTAGTATTTTTTTTTTCAAAATAAAATGTTTACTGATGATATTGATATATATTTATAAAAATATGAAACCGATTAATTACTATCTGTAAAACAAAACTTACCTCAATCGTTTCTTAATATTATCTATGATTCCGCTATAAATAAAAATACCAATAGTCAAAGCCTATTATACCCTAAAGTATTCCTGAGTTTAGTTAAATTCTATGTATACGGAGAGGTTACTGGTAAGTATCATTTTTTAAAATGTCTATCTCTTACGCCCGGTCGCTCGATGGCAAATCTTAAAGGTATAACTACTTGTTTTATACCTTCGGGTGACACATGTACTGTTGAAAGCGGAAGGGTCACGTTGACTGATCCTGCTGACGCAGACGGCATAGCTAGTAATACAAAGTGGAACGAGTAATTCCACTTTCTTGCGGATCTAAAGAACGGCCCATGAAGGTTTCAAAATAATTTATTTTATTAAGTTTTCCTTCAAATAGCAAATGTTAAGGTAATCGCAATAGCTGTATATACTGTTATAAATTTATTTCATACTTGTTTTTTAATATATTTTTTTATATGGTAAGATTTTTCTTATAGCTACAATGATCATATTGAGACACTTTAAAACGTGTGTCTTACATAATATAGTGATATGATAATGACTGTTTAATCTTTGCAAGTCAAGGGCAAGCCAAACAGAATACATTACCTACATATTTTTAAAATATTTCTTTGAGTTTTCCATACGAGGTCTTTTAGATCCCCAACCAAGTGGTATTACCACTGACTCGTTCGCGCTTCGTCAGTACACTGACAGCCGTTTGCAAAACGGTGTGCGTGTCATCGAACGGGTGGGTATCATTTACCCTATAATACATGGTGGGTAGAAGTTTTTGTTTTATGAAAAAACTTGTGGCTAGAATTACCACGTGAAATGAATCGTCATCACATAGAACGTACCTGAAATGCATCGCCTTTTATTTTGTTCACTTTTTACTAGCTATTGCTGCAATTTTACACGGCGTTTGCATTTCAGGTACGATCGCGCCGGCCCGCGAGGACGGCACCTCGCTCACCACGGAGCAGACAATCAAGATTATCCTATCGCACCTTAACCTGATCGTGCCCGTGGTCGCTGCGATCCTGGTCATCATTATCGCTGTCATCGTGGTGTGCGTGGTGCGCGGCACACGAGACCATCACAAAGGTACTTTGTTATAGGCACCATTGCGCCTCTTCCAAACAACGCGGACGGCGGCAAGGAGCTGCCGGTCTGGGTCAAAGCTTGGCTCGAGCCAGAGGTGCTGGTTCCGATCCTGGCGACCATCGTGGTGTTCATAGTAGGAGTGGTGGTGATCTGCCTGACCCTGGCGAGGAGGAACACCCCGCACCGGCTGCGAGGTCAGAAGGACGTGTACTGTATGTATGGCGGCATGGATCACCGCTTCATTTCTTATTTTTATTACATCCGGCGTTCTTATTATTTATAAACAACGTTCCGCATGTCACGAATACACGTAAAAAAGTGTCAATTATATCATTTCAAATTATATTTTATTCAAAATTCATTGTAATATCGTTTGCTGTCTTGAATTTAGTTAAAATAGTCATTTTTTATTTCTTGTTCTATCTAGAGTATAACAGACACATCGTCACTTATGTACCTAAGCAGATATATGTTTACAAATTGTGTTATAAATAGAAAGGAGATAAAACATTTATTGTAGTCATAACCGATATATACTTATATATAATAAATTTTTTATAGTAGGTACCTACTATTGGATAATAATGACTCTAAGGCGATTCGCACACTGCTCCGCACCCCGCTGCGTAGCACGGGACCGAACTGTATATGCAAGTATCTCAATTTGTATAGAAAACACGCATAGGACAACACATTGACACCGCGTCTACACGCGTGATTTGTGTACGGCGGCTTCTCGCTACGCGCGTGGTTGCGCGGAGCAGTGTGTTAATCGCCTAATATGTAAGTACCTATGATAAGAACGATTATGTAAACCATGGAACTATGTACCTACTGTATTTGGAGTCGATCAACATTGAAGTTTTTTAGAATATA
Organism: Acrobasis suavella; assembly: GCA_943193695.1. Taxonomy (NCBI): domain Eukaryota; kingdom Metazoa; phylum Arthropoda; class Insecta; order Lepidoptera; family Pyralidae; genus Acrobasis; species Acrobasis suavella. The sequence goes on from OW971941.1 coordinate 21,332,432, forward strand.
GATGAACTAGTAAAATCACTACATATTTAGCAGCTCTATTTTAGATCATAATCATTTATTTTGTCAATCACAGGTACAATGGGTGTTAGGTACCTACATAAATCGTCTCTGTGTTGCGCCGTTAGGCTTACAAAGTCATAAATTGTTTGATAATACATGCGCTCACAAAGATTTCTATTATTATATTACTCTAGATCGGCCATTTTGGAAATCCTTAGGAGAAAGGCCTATGTCCAGCAGTAGATGTTATGCGGCTGAGATGATGATTAATATATATAACACTTTTATACCATCCCCCCTCTAAAAAGTATATTTTTATTTATTATTAAAAGTACAAGCTTTTAACCACTATTTTGGTGTTTGAATTCAGAACAATTTACTCTTAATTTTAGTAATTGTTCCAATTTTAATGTGCAATAATTTAACATTTCCTTTTACCTGACTACGGCAAACCAAAGAGAAAGGGTAGTGATTTTAGCAGTCTATGTATGTCTGTATGTATGTATGTATGTGGGTATTTATGCCTGTTCCACCGTATAGCATCCGAATGCTTGTCCGATTTTAACAAGTGATATGTCAATCGATTCGTTATTATTGTCTGGATGACATAAGCTACAATTGGTACGATAAAATTGTATGTAACGAATGTTACATATAAAAAAGTGATTCAAAAATTATTATTTTTTGTTTCGATATCGAGTACGGTATCAGATGAAAGATCTTAATTAGCACATTTCAAAAATATAAATTGTTAGCCGAATAAGTCACGTAGTCGGGAATAAGTTTTTAAACGTATTTTAAATGTTTTATATCTGTTCTTCAGAAAATGTCTATTTTCGCTTAAATCTTTCTTTTTCTCGTAGTCATGGTATAAAGTATAGTATGCAACTCTTGAATAAAACGGATTTATATCGAGGGCCATGAATCACTCGCATCGCTCAGGATTCTAACACTTGAGTCACTCGCTACGCTCGTGATTCAATCATCATGAATCAGTCATTAGAATCCTTCACTTACTCGTGATTCATCAATGGCCCTCGAAGTAATCCGTCTTTTATTAACTATTTGCATAATATAATATTTGTGTTATATATACTAATCATCATCAAAAATGTTTATGAGGTGCTGTATTAATAATAATGATAATAAAATAAAATAGAAACAATGTAATAGCTTGATTGTGTGTGCAATACAGACGATGCGGTGTACAATGCGTCGCAAGCGGCGCTGGGCGGCGGCGGCGGCACCCTGGACAAGCGCGGCGGGCTGCGCGACGAGCTCGGCTACATCGCCCCCCCTAACCGCAAGCTGCCCCCCGTGCCCGGCTCTAACTACAACACTTGCGACCGCGTCAAACGACAGGCTGTTATCAGTGAGTTTAATTCAAACAAAAAAAATAACTTGACTGACGATATTATATTTTTGAATTTCCCACAAACATCAACTCTTTACTACAACTTCAACATTCTGCAATTTATCGACAAGGTGACCTATTATACTGCTTACTATAAAAATATTTTGCAAAATAAGAAATCTTTCGTCGTCTATCAAAAATCTTTTTAGGTAAGCGCTCATTTGTATGGCAGGGAAATGTGTTTTTACGAAGCAGTTGATCAGAATCAAAAGCTAGGTTTTAAACATTATCTCTAAGTAAGACTTGAATCGCTTTCTCAAGAAACAAGGCCCGAAGGAACTTCAAAAGTTGTCAAGTACGTCAACTGCACTGCAGAGCAGTTTTCTTTAGGGTGGTTTCACAGCTATGCGGGTGATCCGTACGGGCCGCCCATACAGGAACGGAGACTCACATGAAGCGCTAGAACATCGTTTCACAGTGACGCGGATCGTTCCGTACGGAACACGCTTCGGATCGAGCCCGTACAACGTCACCCGTTCAATCGTACCGAACTCTCGTTTCACAACACCACGGGCGTTTCCCGTAAGGGTCGCCCGTATTACGGCCGAACCGTACGAGTCTCCCGCACTGTGAAACCAACCTTATTTCTTTTTAAACTTACTTAATTAGTTATCCGTCCTTTCGCTTTATTCTTCTTGCACTATTTATTTCTTACTCTATGCACTTTCCTTCTACAATGTATGTACGTTAGATGTGAACAATGAAAAACGATTCATAAATAAAAACAATTATATCTCTATTGATATTAAAATTGTGCTTATGTAAATTGGTACGTAAGTACATGTTTACTATAATATCATACCTAAGCACTTATATATAAGGTAGTACTGTATAAATGTTCGTCTTAATGTGAATCGTCTTCTTTGTCTGGATATCTTACTGTGGGCCTTATCCAGTATGATTGCATAGGTCAATAACAAAGTTAGTGGGCCTGAAGTGATGGCGCCACCGGTTGTTTTTTTAATCTATGTCATGGACAGTCCTATGTTAAATTTAGTCCCGTTTTATTCCGCAACATGGCGAGGCCTACTAACTTATTTGTTAGCCTTTACTCGTACCTACCGAAATCAATATCGTTATGTCTAAAATATTTTTAATGTCTTTTTTCTCGGTATGACCAGGATTTGACACTGGTGCATCCCAATAATCCGTCAATGGTTTCAGTTATTAATAATTCGAACATTGTTTCTCCACTACAGTAATGCGACAATTTGTAGGACACACTACAATAAATGATAACATTTACGTCTCTTTGTACGTTTTTTACGTTTATTACGTCCTTGTATCTCGGAAAAGGTAAAAAAAAATTATATGCGAAGTACAGAAACAATATTCGAACCCTGCTATCCATGCACAAACAATATTTCAGATAATAATATATTCGCCAATGCGAAATGAATTAAATATTGTCTGTGTATGATTCATGACAGTCGCTCCCACGAGACATGAGTAACGTAAGTAGTACTTAACTAAAAATCGTCTAAGCGTAGAGTAGACTTGCTTCTTTATCAAACTCAACGCTCAGACGACAGTACTGAATATCGTCACAAATTACCATCGATATATTTATAAATATGGAGAGAGCTGACATACAGAGCCGACCCTAAATAGGGAAAAGGCGAGGAAGAAGAAGAAATACCAACAAATCACACAGATTAAGCTAGCCCCAAAGTAAGTTCGTGACTTGTGTTATGAGATACTAACCCAACGATAGTATATTTAATAAGAAATACATATATAGTTAAACATCCAAAACCTAGGTCAATCATAAAAAAAAAACATTTTCCATCCTGACCTGACCGGGGATCGAACCCAGGTTCTCCGGTATGACAGCGCGGCATGATGACCACTATAGTCCATAGAGGTCGTCGAATCGATCCAGAAAATATTTTTTTAACAAAACACAAAGCTCATGTCTCGTAAAGAAGTCTGTAGGTGTAGGTTAGGCTGTGCGCATGCGTAACGCAGTAGTGTGGTTCAGTGGGCGCGCACTCGACGTGGGACCCGCGCAGGCATCACTACGAACGCGTGCGCCGCCCGCGCCTGCGCCGCGCGGGCTCCGGCGACACCATCTCCACAGGTAGGCCTGCTTGCGCTTTCTTGCGCTTGCTTGCTGCATGGAAACACAAACAAGTTGATTTGCAGGCAAATTAAAACCACCGACAACACCATCTAGTGATAAATGGCGGAACTACTAAGCTAATCCGTAACGCCATCTATGATTTTCCAGGTAAATTACAACCCGAGATTTCAAGCGTAACACGTAATAACTTTTAAACGACTGAAACGATTTTCATCAAACTTGGCTAAGAACCACCGCAAGGGAAGTTGCTTTCACGTAAAAAAGACGCATTGAAATCGGTCTTTCCGTTCGAGCGCTACGATGCCACAGACAGACGTTAGGTGTCGTAAATGATGGACCGAATGAATCACCTCATAAAATATTTGTACTGAATTTAAAAAATAGCCTTGTATAAAATAATTAGTAAGTAACAACACTAACAACCCATATACATTATCAATGTGGTAGTAATATTCTGGGTCAGAAAAAATATTACAATTAAGCGAATAGAACAGAACGTCACAAAATGATGTCGGATTATATCCATTTTGACTTGATTATAATTAATGTAAAATAAAAAACGAGCACTATCTGACTTCAAATTCATGCTTACATACTATCACGTCTTTGTACAGACAGGGGTAGACAGAGCATTTTGTGGCTCTAAAATAAATACCTAATATCGATAATATTAACGCGTTGATGTCTTATGTTAGTATGAGAACTCAAAAGACATCAACGGGTATTTTTAATATATTTTCGTATTAATAAATTAAATATGATCGTAATTTGCTATGTTCAGATATCACGAAGGCAAAGCTTATGTCTACATCCTTGTTATTAGGTTCAAACAAAACTCGACATAACCATAAAACACGAAAATTTTATTTCACGCATGATGCACGTTCATGTTTTAATTGTATTTTAATCTTGTAATAGAATTTTACCAACAGAAATAATTCTTACTATTCAGTTAGTTATTTTATAGGGTTTTTTGAATGCAGTACTAAAGTACTCAAACTAAGTAATGAAATAAGAAATGGCTCACGAGGTATTTATTTACAATTTCTTATTTTTTTTTTTTTTTAGTTTAATAAGCTATCTGGTTTGATTGATAAAAAATAGCGTAAATAACTTGATTTCGTTTAAATATGGGTATTCATTGAGTTATGGTCCAACAAAAAATGTATCAATGTCGCCAACTCACCCTCCGATCATCTATTAAAAAAACATGAAACCTTGAAGAATGCTGTTCGTTCAATGAATTAAAGGCATTTCACATTTGGTTGGCTGTCTCGCTCGCACAATCAAACATTTTTAAAGATTATTAAAAAAATGTGTCTCATTTGTAGACGTCTGTGTCTCGTTGTCACGTTTTTTAATAATCTTTAAAAATGTTTGATTGTGCGAGCGAGACAGCCAATCAAATGTGAAATGCCTCTTAACACGTGAATTGGACATTGAGGGAAGTGGACGTTCAGGGAAAAAGACCTAATGAGCCGACTGGACCTTCCAGTAATAGGACCTAACGCGCCGAAAGGGTCTTTATCTCTAATAGAGTCGACAGAAGCTAGGGCCATAAGACCCAAAAGCCACGTTTAGCGTGATGGTGGGCTTAAAGATCTACACGTCTCTATAAACGTCTATATATTGAAACTATTATATTTTATAGTTGAACACAGTCAATGATACGGAGTAACTTTCCCCGAGGAACGTATATCCAAATTTTTTTTTCTTTCCCTTGGATACAAACTCGGATCAGCTGATCGGTCAATAGGCTATTTGACTTGAATTTGTTTTTGGACAATACTTTATACGAATAACAAACAACACTAACAAGAAACCGTTTTCCGAAAATAGAAAGTAAATTGGTTATCAAATGAGGTAGCTATTATCATTATATAAGAGTGGGAGCGTGGTGGGGACATCACGCTATCTCTTTCGTAAGCGTGACACCTAATGGCAGTGACGTCACGCGGGTGTATGTGCATCCTTTTAGTGCTATTTGACAGTTTTCCCTTCCGGATTTGAAAGGCTTATAACTTGCTTATTTTTGAGCGGAGTAAAATTATTATTTATGTTTTTGGATTCGTATTATGTTACTTTTTGATATAAAAAAAATATATCTATATTTTCGATATATGTTCCCTGGGGAAAGTTGTTCAGTATCATGGACTGAGTTCAACTTTAAAATAGTCTCAGTGTATTTTGTTAGAGCCTGTATATAGAAGGCTAAATACCAGACTAGAATGCAGGTAGGTAGATAACTTTGTTAACGTATTTAGCTAAGTATCTAACGATATTAAGTTCGTCGTGTGGAGAATGGAGTGACACTAACAGCCTGCCGTTTGTAAGTATTTATATAGAAGTATCTAATAATTGATTAATTTTCATTTTGTTTGCGTTCGCTTGTACTAACCCCTGATTATATTTTTACATTTTGTTTGCTTTTTTCTTTACTAATCACAATATACTTGTAACTAAAGAATTTATCACTAGCTGTACAAAATTTAATACCTAGGTATGATTACACAATATGTCCCTTTAAACGTAACAATAAACACTCCATTATTTAACCCTATCACCGCGAACCTCGGATTTATCCGACAAACATTGTCGTGCCCATTCCGCGAGCGTCGGATATTTCCGACAAAAAGAAATGCTCGTATTGTACATAACTTAAGTATCCACATGCCTTTTTGGCTGTAGGTATTTATTTTAGATTTACTACCCCTCGCTCTGGGGGCACGACAACTGATAAAAGTCTCGCGGTGAAAGGGTTAAAAACCATTATTCATCTGTATATACTTTATGGGCCGGACATCTAGCACGAAGAAACGATGGTAGGTAGAATAAGGCCGTCACCGAGTGGTATCCCATAAGTGGCAAACGTAGTAGGTGGGGCGACCATATCATCTTGCTGGGAGGATTGCTATGGGCAGAACAATTTTTTTTCAGTTCATTGTGACACAAGCAGCAATATTATCTTACTAACTAAAATTGATACATGCAGACATGCAGTGTTTAATCTTAACAATCTACAAAACATTTTTTATTGATGAAGCTTCAAATAGGTTTAAGCCAATCGCTTATAATATTAATAAAAAAATGATATTTTAAATCTTTAGTAAATAGACACATGTATTACTTACAGTACTATATTAAAAAATAAAAATCTACTGCTTATTGATTATCCTTTTTAAAGATGGCGCAGACAGCCTAGCAGTGAGTCCCTGAAAGCTGACGATGGAAAACAAAAAATATCTTTTTATATTTCGATACATTTTTCTTTTATATTATTGGGAAAAGTTGTTCATTAACATGGGCTGAGATCACCCTTAAAATACTTACAGTATATTTTGTTAGATGTAATATTAAATGCGCAACCCAGTACGAATTTACTTTATATAAGTATGGAGTTACTGAAAGGAAAGCACGTGATGTGTGTGAATGTCATATTCGTATGTTACGTAGGTATGGAAGACGAGATTTGCCCGTATGCGACGTTCCACCTGCTGGGCTTCCGCGAGGAGATGGACCCGAGCAAGGCGCTGGCCTTCCCCCACCACCACGCCGCGCACGCCGGCACCCTGGCGCACCCGCACCCCCACCACCCTGCCCACTCCCGCGCCGGATCTCAGAGCATGGTGGGTAAAAGAGGTTTATCAAAAAAATTGCTGTACAAGTACAAGCTTTTATTATACCTCCCAGGCTTAACCACTTTTAGACTAGTGGCTGTAGACAACTTCACGATATATTAGAAACACCGCGTGAGGAAAAATATGTTTTTTTTTCAACTGCTGTATTTCCGCCATTATGAAAATTTTCAAAGTTGGAATGGAGAGGCTTCGCTCGCTCGGCGTCTCCTTTTAAATTTCGGCAAAAATTATTTCGTCAAAATTATTTATGTCAAAATATTTGGCTGTTCTCTGTTTTCGTAAAATTTTGTGAGCAGGTCTGATAAATAATTGAAGAGATTTTTTTCGATTCATATTTTCGAAATTATGTATTCAAAATGGCGGAAATGTGGGAGTCGAAAATTAAATTTAGTTACTTGGGGAAGCTTGTTCAGTATCACGGACTAACTGTACCCTCAAAATTATTTCAGTATATTGTTTGAAGGCATAAGTGATTGCGAATGAAAATTAAATTTTGTTCGATTTGATGTAGCCTCGAGCCAACAGCCGTTACGCCCGCAAGAACTCGCAAGGAGGACAGAGCGCCATCTATTCGACCGCCCCCGAGTACGACGACCCTGCCACCTGCGCCGAGGAGGACCAATACGTGAGTTTCATCCGGTCAATGTTTACTTTTCAAATCCCTCTAGCCACATTTTGCCCCTATCGTAGTGATGTAATATGTGGATGGCCTCTTAACAATCTTAGCACGTCCAGTGATCGTATAGTTGACGTCAATTTAAAGGTCAATAACTAAGTTACTGGGCCTGAAATGATGGCGCCACCGGTTGTTTTTTAATCTGTGGTATGGACGGTGCCATTTAATTTATTTCCGCAATATGGCGAGGTCTACTAACTTAGTTGTTGGCTGTGGCAACCTCTACGGCCACTATGAGGAACTACAATCAAGAGACAACAGACAATATAGTCCACAAGAAGCATATGAGATGGCGCCAGCAGAGTATCCTACATCTCGATCTTAGAGTTCGCCCGATTCGCTGCATATATACAACTTCCGACGATACACCGTCGGAGCCGCGGTTCCCCAGGCGCAACAACATGCCTGGTGGGAAGATCTTCCCTTTGTGGCGGTCGAGCATATCACCTCGCTCCCGCTACATTGGCCTTTAATTGTATGGAACAGGCAAGAATCTTGCACTGTTTTAAGACCCTTGAAGACGGCGCAAGCTTCTTGTCGGTTACATACCATTGCATGGTCATGGTCATACTAAACGTTAGCTATACAAATCATTTATCGCTTCAATGAAATGGAATGCATTACACCGTCCAAATAGGGCTAATTTAAGAATTATTTACAACATGTACTCTGATGAGACATTGAGAAATGTATTCAAGGAAAATGGTTATCTTACGTTGACTAACATTTACATACTTGAATTATGTGTATTTGTAAGAAAAAACATGTTCAACTTTAAAAGAAAGATTGAACTTAGAAGTAACTTGAGGGACTTGTACAGCCATGATCTATATTTACCCATTATAAATAACGAAACATTAAAAAAAAGTGCTTTTATCTCTGGAATCAAAGTGTTCAATCATTTGCCTACAAATATAAAGAGTATATACGATTGCAATTTATTTAAACGCTCATTAAAAAGCTGGTTATTAGAACGTGTATTTTATGATCTTAATGAATACTTTGAGTATGATACCCGTAGACAGTAGGTCTGCGTTGTTATAATTTTATAAGCTTAAGATTGTATCTAGTTATTAGTTTTTCTATGCTTTACTATTGCATGCCTGAAAGGGTAAACTGTTGATACTATTTTATTTTAATATTGTACCACCTATTTGTACATAGTTTATGCAATAAAGAATTTTGAAGTTTGAAGTTTGAAGTTTCACGAAAAGCAAAGTAACAGTGGGTACTGCGGAATGTTGCAGCGCGCCCGTTACTCGCGGCCGATGTACGCGTGCGGCCCCGAGTACGACGAGCCCGCGTGCTGCGCGCCCGAGGACGAGCAGTACGCCGGCGCCTACGGCACGCCCTACTCCGACCACTACGGCTCCCGCCCCAGCATTGGTGAGTACATACAATACAATACAATACCGACAAGCCCGCGTGCTGCGCGCCCGAGGACGAGCAGTACGCCGGCGCCTACGGCACGTCCTGCTTCGACCACTACGGCTCCCACCCCAGCATTGGTGAGTACATACAATACAATACAATACAATACAATACCGACAAGCCCGCGTGCTGCGCGCCCGAGGACGAGCAGTACGCCGGCGCCTACGGCACGCCCTACTCCGACCACTGCGGCTCCCGCCCCAGCATTGGTGAGTACATACAATACAATACAATACAATACCGACAAGCCCGCGTGCTGCGCGCCCGAGGACGAGCAGTACGCCGGCGCCTACGGCACGCCCTGCTTCGACCACTACGGCTCCCACCCCAGCATTGGTGAGTACATTACTACATACATTACAATACACACATGGTTTCGACTTGATCTTTATCAGTGGATATCTGGTAGTGCTTTCTCTCTTATCTTTTGGTACCACGGAAGACCAGCGGCATGATGTAAAGGCACATCATTGCCCTATGCTGAGTGGTGCCATTTCGGTGTAAAACTAATTTTAGTTATTTAGTAATCCTACTGATGTATACTAATTTGCACAGAATAAAATATTTTTCTTTCTTTCTTTCTTCAATACCATATGTACAGTACCAATATGAAGAGCTAACATAGCAAAACGTCACGGCCAACCATAGTTTTTATGTCTATAGGACCAAAAAATTTTTGAAGTGAAAACTTCTGTAGCTGCGTTGTACACTGTTTTTGGTATGGGTAAAAAATGTTAAATTCGCGTCAGGGCGTCAGGACGTCAGGACACGTGACCTGATCGAAAATTCGTAAGACGCGCGGCGCGTCGTAGGAGTGGAAGTATCCCCCTCTCTTTTGCGCCTGCTGTTTTGTTTAGGCGGCGCAGGGCGCTTGCGCGGTTCGTGTGTGTTTATGTTACAGCGTGCCACGCGCATCCATGGAAATGCACAACGTTAATATTCAAGTTTTCACTTCTGCCGGCACTCCCGGAGTGCAACCCGTCGTTTTTTTTGGATCTTTGGGGCCAACACAGTTTGATTGATTGATAGTGACCATTGACATGCATATTATATTTGTGTTATGACATTGGCAGGAACTCGCAAGTGCGGCGGGTCCCCCGAGCCCCCCCCACCGCCACCCCGCAACGCCAACGCCGACAACAACTGCTCCTCATCCTTCAACGAGAGCAAGGACTCCAACGAGATCTCCGAGGCCGAGTGTGACCAGCCACGCAACTACCCTGGTACGTGAACCACATCATTATCAGCCAGTCAAATACTATTCATGAATTTCTAAAAAAAAATGCTAAAAAATTAGGAGAAGGTTTTTAGCAAAGAATCAAATATAATCCGTTAGCCCCTTGCAGGCACTTTAACACGTCATTAAGTAATTTAACCCTTACACCGCGAACGTCGGATTTATCCGACAAACATTGTCGTGCCCATTCTGCGAGCGTCGGATATTTCCGACAAAAAAATACTCGTATTGCACATAATTTAAGTATCGTTTTTGGTTGTAGGTACTATTTTAGATTTTTCCCTCCCGTTGGCGGCACGGCAACTGATATAAAGTCTCGCGATGAAAGTTTAAATTATTCCATTTTAAAAAAATGCACTCCCAGTTATGCTTATAGTAGGTATACTACCTTCATAATAACGAAGCACAGATTTTTCCGTCAATTGCTTATAAAGTCTGTACTCCAGGAATAACACCCTCTTGAGTACCACCGTTACTTAAGGGGAAAAATCTTCCCGGTGAATTCCAGTGTTACTCATTGCAACTTACATTCTTCCCAATGAGTACTTACCACTGTATCTTATCCGTTTTTTCCCGATGAGTAACGCCCTCTTGAGTACCACTGTTACTCAAGGGGCGGCTCTCCAACAGCGCGTCGTATTCCCTCTAAGTACCACTTGAGACACAGTGTTACTCAACGGGAATTTTGTATTCCCGTTGAGTAACAGTGACGTAATGAAGTACTTAAAGGTTAAATAAAACTCCACTGAAGATTTTTTTTATATGTATGTAGGTAGGTATAATAGATTGGACACATACTTAATGTACTATAATAATATTGTTTATTTTAGTATATTAATAACCGTCGTGTATTTTCATATTTCAAGCAACTATAAATAAATAAATATATATAAATATATATGGACAAATAACACTGATTGAGCTAGCCCCAAAGTAAGTTCGAGACTTGTGTTAATATGGGATACTAAGTCAACGATACTATATTTTATAACAAATACATATATAGATTGACATCCAAGAACCAGGTCAATCCGAAAAAAAACTATATGCTAAAACTATATACGCACACATTCACATACTTAGTACATGAGTACCTACATTAAGTATGTGTCAAATCTATTATACCTACATACATAATAAAAAACATTCTTCAGTGGTTAAAGTTAAATTGATATTAATCATTTCTCGATTCACCTAAACCGTCAAATAGTTTAAGCTCTTATTCACATACAAATGATTCGCAGCCATATCTGATGTAATTCTTTGCTCTTCTGAAAGGCACACAGTACATTAATTGCACTTTGTACTTAATAATTTCATCCTCCATGTAAATCGTTCGTCATACTTTCGGTATATTATATTATTTGATACTTACCTATTAAGGAGCTACCTGAATTTTCCGGGGTCCAGTGCTGCCCCCTTTAAAATAAATCATTTGAAAGGAAACGGAGATATCATTTAAAATTTTGTCATGATCAGACCCTAGGATCTGATTAGACCCTAGATAACCCTTCAAACTGTTTTATGAACTACTGTTTACAGTTTAAAATGAGAACATGAAGCTTTTCTACGCACATACGCCAAAAGTGGCCTTTTTTATAAACAATAGTTCATAAAACAGTTTGAAGGGTTATCTAGGGTCTGATCAAGACAAAATTTTAAATGAAAGCTCCGTTTCCTTTCAATAGATTTATTTCAAACGGGGGCAGCACTGGACCCCGGAAAATTCAGGTAGCCCCTTAAGTATTATCGTCTGTATGTAATTAATTACATATACTTATATAAATACATTATTACGCTTAAGCATGTTTATTTAATAATTGTTCTATTAAATATTAATTTATTGCAATGTGTTTACTTCGCAATAAATTAATATTTGATAGAACAATTACTAAATCATTCGTTTGATTGCGATTAATCTGATCTGCAGCGCTACGCTATACATTACCAAGTACCTATGTATATCTATTATATAATAAAGGACTTACTTACATATTCTTTATTACAGTTACTATACTTATGTATCTAAGCAAAGTTTATACCTTGGATCCTTGTAAATTACTATTAATTAAGTAAGAAGTAGGTAAGTAGCTACTCAATAAAATGCACGGTTTAAGTACCTAGATATGTATTTCTTAAGTTTTGAAAAAGTATGACAATCATTTTCATTCACCACATTTGAGTTTTAAGCAATATTCGAACATCAAATCGTGTTAAAAAAGTTTGTAAGTAAATTGACTTTGAAATTGATCCATGCGCTCATGGGTGTGACCTGAACAGAAGACGGTAAAGCTAATTTAGCTCCATACTTTAAATTTATCTCTCTCTCTCTCCGTTTGTTTTAATTTGTGACTGACAGCATGCAAACATTCAAACAGTATCTAGCGTGTATAACAATAGGGATTACTCGGAGCTTGAGTCTTATCTGCAATTGGCTTATTAGACGTTATTAATTTACGATTTTTTTTCTAATTCTTCGATTATTTTCTCTTAATAATTTGTGGCACTTGACAAAAGTATGGTTTAGAAATGTATCGTGTACTTACTTAGATATATAGAAAATTAGGTACCTACCTATTAAAATTCATGATTTATAGTCACTACGTCTCTTCAAATAGTACCTATTCTTATTTAGTTTTGCCAAGTGTCTAACAAATTAAACGTAATTTTTTCAAAATTTCCATACGAATATCTAATTATAAATGTTTAGTTGTGATTGTGTTAACTAATATCAATTTCTTGTTTGGTTCAGTAGATTTAGTATATGTTACAAGGCGTACATCATCGAACAATACTCACTGAAAAAAATATCTCACTTAAGTTGGAAGCTACCACTTACCACTCGCGTCTTTAACTCGTGTAATATATATAAAATATACAATGTGAGTGTTGTACGATAATGTGTAGAAGGCAGTCTACCAGTGCCGTGGCTAGTAGACGTCGTGACTTGTGTGTTGTTCCAGTCAGGGCCCACACTGCCAAGGACGGCATGCACAGCGAAGAGATGAGGAAACTCATTGACAGGTCAGTTCTACAGGCCTAGCTCCTCGCGCTCCTTTCAGGACGTGACGACACCAACCCTTATGGTAACCCTCACAATTCACATTTGCACTAATGACCGACTGGATGTGACATCAGAGTCGATTAATTTGAAATAATTAGCCTGAAGCGATAACAAGGCAAAATAGGCAGACAATTTGTTCTTCAAATCAAAGCTGCTCAAAGTTTTAGCTACCAATAACTACTTATATGTTTCTAATGCAATTTTGAATGCCAAAGAACTGAACTAAGTACTGATAACTTTAGCCGATACCTTGCACGTGTGCTGCATCGACATCGCGCCGTGCGTGATGGACAAGTAGACCAATTAATAATTGCATTCTAGTGTGGCTCGTTACTAAGCATGTGTTTGTTCTGCATCCGCGACCTACAGGAAACAGTAAGTCAAAGTATGTGGTAAACGATATCTCAATACCCTTGGTTTTGCCTCTTTTACTCTTTAATCCCATGTGACTAACACCTAACCTGTGTGCACTAAACTATTTTATTTGCGGGCAAATGGTAAGAACACCAACATTTCGCTGTTTACATAATATTATTTCACGGCATGACTTTTTCGTTATAACGATATTAAATTGAAGCATAACATAAATTGGCGTCGAAAAGGTTAACTTAATTGCAGCCGACTGATCCCTGTGGTACCTTAGCCGAATTCCCCATTAATTATTGTTTTATCCACTCATTAGTTCATGTTTTTTTGCCAGCCTTTTTGAATAATCGTTAAAATTAAGTAATTTATATACAAAAGTTTTAGAAATACCTATTTTTATTTCTATAATTGTGAGTATTTTATGGCTTCTAGAAGTTTTTAATGTATTAAAAGACAAAGTAGAATACCATCGAGATCTAGTAGCCGGTCTAGTTTTTTCTAATTGGTAAACATGTGAGTGTTGTTCATATTTTGCTTAATGCTTGCGTAATGAAATTCCAGACCCGAAGCAGCCCCCGCAGTCCCCCAGCAAGCAATCCACGGGCGGGGACTCACAGCCTACGATACTGTGGCAGTGTAACCTGTAAGCGCAGACGGCGGCGACACACGCCCCCCCCCCCCCCCCCACTCGTCACACTCCGGCATCATCCTGCTGAAGGCTGCTTCCGCTGCACTCCGTACTTCCTTTAGGTGTTATTTCCCTCGGCCGCTTCCACCGCGGTCTATTCAGCAAGATGCGAGACACTCGTGCCAAATTACATCCCACAATTAATTTCCCCATCGTGTGTCGGATTTTTGTGTTGCTGATTACGATTTAGTTTATCCCAACTTAGTTGGCTGGATTACTTTCATTTGGTAGTTTTAATTAGCGCACAGATGTGCCATAAAGTTCGTTTGATCTTCATTTCGATCTGCGGCGAATTGTTTGTATCGAAAACACAATTTCCCTAATAAAATCTATACGCGTCACTTGTAATGTTACCATTAAACAGAAAAGGTTGTGGTAGTTATTTGAAATTAATGTATTTTCTTTAGGACTGTAGGTAAGTGACGCGTTATTTATATCTTTATCAAATTAGTATAACCTTTACCCAGCCGACATATTTGCCGCAGTGTTCGATATTTGGTGCTGTCTTGAACAGTACCTACATTAATGTAGTTTTTTTAAATCTTATTTGTTCAGCTTAATTTAAAGAGAGTTGTAATTAATTAAGGAGCTGGCTTGGGGTGTTTAATAAGAGTGGAATTTTAAATTAAGCTCAACATGTAATAATGTGATATTTTTGTATTTTACCCCTTTTTAATTTTGAGTAATGTAATTCGTTATTTATATTTGTGTACTGTGCTGATGATAGTCATAGAAACAGCCGCGCGGCTGTCACAATGCTTCCTTTTAATGTTTACATTTACATTACCACGTCATTTTTTGTATAATTGTGATTTTTTTTAATTATTTTTGCTCTGCGTTTACGCATATACTATCTAGGATTAAGACTAACTTTAAGGTTCTTTTTATAGTAACTAATTAATCAACTTTTAAAACAAAGTACCTACTACATGTAATCCGTAGCTAGTTAGAAACATATGTGTTACACGATATATGATAAGTATATAAAATTAATCGGAATTACATATATAATCAATACAATTACAATAATGAAATTGATATTACGCGTACATTGAATAAAGAAAAATACTATAAAAAAAACAGTGACACGGAATTCAAACTCTTAATATTACTAGTGATAAGGTGCATTTTTAATAATCATAATCGTAATTTGCCCCTATATTACGCAAACGAGTAGGTGTAACGAGTAGGCACGCCAGTGTCGTTTTTCTAGGTGTTTTTCTCATATGTTGTGCATTGTCTTGTAAGCTTGGCGAATAGGCTTGTAGTTAGGTTCAGCGACTTCCTAGCAACCGATATCTTCTTGTAACCTTCCAATTAGGGATTCCAAATTAAATGAACTTAGATAAAAATTAATGTGAAAAAAATTGAGTATTTTAATCGAAATTATAATAATAATGAAGTGAAAAAGTTTCGTAACTGCGTTAACTAACACTTGAGGTTTTGTTTGGTGTTTGTGCTACATTTCCGAGCTACATTAAGCGACTGCAAAGGAGTCGAGCAATGACGTTGCTCGAGTCATGCAACTGTTTGTACCAAAGTGTTTGTGTTGAATAAACTATTCAATCGTCAACTAAATCCTTGTTTTATTTAAATAGAACCTTGTTTGAGTAACAGTAACATAATCAAATGATTAACTCTACGGAGGTGGAATATTTATTTTACATGAAACATTATAATATAACTTGTTTACGCGGTGGCCGCCTTGACGATCTCCTCGGCGACTTCCACGGCGATGGCAGCCTCCGCCTTGGCCTGGCAACAACACATAAGTTCTAAAGAAATAATAAAAAATAAATAAATTTATGCGGACATAATCACACCAAAGTTCGAGACTTGTGTTATGGGATACTAACTCAACGATACCACAGAATACTAGTACTCACGTATAAAAGTCTTACATACAAAAGAAATTCAAAGAAATATTTACTCAATGTGGTTAACGATATGGTTTAATTTAGCTTGGGTCAGAACTTCTCACCTCTTTTTTTAGATACCTAGAAAACCATTGCAAGCCAATTTCATTGTTATTACTCTGGACAAACGATTCATGTAACTGAATTCTCCCCTTTGAAGTGGTCGTCGTGCGTAATAATGTAGGTATATTTTTGATACCTAAAAGGGGAGTGACACGCCTGACGATACCTACTATATTTTATGACAAATACATACATAGATAAATATCCAGTGGTAGACCACAAATAAGGCTCAGCGCAAACGAGCCTCCAAAAAAGCGGCCACCGTCCACTTTTCTGTAGTTTTCATACATGTTGTATGGACTCGCCGCACACGGTGACGCTGATTACTAAATTAATAGGAAAGTGGTCGCTAGCCGCGTTTTGTGGTGGTCCGTTTGTGCCGAGCCTAAATCAAATAAACAATGATAGCAGCCCCCGTAGCATGGTACCGGCGACAGCTTTTATCGAGCGCTATCATCCATTACTTTCATTTATTCATTTATTTATGTACGCGCAAAACGTTTATAGAATTCATAAAAAAACGAAAGGATTTTTTTTACGCACACACGCCAAATGTGACCGTTTTTTACGCACATACGCCAAAAGTGGCAGTTTTTCCCAATTGTGCGTAGAAAAGCTTCTCTCACTTTAAACTGTAAACAGTAGTTCATAAAATAGTTCGATCATTTTCTAGTGTTCTAGTCTCTTTATCTAGTGCCTGGTCAAGACAAAATTTTAAACGATGTCTCTGTGTCCTATCATTGACTGCTGACTGAAGCACTGGACCCCGGAAAGTTTAGGTAGCCCCTTAATGCCATTATAAAGATCATGTTAAAAACGCTAAAAAAACACGTTCTTGTATGACGATCCCCTTAATTTTTTTTCTCATTTTTAGTGTTTTTTGTTACAAGCGTCCACAGTAATACATAAAATCGGTGAAAATTTCAAGTGTCTCTAGCTATTACGGTTCCCAAAATTGATTTCTGTGACAGAAGGACGAACAAACAGACAGACAGCGGAGTCCCAGTAATTTTACCCTTTGGGTACCGAACCCTAAAAAGGGAGAAGGCTTTTACTGCAAGAGCGGTTTTGTACACCAAGAGAATTATAAAGCTTATTATTATTATCATCTATACTATGTCACTCTACGTAATAATAACAAGTGAGATGGCACTAGTCCGTGAATAAATTTTATCTGGGTGAAAAGACGGTGCCATGCTACAGGTGCAGGATTTAAGGGCTTGTGCACACGGCGTATTTTTAACGCGCCGACGTCGCTTCACTAATGCGCGCTCACGGCCTTAAGATGACCAAAACGCAGAGGCGACCTCGTGTGCAAATAATACGTTGATCCTTGTTCTCGTTGTCATCATTAGTTGACAGACGCATTAAAGCAGCTTAAAAAAATCCGGCACCAGTTACCGTAACTCTTAAAACAAGACAAAAAAGGGTGGAAGTGCCAAGGCGCGCGTCATAATTAAGCAAAACTGCACTCAAATGTATTTTTCTGACAATATATTTTGACGCAAATTTAGACCTTATGTTAATCGAACTTAAGTTTGTTATTGCTTTTTTTTTAATTTTACGACATCTATGGTAAAGTACCAGACATTTTCGTAAAGTTATACTACAGATTGCAAAACACCGTAAGTTTCCGTTTCCGTTCAAATAATGTATTTCATATGGGACCCCGAAAAATGCATGTATCCCTTTAAACGAATTGTTTATATGTAATGTAAATGTGTTTAGTGGTTTGTTTGTGTGAGTTTGGCGACAACGGTTTCGATACTAACTTTGATACGTAGCACTTCCACTAGTTTTTTCTCTTCCGTGCTTAAAACAAACAAATAAGATCAATGTTGCCGTAGTCGAACGATTTGAGCATGCAGGCAAGCTTCTTATCGGTCGTTTTGGAAGGCCTTTGTCCAGCAGTGGATTTCTGTGGCTGATATGATGATGTCCGCATACCTTGTCGTTGCCAGCGGAGCTGAGCTCGGACTGCGCTTTGCTGAGGGCTTCCTGCGCCGCGCCGCGGTCCAGGTTCTCCAGGGGGTGCGCCTCTTCTGCGAGCACCTGCAAAAGCGCGTAGCTTCATCACACCTGCCGGGTAGGGGGCGACACAGTGCCCTCGGTGTGTGTCAACATAAATACTTGAACACTTTTTCTATACTGCTTGACATTTTACATTCTAAGTTTAACATCATATCGTTTTGTCTCTTTATAAAGTTTGTCCGTACGGGTACAAAATAGTAAAATAAAAAGCCATTAAAACGTTATGAGCCATCAAAGATACTTTTTACTTTTTGCTTTTTTTTTCGGCGAAATAAATAATAAAAGAAGTGTAAAATCTCCAAAACAAAGCTTAATTATCGAAGATATTTATTATTGATAATGCAGTAGTTTTTGAATATAACCTCTTTTTGCAAAGGACATTACGTATTTTTTACGCGCTCGCTTAACTATAAATTATTGTGCTTCACTGCTTCGCCCGAACACAATGTTAGATGAGACAGCGTGCTTTTTGGCCGCGCTCACCTGTGAGTTCGAGCCCGCGGCTAGTTCAACCTCGCTCAGCCTAGCGACTGACGAGGCAGTCACTTGGATCCCGTTTTATTTACTAGGGCGAGTAATGTTACATTTGGCGATTTTCCATGTCAGCGCTAGTGGCAGTATAAAATAATAGAACAATTTTAACAAAGTTTTTTATTATATTTCATGGTGGTCTGGCAGAAAATAAAATAAAGAACTGAGAATGTACCAGTACCAGCTGCTTCTCTACCCGCGCAGATCGTAAAAGCCGATAGACAAAATCGGCTAAACGAATCATGTTAATAGGCGATGTGGCTAGCAACCCATCACTGTTTTGATTCCTTTTTCTACCTTCTTTTCCTGGACGCTGTCAGTTTAAAGCCGCAATACCCAAAATGCTCTTGCCCCAAAATGCTTTTGCCCCAAAATGCTTTTGCCCCAAAATGCTCTTGCCCCAAAATGCACTTGCCCCAAAATGCTCTTGCCCCAAAATGCTCTTGCACCATTAGGAATAAAAACCCGACCGTGTGTATAATATTACCTGAACTGAGGAATCATCGTTGACTGTGACTGTCCCAGAGGACACAAAGATTTTGGTTTGCTTGCCGTCATTCTCAGTCACAGTGACCACCCCGGGGCGCAGAACGGCTGCGGGCAAATAACACTTTATACACCGAAAATAGTGACAGTTAAAATACAACAAGAATCGAAAACGAAAAATTCGCAATGTATGGGACTTTTATGTAAGGTTATGTATGATGATGAGCTGCAAGACATTTTTCTGCATTTTTCATTGATACATACATATTGTCATGCCTGTACACCAAGGAGGTAAGGGAAAAACTACGGATCTTCACCTGCTATAATCCGTGCAAACCTCTTTTGCTTTGTCAAGGTCCTTCTACAGGCAATAACCTCAAACATTGTCTATTATTAAATAAATTATATCCCTACTGAGGGGAGACATCATCTTATATCAAATAAATTATAGACTTACCGAGGGTGGGCACATGTTTGTGTAGGATACCAAAGGATCCACTGAAAGATGGAACGTCTACTTGCTTCACCGCTTGTTTATCGTAGAAAACCTGGTAATAATTATAAGTCTTAAAATGTTAACATCTTCTAAGACGGGTAAAGGAAAAAGATCTTGACATTTTGCAAAAGTCAACGAATCTAGGACAAATTTGCGATAAGTAATATCAAATGCCGGAATTGTCGGATTGTCGGCTTTCCCGACACGTAAATTAAATTAAATGAGAACATGTAAAATGTTTTACAATAAAATAAACTTTTACTTAATGTCTCATCATAATTTATGTACAGTCAGGCTTCAAAAATGGAGTCATAATTTCTCATACTATTGTATGAAAAATCATGACACCATTTTTGAAGCGTACCGTACAGAGCAAACTGTTGAAGACACTTCCTCAAGAGTCAGAGCATATAGAACGCAATGAAAACTTAGGCATTGCCTCGTAGGGCGAGAGAATAGCAATGCCCTCCCATTGCTGGTAAACTCCATGAAGTTTTGGCGTTTGTATATCCGCCGGCGACTCGCTACAGATCGCCGCGATAGACCAGCATTGCGTTTTTAGAGGCTATCATACGTACGGGAAATTATGAGGTGCGGCGGAGATAGAAAAAAAAAATGATAATTGAAGGAATGCTATAGTGGGCTACCTTGTTGCCAGCAGCGAATGTGAGTGCCATTTCATCTCCTTTCGGGGCATCAGCGTAGCTACGAACTTGCAGCCTTCGTGCTGCGCCCCTCAACATGCTGCGGAGTGTCATTGCCATTCTGTGAACATGGAAATTAATACAATAAATTTCATTTTCTGACAAAAAGATGTACCAAAACAAAGTATACAAAAATATATTAATCTAGAAAAGGCTCAGTGCTATATCTGGTTGTATTTTACCCCAAAAATAAATAAATAAATAGGGACAAATTACACTGATTGAGCTAGCCCCAAAGTAAGTTCCAGACTTGTGTTATGGGATACTAACTCAACGATACTATATTTTATAACAAATACATATGTAGATAAGCATCCAAGACCCAGGACAATTTGAAAAAGGCCATTTTCCGACTTGCCCTAACCAGGGATCGAACCCGGGACCTCTGGGTGGTGGACTAGCATGGTGACCACTACGCCACGGAGGTCGTCAAAAAAGGATATACATAAAAAGACTGACATACTGAACTCGGACTTTTAAAATATCAATGTACAGAACTTTTAAAGTTTCTGTATGGAACTTCGAAATTTGGTATGAAGAAACTTTTGAAGTTCTGTACAGTACAGAACTTCAAAAGTCACATAACAACTTTCATTTTATATTTAGGTACCAATTGTAAATGGACATTTCATGTGACACAGAAATTAATACAAATTTATAGGCCAGATTAAGTTTGGTATGCTTTTTTACATTTGTGACTAATATTCAAAGGTGAATAAATGAATTTTGAATTAAAAGGGCTATCACATTTAGAGTTTTTTAGTAAAAAACTGAAGGCTTATCTTTTGGAAAAATGTTTGTATTTGTTTGATGTATTTTAAGTTGTATTTCTATGTCTATGTCTCGTGTATATGTTGTATTTTGTTATGTATCTTCTTTTTTCTTATGTAAACTATATATTCGAATACATATATTTTTTGTAAAAAATTAAATTAAATATAATAAAGTCAAGAACCAGTAAAAAGTTTATAAAGAAACAGATACACTCTTAAATCTCTGTCTCTAAAATGGGGTGGCAGAGCTCCAGGCCGTAAGATGCCAAGGCTACTTTGAGTGTGATGGCTTAGAAGTGGAATTAAAATAGTGATGGGTTGGTAACCACATCTCCACCGGACAGGATTCTCGCCCAAAAATAATTTATTCGTATAGCACTTTAAATATCAGGAAATACAATCACTAAATTAGATAAATATATTTCAAACCTAACCTCTTTACTTCCATTATAATATTAGATATTTAGCAGTGTTATTATTATTTATCAAAACTTTTACATGCTGTAACTTAAAAAATATATATAAAACCACACGGTTTAATAAAATTATTTGCTTAATTCCTTAGTAACAAACTTAAAGAGCTGGATTATGTAATGAATGTGAAGTATGTTTTCGCTGAAGAGGAAAATGTACAAAAATTTTCGACCGCAATAAAAACCTACAAAGTAATCTTTAGAACCTCATTGCCAATGCCACTTACTTTTAAATTATACAAATTATTTAGGATTTAGTAATATTTTCAGTAATTCGCACCCCAACCGGACAGGGCACAAATTATATAGTATGGGACAGGGATATTTCAATCAACCAAACTTGACGTTGACACTTGACAGAAGCAAGACAGTAGACAAAAGACTACTAACTAGGAACTGGTACAATCACGCAAAAGAAATTAATGAGAACATCGCTTTTGCTTGGGCCGGACCTACGCCTATCGTTACGAAGCTTCGTGCTATTACACGATACACGCTAATGTGACCGGCCGTTATCGGGTATCGTCCCGAATATTCGGACATCGTGTAGTTATCGCGCGGGTGGCGATACATCAAAGTATTTATGCACGCTAACAATTCGCTCTGCGTGGTCGTACTGGCGTTGTTCGTTCATTTTGACGTTTGTTTTCAACTTGTTCGGACGGTGCCACGGTTGTTAATGCGTAAAAATGGAGTGAAACGATAAAATAATATTAAAATTTTTAGCTGTTTCTTTCTAGGTTTCAATAAATGCATTATGTAATTGTTAGCACACATGTTAAAGAAAAGAAAGTCGTCTTCCATATTTAAAACACGTAGATGACGCCATTTTGGATTATTGCCAGATAGTTCGTGAAAAATAACGAAGCCGCTAGTGTGACCAGCGCTTTATCGCAATAACTTTTTAGTGTACAAAACGCACGAAGATTCACCGCGAATTGCTTCGGGACGATAGGCACAAGTGCGGCCGAAGCGTTACTGGACAGGACAACCAATTCACAAACAATCTGGGCCCCATTTTTGAAATCTCTTGTCACATTACGAATGGTTTGCGCAAGCGTTTTCAAACGGGCGCATTTTTGAATCGATTGTATGCGAAGGATTTGCACGAGTGGTCTCGACCACTCGTAATTTTGACATTTGTGGCGTAGATATGTCAAACAAACCTTTCATGGAGAATACGTTCCGATTCATGCTGCTTTTTTATTCATGGTGCAATTGACAACATTTCAAAAATTTTATATTCATATTTTATATTTTTTCCTTAAAGAACTTCATAAAAAATGACATACGTATTTTTTCTTTTTCATTTCTTTTCATTATTTCTTTTAAAATTAAATTGTTTAAAATCTCTCCATTCTAAAAGAGCGTAAGTACAAGAGTTAGGATGTAACGAGTTTACATCTTTGCCATACATTATAATTAAAAAATAACTGACGTCTATATAGTTGTGTTTTGTAGCAGTAAGATATCGATATCGATACAAAAACTTACGTATCGTAAAATAGGGTTACTTTGATTAATTTTAAAATTCAAACGCTTCCATCTCAGCTATTTTTGGCATAAAAATATTATATTGACGAATTGGTATGTGAAAAACAAATGGCATAAAAAATTACGCATGTAATACTCGACAAAAAAAAATTGCCCTATCAACTCTATACTTGAAATGGGGTTTTTGGGTAACCCACGGTTTTTAACGGATTCTCATAGTCGCCCCTTACAGGAATTTAGAACACAAAGAAAAAGATGTTTCACTTTTTACTTTTTAAGTTACAGCGTTTTGAAGTTAATTGGGGTGAATTTGACTGAAAATAAAAACAAGGGCTCCGGCGTACACGCGTGGTAAAAAGATGGCGGACGTACCAGGATTGCTATTTCAAAAATATTAATAAATATGCGTTCAGAAATTTGGAAGATTTAATTAAAAAACAAAAAAAAGCTATCATAAATGTCACCTTGTGTTTTGAAAGTCGCCCCATTTTAGGGTAGCATTTTTCCTTATTTCATTTTTTTATAGTTTTTAAGATTTAATGTCAATATTATTTTTATTTAACCTGAAATATCAATCATATAACTAAAGGAAACATTTGCAATTCGTCACCAAACTATGTAAACATTTTAATGCATGTGTATTTTTTCCAATCCTAAATCTACTTTACTGAAAGAACTACCGATATTAGATGGTCTTCTTATCGAACTGATACTTCTATAAACAACACTACTATTATCTCTCTCTCTCACTCGTGATGTCATTTGTCAGATTGACGCACGTGTCAATTGACAGCTGACAGCTTGACATAATTTTTACACTTTTAGATGTTCAAGCAAAGGCGTAACCTGTTAAATGCCTATATCCTTGTATTTTTGAGTTTTTTTCATTTATCTCTAAAAATATAACTCGAAAAAATCTGAAAAAATATTTTACGTGTTCAGAATCGCCAAATCTCGAAAGGATTCTCGAATTTTCATACCTTTTAGAAAATGAAATGTTGTCAATTCTTAGAAAACCATAGACATATTTTCGATATTTTCTGCGTCAAACAATATTGTTTTTGGCTGACACGACGGTTTCAAAAATACGGCCAAATAGTGGAGTAGTAAAACTAGACGTTTTGTGTTTCAGTGAGTCCTTAAGACGAAGTGGTAGCTCAAGTGGCGCTCTCATTTGAAATAAATTGTTTAAAACTAAATAAGGTGATAATTAAAAATTTAATTTGTATAAATGTCTAGAAAGACCTTTAAACTATTTTATGAGTAACCTTTGAAATTATTACGAATAGTCCGTCTAGTTTTAAAACTGTTTTTCGCCAAAAGTGGCCACTTTTGGCGAAAAACACTTTTAAAACTAGACGGACTACCAATATTACTTTTAAAGGTTAGTCATAAAATAGTTTAAAGGTCTTTCTAGACATTTATACAAATTAAATTTTTAATTATCACCTTATTTAGTTTTAAACAATTTATTTCAAATGAGGGCGCCACTTTAGCTACCACTTCGTCTTAAATGAAAAATCGCACTTCTGAAGTGCGATTTCTGAAACGCGGAGTCACCTAAACGAATGGTTTTCTCATACAAAAACCATACGTTTAGGTGACTCAGCGTTTCAGAAATCGCACTTCTGCTGTCCTCACCTCAGTTATTATAGCCTTGCTAATATGTAATATAACTTCGATGATGTAGTTACATGACTGGGAGTCCCTCTTTCCCGACTTATGACAAAGCTAAATAGAGGTCAAAAAAGTATCTACTGAGATTCATTGAGGGTGGTCGGCTAGTTTTTGATTGTATATGCAATTAAAAACTTCTATTTCCTGCATAACTTAGGGCACTCCCATGACGACTATTCTTGGTTTACGTTTTTTGTACGGCTCATCCACGGTGAGCCCATAGGTCGTGAGATGCGGCAACTGTTTAAGCATTTCTATGTCAGCCTTGGTGTCGGTACTGATAATAACACCTTTATACCCCAATCTACCCGTTGCACGGGAACACACGAAGTGACAGGACTAGATTTTCATTTTTTGCTAGCGAAAGTTTGAAGATCTAATTATTTACGGACGGAATATTAGTGATATTTATTTGTGGACTGTGGTGCGCGTCTTTAGCCAGAAGTTCCCTTGAAGCAATCAAAGGACCTACACCAACCTTTGATTGTATAGTTAGGGTGAGGGCTAGTTAGGAATAAAGAAGTGAACAAATGAAAGGACTAGTATCCAGAGCCGTTAAATAAATATAAAAAACCTATGGTTATACCCATTTCAATGTCACAGTGGGAAAATAAATTAGCAAATTTTAATATTTATTTGTTTCAAATTATTAGATTTATTGTTATTTAGAAAGTGAATTGTGTAAAAATACTAGCTTATAATGGTTACAAGAAAACCAATATCATGGTTCTTAACAGAGACTGGAAGAAATTTTTCTTTTGCTGTTATAACCGGTGCAGGTCTTTCATTTACAGCTGCAAAATTCTTGCCACATACAATTTTTCTTGATAAATATAAAGAATACGTCCACTACTACAGGTCTGACTGTGATAACATCACGAACATATTCGAAACATAGCTTATTATGAATAATATAACCAAGTTTTGAGGTTAACTTTTTATTTACAGTGATGGTAAACCTGTCGAATTACCGAAGGAACTTAAAGAGCGTTACCAAAAATGCCTCGAAGTGTTGAATGTGTCCGACGCCCATAGAAAGTTAATTGCACCATTTAGTGTTTTTGGGTATGATTTATTCCATGCAGGTTTGTATCCTTGGATAAACCTTTCCTACACTTCTTTTTATACACTATCACAGCCTCATGGGCCTTGCTGCCTTGGGCAGACAGAACCCAGAGCTGCAAAATCCAGAAACACTGAGATGGGCAAGAAAGTGCAAAAAGGATTCAAAAAGATGGGTTGCTGTACGAGCCCATTTCCTTCATAGGCTTTCTTTTTCATACTCAACAAAGTTTTACTAAAGAATTTCTATTCTAGGCTTCTTTTTTGTAAATTTATTTGAATATTAATCCTTTAAGCACATAAATCGCAGACACAATTGAATTCAATTGTTCTTTTGACCCGATCGGGCCAATCGGTGCTTGAAGGGTATATACTAGATATGTATCTAGTTTATACATTTGTTGGTGCTAAATATTTTACACAAATTGACTTGTAAGCTGGCAATAGTCAATCAGGATCCGAAAGCCTTATTTGACTATCGGAAGACATTGTCTGTCTCGGTCCATAGTACTGACGACCGAACAGCCTGGAAACAAATATGTGATCACGATCCTCAGCATTGAGGGACCGATGAAGAAGAAGAAGTTATATATATTATTTGCATGCAAATTAGTATGTGTGTTTCTGTTGTAAACATTTAGGTTAAATGTTAAAATGGAAGAAGTTGCTTCTCGATAAGGCCTTTTGTGCGTATGTATGTAATGTATGTTTGCAACAGAATCAAAGCAACTTTCAAGGTGCTATTTGTTGTTTTACAAATTAATGTGTATAGCACACCATAATTTTGGACATAATTACTGTTCTGGTGTTACAGGAAGTACCAGCTC
This sequence comes from Acrobasis suavella, assembly GCA_943193695.1. Lineage (NCBI taxonomy): Eukaryota > Metazoa > Arthropoda > Insecta > Lepidoptera > Pyralidae > Acrobasis > Acrobasis suavella. The sequence goes on from OW971941.1 coordinate 21,359,562, forward strand.
TAAATATGGTGTGGCAGTTGGCTTACCTGTAAACTTTACTTACACATCTCCTGCAGACTTACAAAATCATGATATAAGGGTAAGGATCATTTTCTTAAAGCAGAATATTAAATTTTTTTGTGCATTATCTTAGCTCATTAAAGAGCCCAGGGTCCGATAAAATCATATCCTGGGTTCCAAATAAGAAAAAAATAAGAAATCAAAGTCTGATTCCCACAGCACACATATCAGCCTTAACGACAGGGTTAGTAAAGTATAATTATAATTAGTCCAACTTTTAGATTATTCAAAAATAATGGACCCATATTTTTTAGTTTACCGAAAAAGTAAAATTCACATCATACTTGGCCATGACGTCATGCGAAATTTCAATATGCTGTATCTTTGTAATTTTATGTTTCTCAGAGAAAAGAAAAAATATGCAAACAATATTCTTTGATAATCTAACGGACTGGCAAAAAATATTTTTCCATTCGTCATGCCTATGGAATAGTACTCAAAGATATTGGCATTAAAGAAAGTGGTGTAGTATTGCTTTCTTTTACACTGAACTGATTGATTAATAATATGGTTGGTTATACACAATAAGGAATAGTAGTGATTATTGTTTTCAGGTGAATCAAAAAAATATTAATTGGAACTCGGAAGCAGGGCAAAAACTGGCCGATGCAATTATTCTTCCTGAACAAGTGCAAAAATTTGCAATATGCCGTGAAATTCTCATGACTCGAAACAATAAAGTGATATTTGAATCAGTTTATCCGTTCATGTGTGTATTCGTTGCTTATAACTTCACACAATATTTAAATCATCGGCTAAACTTATACTCTGCACCTACACTTGTTCGGGCTACCTTATACTCTATTGTAGGTTTGTTCAGTTTAGGAACTTATTTCCTCATGAAGGACATGACAGAAGTTCATTATGAGACTAAGGTAGACCAGCAACTTTGTGACCTTGGCCCTGAATTCGTTGAGAGTGGAGTAATCTTCTATGACAAACTGTTGAAGAGAAATCAAGCTTTGAGAGAGTTGATGGGCAGTGAAGGTGAACGGAAGTACAGCAAGTTAGGCAATGAGAACTTCTTCTTGCGCCAACCTCGACTGGCTTTGGTGCACAGAAAAGGATTTTTTGAGGAAAAGCTCAAGGAGTTGAGAGAAAAGGAAGAAGCTGAATAATTGTAGTGGATTAATATGATCCTAAAGTGGAGTTTATCAAAATTACAATATTGATTGTTTTTAAGTACCTAGTAGAGGAAAGGATAAATAGAATGATTAAGTATGTATATTTTATTTATATTCTTTTGAATAAATATCTGATTCGATTTCAATCATCAAATAATAATAAAATCAAGAAGAGGCCATAGCAGTTCAGAAAAATATACCTATAGACGAATTAGTCGTGGGAATTAGATTCGGGATTTTTTTTCTTTTAGTAATTACCCAGCATAACTCCTAAACAAGTGACAAAACAGTGCTTCCTAGCCGAAATCATCAGGCTTACGGCATGTCGCCATCCAAGTAATTTTTCCGGCTATTTCTTCTCCACTGCGCGATCCTTGAGTTTCGGCATGTCCTGTGGAGAGATTTTTCAAAAGCGGAGTCACTAAACGTACGGTTATTTGTATGGGAAAACCATTCGTTTAGGTGACTCCGCGCTCGAAAAATGGCACTTCTGGTTGCGTTGCGACCGATTGTGAGATGGTCGACTTATTAAAAACGTGCAGGAGATCTATTTTCGAACGCGCGAGTCTTGCAAAGAATAATTATTCAGCGCGAATATTTCCAAAGTAAATCATTCATTGTATTGACTCCCACTTTCAAAAATAGGTCTCCAGATGAGAAAATATTGGGTTTCTATATCAAAACAATATAAGTGATAATATGATATTTTATTCGTTTAAAAAATAATATAATTATACATCAGGGTATTTACACTTACGATATTAATGTACAAGCGAGTGTTTTAACAAGCCTCAATTCTACTATGTTTGATAACTACAACTTCTTTACCTTGTTGCGCATTCTCGTCCAGGCCAAAGATAAAATTATTACAAACGTAACAGATACCAAACGCCATAGGAACTATTGGAGGGCCCGTAAGTAGGTAAAACTGGAGTTGCGGGTAGGCACACAGAGATGGCAGCATACACGACTAGCAAAAAAAGTGTTGAACATGCTTTAAAAATATTTATCTACACGAATGCTATAAATCCTCTATAAAAGTTTCTAAAACAGTTAGCTAATTGCCAACATTAAAACAACCAATGTCATTATAACCATTATATCACCCAAACGAGTGTTTTATGTTGTACTGAATTTCATTATGCAACGCAAACGAGTGTTATAATGTTGTACTAAATTTCATTATGCAACGCAAACTTGATCCCTAAATTAAAGCCCCTGTCCGTCGCTGGGCGATAGTTTCCGGGTACCGGGTGTGGCTCTAGGCCCATTAGCCTGGGCTCTGTCTGCCCCGCAAGAGACAGAGACGTGATATTATAAAAATTGCTCGTGCAATGGTTTTTTCGAAGAAGGTATCATCCAGATATACTAGATTAAAAATTGTAATCTTCGATTTGGCCTGTCATAGTTGCTGAAATAATGGTTTCAGAGGGTCTCGAATCAAAATGTAAATAACTATTACAATAAATAATTCAATTATTACGTATACATATTTTGTTTGTATTAGACCCTCCTCAGCAATACTTACTATGAATTTACATTGAGTTCTTACAACACGGTAAAACACCCTATGGTTCCAGAACCTTTTATAGAGGATTCATATCATGGGTGTAGATAAAGTCTTGTATGCAACTGTCATAATTAGGTATTAAAACACTCATGTGACACATAAACCCACATTCGTGTTTTAATACCCTTTATTATACAACAGTTCCATAAATAACTATTATTACATTTCATATAAGTCACATTTTAGAGTACTACTTAATTTATATAATAGCGCCATCTAGTGACAAGGAAGCGAAATAATTATGTTTATAAGGCGATGGGTAGGCATGTCCAGGCCTAAAATTGAACATGGCGTATAAAGTTACAAAATTTTTAAAAAATAAAACACATTAAACTAGCCCCAAAGTATATGTCATTAAATAATATAGAGACATCTCTCCGAACAACTATTAAAGAACGCCAGTGGCGGATCCAGGATTTTGGTTTAGGAGGAGCTTGAACCCAATAAGGAATACGCCCTTATTTTTAGGTACTTTATCTTGATAAAACCTATATTATCAGGATAAAAATTATGTCGTCATTCAAAACTGGCGACGTTGTGCGGTCGAGTTCTGCGTTCCGGGACGGGACCCTTATATTGCCGAAACCCGGTAGATATCCTTTTTGTTTTAGTCTAATTAAAGATAAGAGTCACAGATCTGTTTTTTTTTTATATTCTCTATTCTAAAAATATTATTACTTATATTAAATATAATGCACTCGGCATTATAAGAAGACCCCGTTATTTTGTCGCACAGAAGTCACATTCTTGTACAATGCGACCCAAATAATTTGAAATTCCCGGCACGTACGATGAACCAAAATGGCGGTTATCGGCGCTGGTACAAATATTGCGCCGAAGACCGCCATTTTGCTTCAATTTACGTGTCGGGAATTTGTACAAAAACGCTTTGAAGTCCGCCATTTTTGTTCAACTTATTTGTGTCGCATTGTAGCGATTTAAACATTTAATTTATCGACTTATCATACTCATCAAAACCAAAAAGAAATAGAATTGTATACAGTTTTTGTTATTATTATGGGAAAATTATGATGAGTCATAAATTCATATCATAACTTGAGCCCGTATTTTTATAATTTTTAACCCGTTACTTTTATTCCATTATTTTTATCACATTTTGTCAGTTAGTAGTGTAACGATGTTACAATAAACCTCATCCTTTATGTTCCCGTTTACCTCCTTTCTCCATTTCACACTGTCCACCTTTCTAAAAATAATTTCATTTTCAAATTCAATTTTTAAATGTTAGATTCCTTCCTCATCATTCTGACTCATTCCACTACCATCTCTCGACCAGATTACATTTCCTAACATATCGGTATAATAAATTTATAATAAATAAAATAACTCTGTGCTATTTTATTGTGCTATTTCTCTCAAGCTCTCCACAAAAAACTTCCCGATAAGTTCCAGTGTTACTCATTGCAACTAAAATTCTTCCCAATGAGTACCACTGCGTCTTATCGGCTCTTTGATGCTGAGAGTTACCATTTTGGTAGCATATTTTGATTTTTTATTTTATGTTATATTTGTTATATTCAATGTACCATGTAAAGATTTTTAATTTCTATTATCAAATGTTGTAAATGCCAAACTTCGCCCAATTGGACTGAATATTCAAAGTACTGTTTGTATATCAAATGCGGCAAAATAGCAACTCGATAAATGTGCGAGGTGCCGCGACACTAAATTGCTGTGGCGCACTCATTTCATATGCAATAGGGAATATGCGCGTATTTTTTTTATTGCTGAATAAAAACCTCATTATCCACAGTAAACAAGTATGAAAGAATTTTTAAAATATCTTAATCAGCGACGAACTATTGATACTACAAAGTTTCAATTAGAAAGAGAAGTCCATTTCATCTATACATGCCTGCATGCATTGCCATAGAAAATAGCATGAATTACGCAGTTGGGTCCTACCCAACCGCATAATTTACGCGGCCGAAATACGCGTGTATGAATTCTTAAGAATTATCTTTTCGTGTCTATTCGAAATACCTAATGTGGAAGGGCCGCGTAAATTACGCAGTTGGGTCCTACCCAACTGTGTAATTCACGCGGCCGAGATACGCGTGTCTGAATTCTTAAGAATTATCATTTCGTGTCTATTAGAAAAACCTACTGTGGCCCTCCAATAAGTCACTACAGGGTACTGGGTAATGTATCGCTATTTAATCAGTATCATGAATTGAACTTGGTTTAACTGACTTCAGTCCAGCGTAAATTCCGCAAATGTGTCAGTTCATTTGGCGGTACTACCAGCGAACTATAATAATATGGAAGAGTAACTTCAGACATCTAATCGCACAAAACGGACCAACGACATTTATATAAAATAACTGTCACAGCTTCAACTGTCGGTCAATGTCCGTTCTGAAGTAGCGTCATACGATTGATGATTGGCCCATGGACGTACCGTTATATGGTATGGTACTATATTTCAGTAATGGTATTGGCCCCCAACTGGTCCAGCCAATACGGACCAAATTGCGGAAAACCGACCTCGAAGGAAGTAAAGCTCAGTTTACATTGCGGCAGTCGCAGCGATTCAACTAAATCGTACATAGCATAATGAACTTTTTATAAAGTTCATTATATCAAAATATGCATTATGTAAATCGTACATAGTATAATGAACTTTTTATAAAGTTCATTATGCTATGTACGATTTCGTCGCTTCGCTTCGATTCCGGCGCAGTGTAAATTGAACCTAAGAAATAAGTAATGGTCGAAATTACTTATTTTTTAATAGTGTCAGATCAGACAGAGGAAAAATACTCGAGTAATTTATTAACTCAATTGAAAAAAGACCGTATTGCCATAGCCTAAAGTGTATATTTAAACATGACCAAATGCTCGTGCGGTCTCGCTTGCGTCTTGCGCTATATGCCAATAGTTTATATGTAGTTTATTTTCTAGTGTTATAAAACAATCCTCTTCGCTGTTCCCCTCTCTGTCTGAAGTGACACTAATGGTGTTGGCAAACAAAAAGAAGTAGTTTGTAACTACGGTGTACTTGAATGTACTTTTGAAAGGGTAATTTGCGCTTAATTATGCTTCTATAGAATTGTAGTTCGCTGGTTTCAACCTATATAATTTCGAATCCTATCTATTTTGCTAATAGGTAACTACAGGATACTATTATTTCGAGTGCGCAATTTTTACAGAATATGCATTAAACAATATTGATAGCATAGGAAAAAAATATATTGAACATTTAAAAAATCGACTTGCCATACAAACGCGCGGTGAGCTGACTGTATTTAGTTGTTGTATGTTAGTATCTAAGTAAAAACTGCTTCCTTGGCCTAGTGGTCAAGGCGTACGCCTTGTGATCCGGAGATAGAGGGTTCGAATCCCACTGGGCAGCATTCTTGGTGAAAAGTTGTTTCCAGTCTAGTTAGGATATTGCAGGCTTGAATCACCTGATTATCCGAAAAGATGATTCCGTGTTTCGGAAGGCACGTGTAAACTGTGGATCCCAAACGCCATCTAGCGTTTGCTCAAACCTATCCAAGGATTGGTTCTGGTTTACCCTTTGGGTTGCGGAGGTGAGACGACGGTCGCTCTGTGCAAAAACCAGTAACCTCGTCAAATCACCTAGGTTATGTAGCCGACCCCGGGCTCTGAAGCGATACCGCTGAGGATGCGACCGGGAGTACGTGAGGATAATGATTTTATTAGTATCTAAGTAAAAAATTGCGAACTAGAACTAAAATATCCCGTATTATAGAGTGTAACAAAATATACTGAAACTATTTTAAATGTGAATCCAGTCCATGATACCGAACAACTTTTTCCAAGGAACATATCCTACATCAGATTAGATGATCCAAGTTTGTAATGAAAGCAAAAAAAAACATATTTCGATATTTGATGTTAGGGGAAAGTTATTCAGTACCATAGACTGAATTCACCTTTAAAATAATTTCAGTATATTTTGTTAGACGTCATAATACTTAAGAGGACTTGCAATCGAGCCACTCGCAATAATAAACGAGGAACATACCAAGCTCTTTAATAAAATTAACATAAAAAAACACGGCTGACGTGACAAAAAGTAGGGTAGGGTAGGTTTTAAAGCGAATCTTTCGTGACGTGTTAAAAATTTTAAACAAACTTAAAAACTTTTTTATTCAGCCCCAGTTAATACTGTCAAATACAATACGTAACCCGTCAACAACCACAACTTTGCAAACCCATTGTTATCTATTGTTCTCTCGGTCGGATCCGACCGTCTGGAAGCTGACGGGTTGAACAGTTGGTGTGTGTAAGTTTCCAAGGAAACCGCACTTTTTGTCCGGCCAGCCGCGCGGAGATACCCAGACCCGAATAAATAAAAAGGTGTCGTGTGGTCAGTCGGAGTCGCTGCCGGACTCGGATAGGCAGAGGTCGTCGTTGAGGACGTCGCTCGGCAGCGCGGGCGCGCCCGCTCCTGCGACACAGTCAACATTACTTATGCCAGTGGCGTCGGGTGACAATTTGGGTTAGTCAACTACAAAACGAATTAAACAGCTACATAATTAGGCTCTATAAAGGTCAATAAGCCGTTAAATAAATTAAATGTATATATGTATTGTATAAGTAGATATTCATATAATAGGTATATAGGTAATATTATTGTATATTATGTAGTAATCGTTTATAATGTAAGTAAGTATATTGATTTCTTTTTGTGCCGCATAATTTTCTCTGTTTACCCCTATGGTTGACTGAGAGATAATGCTTTTAGCATTAAGTCCGCCAATTGTTAAAAGTATATTTGTACTTTGGAACAATAAAGTTTAATAAAATAAATAAATAAAATGTCCGGCGTATAATTCGCATATTTTTATTGACTCAGTGTAAATAATGTCTCTAAACGTGTTTATAAAAATTTATCATTGTGAGTGTATTTGAATAACCAGCGAAAACGTTCGTATTTTGAATATGTGTGCAATCCAGTCATGTTGCTAATTTACGGCTTATGAAAATAGTAAATGGACATTTTAATGCACGATGCGCTGTTATACGTAGGTTATAATAAATGCGTATATATTAGAAATCCTTAAGGTATTTGAATAACCAGCGAAAACGTTCGTATTTTGAATATGTGTGCAATCCAGTCATGTTGCTAATTTACGGCTTATGAAAATAGTAAATGGACATTTTAATGCACGATGCGCTGTTATACGTAGGTTATAATAAATGCGTATATATTAGAAATCCTTAAGGTAACTCGATGGGAATCGGCTTCTAAGGAGACCCAGCTACTGATATATACTAATATTTCTTAAGACCGAATTTATTTTTATTTATTTAACATATTCAGCATTGAATTTTGTATGTATTTGTTCTACCCTTTAACATAGCGTTGAAAAGCGGCGGAATGTGTGATCGCTCTAAGCTACTCTTTATTATATCATGGCTATATCGTGACTGTTTTTATAGAACACAATTGTACGAGCTAAGCTCGCACTTTCAGCTGCACGCGGCCACATATTATTAGCTGGGGAGCCGACGAGGCAAAAATTGGATTTACTCGAGAGCCGTGCGGACGTAATAAGAAATAATTGGCCAAGTGCGTGTCGGGCCACGCGCAGTAGGGTTCCGTAGTTACGAACGCCAATTTTGAGTTCATGCCACTGAAAACGTCTAAAAACTAATTTTCTATTGTATTTGTAAGAAATTTTCCTTTTCCGAGTACATTTTATAAGTTGATCGCTCGATCGCTTAGCTATGATAGTTTTCCTTTAAATTTCGTTGTATATCCTATAGCTGTGAATTTTTTCACGTGTCCATATATAACCGTTTAGCAGATAGAGGGGGGCGACACACTTGACTCTAACAAATTTTTTCACTTTAAAAGAAAATATTTCAGAAACGGATCCCAAAATCGAATAACGGTGTTCACAAACTCACAATAATTTTAAAAGGCCTATTCAACGATATCCAACATAATAGGTAAGTCGAGAAAAAAAAATGACTTTTAACTTTACTGGTATGCGAGCTACGCTAAAAGAAATTTTTTTTCAATATTTTATTTAACCGTTTTGCCGCCTAATTAATATACATGTTCTTGCCAAATCACAGCTTTCTAGTACTTATAGTCGCTGAGTAAAATCGCGGACGAACAGACAGACAAGGCGAAACTATAAGGGTTCCTTGTTTACTACGAAACCCTAAAAAGTTATGTAATGTTGTAACCTTTCACTGGGGAGAGTCTACAGGTTTTCAAAATTGTAAAAAAAAATCGTTCAGTGGAAATATTCGAGTGCGTCAGATATTGATAACTTGAATGCTCCCACGTGTCTCTGATAGCGAAGAAGGCATGTTAATCTGCCGACTTGCATGATGGAGGCGGCCACACGAAAGGGTTGAAAATAGCAAATAAAAATTATTCGAGCGCGTTAGATTTTCAGACGGGATGTTAAAAGAGACTTGAAAGAAGCTCCCATTCAAAAGACTGACGAATCGGAAGTGACGCAAGCACGTAGCGGCTTTATGAAAATGCAAAAGAAACACCATATTTTAACACTCGAGCGCGTCAGATTATTACACTAGAAGTTCAGCTCAATATCTGAAGATTATTTCGAGGGATTTTCTTAATATGACTTTTGAATAGCCCTTGTCTGGCGGCCATTTGAATTTAAAAAAATATATATCTGTGGTCAAATTGCTTACAAACTCCTAAATTTTGGAAAAAAAAAATCTCTAACCCTAACCGTTTCTGCATGAGTGGGGACGGTGCGAGAGAGTGAGGGATACAGAAAAAGTAAATGGGAAAGAGAGGCGCGGACTAGGGAATCATGCTTTATACCGATTACTCGCACTATACGGCATTTACGATTTTTGCTACTTCGGCTTGTAAAAATCGACTATTATATTTTTTCGTAACTGTTACATTATTTCCTTCGAAAAAAAATGGACCACACTCGTGTATGTCCTGTTGTGGCTTTTTATACCTGGTGGAGAGACTTACTTAACAAGATACAAGGTACCTATCCCTCTATATGTTAATCTGAAGAGCTCGAGTTAATCCAAAAAAATCCCTTTTGGGCTCCTAACTATATGTAGGTCGCGTGTCAGCTGTTTTTACTTTACGTTTTAAATCAATTTATAACAATAAAACGAGACACTATCGAGAAGCGATTAAGAAAAGACCGTATTGCCATAGCCTAAAGTGTATATTTAAACATGACCAAATGCTCGCGCGGTCTCGAGACCCCCGAGCGACACTTACCGTTGGTGAGTGTGGGGAGCGCGGCGCTGTCGTCGTCGCTGTCGCTGTCGCTGCCGCTGTTGCTGTCGCTGTCGCTGGACGACGACGAAGAGCTGTCTTCCTGATTGGGCGCCGCAGACCGCTGTAATTATAATCAGACAAGTATTCAAATATTCATTGAAATAGGGAACAATATCTAAATTTATATTTATCGAGAAAAAAAAATTGATCACATATTTTAGATAGACAAAAATTATCAGGGTTTTGTACAAACGGGGCTCCCTCGTTTGATCTCTCCTGTATTTGTCAATTTTACACAAATTTGCACTCGACTGTTAGCATGGCACGAACATTTCTCGAGCTTTTCAAAGTACAGATAACTACGTACCACTGATTAAAAACACAAAATTCTAACTCTTCCGTCACCATATATAATGGAAATAGCAATATTTGTGAAAATAATTGACATCTGTTTCTTAGATCTGATGTAGTGAAAAGAAATCGTCGTGAGATATAATGTAATGATTTGTGTCTGTATTCATCTAAAACTGCTTAATTGCGCGTCAGTGTAGAATGTACGGCACCAAAGTTATATAATCAAATACCGAAATAATATAAAGAATTGAATTTAACTTTGTTTAAGATAAGAATTAAGTTATTGTTGACTGAGATATGTTATTAGTGTAAAATTAAGACTTTTTTTTCTGATAAAGTGCAATAACTTTGATTTAAGTAAATAGTATATTATATCATGCATGGTAGACTGGTTTATTATTAGTATATTTTTATAGTATTATGAAGACAGCCTTTCTGAAAATTTGCACACATGTGATGGTAAAACATGATTGGACGAAATGAGATGTAAATATCTTGCTACGAGAGGCACGTCAAGCCGTTTGTCCCGGCTGTGATCACAGTATGCAGTCGTCAAGGTACCACCGGCGCTAGTACTCACCGCCGCCGCAGCCGCTGCGTGCGAGGTCACATGAGTCCGCGCGTCGAGCGGCGCTCGCTCCGCCGGCAGCGGTCTGTCGGGCCGCTCGAGCCGCTCGGGCCGGTCGGGCCGCTCCGGCAGCTCGGGCCGCTCTTGCATCTCGGGTCGCTCGTGCCGCTCGGGCCGGTAACCGTTGTGCTGCGGCGCGGGGGGATGATGCGCGGGGTGGTGCGCGGGGTTGTGCGCGGGCGCGACGTCGTCTAGCCCGATCATGGGAAGCGATGCCAGCGTGCTGTTGCCGCCGGCAGACCATCTGACACAATATTAAATAATTCCTGTTTGGTATTAAGTACAATAAAGATTTTTAATAATCATTATATTTAATGTACTATAAAAGGTCTAACAAAACATACTGAAACAATTTTAAGACTGAATTCATTCCATGATACCGAAAAAACTTTACCCAAGGAATATACCGATAATTCAATTTTTACCAAATGCAACCGACTTCATTTTCTTTCAACAGTTTCTTTCATATCTCCAAAGTTCTTCGTCATATCTTCACTAAATTAATATAGGACCAACTTGTTACTACAAGGTTGCAAATAAAAAAAAGAATTATCAATATCGGTTCCACTTACTACACTAGTTCACTAATCAGCTGATTCTATGGATAAACATTGTGTAACATATTTTTGCAATTTAAAATTATGCTACTTTATAAACTAGGCTATTCGACTAAGATTAATTTTAAAAAAGCTTGTTCGAAAACAGCAATTAGCATTTTAAATATAGGAGTGAGAGCGTGGTGGGGACATCTCGCTATCTCTTTTGTACGCGCAACCTAATGGCAATGACGTCACGCGGGTTTGTGTGCATCCTTTTTCTGTTATTTGACAATTTCCCCTTCCACCGAATTAAAAAAGGTTTCGTATATATGTTACTTTTTGATAAAAACAAGAAAAATTAGTCAAATACCGAATTTAGTTAAGGACTTACGGGGCTTGCGGCGGCGACGTCTTGACCCTGGGCGGGGAGCGCATCATGTTCTGCACTGGCTTTGGCGCGTTCCCGTTAAACCTCGCCTGGCTTTGTCCGCTTCCGGCTGCACCTACAAATTAAAATTCGCTTGTCAAGTAATTTGAAATAAAATCTTATTCGCAAACATTTTCGAGGAATAGCCTCTAGGAGAAACTTTCTCTAATCAGATTTTAAAATATGGTCTTACTTAATTAGATGTTTGCAAATATCCAAATGACCTTCATTTTCAAGCAAAGTCAAGCTTATTGAGGAAGTGAAGTCACGATGAAGATTGGCAATTTCCGCTTTGAGTACTTTACTGTCACTGTCACTGTCATCTTCCCACAACAATATATGTCAAAGGACTACAACCAACACAACAAAAGTAATTTAAACAGGTGACATTGACAGATGACCGTTGTCATTGTTGTTTTTTTGTGCAGGCATAGAAAAAATGTAATCTTCTATTGCTGTATGTTTTCACTTCCGGTGTAAACTTTAAAATTATAAAAAAAAAATCCTGATAACGCTTAGAATTTTTTTATTCAAATTACCTTCTTAAAATTGTCTATATTTTCGATTAAAACCATCTACAAAACTTTATATTATTTAGTTGACAAGCCAATTCCGCTAGATTTTTAAAATAATTATTTTACGGCTCTGGATAAAAAATGGCACTTTTGGTCACTAGGAAGACGTCAATAAAAAAAAAATAAGTCTTCCGTAGATACCTAGTATCTAGCAAACATATTTCATACTTTTCTTTGTTTATTTTTGGATTTATTTTAGTAAATGTAGTCGTAGAAAAAGTATTGTATGCAACGTTGTATAAGAATGTCAAAAAATGCTCGATGGCGCCTCCTTACGATACTCGCCAAGGCTCGCATCGTATCCTGCGCCACTCGCATTTTATGAACCTGCTTATACAGCTGTTGCATAAAATACTATACATATTGCATTTCAAATAAGGCATATTAAATTAATTAGAGTACTACTTTATTTAAATAATAGTAATGAAAGATTTTAATGTTTTAATTACTACCAGCGCCATCTAGTAACAAGGAAGAGAACTAATTATGTTAATAAGGCGATGGGTAGGCATGGTTTAGGTGACAACCGATGTCTGCGGGTACACAATGGGTAAAAAAATTACCTGTGTGAGTCCGCCGGTTGGTGGCCACTCGCGTGCGCGAGGACGAGCGCTGCGTCGTGTTCGTGAAGTCTGTCGTGACCGGCGTCAGCGGCCGCGGCTTGGTGGACGACTCCTGCCTGCAAGTACATAGCATGCTTGACTGTAACTAACATATGTAGCAGATTAACTGTTGAAGTGGCAGTGGGCGGGACACATAGCGCGACGAACCCATGGCCAATGGGGCAGAAATGTTCTCAAATGGCAACCGCGTACTGGCAAGCAAAGCGTAAGGAGAGCACTGGATGCAAGCCGCTCTTATTCGGTCATTTTGAAAATCGTTGCGAGCCCTAAGTCCAGCAGTGGACGTTGTGCGGCTGAAATGATGATGATGATGAACAAATGTAGCATACTAGCTGTTACCCGCGACTTCACCTGCGTAAATTTAGTACTTTGTAATAAGGTCTACTTTTGTATGGCAAAATAGGAGTCCCACAGACGCACAATACACGTACAATAAACTAATCTGACAAACAAAATTCGTATGTACATCTGCAATCCCTACATAAGTATTGTCGCGAACGAGATAGACGCAGAATATTCGCGAGCGAGAATCGTATGGAATTTTGTCAGAATGGTGCAAGTGAAACTAGGCCTTATGTCCTAAATTTAGAATTGTTTGGTTGGTTGCACTCAAACACGTACCGGCGGCGCCTCGACGTTTTCCGCCATCGAAATAAATTCGTCTAGTATGGAGAATATTCAAGAATAATGTAAACCTCTATACCGGCGCATATAAAAAGGCGATCGCCAGTTCAATACGAGCTACGGCAGCGATCACTTCGAGGAAACCAAAGCGAAGGAAGTGCGACAAGTAGAAGTACCTGCGACAACTTCGGCGAGATACCTGGACCTCAGCTGCTACGTGACTTGGACTTCTACATCAGGAAGACCATCTTCACGTGTCAACCTAGGGTTCCGTAGTGAATAAAGCCAAATCTCGAACCCCAGTTTCGTAACAGTATTCTGAGGGAGGGTCCTAGTTACCTTGTAGCACAGGCCCTCATGAGACCTATTTCAGGGACTAGTCTCTTCATAAAGTCTAATATGACATATCAAGCTTTGGCGACGTAGTGATAATTAGTTACTTAGTTAGATACCGATTGTAATGTAATACTTTCGTTAATTCTGTGCTATTGTAAAGAGATAATTAATGTTATAATTATTATGTTGGTATGCTTTTCAGCCACGGGTCCATAGGGCCCCGGTCGTTTGAAGCGTTCATAGGGCCAAAGCCCACATGAAGAGGCCTTTTATTTATTTATATTATTATTTACTGACTGAGCGAGTCAAGCGTCTGAGTTTAGGGACTTGCCAAGAATGCTTTAGTTCAGCTGCCCGGCTATTCTCTCTCGAATCGAAGTTCTCGCTGATTCTCGTGAAATTTTGTGAGAATGTTCAAAAATTATACACAATTTTATAACGATCCGTTTTTTCAAAATGGCGGAGATATGGGGGTTGAAAGCTTTAAAAATACTATATTTCAGCCATTTCAAATAATTTTCAACTGTCATAGAACTTTTTTGTCTGAACAACTTTTATATCGATAAACTTCAACAGGTCGGGGGTGACTCGCGAAGTCTAAAGCTCACAGAGCCACTAGTATATTAATAAGGATACAGGCTCTAACAAAATAAACTGACACTATTCTGATGGTGTATTCAGTCAATGATACTTAACAACTTTCTTCAAGGAACATAATGTCGCGCAGAATGTTCATGTTCGCGAGCATGAACCGCGTAGAAATACGTTTGTATGGTGCAAGCGAAACTAGGCTTTATGTCCTTTTAGCATAAAGTCCACAATTGTTTGGCCGGTTGCAATCACACACACGTGTCGGCGTCTCGACGTTTCGGCGACATCAAAATACATTCGTCGAGTATGGGGAATATTCGATAATAATGTAGATCTGTATATCGGCGCATATAAGACGAACGAGCGCGCACCACGCCAGTTCATTTCGAGCTACGAAAGCGATCACTTCGAAGCGAACCGAAGCGAAGGAAGCCTACTCTAGTGCGACAAGTGGAAGTACTTGCGACAACCTCGGCGAGATACCTGGACCTGAGCTGCTACCCGACTTGGACTTGGACATCAGGAAGACTATCATCACGTGTCAAATTAGGGTTCCGTTGTGAATAGAGACCCTCATACGAAGTTTGGCGTTTTTCTCAAAATCTCGAACCCCAGTTTCGTAACAATAATATCCAGCAATGCATTCAAAGTCAAAGGTCATTTATTTATCTTTGGATGTTTGTAACACTTGATAATTGTAATTTTTTCTTACGATTTCATAATAGTAGTTGACGTCAGATCATTTACTTACAGCTAAGTTTATTTCCGCTTCCTAAGCGCAAGTACAGAACAAGCGGCAACAAACTGTTCTGCAGCATTTACTCGTAAACCAGATATAAGCTTGCAAGAATAAGAAGTAAATCTTTTAATATTTCATAGCGCAGCACAGGACATACCTGCTGGGTGGTCAGACTACCTGAGCAAGGTTTCCGAAATGCTGCATGCAAGCCGCTTCCTATCGGTCATTTTGGAAATCTCCAATGTTAAGATATCAGCAACAATAAGGTAGTGTCTACTCACCTAGTTTTTTTCACCTGTATGTTGCTGGAAAGTTTTTCAAGAGTCATCTCTCCAGTGATTTTGTCTATGATAAGCACACATTCTTTCGTGTAGGGCCTTTGACTTCCTTTGAATACAGTTTGCGGCACCCCTGCTCCATCTGTAGCAAATATGTTGTTTGTTACATATCTAATCAAGACGAAGTGGTAGCTAAAGTGGCGCCCTCAGTTGAAATAAATTGTTTAAAACTAAATATGGCGAAAATAAAAATTTTATTTGTATCAATGTCTAAAAAGACCTTTAAACTATTTTATGAATAACCTTTGAAATTATTACTAATAGTACGTCTAGCTTTAAAACTGTTTTTCTTTTTAATTTTAAAACTAGACGGACTAACAATATTACTTTTAAAGGTTATTCATAAAATAGTTTAAAGGTCTTTCTAGACATTAGTACAAGTAAAATTTTTTTTAAACTAAATTTTCACCATATTTACTTTTAAACAATTTATTTAAAATGAGGGCGCCACTTAAGCTACCACTTCGTCTTAAAAAAATACAATGTACCTTATTTTGGGGTATATCCCATTCGTGGGGACGTCCCCACTGGGTACCAATGGGACCATTGTTGGTTTTGTGTGTTTCAATTTTCACCACCGCGTCGTCCCCACTGGGGGCGAATGGGATATACCCTTATTTTGTCATCAAAGTTTCAAGATGGATGTGCCATCCCAAATATACATTCGGGTTGTAAGAATGCGGTATTTTAATTTTTTATTTTTTTTCATATCAATAGGAACATTATCTGAAACCGAAAACAAAAATAAGCCCAAAAAAAGAAAGTTAAAGGCTTTTAAACTCTGATGGAAGGGGAACCTGTCAAATAAAAGAATAATTGGCCAAGTGCGTGTCGGGCCACGCGCAGTGTAGGGTTCCGTAGTTACAAATGCCAACTTTAAGTTCATGTCACTAAAAGCATCTAAAAACTAATTTTCTATTCATTTGTATGAAGTTTTATTTTTCCGAGTACATTTTATAAGTTGATCGCCCATAACTTTTTAATTTGTTAACCCTACTTAGCTGTGATAGTTTTCCTTTAAAGTTCGTTATATATACTGTAGTTATGTATTCTTTCACGTGTCTATATATAACCGTTTAGCAGATAGTGGAGGAGGGGGGACACTTGACTCTAACGAAAATGTTCACTTTAAAACCAAATATTTTAAAAACGGATCCCAAAGTCGAAAAACGGTGTTCACAAGCTCATAATATTTTTAAAAGACCTATTCAACGATACCGCACACAATTGGCAAGTCGAGAAAAAAAATATTGACTTTTCACTTTACTTGTATGGGAGTTCACTAAAAAAATTTTTTTTCAGTATTTTATTTTACCTTTTTTTCCGCATAAGTAATATACATATAAATGCCAAATCACAGCTTTCTAGTACTTATAGTCGCTGAGTAAAACCGCGGACAGACAGACAGACATGGCATAACAACTATAAGGGTTCCTTGTTTACCACGGAACCCTAAAAAGAATGAACATACATCGCTCTTGACGTCACTGCTATTGGGTCTCGCGCGTACGAAAAATATTTCTTTTTTAGCGGTATTTTTTACGTACACACAAAAACATACACAGTAAAATAGGCTATTCTAACGAAACCCTATACATACAAATCTGTTTAGGCATTTCCACGTTTGTTATGTATATATAATTTAGAAATTTCATGGCAGTCATGTGTTTGATAAGCCCAAACTTGACGTGGTACTGTGGTACGTCTTTGTATTACAGAGTTTATACAGCCATCGCCATGGCCACCAATCGATTCCATTGTCAGATCAGCTTTTCTCATAATGTTTTGCAATGCTTTAAATTTGCATACGAAATTATATATATATTCCCAGAGAAGTACAGCCCCGGGACATTCAAAAGTAGATTGAATGGGTATCTTTTGGATAGGCATGCTTCATCCTAGTCTTCATCGTCGCTTACCATCAGGTGAGATTGAGGACAAATGCCTAAACCAATATATTGTAAAAAAAAAAAACAATCAAAAACGTGAACCGTGTCAAAATCTTGCAAGATTTGACTAGAATACACATACATTGCAAGATAAATAAAAGCTTTAAAAAACTGTTAGTACTTTGTAAACTTTATCAAGGTGTGGTGTAAGGTTTCGGCTACATCTGTCCCCATAACAGCACTTCTCTATGCAGGCAGCGCGGCCGGTGCTGAAGCCTTCCGTCCCTCTCTTTCGCTCTAACGAACATTCGATAGTTCGACTATCAATAGTTGACCTCGAAAAACAGTCACAATATCTAAAGGTAAAACTATC
The DNA here is from genome assembly GCA_943193695.1 of Acrobasis suavella. Taxonomy (NCBI): domain Eukaryota; kingdom Metazoa; phylum Arthropoda; class Insecta; order Lepidoptera; family Pyralidae; genus Acrobasis; species Acrobasis suavella. The sequence goes on from OW971941.1 coordinate 21,377,580, forward strand.
GATAGTGTCCATACTATTGAATTTAGATACTATCAATAGTATCAATAGTTTTGAATTAATACTATCGACAGTATCGATACTGTAACTACTTTTTGTACGAAAAACTATTGATAGCTCAATTACTATCGATAGTATTATAATGTTGACATTCCTCTCAATACTATTGATAGTATTATGATGTTGATATTCCTCTCAATACTATCAATAGTATTATAATGTTGATATTCCTCTCAATACTTTCGATATTATAATGTTGATATTCCTCTCAATACTATCGATAGTATTGATACTATAGATACTATCAATAGTCCTACCGATATTGTTACTGTTTTTCGAGGTCACGATAGTATCGACAGACTATCGATATTTTGTACTATTGCTTGTAACGCTAGTTCTGAGGGATAATAAAGGATAGCAGCATATAAAAGTGCTGTTCTGTGCTGCCAGATGTAGTCTAACCCTAAAAAACCTCTAGTATTTTGGATAAACTTACTAAGAGTAGTGTAAAAAACCTATATCATATATTTTGAATAAACTCACCAAGATGTGGTACAGTGACAGTCACTTGATTATTACTTCCCACGTCTACAGACGCCATCTTGTTGACGTCCACTGAGGCTGGCTTGAAGTCATCTGCAAAATTGCATAATATAACTATATACTATGCTATCACGCCATCATTCCTAATTGGGCAGAAAAAGCATTTTGGGTGTTCCAGAGCCTGCCTAAGTGGAAGTAAAAGTGAACAATGGAATCATAATAATAATGGGTCGCCTTTTAACATGGTTTATGTTTTCGCCCATTCATCCTAGCACTACTTCAATCAAAAGACATTACTATGGTGTGTCAGACTGGCTATAGAGCCAAGGTAGCATTTCCCAGCTGCCCTAACTAATCTGCATGGACAGTTGTAAATATACAATAATCTCTGCCTACTCCTGTGGTTAACAAGCATGATTATATAATTGTATTATGTAATGTATGTACATACATAATCGTTGAAATTTAAAACTGATACAATAAGTTATGTTATAGTACAGTTTGTATGTATCATTTAACATCCACAAAAATATACTCAAATTAAGAACCCTTCAGGCCCAATTTGACCCCAGGTGTACTTACATTTGATAGTATGATATTGTGAAGCTTTGTTGTTGGTGAAACTCGCTCCCAAAGTCAACTCTCTTACACCGTAGTTGGTGGTGAAGTTGTCAGCCATGTTGGTTATGCCATGCATATAGTGTAAGTTTCTGCAAAAATTAAATAATGTGTAAACAAGACCCAGAGTACTGAGGTCCTTTTACAGATTAAAAATGTAAAATAATGTTACCAGAATGTATGTCCAAAAAAAAATGTTTAGTTAAAAGCGATTTTCACTCTATAAGTTAGGATTGGTGTTTTGATAGTAAAATTGAATTGGGTGTTATTTTGCTTATTAGGTTTTATTACACTTCCAGACAACTGCAAACTTACAATCATCCATTTTTAGATTTGGGTACTTACTCAATCCACCAGGTATCAGGTACATATATAATGTTATACTGAACAACTTATTTGCATAAGTTTACCAAAATTACTGATAAAAAGTAGCCTGTACGGGCAGACAGTGACACACACACATGAGGGACACAGCACAGGTGATACAAATGAGCAACAGTATGCCAGGGACCGCTCACGATACTGGTCAGCAATGATCGGTGACAGTTTAAGACCACCGGCGACATCGCGCAACAGTGAGCAACATTGTCACGAGTTGTACCTGACACAGTGTTGCTCAGCTGTATGTACTAATGTGATATGTACCTCTTATTTGTGTGATTTCAGTTAAGGCTAGGTATTCCCAATGTAACATCACTTTGGCTCAATAATAAACTAACAAGTAGAAAGTTATGAAAGTCAAAAAAATATATACACTGTAGTTTACTTTATGTACTTGGACTATTTGTGATTCAAAACATGATATCGATAAATTTCCTCGATCAAAAAAAAAATCGGCAGCGGAAGCTAATTTGACGATTTTTGGATGTTTTATTGATTATTACAGAGTTTATGAAAACTTTACTTACATAAAAAAATGTCAAAAAATAGTAAATTACATATACTATAACTATTTCTGGTCACTTTCTGGAAAATGATTACTTTATTATAAAAAAAACTGATAAAATCTACATTTTGCGTCCTTTCACGTTCATTCCCCGCCTCCTGTTCCTCAGTAAGACGAGATATGTTAAAGTCAGCAGGGTGCCTCGCAGATCACCCCGCACCACATCCGAGTGGGCCGTTGGACTATGGGGCCTTAAAAGTTCTCACTTTAATGGAACTATAGGTAAGTTACATTATATTCTAAAATTAACACATTACATTATATCCACCTTTTATAAGGATCAGTAAAAAACTAAATATACATATAAGTAATCTTTTTTACTTTTTAGTAGACTAAAATAAAATCTTTCTTTATCTTTTTCTGCTCTTAGCTATAAGGTAATCGAATGTACACAATCTAATCAATATTAAACAACAATATTTTAACAGATAAATAAATACTACAATGAATATATAGTGAAAGTATGGAACAGAAGGTGAACATTGCAATCAACATGCAATGTTAAAGTTTACACCTATAGAGCATTATACAGCTGATAATGCATAGGTATTACGTATGCAAAATGTAAGTAAGTACAGTCACGAAATTGATAAGGTGAATTTCCTAGCAGAAATTATTTCTCTGAACACTTTAGAATAAAATATTTACTGCAAATGACGAAGTTCTGTCAGTAAATGTTGTTTCTAGGAAGGAAGTGAGAATATACTATGTGAAGCAAGTATTACAGCACAAAATATGGCAAAGTATTCTGACTATAAGAATGTTACAAACCGTTTAAAATTTCAGTCAAACCGAGGTTAAGTGTCGTTTATTTTGATGAGTTTACTCAAACCATTTTCACCATTAATATTTTGTATAAATACCTAGAGCAGATTGTTCTAAAAACTAATAACTAGAACTTTTTCGACCTAGATTTCTTGCAATGCAATAAATTCTCTCTCACTCCGACTCACTTGCAACTCGATCTTGAAACATGAAGACGTGACGTCCCAGCTTGACATTTGTTGTTTGACATCTGTCACTGTCATTAATAAGTGTAACATGGAGTGCAATTTTTATTTAAGGACTCACCGAAACGCAAAACGTGTAGTTTTCCAACTCACCACTCGCGTAAAAAACAATTCGGACGTATCTTTGAAACTATCGTGTCAGCGAAAAACAAAAACAATATTGTTTTACGCAGAAAACATCAAAAATATGTCTATGGTTTTCTAATGTAAGATATTATATTAATGTAAGAAGATAGTTACCATATTACGCTTTTCTGTATCAATAAAAAATTTTGATTTCTTAAACTTTGTTTTGTATTAGCTCTTTTTTTTCCAAAAGTTTAGCTCTATTTTAACTCTTTTTCAAAGGTGATCTAGCTCTTTTTAAAAACTTGAGTTGCAACACGACTGTGCCACAAATGTCAAAATTACGAGTGGTCGAGACCACTCGTTGCAAATCCTTCGCAAACTATCATTTCAAAAATGCGCCCGTTTGGAAACGCACGCGTAAACCATTCGGGATGTGACAAGTGATTTCAAAAATGCTACCCATGGCCGTAAGGCAGATATTACATTATCATGATCATGAATCATGATTATTTGTGGTACATAAAGTCTGATTTTTTATTCCGTAGAATTCTGACATCTGTCATTTTGTGACATGTCAGTGATCACAAACCTTTTTAGCCGGGTACATTTTTTATTAAATTCCAGATTTTAATAGGAGTCTAAACATCTGAGTCTATACATTTTAATTGTTAGTGAATGTAACCATTTTTTAAGTGTGGTGCTGCAAATTAAAAGGGGATTTACGGCGATCGATACTTGTGTCCCTTTTCATCACGCACAGTTGAATAATCCATTTAAAATAAAAACTGAAAACTGTATCTCATTTAACAAACAAAAAAGCGGCATACTTTATTTTAATTTTTTTATCTTAATGGATTACAAAAAATAATTAGAAAAAGCTTTTGGCCAAAAATGTTTAAACCCAAATAACAAAACTTTTGACTGGAATATCGAAATGACAAAAATAATTATTAAAATAATAAGCCTGTATGAACATTTTTTTTAAGTTTTACAGCAACTAACAGAATACTCACATGCTAGTCTAGTAGAAAAGAAAAAACTTAGAACGTACTAGCTGCTTCTTTTCCCGAGCAAATCGTAAAAGCCGATAGGGGGAATAGGCGAGGTTTTAATCACGTTAATACGCGATGCGGCTGGCAACTTATTACTATTATGATTCCTTTTTCTATCTTAAAGCCCATTATCACGATAAGCGAGGCCTTCGGGTCCTCCTGCCCTGGGCTCTGTCTACCCCTTTAGGGATAAAAACGTGAAATATAGTTTAAGAGTCCCAGAAAAGAACATATTTTTATATCCCCAAAAAAGAGAGATGGAACTTGGCATGGTGAATCTTATTTTGCCATACAAATGGAGACTTTTTCAAATGACTTATAATACATTGATGAAGTCTTGGGTTAAAGCTAGTTACATATAAATTTGGGAGCAGCAGCAGGAGCAAGAGCAGAAAAAAATTGACATAAAGGACAACCTTTATAAGAAAATTATATTATTATATATAAGTAAATTAGGTATAAGTAAATTATTTTCTTCAATGATTTTCGTAATTTTTTAAAAGAAAATGCATGTTATCGTACATACTGATGGAAAGAAACAGCGTGCTTAAATCGTTTGATGTATCGCCACCCGCACGATAACTAACACGAAGTCCGAATATTCGGGATGATACCCGATAATGGCCGGTCACATTTTCGTGTATCGTGTAATAGCACGAAGCTTCGTGACGATAGGCGCAAGTCCGGCCCAACCATTACAGTATAAGCGATAATTTCGCGCGCTTATTACTAAGCCTGATTGGCGTAGCGTTTAATGCAATGGACTCAAATCTCAATTGAGATCTCAGGAATCTCAGGTCCAAATCCCACCTCACTGCAAGCAAATAAATTTTGTATTTGATATTCTATTTTATTTCGGAATAACATTAATAGATGACACCATATTTGCTCTATGTCAGTATTATTATAGTACTCTAGAAAGATATTGTCAATTTGTCAAGCAAGAAGAATCCTATTTCTACCTACTTAGTTTGTTTTGTGAGTGAGACATTTCTTTCTTTTCTCCGTAGTCCGTAATATTTGAATCTTATTATTTTTTTTATTTTCTTCTCGTGTTATTTAGTAGGTAATGGTATAAATTAAAAAAATACAATCAGTTTGGAATAAATAGTACATTGCTTATGTAGGTTCTATATAGTGTTATTATTTTGTGATTACAGAATTCACAGATTGCCATAGCAACATCTATCCAATTTGTGCCATAGCAACCAAAATGACAAAAAATACGATGTCGTTAGAAATTGATCCCGGTATAATGGAGAAAAACATGAGAATTGTTAAGGTATGTATGTATCACATTTATTACTTAGCTAAGGTGCTACACCGTCATACCTGCATCTCCTATATAAGTTAGGTAGGTAGGTTGTATGTACCTAACCGGCACCAAAAGTACAGGTAATGTCCTGGTATTTAGAGGTTCTTTGCATTTCTGTACCTGGGCACCTGTATTAGATGGGTACCGGTACTCCTCCTTAAAAGTACACCTAATTTTGGTACCTGCTCCTATCTGCTTGTACCTGCTCCTATCTGCTTTCTCACTCTGACGCGATTTGTACCAGTACTGGTACCAGTATAGTACAGATTCTGACAGGAAAATAGTACTGGTACAGATAGCACAGGTAATATGTCTGGCACCAGTACTGCACCAAGGCCTGGTTCCCATAAATACCAGTATTTCTAGCCTTGATATGTACCCAAATGAAAGAGTAAGTAATAATTTATTTTATGATTTATTTATTTTATGTTGATTTTTTAGTATTTTGTTTGTCACTCCTGGCTTCAGGAGTCAAAAGGTGGGAAAAGTATAGTGTTTGTATTCGGACACAAGTAAAACATATACAAACAGTAGCAATATGTATTTCACACAGATTTCTTTTACAGGAAACTGGGATGGAAGAAGAGTTAAGTAAATTGTTAGCTTCGGTTGATACAGTGCCATCAAAGCTGGTTACGCCCAGGCCAGGTTGGTAAACCAAATGAATTTCGCTATATTAAGTTCCTTTTCGCTATATTAACGACCTCCGTGGCGTAGTGGTCACCATGCTAGTCCACCACCGAGGTCCCGGGTTCGATCCCTGGTCAGGGCAAGTTGGAAAAAGGCCTTCTTCAAATTGTCTTGGGTCTTGGATGTTTATCTATATGTGTATTTGTTATAAAATATAGTATCGTTGAGTTAGTATCCCATAACACAAGTCTATAACTTACTTTGGGGCTAGCTCAATCAGTGTTATTTGTCAGTATATATTTATTTATTTTACTTGGGAAAGTAGTACAGTATCATCATTTTCAAATGTTTATTCCGTAATTAGAGCTTTACAGACACTTTTACACGTCAATAAGTATAATTTACGTCACATGTAAAGTTTATTAAAATTTAATTTATTTTTAAAGAAAAGGTTCCATTGCCAGCTCTTCGTAATGATCACTGCTGAGAAGAAACACCGAAAGAAACTCATTTTCACAGTATTGGTCGCCTACTCGCCAGAAGGGCTTTGTCATATTATTATTATTGTATTTTTATTAATAAATACTAATAATATAATACAATGTTGATTGTTGCTACATTATTACATGTAATGCCTGCGAACCAGTAAACAAACATAAATTACGTAATAAAAAATATTAAGTAGTCAAAAAAGTGAAGCCGAGCTGACCAGTACCTCCCGGCAGCACCCGTTCACGAGTTGACGCACGGATCAGCCATTGTTAAACTCAACCATATTAGAGGGAATCCAAAATTCCGACCAGCGACGCCAAATAAATTAAGACCCTGGTTATGAGATTATGTACAATATCTCATTTTTAGTATTTTTCCTACGTTAATTATGTTTAGGCCTGCCATCAGCCTTCACCCAACACTAGCGACCACCCGGTCACTTAACTAATGTCTGGGTTACTGTGTAGGACAAATCGGGAAAATCCGAACAAATGGCAGCCCTCATCATGGCCTGTTATTTTATATAATTACTTCTGGATCACAGAATTTAATTGTAAAGTACAGCCAATAGTACCTGAATTTAATACAGTGTCTGTCTTATTGCTAAACGAATACTAACTTCAGTACTAACCAAATAAGTTAAAGTACAGTCAGGCTTCAAAAATGGAGTCATAATTTCTCATACTAGTTGTATGAAAAATTATGTCTCCATTTTTGAAGCGTACCGTACATCTTTTTTACTTTCTAAAATGTCAAAATTTACTTGATTTTTGGAGAATAATGGTTTATAGTACTTAGAATTAAAACCAATCACTAAAGTTAGTCTTCGTTTTACAATAAGACAGTGTGTCATTTTTTTTAAGTATATATCAAACAGGTACATGTACAAACAAAACAACTCTATACAATGTCCTTTTTAATTAAGTACAAATATTTTAAGGGGTGATTTAGTCCATCATTTGAACAACTTTTCCCAATAAATGTTTATCGGAATACGCAATATTTTTTTGCAATTTTCATACTAACTATATCACGTGACTACTTCGATTTGTATGAGAACCTAAAATTTTTTTTCGTATTTCTGTATACATTTATTGGGAAAAGTTGTTCAAAATGATGGACTGAATCGTCCCTTAAAATATTTGCACTTAATTAAAAAGGACATTGTATATTTCATTAGTTTTTCCAAATGTCAGAAAAATAAATACACCAGCTATAGATAACATCTAACTTACAACTACAAGCAAGCGTGACTAAAACATCTTTTCAATGTATGTTTAACCCTTTCACCGCGAACGTCGGATTTATCCGACAAACATTGTCGTGCCCATTCAGCGGGCGTCGGATATTTCCGACAAAAAGAAACCGCTCGTATTGCACATAACTTAAGTATCCACATCCCTTTTTAATTGTAGGTATTGATTTTAGATTTCATACCCCTCGCGCTGGACCTGGGGGCACGCAACTGATGTAAAGTCTTGCGGTGAAAGGGTTAAATGCGTTGATGCATGGCGTCGCCGTAAGTGGCGTGGCTGTAAGTCATGGGAAGGTTCTCGAGACTGTGCAAACAACTGCGTATAGGATGATGTTTTATTGCGGAGTAGTTTTGCCAGTCGAATATACCTGTAGTCAGTAACACTATTATTCTGTTTTAGGTATGTGTGTTAAAACATTCACAAAGCCAGACAACAAAAAAGTTTTTGTGAACATATGCCTGACTGACGCTATACCCTGTCCCAGGGACATCACCAACAACGAACTGATGCAGATTCTGAGTTCTGAAGATCCGTCCAGTTACAGGGTCCCTATGAGCATCGGGGAAGGAAGGACGGAACAGGATAAATCTGGAGCAAATGCCACTGTCTATGATGTTGCTATAAACCCGGAATTTTTCAAAAAAGTTGAAAAAGATGATCTATTCCAAACATTTTTCCTTACTGTAGTTTTTGAAGGATTGCAGGATAAATACCAATTCGAAATGGATATGCAAAAGTATACAATCCTGAAAAATAGGAAGTCGATTGGAACATTGCAGTCCCACAGGATACAAATTAGAGATATTAAGAATGTTGAAGAGAAAACTAGGCCTCCACTAATAGAAGAAGTACAGGCGGCGTCAAAAGTACAACCTTTAAATAAGGAAATTGTCTACCGGCTGCGTCGAGAACCGCCAACAGGGGAAATAGAATATCTATTAGCTGAATTCAAAATACCATCCTCCGTAAGTATAAATGTAGTGTCGAGGTTCTAAGTGAGATAAGGAAAAGATGGTTGACACATAAATTGGCGAAAATGTACCATTCCATTTATATCTTAGAACAGGACATTAAATTTCTACAAAAAAAAAAAACTGAAATATTTCTTTACTTAAATTACAGGAAAACCTAAAAGTAACATGTGACATTTTAGTTATCAATCAACGTTAAACTAATCAACAGAATCTTCTTCACACAATTAAACTCGCACATTTCTGGTTTAAACGGCTGCATCAATAAAACAGATTCCAACAGGATTAGTCACATTTCAAAAAAAAAAATTGGTTTATAACAATATCACTTCACCCTTTGGGCTTATTTATACAATTTTTTTTTTTGTGAGGTCTAAAGTAGGTTTATGCTTTGCAGGTTGAGCTGAAAGATCTGGACTTGGACATTGGTGAGGACCGCTTGGTTTTGGCTGCCAAGGGGCTGTACAACATTGTGGACTTCTTCCTGCCTTGCAGCATCGACCAGGATGTGATAGATGCCCAGCTGAATAGAAACGATAATGTAAGTTACCCATTATCTGTTTAAGCAGGAAAGCTTGTGAAGGGTCCACCACTACCCTAATTGATTATGCTGTATGTTATCCTGATCTAAACGCTGATCTTCTCAGTAAGCTAGATCGCCTTATTAATAACTGCATCTGCTTTATTTTCTGTCTGCGTAAGTACGATCATATCTCTTTTTTTCCGATCTACGCTTAGCTGGCTTCCTGTTCGTCAGCGTCTACATAAGACAATGCTGTGTACTTTTTTTTTGTACACTAAGGAATCCTCTCTCTTCCTAGTACATGAAAATAATTTTTTTCACTTTCAGTCTGAAAGCCATAAATATAAATATATAGGGACAAATCACACTGATTGAGCTAGCCCCAAAGTTCGAGACTTTTGTTACGGGATACTAACTCAACGATACTATATTTTATAACAAATACATATATAGACAAACATCCAAGACCCAGGACAATTTGAAAAAGGTCATTTTCCAACTTGCCCTGACCGGGGATCGAACCCGGGACCCCTGGGTTCATACCCTTCTTCTTCACCTTCCTTCATTTCGCACATATTTTATGACTTACTCTTTTACTATTCAGGTTACGCGACTTTGGAATGCCTTACCTGAAGACATAAAAAAGTATGTCAAATGATACCTTTTCAAGACAAAAGTCTACACGCACCTTCTTGCTAATTTGTTGCAGCAGAACTATTAATTGTCCTAAATTTTTTTAAATTGTTTTTATATTATGTATTTATGTATGTATATGAATGTAGGTGTTATTAATATGTTTGTTTATAACATAGTATATCTTTAAACGCCTATCGCTCATAAATTTGTTTTTTCTAAAGGCTGACTGGTAGAGAAAGCATACCTACCTTTTTGGTCAATAAAGATTTAATAAATACCTTGGCTGTAGCGGGAACGATGTGGTATGCTCGGACCACCATAAGACATGGTGTTGCGCTTGGAGAACCGCTGCTCCACAGGTGTATCGTCAGAGATTGTATTTGAGCAGCGAATCGTACGAACTCTGATATCGAGACATAGGATACTGTTAGCGCCATCCCGTACTCTTGTAAACTATATTGACGCTTTATGTTGTGGTTGTAGTTCCTCGTAGTGGCGTAGAGGTCGCTACACTAGCTACAATCAGCTACATCCATTCCTATATTACAATGTGAATGTGTGTCTGTCCTGCACGTGAATAAGGTAAACTGCCATCTTCTTCTGTCGCTGAAAACCGTCATTTGTTAGACAGAGAAAGGGCGACCGAACGCTTTGGAACCGATTATACGGTTTTGGATTTGAGCATGAAAGGAGCCTCCCCGAGTGACGTACTGAGCCTTCCTGTACGTCCAGCGCATCCTGGGCTATCTGCGTGGACAGTCAGTCAGTTGGTAACGCAGATTGGCTGATCCTTTCGCTACGAAATATCTTCAAAAAATAAACGGCTCTTCCCAGGGCCAAACCAACAACGGCACTTTTCATCGCCAAACATCCAAGTACTTCTACAATATCTAATTTGAGCCATTTCGACCCGATTAGAAGACGGTTCTGAGCGACAGAAAAGGATAACAACATGCGAAAGTTCCGTTCCGTGCATCAGGGAGAGGGAGTCCTATAAGAACCATTATCGACTTCTACGCGGACGAAGTCGCGGGTTAACGCTAGTCTAAATATATATAACTCAAAGGTGACTGACTGACTGACATAGTTATCTATCAACGCACAGCCCAAACCACTGGACGGATCGGGCTGAAATTTGGCATGCAGGTAGATGTTATGACGTAGGCATCCGCTAAGAAAGGATTTTGATCAATTCTACCCCCAAGGGGATAAAATAGGGGATGAAAGTTTGTATGAAACTTTGTCAATTTTAAACCGATCGGGCTGAGACTTTGCATGCATAAAGCTACTATGACGTAGGCATCCCCTAAGAAAGGATTTTGATAAATTACACCCCTACGCGAGCGAAGCCGCGGGCACAAGCTAGTTTTATAATAAGACTGAAGCTTTTCTTTATATTAACTTTATTTTGTTTTCAGATGCTGTATGTGAAAATGCCTGTAATACAATAGAATAATTCTTTTTATCACTAAATGATATGTTTTGATTGAAGCGAAACGAAAAATGTGGCTTATTTCTACTAAAGCAATGTTCAACTCATGTGTCGCTAAGTTACTTTCTGCTTGACTCCGCTTCAGTCGAAATGATCCCTAATTCTATAAAAATAAATATAGTATCCGAGTACAGACCTTTGTATAATTTCATCATCATATTAACCGCATAATGCTTGGTTTTGATTTTACCAAAAGTAATAAGTTATACGGTGTCGTCAGGGTTGAAAAAGCATTATTGTAATAATAATAAGTCCGTCTTTTAGATTATCCGAAAATAATAATGGACCCATATTATTCAGTTTGCTAAAAAAGTAAAAATTCACGAAGATTCGAAGCATTTCCGGAGTGAGCTTGCGACGTCACCTCTATGTAAAAATCGTACGTAGCCGTGACGTCATGCGAAATTTTATTGCGCTATATCTTTGTAACTTTTTGTATTTTTTCTATTCGTCATGCCTATTGACTAAAAATTACCCTGATTAATGTACAAATCGCGAGTTTAAGGACATGTCAAAAGTAAAAACAACGATTGCCGACAGAATAGATCTGTTTGCTTGTTCTCTGAGCGAATTCATAAGATCAGCTTTGTATATAATGTGTTACGATAATTGATTGCTTTTCTATCGTATTGATTATAACTGTAATGATAGATTTAAGTTTGTTGAAATAAATAAATAAAAAATTTTAAAGACGCCAGTAGAGATGTCAAAAATTAGGATATAAGAATTTTATATATTTTTTTTTAAATTAGCCTGCTTTGCAACTTGCAAACTTCGGTCTAAATTGTTTAATTACAAAAATATTACCAGCAATGTATATAAAATCGACAAATGAATTCCCAGCCCGATCACCCCATGTATGCACTGACCCATCCTTTGCAGCTAGATCATCGTTGGAGACAGGATACTCATTAAATAAAACTTCATGTAATTTTGAACTTTGTTATATTCGTCAGAAAATAGTTTTTATCTAAAAAGAAGGTTATTTACGAACAATTTTGTCTTTTTATATCTTTAAGACGAAGTGGTAGCTAAAGTGGCGCCCTCATTTGAAATAAATTGTTTAAAACTAAATATGGTGATAATTAAAAATTTGATTTGTATCACTGTCTAGAAAGACCTTTAAACTATTTTATGAATAACCTTTGAAATTATTACTAATAGTCCGTCTAGTTTTAAAACGGGTTTTCGCCAAAAGTGGCCACTTTTGGCAAAAACCCGTTTTAAAACTAGTCGGACTACCAATATTACTTTCAAAGGTTATTCATAAAATAGTTTAAAGGTCTTTCTAGACAGTGATACAAATCAAATTTTTAATTATCACCATATTTCGTTTTAATCAATTTATTTCAAATGAGGGCGCCACTTTAGCTACCACTTCATCTTAAATAAAACTTCATGTAATTTTGAACTTTGTTATATTCGTCAGAAAATAGTTTTTATCTAAAAAGAAGGTTATTTACGAACAATTTTGTCTTTTTTATCTTTAAGTCTTTAATTTAGGCTGGTTTCAGTCACGCGTTCGCACGCGCGGGCGGCCAGCGTCGCGGGCGACGCTCTTTGAGCCTCTTGGATCGTTACACAGTCAACCGCGCGTGTGAAGTATGGCGAATCGGGCCGCGCTGGCCGACCGCGCGTGCGAACGCGTCACTCTGAAACCAGCCTTAGTATTTTAACTTAGGTCTTTATGTACTTAATGTTCAATACGATATAATAATATCAAATAAAAAATGTTAGTTTACCCATAAGATATGGTACAGACAAATTGGGTTGGTTGTAAGTACCTACGAGAATGCTTTTAGTTTTGGTTAGGTTTATTTAGGTTGAACTAGTCGCAGGCTCGAACTCACACGGCGGCGTGGCCTAAAAGCATGCTGTCTCACCTAACGTTGTGTTCGGGCAAAGCAGTGAGGTGAAATGCACGATCATAGTAAACAGTTCAGGTTTACAGATATTTTATTACTTATTTACGCCGAAAGTTGCGTAAAAAAAACGAATCTTTGCGGGCTCATAACTTTTTAATGGCTTTTTATTTTACTATTCTGTATCCGTACAGATAAAATTTTGCATGTACAATGTCAAACAGTGGAGGAAATCCCCTCCGAAATTTGTATAGAAAATGTAGACTAGTTCAACCTTAATGTAAGAACAAAAAAAAAAGTTTGAGGTGTCAAGGGACACCCAGATGGAACGAAGTAAAATATAAATATAAATATGTCCAAATTACATTCAAACTCTTTTCTGCGTTCTAAAATCAAGTTTTTACTAGCTACGTTCCAATAACAAAAAAATGGTTTCTCACAGTGTAGCCATAAAATTACTGTTTCACGGCCGTTGAAACAAACTTTAACTGATCAACTGACTGCTCAACACTGACAAAGAGCGAATGAGGCGCAGTCACAGTAGCTAGCTTTTTCCACGACCGTGCTTATTTACGTTACTTTACCCCCGACGCCAAGCCTAGTAAAAATAGTACAATTTAGACAACTTAAGCCGTCAATGGCGTCGAAGTCACGCGACTGTTTTGCAACGAAGTGATCAATAGCGCTTATAAGGTTAATACTGCATGGTTAGGAATCTTACTGCTTAAAAAATTAAATTAGTATCACAATCCTACCACTACGGAGCTGAATTTACTAATAATGAAAGCGGAATAGCTCGTATTCCATAGACACGATCCTATACAAATAGAATATGGAATCGTGGGATATTCGGAATGCTCAATTTATAAATGCAAAGAAATAATTAATTATAATAAATCTTAGTAAAATGCAATAACTTATGGCGAATAAATTAGATTGTAAGCCTCGCTTATAGAGATTTCCTTCGAGATTTTCATTAAAAATTAATTTAAAACTACTTAGATTATTAAGTTAATTCTTTCACTATCTAAATACATTTTTAACTCAGCACATAGTTGCTTATAGCTAAAGAAATTACTGTTCAACTTGGTTAGAAAATAAGCTTCTTGCTCAATTTGATGGAGGTCAAGCTAGTACTTGGCTATATTTTTGTGGTGTTTCTCGTGTTTCTCGGTTATTCTCACCACTACGTAAACAGCTGATTGACTTAAGGAATAACCCTAACTACGTGACCCTTTTAGGGGGGGGAGGGTCGCCAAAATACCACGCTTGGTTTAGATAGATTATTAAGGTTATTTCTTCACTATCTAAAAATCTTTTAAAATCAGCACATAGTTGCTTGCTTATATTTAAAGGAATTACTGTTCAACTTGGTTAGAAAATAAGCTGCTTGCTCAATTTGATGGAGGTCAAGCTAGTACTTGGCTATATTTTTGTGGTGTTTCTCGTGTTTCTCGGTTATTCTCACCACTACGTAAACACAGCTGATTGACTTAGGAATAACCTATACTACATGACCCTTTTAGGGGTGGGGGGGGGGGGGGTTTATTCCTTCACTATCTAAAAATCTTCTAAAATCAGCACATAGATGCTTACAGCTAATTAAAGGAACTGTTGCTCAAGTTGTTGGTTAGAAAAGCTGCTTGCTCAATTTGATGAAGGTCAAGCTAGTACTTGGCTATATTTTTGTGGTGTTTCTCGTTTTTCTCGGCTTTTCTCACCACTACGTTAACACAGCTGTTTGACTTACTAGTTATTACGTCAGTGCGACATTCACGGACCGAACACAATAAAATTAGCATTGTAAAACTAATACTTTGTTGTGTCCATGAATGTGTTAACCTACGGAAGACCAGTCTTCCATGTGCTACATGATAAGTATACAACATGTAAAAAAAACCCTGTCCGACTCTTGTAGGACCAACTCAGACCGTCAATATGAACAACTTTTCCTATGGGACCAATGCTTGAAACTCAAAAAAAAACATTTTCATACCGACCCGGCAATTTGAATGAAAATGTCGATATTTTCTTCGAGTTTCGAGCATTTTCATCCCATAGGAAAAGTTGTTCATATTGACAGTCTGAGTTGCTCCTACAAGGATCGGACAGGGTTTTTGTTACGTATTGTATGAGGAGTTCCAAAAATATGAGCCAACAGATGGCAGCACAGTGAAGTCAGGCAGGTCCAATACGCTGCTTTCATTGGACACATTTGACGGAGCAAAACATCCTGTCATCTGATGGTCCAATCACAACAGGCGATTGGACCTGACGTCACTGTGCTGCCATCTGACGTCACATATTTTTGAAAACCTTCATTGCGCCACGATGTATGGGTAGTTAGCATGTTTTTATGAGGTCACTCCCCGTTTAAACATCAAAAATATATCTACATTATCACTATGCGAGCGGCGATCACTTTGAAGGGGAAAATTCAATTACATGAATCGCTTGTCTAGATTAATAAGAATGAAATTGGCTTGCAATGGATGTCTAGGTATCTAAACGAAGAGGTGAGGAGTTCTGACGCGAGCTAAATAAAACCATAGCGCGAATCACATTCAGTAGATATTTCTTTTCTGAGTAAGACTTCTGTACGTGAGTACTAGTACTTATTCTGTGTCAAATCCAATGGAGTTTTGATATATTGGTAAAAGAATCGGATCTGCCGAAGATATATATTACAATATCTTAGCGAAACTTACAAACCGTACTATTTTCAAAAGCGGCCGCAATCGCATTCACTACGCCATCTTTGCCCATACCATCGATAAAGTATTACCTTAGTAATATTTTATGCCGATACCTATTAGCTGATTAGTAGCACCTCCTTGGAGGCAAATAACACGGAATCAGAACTCATCATGTTTCATGTGGAAACCTTGATTGACTAAATCTATGCGCTTGTAATGCGCAACTTGAGGTTTGATTTCTTTGAGCAGGCTCGCGTAATCCGCGAGTTTTATAGATGCTACGCTGCTGAAGTGTTGGTGGGGGGAGCGCGGCAAGTAGAGGCGGAGGGAGGGGTAGCTGGTGATGTGCTCGTGCTGGCAGAGGTTGCGCTCCGACACGCAGTTCACTTTGCCAAGCTCCACGCCGCTGTCCAGGAGCTGGGGATTACAAAACATACCGTTGCATGATTTTTCTCATGATAGTTCAAACTGTCACTGTGGTAAAACAAGGACACTGTCTGCGGACAATGGGCGTACGCTGCGTTAAGCGTGCCACGCGACGTGTTCAGTCTATCTCTATCACAAACTTTACGTGAGACAGAGACACGGCATCACGCGACGTTTGCTATCTCTTTCGCACATAGAGTTTGTGACAGAGATGACTGAACGCATCGCGTGGTTCCGCCTATCGCAGCGTTAAGACAGTAGACAATTAAGTGTCCTTATTTTACCACAATGACTGTAGGTGACAGGAAATGACAACGATTTTATGATTTGACGTATGGTAAGGTACCGGCGGGATGACGTGAGATACGTATGCCTCGTTAATAGGAAGGCAGGCGACTGAGCGACAAACGCAATACAACCATACATACGGTCCGCACGCACGCGGGGAGGCTGTGTACTCGTCATTGCACCCGTACCTTTAATAAATGTAATTTTTAAAGCAAACAAATACATAAGTTTGACAAATTTTACACAATCCTATGAGAAAATACAATTTTTATAAGTTTTTACATTCCGTCGTCTACAATGACGGTTAAGTTTTTTTTTTAATACAGACGATCTGGGCATGAGAAATGGCGATGAACCATTGAAGAAGAGTTAATTAAACGTGATTTATATGTTTTTTTTTTATAATTGAACAGAAAATCTGATATTTTTTTTGGTAACGAGGAATGCTATTCCCAACAGTAGAAAAATACTCGAGCGTTTTCAAAGGGATAACCCTTTCCTATGCCTTTCTCTTATTCACTTTGGAAAAACACATGGAAGGTCTATGTCCAGGAGTGGACGTCATGCGGCTGAAATAACCGTTAGAGCCCGTTATCTTCTCGGACAGACGTCATATTTTTGTAGTACTATTTCCTTAAAATTTGTATTGGGTAGGCAGAGACTATGGACCTCCACTTGCTACAATCCTGACAAACCTCATTTTGTAGGGATTGAAACATTTAATTTATCGAGTTATTGATATTGACTGCCTCCGTGCTCCAGTGGTCAAGGCGTTCGCCTTGTGACCCGGAGGTCATGGGTTCGATTCCCACTGGGAAGAATACTTTGTGAAAAGTTGTTTCCAGTCTGGTTAGGATATTGCAGGCTTGAATCACCTGATTATCCGAAAAAAAAGATGATTCCGTGTTTCGGAAGGCACGTAAAACTGTGGGTCCCGAACGCCATCTAGCGTTTGATCATCAAACTATCCAAGGATTGGTTCCTGGTTTGGCTTTTGGGTTGCGGAGGTCAGACGGCAGTCGCTCTGTGTAAAAACCACTAACCTCGTCAAATCTCCTTGGTGAGGTAGCGGACCCCGGGCTCTGACGCGGTTCTGCTGAGGATGCAACCGGGAATACGCTCGGATGATGATGATTGATATTGACTTCTTATACTTACCAAAACCCTTATACATCCTTTAAGTAGTTACACAGTCAGTGTAGAATCGTATACAGATTTTTGTAATTATTGTGTCAAAATTATGATAAGACAACATAACTGACGAACACCCATATTTTTATTATTTTTTACCCAGTGGCTTTTATTTATCCTATTATTTTTTATCACATTTTATACGTTAGTAGTGATTATCTTTGACTCAAGTACAATTAAGTACCATCGATATTTCGATCGTCGATAAATTAAAAGTGAAAAGGCGTGTAATCATGGCTGAATAGACTGAAAATAGTTGTAACAAGATTTACGTTCAAAAACTAATTCCCGAGTACGCTACATCACATACACATATACTCACACACACATATGTAAGTATATGTGTATGTGATGTAGTTATGTACGTATAATCTTTAAAAATATCTAGTACGTTATCCTCTCAATTTATCGCAGGTTGAGTGGAAGAGATCTCTATATGGGATAAGTCTGCCATAGTTTAACTGTCACTTACCTGTCACTGGGAGGAATTCCTCCCAGGTCAAATGTTTATCTACTGTTTTATTATTTGCAACAAATGAAGAGATTTTGAATTTTTTGTACATAATTTTGTTCAAAGTCAAAAAGTCAAAAATCATTTATTTATCTTTGGATATTTATATCACTTGATAATTGTCATTTCTTTTTTCTTTCGATTTCTTAATAGTTAGTTGTTGACGTCAGATCATTTACTTACAGCTAAGTTTACTGCCGCCTCCTAAGCGCAAGTACAGAAGAAGCGGTGCCAAACTGTACTGCAGCATTTTCTCCAAAAACGTCAACTTACAATTATACTGATATTAAAATTAGATGCGTGGACTGAGAATACATTGCTATGTTCTTTGGTACAATAAAGTTTTTACATACAAACAAAAATCAACAAGGGTGGCATATACTTACAATGCCAGCGATCGCGAAGTCGGCATACATTTCGTAGCATCTGTAGCACCTCGGGGAGTGGAAGTACACCAGCCAAGGCTTTTTGTTGCTGAAAGTTGGAAACAATGCCGATTTTATAAGAGACCCTAGTTACTTTGAGCTATATGTATGTTGCGTCGGACCAGTTATACATCGTGGAAGGGACATCCCCGTAATAAATCGAACCACGGGCTGTACTAGATCACTATAGTATGATGAATTTAAAAAAACAGTCGAAACACAAAAAAATCGGCATTTTCATACAAGTGTCCAGCCGCCCGGGCAATATGTATGGGAATGTCATTTTTATTTTTTTGGTTGTTATTTTAATGTCATTATACTAAAGTGATCTAGTATAGCCGGCGGTTCGATTTATTACGGGTATGTTCCTTCCACGTTGTACATATGTACAACATTAAAACATTTTTAGGGTATCGTACTCAAATATAATGTTAAACTGTTGTTGTCGACAATCTTCCAAGGAAATACAATAAAAGGGTGCCAACGGGACCCTATTACTGAGACTTCGCTGTCTGTCCGTCTGACGAAGGACTGTATCTTTTGAACCGTGAATAGCTAGACACTTACTTATTCATAAAAAATTACAAACGTTTGCTAAACCTATATTAGTTAAAATATGTTTTGTTTCGTTCTTTCAAAGTCAAATATTCAAAAGAGGGAAAGGGACAAAACATGTTTTAACTATAATAAGTTTAGCGAACGTTTGTTATTTTTTATGAATTTGAGGGTTAAAATTTACCGTTTTAATAATTGAAGTGGCCGCTATAACAACAAATACTAAAAACAAGTACATAAGTTAAAAATTAAAGGTCATTAAACAAAACACGTGTTTTCACGAAAAAAAAATCTATTTCTATTTGTGGAAGCCTTTGAAAGCTTTCGGATATCCAATCAAATTTTTGAATCGATTTTTTATATTAATTGTTGGCTCCCCTTGAAAACTTGGAAATAAAATAATGCACATTAGTATGTGACGTAAACATCGGTAGATAAACCGCAAACACACCTGTTCAGATTGAGGTCTTCGGAGACGACGAGCCTGGTGAACGTCTGCCAATTCAGCTTCTGGACTGAATCGTCGATGAGGCCTAAAGCCCACTCCCATATGTACGGCGCTTGAGATACATGCTGAAGACTTATGCTGAAAGTTAAACAAGTGTAGGTAGACTAACCTTTACCGTCTTATTATAAAACCCAGACTAACTTTGTTACTAGGTTTAAACCATTATCCGCCCAAAATGAAGTTGACATTGACAGGTGAGATAGTGTGATATTACTAGATGTCAACTTGATTTGGTCGGATAATGGTTTAAACCTAGTAACAAAGTTAGTCCAGGTTTTATAATAAGACGGTTAGGGTCTAACTAGTTTGGAGATTTAAAATAAACACTAGAAGAACAAATGAGACGTATAATAAATGAGTAAAAACAGTACACACGCAGATTCGAACAGAGATCTAGATAGGGTCGTGGGCCTAGCACTAGGTCTGATGAGTAGCCAACCAGGGCTACTTAGCTTGGTGTTGAGTCTGCCGCGTGAGGAGTCGAAGCTACGGTGCCAGACGGGCCTATTTGGGACGCAAATCGTCCAGGTACCACCGGGCGGTACCTAGTAAACGAGCTAATGTTTCTACGCCTACGTATTCGATTACGACGAAGCGCGGGGGTCGGACCGTGAGGTTCCTCTGGCTGCTCGGAGCCGCAGAGGTACCGAATTGGACCATGTCAGCCATAATCCGGTCAACGGAATCAGAGAGAACATGCCTCGGACGTCTGCCGGTGAGTCGGCGAGGGTTGTGCTCCGGGATGTAGTCTCTAACTAATCGGTTCGGATGGTTGGCGGCTTTATGAAATAAGTCTTTCATAAAGTGCTTTATGGACGGGAGTTCGAGATCGCGGTGTAGGTCGCAGTTTCTCGCTATCGTTGGAGCGTTGGTAGCTCTGCGGATGAATCGGTTCTGTACTCTTTGAAGCCTAAGCATGTGAGTTGGGGCTGCGTGTCAGGACAAGGCGAAAGCAAAGTTTGAAAAGAGTTAACTTGTTGCCAAGAGAAAACTTTTCATTTTTTTTTATATGGACAAATAACTCTGATAGAGCTAGCCCCAAAGTAAGTTCGAGACTTATGTTATGGGATACTAACTCAACGATACATATATAGATAAACATCCAAGACCCAGGACAATTTGAAAAAGGCCATTTTACAAACTTGCCCCGACCGGGGATCGAACCCGGGACCTCTGGGTGGCGGACTAGCATGGTGACCACCACGCCACGGCGGCCAATCATGACGACCATTCATTGCGTATCATGGGGTTAAGACGGCTCAAAAAGAAGTATGCAGTGTTGCATACCCTTTTGATGTGAGGAACGAAGGTCATGCCGCTGTCGAAGGTGACACCCAAATACTTGGCCGTGCGTGTCCAAGGAATAGAGCGGCTGCTTTTTTTTTGTTTTTTTTTTTTGAAATGACATAAGATGGGTATACCATGGAAGGCCACTCTAACAATAAAACAGTTATTATTCGTTTATTTACTGGATAAATAAAACTAACAAATATTTAAGTGATACTTTGTTTTATTACGTATCATATAAACCACTTTTTTGAATTGCAGATTTTATCAATATTGATTGAACTTAAGTTTCATTGAACTCTTCCAAATGGCCTTGCTAGGAACAAGGCTCCTTAGAAGGCCATCATAATAAATCAGTCATTTAACACTAAAAGTTACTGAATAGCGATTAAATCTACAATAAAAAGAAGTGGTTTATATGTTACGTAATAAAACAAAGTATTACCTTAATATTTGTTAGTTTCATTTATCCAGTAAATAAACGAATAATAACTGTTTATTTGTTAGAGTGGCCTTCCATGGTACACCCACCTTATTTTAACGTCGTCGATTCCTAATATCGAAGGAGCGAGGGACCGTACTGCCAAAATAGTAGCGCGAGAGATTCGCCGCCGCGTCTGTGATTTTCAGTTCGATGGGTGTTTGTGTAAATAGAAGGAATTTGTCATTACATGGCAATAACTACGAAATTTTAATAATTGGCCTTCGAAGGAGCATGGCCTTCCATGGTCCACCCACCTTACATAGGTTGCCTCGGACGGCATTTCCCTTCACCCGGACAAGGTTTGAGGAGCGGGCCAGAGGCCCGGCATCCTATATTTATATACTACTAGCAGCAGCGCAAAGGGCTCCCAAGCGGGAAACCTCGGCTTTGGGCGCGCTAGGGATTATGGCAAATTTTGGGGTGCTGCAACACCCATGTTTTGCCGGAAGGGCCGAAGCTACGGTGCCAGAAGGGCCTACTTAGGACAGAGCGGCTGCAGCTGCTCCGGGCCTTATATCTGGCCCGGCGGAGGAGCGCGGCGGGCGGGGCGCAGGGTAGAAAAGCGATCACGCGTCACCAAATACGGTTTTTTTTTTTAAATAAAAAACTAACTTGAGACACAGACATACAACATCTCGGCCAGTAGCTGACTCAACGTGAGTTTTCAGATACTTGCTGAAAATAACGTTTATCCAGTGAATGAAAGCAAAGCGGGGAGAAAGAACTAATAATGTATACAATGTCCTTTTTAATTAAATACAAATATTTTAAGGGGTGATTCAGTCCATCATTTTGAACCACTTTACCCAATAAATGTTTATCGAAATATGCAACTTTTTTTTGCATTTTTCGTACTAACTATACCACGAGACTGCTTCGATTTGTATGAGAAGCAAAATTTTTTTTTTCGTTTTTCTTTATACATTTATTGGGAAAAGTTGTTCAAAATGATGGACTGAATCGCCCCTTAAAATATTTGTACTTAATTAAAAAGGACGTTGTATATTTTTAAAATTTGTACTAATGGAGCGCTTTCATTTGATAAAGATTCAAATGTTTATTCAGTAATTAGACCTTTACAGGCACTTTTACACGTATAATTTACGTTACGTGTAAAGTACATTAAAATTTATTTTATTTTAAAAGAAAAGCTACGGATACTAGCGCTTCGTAACGACCATTGCTGAGATTTTTTATTGTTGTCGCACCTACTCCACTGCTAAGGTACGTTAAATCTCATCATCTTATTTTACAAAAAACTAATCTTTTTAGGCGGTTAAGGTTTAAAGACCGACCACAGGCGTGGATTGCTTTGGGCATCAAGTAGTCTTAATCCGTCACTGGGCCGAACACTCACACACAGGCGAGACAGGCCTAGGCCTACTAGGCCGAGTACCCACCCCCCGTTTCCCCGTACTGTCTCGCTCACTCACTCGGTAGATCTGAACACGCATTCGGCGATCACTCGCCATTCGCCACACGACGCCATCTTGTCATTCTACCGGGTAATCTGTATTAACTGTCTCGCCGCAATTTCAAAAATACGTGTAAATTCACACCCTCACTAGTCCGCAGCACTGTCTCGGTTGAGTGGTATTTTACTGTCTCGCGACGCTACTCGGTAGGTGTGATCAAGGCACTAGGGATAAAGGCGTGCTAGTGTATGCAATGCTCGACTGCCTCCGTGGTCCAGTGGTCAAGGCGTTCGCCTTGTGACCCGGAGGTCATGGGTTCGATTCCCACTGGGAAGCTTACTTTGTGAAAAAGTTGTTTCCAGTCTGGATAAGATATTGCAGGCTTGAATCACCTGATTATCCGAAAAGAAAGATGATTCCGTGTTTCGGAAGACACGTAAAACTGTGGGTCCCAAACGCCACCTAGCGTTTGATCATCAACCTATCCAAGGATTGGTTCCTGGTTTGCCCTTTGGGTTGTGGAGGTCAGACGGCAGTCGCTCTGTGTAAAAACCAGTAACCTCGTCAAATCTCCTTGGTTAGGTAGCGGACCCCGGGCTCTGAAGCGTTACTGCTGAGGATGCAACCGGGAATACGCTCGGATGATGATGAGTGTATGCAATGCTTACGTGTAATGTTGTCCGGAGGCGAGGGGGTAGAGTCTGGCCGTGGGTAAGCGAATGTTGGAGCAGAAGCCAGTCGCGTCCTGGCACTGAAGCATGCCCACGCGGACGAAGTCTAGCGGCCGGAGCTGAAACGGAAATAAATATGTTGTAAATATGTGAGTATTATAAAACATTTCCTATGGGATTTGTATGAGACGTCATAGTTTTATGGAATCAAACAGCGCACTTAATATCAGTTTTTCTGCAATAATAAATCTAAAATCATATGATCGTGACCCTAGATCATTTAATACAATATACGTTACGCAGACAAATCTTCATACAAAACTTTATGCCGCTTTTGGTGCGGGGGTAGGCTGCTACATATAAAAAAAACACACATTCTTAATCTTTTTTGTCGCTATGAACACACATTTACACAAAAAATTCAAACACTAGCTTATTTTCTGCACACCAGTAAAGTTAACACTGAAAAAAATGTGTAAATCCCCATAATAATACACTCTTGACAAGAAAGAGAGAGAAGACAAAGTGATTGGCTACTCTATATTCAGGTCTAATGTACAGGGAATAAAGACGAATGTGGTAAATCTAAAATATACAAATCTCGTGGGAGATCGCTAGTCTAATTGGTTTTCAATTTCGAATCTAATTACCGCACCTTAAGAATGTAATTGATACATTTCAAACGGGGGTTAATAAGAAAGAAAATCGTATGGGATGGAAGGAAATCAGATGCAAACGTGATTCGATTATTTTTTTCGTAATCGATACTAATAGATTCCATCGATTTTTCAGAAATTACATTTAAATAGAAAACAACGTTTATAAAATAAAAAAATACTTAGAAATGAAAGGTTATGTCATCTTTTAGAAGGTTCATTCTCACTAGACCCTTAATACACACTGCTGTTCTTCTGTTCTGTTCTGTTCTGTTCTGAGTCCTCCCAGCCAGCAGTTACGCTGCAAGAGCTTATGAATGAGATTTATCTTGGAGAGTACGTCATCACGCTTGCAGACCAAAGCCGATGCATGTATATCGTCCTCAGTCCCTAGAACATGGCGACGCCAAACCTCGTTATACCACTCTCATGGCTCGAGAAACCAGTTAGACTCGTAGATAGGGATAAAGGAGTGTAGGAGATATTCGCAGTCAGGGAGTAGGGGAGAGAGAGGGAGTTGAAAGAACCGACCGAATACCAGCATCAAATCAGTATGGGGAGGATAGATATAATACTTGGTGTGTGATATATACTTGGAAGGATAATAGACTGCTTTGTTGTTTTGTATCCGTCGCGTTGCTCTGCAGGTCTTCTTCGTAAGATTAGAGATTTGTTGGCACTGTCGTAATAGTGCAGCCTTCTGGTTTGTCTTCTGGAATTTGACTTCTGACTTCAGTTTACTGGTCTTGACACTCTTCACTTCTGGCTTCTGGGTTTTCTGTTTTTCGCAGCCGAGTTTCTGTTTCTGTTTACTGATTTTCTGGTTCCTATGTACATTATTATTATTTCTTTTTTATGTAGTTCGATTTCTGAATCCTGCTTCTTTGTTCTAGGCTAATGGGTTCTGGCTCCTGATTTCTGTCTGAGGCTTATCAAAAATCAAGGACCCCACATTTTTTAGTTCAGCAAAGTAATAAAAGTTCGCAAAAATACAGCGCCTCGAAGCTGGAGAAATAAAAGTGAATTAATTTTTTTTTCTCCTCTTCACTTTCGTCACTCCCGTTTTTTTTTCCCTTCTTTTTTTTCCCGCATCGTATTATTACCTCATACCAAGTTTAGTTTACTATTTTGTAAGTGATATCCACATGGTTTCATTTATTTTATTTTCGTCCCTGTATGGCCAGTGGGGCACTGGCCATACAAAGACGAAAACAGAATTGATTTACTGATTTTGGTGTTGTGGTGTTACAGAGATTGGTGTACTGATCACTGTCTAAGCGATATTGGTGTCGGTGGTCTGGGTCTTTTGCGACATCTATTTCTTCGGGGTGTTGCTTGTAGGCCATCTCGGGCGATTGGTTGGTTTGGTGTTTCTTCTTCCGATTCTAATTCAGTTTCTGTATCAGTTTCTGATATTTCATAGATTCTTTCCGCTTCTTTTTTAATGAGGGTTCGATTTCCTGCTATTTCCATCCATTCTGCTTTTGTTTTGTGTGTGTAGTGGCAGATATCGTGATTGAGGGAGTCTTCCCAAGTATAAATAGGTCGTCCAACTTTCCGCTTGGCTTCTTTGCGTTTATAAATTCCACGAAGTAGGTGTGGGATTGGGCGTCTCAGTATATGACCGTAGTATGATATCCTTCGTACCTTTATTATTTTGGATACAGTCTTTCCTTTCAGGATTTCTTTTATTTTTTGTTTTGGTGTGTCTTTGGCGACGTCAAGTAATCCTCGAAGTATTTGGCGTTCGTATTTCCTAAGTCTTGACCGATTTTGTTTTGTCAATGCAGAAACGTTCAAAGCATATGTCATGCACGGCCTAATTACCATTTTGTACATTAACACTGCGATGCTCCACTCTATTTGATTCTTTTGTATAAATGGTAATAACATTATTTATTAACATATATATATATATATATATATATATATATATACATATATATTTATTTATGTATGTGCGTAGCGATGTAAGTATGATCTTATCGTTAAATTTGTACGTACTTGCTTCTACCTTTTAATTGAGTAAATATCCTCTCAATCTATCGCAGGTTGACTGGAAGAGATCCCTACATGGGATAAGTCCGCCTTTATATATTTGCTCTTTCGTATGTTGTCTTTTTAATGTATTTTTTTTTTGTACAATAAAGTTATTACAAACAAACAAACAAACATTTTTGCATTTTTTATTGCTTTGACGCAACGGTTTTTGATAGTTGATTTCTGGTTGTGTGTAGCTGAAATGTATGTGCCTACTTGATTTCTAACATGGGTTTAATTATGGCTCCTCCAAGTATTCTGCTTCGTTGTTCTTCGACAGGTGGTCCATGAGGGTCTCGAATAACTAATTTAGTTTTAGTCTCGTTTATGGTGAGACCAACTGAACGGAGAAGTTCTTTCATTTTTGTAATGATTCGATCGATTACTTCTATTTCTTCCCCGATCAGTATCAAGTCATCCGCGAAAGATAATATCATGGGCAGGGTTATTTCCAGATCTTGGTCGAGTCTCACAGCGCTTTCTTCTTCCTCCAGCGTTCTAAGTACCTCATCGATAATTATTGTGAACAGTCTTGGAGATAGGGGGCAGCCTTGTTTAACGCCTTTGCCCTTGTTGATAGTTTCCGAATTTTGTCCGCACCATGATATGAAAGTTTCGTCGTTCATACATGCTTTGATTATTCTGTTAGTAAGAGGTGCACCTACTCTGGTTAGCAGTACATCTTTAAGTACTTCTAAGTTGACGTTATCGAATGCTCTTTCTAGGTCAAGGGCCACGACGTAAACTACCGCTCCTTCTCTCCACTTAATATCTAAAACACGTCTAAGTGTAAAAATATGATCCTCAGTTGATCGGTTATTCAAGAAAGCCGCTTGATAATTTCCTAAATTAGTGATAGCCGAGTCTAGCCTTTCTAATAAGTAATTCGCGTAAATTCGATATCCTACGTTACAAATAGATATCTTCCTGAAATCATTTATGTTTTTTGGGTGAGGTTGTTTCGGGATGGGGACTTGCTTAGTGAGGCGCCACTCCTTAGGAACTTCATTTTTGTGCCATATCAAAGCCATAGTTTTGGTGAGTTCTTCTAAGAATTCAATTGGGGCTGCTTTGTATAATTCGGGTACAACGTGATCGGTTCCTGGGACAGTGGCATTTTTCATGCGCTGTATAATATTCCTAATGTTCTCAACGTAAGGGTGCTCCATCTTCGTATTGTCAAGGCCTGTTTCATTCGCGGTATTAACGTGTCGCCCTTCGCTTTGTCTTACGTCTGCAATCCAGTTAGACATTGGAATGTAGTGTTTGGATTGATTTCGTGCATAATTCCTTTTATGATTTCTAAGAAATTTGTAAGTTATTTTCATACGTAGGGATTTGTGTGTCTTGCTTAGGCGCTGAAAAAATTTTTTTTTTTGTAAGTTTCCTCTTTTTCTAAGATGGTTTTAAGTTTTTTTCGCGCTATAGTTACATTTTGGTGTATTTTTTTGTCTTGGGGATATTGTGATTTTTGGAATAACGCCTTTTGAAAATTTGCTAAAGCGACTCTGCTTTCTTTTGATTTAGCAGCAGGTTTTTGTAGTGCCTTATGTGCAGCATCTTTTAAAATATTATTTAGGGTGTCCCATTCAAGTGTGTTATCGTTTTTGTCCGTCAAATTCTTATTTGAGTTTTCTTCTTTTTTAACTAATTGGATTTTTTCTTTTACCGCGTTCTGGTAGATTGTCAAGTTCTTTTTATTTTGTAAAAGCTCGTAGTCGTAATTTTTATGGTTATATTGGATTTTTTTGAATTGGCATTTTTGATTGTTTTTTGGGTAACCCGTTTTATATGTAAAAGATGTCATTTGTACTTTTCCCCATATCAGTTTATGATCGGATTTAACTTTCAGACCTTTTTCACCAATAATACTGTGGAAAAATATGCCCCTTTTCGTACCGGTGATAATATGGTCGTATTGTTTTGTTCCCCGTGACCATGGACCCTTAATACACACTGCTGTTCTTTGGGAAATATTTAAAATGGAACTATTGAGACTCGCTGTTGTGTCCTGGTCGCACTAGTGCCATTAATATATGAATGGTACTACTGCAACCTTAACAGTTGCACCGTTAACCATGCACCATTGCACTGTTAACCATGGGATAAATTTCAATAGTAGTACCATTGAAATGTATCCCATGGTACTACTAAGAGAGAATTAACGTTTTAGAAAATTAAATGTGTTTGACCTCTTTTTACACCAGAAACTGCATAATTTTAGCCTTCCTTTCGATGCCTTACCGATTCACATAATGATCATAATCGATTACGCAAGTTGTCTTTATGAACTTATTGAATTTTATCTTATACCTCGGCAGAGGGGAACGCGTAGGTAAGGCCTATCCTGTATTAAATCATCTAAGGATCGTGAGAAGTGAATTTAGTGACGTTTTATTTTCTTAACAGTACCAAATTATTTATTTTTACCAATAGAAAAGCTAAAAAGAGAAACTTTTCTTATAATTGGTTATTTTTTTAGTTAGTAAATGGTTATTTCATTATATCCTTTGGCTCGCACCATTTTTTTCGTAAGGATTAACAGTTCGGGGGCGCCGTAGAAATCTCGCCCAGGGCGCTGGTATTGCTAAAACCGTCACTGAGTACTAGTAGGTATAGAGTGTGGTCACCTTCCTGGCGACGAGCCGCCACTGGTGCGGCAGCGCGCGGCAGGCGCGGCCGCAGCGCGGCGGCAGGAACGCCACCAGCCAGCTGTGCTGCCTGCTCGGCTCCAGCAGCTCTATGACTTTCTGCTCGTCCAAATCTAAATCTGGAACAAAGTAACACGGACTTTTTGGCGGGAAATCAAGGGGTTCAGTTGGAGTTTGCTTTATAGTAGATTGTTAAACAACAGTTGTGAGTGATCAATTACACCCGAGATATTTAGACGCCCGAGCGAGCGAAGCGAGCGATGGCGTTTATAGTGTAAGTGATCAATATCTACAGATATTGATCACTTACACTCGAGTTAAACACTCTACTTTTCATCACTAAAGCGAGGAAATCAAGAAAAACTGTTAAAACAGGTTTGGTTACTTACACAGTATCTATCTACTTAAAATTAAATGAAAATTCCTTTGAAATGGGAAGTAATAAATTTTCTATGACTGCTTTACTCTCCATTTTAACCGATTCAGGCGTCAAATTCAAATTCAATAGAAATCGTAATTTTTTGATAAAAAAAAATATTTTGCCCTTTTATTAGCAACAAAGATTTAAACATGAAAGTTTAACACGCCAATCTGTACTTCTTTATGGCCTTGCACTCTTGGCACATTCAGCCATTCGTGGTGGCCAGTGCGCTTGTTTTAAATTTAAATTTTGCATTTTTTGCAACTAAGATTTCAACAAGAAAATTTAGCGTTTTTGGCGCATTATGCCCTTCGTATTAGCCAGTGCCCTTTGGTTTAAAAATAAAACTAAATTCATGCTTATTATAAAGGAGCCGCCTGACTCTGCCTTTGATTTTCAAATTTTCTTAAATCCCTAGGGATGTAAATCGAACTTACAACCCGAATTTTGAATACATACAACCTCCTTTTATAGCTTGAATGATGAAAAATTGATTCTAGTGGACTTTATAATTTAAATTGGTATAGTTTAGTGTTATAAATGCTCATGCTCATAAACAATATGTGAATGTTTGAAGTGGACTCAGTGTGGCTGTAGTGGTATTTATTTGCATACTGTCGTGGACGTCTTTTGGCGTAGGCTCAAAGGACTAGTGACAACCGATTTGGTATCCCCCCCTCCCGCCCTCAAGATAGTACTCGTGCAGTAGTTACCTCCGCTGTCAAGAATCACTTGTATGAACTCGACCAGCTGTCCGTCATCGACTTCGCCGCTGTACTCGACCCCCCTCCCAAGATAGTCCGTTGCAGTAGTTACCTCCGCTCTCAAGAATCACTTGTATGAACTCGACCAGCTGTCCGTCATCGACTTCGCCGCTGTACTCGACCCCCCTCCCAAGATAGTCCGTTGCAGTAGTTACCTCCGCTGTCAAGAATCACTTGTATGAACTCGACCAGCTGTCCGTCATCGACTTCGCCGCTGTACTCGACCCCCCTCCCAAGATAGTACGTTGCAGTAGTTACCTCCGCTCTCAAGAATCACTTGTATGAACTCGACCAGCTGTCCGTCATCGACTTCGCCGCTGTACTCGACCCCCCTCCCAAGATAGTCCGTTGCAGTAGTTACCTCCGCTCTCAAGAATCACTTGTATGAACTCGACCAGCTGTCCGTCATCGACTTCGCCGCTGTACTCGACCCCCCTCCCAAGATAGTCCGTTGCAGTAGTTACCTCCGCTCTCAAGAATCACTTGTATGAACTCGACCAGCTGTCCGTCATCGACTTCGCCGCTGTACTCGACCCCCCTCCCAAGATAGTCCGTTGCAGTAGTTACCTCCGCTCTCAAGAATCACTTGTATGAACTCGACCAGCTGTCCGTCATCGACTTCGCCGCTGTACTCGACCCCCCTCCCAAGATAGTCCGTTGCAGTAGTTACCTCCGCTCTCAAGAATCACTTGTATGAACTCGACCAGCTGTCCGTCATCGACTTCGCCGCTGTACTCGACCCCCCTCCCAAGATAGTCCGTTGCAGTAGTTACCTCCGCTCTCAAGAATCACTTGTATGAACTCGACCAGCTGTCCGTCATCGACTTCGCCGCTGTACTCGACCCCCCTCCCAAGATAGTCCGTTGCAGTAGTTACCTCCGCTCTCAAGAATCACTTGTATGAACTCGACCAGCTGTCCGTCATCGACTTCGCCGCTGTACTCGACCCCCCTCCCAAGATAGTCCGTTGCAGTAGTTACCTCCGCTCTCAAGAATCACTTGTATGAACTCGACCAGCTGTCCGTCATCGACTTCGCCGCTGTACTCGACCCCCCTCCCAAGATAGTCCGTTGCAGTAGTTACCTCCGCTCTCAAGAATCACTTGTATGAACTCGACCAGCTGTCCGTCATCGACTTCGCCGCTGTACTCGACCCCCCTCCCAAGATAGTCCGTTGCAGTAGTTACCTCCGCTCTCAAGAATCACTTGTATGAACTCGACCAGCTGTCCGTCATCGACTTCGCCGCTGTACTCGACCCCCCTCCCAAGATAGTCCGTTGCAGTAGTTACCTCCGCTCTCAAGAATCACTTGTATGAACTCGACCAGCTGTCCGTCATCGACTTCGCCGCTGTACTCGACCCCCCTCCCAAGATAGTCCGTTGCAGTAGTTACCTCCGCTCTCAAGAATCACTTGTATGAACTCGACCAGCTGTCCGTCATCGACTTCGCCGCTGTACTCGACCCCCCTCCCAAGATAGTCCGTTGCAGTAGTTACCTCCGCTCTCAAGAATCACTTGTATGAACTCGACCAGCTGTCCGTCATCGACTTCGCCGCTGTACTCGACCCCCCTCCCAAGATAGTCCGTTGCAGTAGTTACCTCCGCTCTCAAGAATCACTTGTATGAACTCGACCAGCTGTCCGTTATCGACTTCGCCGCTGTACTCGACCCCCCTCCCAAGATAGTCCGTTGCAGTAGTTACCTCCGCTCTCAAGAATCACTTGTATGAACTCGACCAGCTGTCCGTCATCGACTTCGCCGCTGTACTCGACCCCCCTCCCAAGATAGTCCGTTGCAGTAGTTACCTCCGCTCTCAAGAATCACTTGTATGAACTCGACCAGCTGTCCGTCATCGACTTCGCCGCTGTACTCGACCCCCCTCCCAAGATAGTCCGTTGCAGTAGTTACCTCCGCTCTCAAGAATCACTTGTATGAACTCGACCAGCTGTCCGTCATCGACTTCGCCGCTGTACTCGACCCCCCTCCCAAGATAGTCCGTTGCAGTAGTTACCTCCGCTCTCAAGAATCACTTGTATGAACTCGACCAGCTGTCCGTCATCGACTTCGCCGCTGTACTCGACCCCCCTCCCAAGATAGTCCGTTGCAGTAGTTACCTCCGCTCTCAAGAATCACTTGTATGAACTCGACCAGCTGTCCGTCATCGACTTCGCCGCTGTACTCGACCCCCCTCCCAAGATAGTCCGTTGCAGTAGTTACCTCCGCTCTCAAGAATCACTTGTATGAACTCGACCAGCTGTCCGTCATCGACTTCGCCGCTGTACTCGACCCCCCTCCCAAGATAGTCCGTTGCAGTAGTTACCTCCGCTCTCAAGAATCACTTGTATGAACTCGACCAGCTGTCCGTCATCGACTTCGCCGCTGTACTCGACCCCCCTCCCAAGATAGTATCGTTGCAGTAGTTACCTCCGCTGTCAAGAATCACTTGTATGAACTCGACCAGCTGTCCGTCATCGACTTCGCCGCTGTACTCGACCCCCCTCCCAAGATAGTATCGTTGCAGTAGTTACCTCCGCTCTCAAGAATCACTTGTATGAACTCGACTAGCTGTCCGTCATCGACTTCGCCGCTGTACTCGACCCCCCTCCCAAGATAGTATCGTTGCAGTAGTTACCTCCGCTGTCAAGAATCACTTGTATGAACTCGACCAGCTGTCCGTCATCGACTTCGCCGCTGTACTCGACCCCCCTCCCAAGATAGTCCGTTGCAGTAGTTACCTCCGCTCTCAAGAATCACTTGTATGAACTCGACCAGCTGTCCGTCATCGACTTCGCCGCTGTACTCGACCCCCCTCCCAAGATAGTATCGTTGCAGTAGTTACCTCCGCTGTCAAGAATCACTTGTATGAACTCGACCAGCTGTCCGTCATCGACTTCGCCGCTGTACTCGACCCCCCTCCCAAGATAGTATCGTTGCAGTAGTTACCTCCGCTCTCAAGAATCACTTGTATGAACTCGACTAGCTGTCCGTCATCGACTTCGCCGCTGTACTCGACCCCCCTCCCAAGATAGTATCGTTGCAGTAGTTACCTCCGCTCTCAAGAATCACTTATATGAACTCGACCAGCTGTTCGTCATCGATCTCACCGCCATACTCGCCCCCCCCCCCCCCCAAGATAGTCCGTTGCAGTAGTTACCTCCGCTGTCAAGAATCACTTATATGAACTCGACCAGCTGTTCGTCATCGATCTCACCGCCATACTCGCCCCCCCCCAAGATAGTACCGTTGCAGTAGTTACCTCCGCTCTCAACAATCAGTTGTATGACCTCGGCCAGCTGTTCGTCATTGACATCGCCGCTCTACTCATGTCGTGTAACAAGATAGTACCATTGCAGTACTTACCTCCGCTCTCAAGAACCAATTGTATAAATTCGACCAGCTGTTCGTCATCGACCTCGCCGCTGTACTCGTGTCGCTGTCCCCCCCGCTGCACCAAAATGGTGGGCTCGTCGACACCAAACTGAAGGCAGTACTTGTCCGTTTTCGAGGTACACGCCATTATGCCGAACTGTGAACACAAATTGTTTGTGCAATAAACAATTTTCATATCTACATATATGTGCATACTTTTTTAAAGGTTTTTCTTGATAAATGCTGACTGTTAATGACTTGCATGTAGGAGCAAAGAAAAAACTTAGAATTTACCACTTGCTTCTCTTCCTGAGCAGGTCGTAGAAGCCGATCGAGGGAATGGGCGGAAATGTAAATTAAATAATAAATAAATATATAGGGACAAACTACACTGATTGAGCTAGCCCCAAAGTAAGTTCGAGACTTGTGTTATGGGATACTAACTCAACGATACTATATTAAATAACAAATACATACATAGATAAACATCCAAGACCTATATAAATTATCCTAATAGATTGCCTATTAGCCTGTACCAGCCATTCCATTTTGATTCCTTCTTCCACATTCTTCTCCCACCGTCATGCTAAAAGTGGCCTTTGAGTCTTGCGGCTCTGGGTTCTATCTGCTTAGAGCCGAAACCCAAAATGCTCTGTCTGCTCATTAGAAATAAAGGCTTGATCGAAAGTAATCGTATGTCAATGACTTACTGATGCCGCATCGGCATATATTGTACATGTGGTGACATCTCTGAAGCCGCGCATTCAAACAACTCGGTTGTTTTACTCACATACTTAACACTTTCGTAAATAAAGCCATTTACGGCCATAGAAGTTGTGCCCTATAAATAGAGCTTATCTTAATTCTTTCCTTTATTGCTAACAACTTTTAATGGTGTAAGTGAAAAGTATGTGATTAAAACAACGGAGTCGTTAAAATGCGCGTTTATTACTGGCTTCAGAGCAGGGTTAGGAATAAAGAAATTTTGTATTGATATGAGTGTATGAATACCCCGATACCAGTATGTATTTTATCCATATTTTGAGATATCGATACCAAAATATCGGTAATCCTATATCGAAATATCGATACAAAATACTGGTATTATATTGATATTTTGTACAAAATACCTATGCATGCTTTATGCTATCCTCAATGACCCTAACTTCCCAGCTTATCTCAAGTCTCAATTTTCTCTTCTTAGCTCTACAAATTCGCGAAATCTCCGCTCTTCTAATCTTTTAACTTTATCTGTACCTGCTTATCATACTGATTTCATGAACAAATCCTTTCAAATTAAAGCCATTCTGCACCTAGTCGTTTAGCCTTCAAACGAGCGGTTCATAAACGTTTTCTCCGAGAAGTCTATTCTCATGATGTCCCTGTGCAGTAACTAGTAGCCATCCATATGTTAATTATTTATGCGTATATATTATTTTAGGTATTTATGTATTATTTGATATTTATTATATGTTTATTCTATCTATAGTAATTGTATTGGTATACATATATGTGTATATATATGTAATAATTTTATTGTATTATTTTAGATAATTAATTTATGCTTTTCTATTGAGTTTACACATTCTGTCGCACCACCCTAATTATTTTCCACTTGGTCCAATGGTTGACTGGCAGAGAACGCCATTTGGCGTTAAGTCCGCCATTTGTACACGTTTTTTTTGCAATAAAGTTTAAATAAATAAATAAATAAATAAAAATACACCAGTATTTTCTATAGATTGTACCGTTTTGGTTAGTAAAACCTAGATGTAGGATCTAGGAGGATAGATGAGATAAAGGAAAGACTAGATATTGGCAAATGAGATAGGTATAATGAACAACTATTACATTACATTAGTTACAAAGATTCACAAGAACACTAGGTACAGATTAGGTAGTCAGGGTCGTGAGTTATAGGCACTAGATCCGTTGAGTAGCCCTTCTAGGTAGAAGAACTACTTAGCTTGAGATGCAGCCGAAGAAAAGAGAGCACGAGTGCCGGCCGCCGCGCCTTATATATGGGCATGGCCCCCCCCCCGCTGCGCCGAAGAGGGGCGGAGGAGTGCTGGAGCCTGCGCGATGTCATATAATAACAAATATTGATAAAATACCAATTTTGCCGATATTTGTATCGATATATCGATAAAACAGTATCGATAAAATACTGGTACCGGTTAAAATATCGGTATTCCTGTCCTCGCTCCAGAGACATCAACACAGATACAATACAGACCGATGCGTTCATAAGCAAAGTACACTTACGTCAATGTCTTCGTGGAGGAACTGCAAGCTCACTCGAGTGAAGGTCTCTTCTGTGTGTGACCAAGACAGTTGGTGCGGTACCACCAGTAACACCCAGGTGCCCGGGTCTGTAAAACAAAATGTGTGTGTGTTGCATATAAAATGTGAAAGGATAATACCCGTAATAAAACGAACCAAGGGCAATACTAGATCACTATAGTAGTAGAAATTAAAATAACAAAAAAAACCGACATTCCCATACAAATTGCCCGGGCGGCTGCAAACTTTTGTATAGAAGTGCCATTTCTTTTTTGTTTCTATTATTTAAATTTCATTATATTAAAGTGATCTAGTATTGCCTGTGGTTTGATATATTACGTATATGTCCTTTCCACGTCGTATTTATTGGAACAAGAATTCTTTGTATGGCTGACGTTTCGTTAAGACAATGCAAATTATGTATTGCATCAATTTAATTGTATGCAACAGGCAAGAAACTTGCACCGTGTAAATAGGCCTTAAGTTTTTCTTAATACATTGTTCTACTGTCGAATGACGACTTGCGTGTTGTATTATATCTACTACACGAACGATTGGTAATGCAGAACGATATCATCTTTCTAAGGTATTTGACTCCAAGAAACTATGACGTGGGCTAAAAAAATTGTTCCATTCGTGATGTCATTATCAAGTGATACAGATCCAGAGATAAATACATGATTTTTAACTTTGACTTTTGACTTGTCAATATTAGAGAAATTGGGATTTCCCTATCTGCTAACTATTTATACGTTAACTATACTGGGAAGTAAATAAAAGAACTGTAAATACATAGGACTGATATAATGTAAGAAAGAAGATTACAAAGAGTGTCTGAGCCGTTAATGATGTGAATGTGTTCGAACAAAGGAATTGTGTAAACCGGGCTTAGTGGTTGAGGAGCTCGGTGGCCCGGCGGGAGTACGCATTACTAGCGCTTTCGCAAGTTAAGCGACACCGGGCGTGGTCCGCACTTGGATGGGTGACCACAAGTGGCACAAAAATTTCTCGAGCTCCTCCGTGCTTCGGAAGGCACGTATAAGCCGTTGGTCCCGGTTGTCATCATTGTATGGCAGTCGTCAAGCTATGTCAGATGCCTTTAGGCAGCCTGAAAAATCTGACACCAGTGGCCACTTGCATACTCGAAAAACAACAAACAAGTGGTTCGGTGGCGGTGTTACCTTGCCCCGCCAGCAGCCGGGCCAGGTCGGCCTCCGACAGCGTGTGCAGGCGCGTGGCGCGTGGCGCTCGCCGCAGGAAGGCGAGCACGTCCCCGGCCGCTACCGCGCGCTGGTACGCACCGCGCGGCTTCAGCACGCCCCAGGCCGGCCGAGCACCCGCGCCCGCCTGCAGCGACGCGCACAGCTGGCCCCACCGGTCGCAGTCCACCTCCCCTGCGGAGGCAGGACGTTGGACAAAGGCGATTCACACTGCTCCGCACCCCGCTGCGTAGCGCGGGGCCGGATTGTATGCAAGTACCTCGATTCATACGATAAATGATTATTTAAGAGATAAAAACGCGTGGATACTTCCTAAACATTTTCCATTACACTCCACACATGAAATAGCTGCATTTTCTGTTACCACAATAAGCTTACTGTAAAAACATGTAAATGCTCTGCGATCAATAAGTGACCAACATATAATTAATATTTTCTCTTGACAAGGTCTGCGAGTTCGGGTTTTTCATGCTCACTAAAATGTCCAATCCGGTGGTGGCGTCGCTGGTCGGGTCGTTGGATTCCCTCTAATATGGTTGAGTTTAACGATGGCTGATCCGTGCGTCAACTCGTGAACGGGTGCTGCCGGGAGGAACTGGTCAGCTCGGCTTCGCTTTTTTTGACTACTTATTATTTTTTACTACGCAATTTATGTTTGTTTACTTGTTCGCAAGCATTACATGTTAAAATGTGTCAACATTGTATTATAAGTATTTATTAATTAAAAGACAATTATAATAATACGACAAAGCCCTTCTGGCGAGTAGGCGACCGATACTGTGAAAATGAGTTTCTTCTCAGCAGTGGTCGTTACGAAGCGCTGGTATCGGTAGCTTTTCTTTAAAAATAAATTAAATTTTAATATACTTTACACGTAACATAAATTATACTTATTGACGTGTAAAAGTGCCTGTAAAGGTCTAATTACTGAATAAACATTTGAATCTTTGAATCTTCATACAATGTGTATTTTTTATACTTGATCAAACGAAATCTGCGGATATTAGACGTAATATTATCGATAAAAATACCGGAACAAAAATCGTTATTAACATTTTAATTTTATTTTTTTCGTATAGTTCGTGTTTCGAATTTCATTTATTTCTCTTTAAGTTAACGGCGTATTTTCTTAAAAGTTGTCTCATTTGAAAACCACAAAGTTTAATAAATAATAAGCTAAGAATTATATTTAAGAAGCTAAGAAGAATATATAAGAAGCTAAGAAAGTAAAAAAAATAATTGACACACATCTAAATAGTGGGTAGTAGTAAAGAATAACGCATGCTTCAAATGCGTGTGTACTATGTGATAAGGAATTTCGTCAGGAAGATTCGAAGCCACGGTAGCACAATTGGTAGTGCACTCACGGCGTTAACGTGAGGGACGCGGGTTAGAATCCCACTTGTGGCGAAATTTTTTATCACATGTTTCAAATTGGATAGTAATCCGAGCATTGTAATGCTGTTAAAAACCAATAATTTATATGCCAAAAGCTAACAAATAAGTACGCCTCGCGATAATGCGAAAAAATCGAAACTAAAAACATGGAACCATCCATCATCATCATCAGGTCTTTTTGTTTCCACTGCAGGAGCACAACCCTCTCTGTACTACCAGAGCCATACTTGGCCAGAGCAGCCAGAGGACATGGCCTACACTCGTCTCGCTGGCCAGACGTGTTAGAGGTCTCATTGATGTTTATAAGCTTTGTTTAGCTTGCATTCCCAAAGTCGCCTTATACGACATCCTCGGGAGGACTTGGAACCATCCATAACCCAGAGTAAACAAGTTTATTTGAGATGAACATACATACATAGCGGTGAAACACGTAACCTACACATAATATAGATATAATATAATATGTAGTTATTTGTTTATTTGTATTTTCAGTTAGTTTTTATTGGTACATATTATATAACTTACTACTCTGTGGTAACGTAGATATGCACGTAGGTTAGTATTTTGTTAAAATATAAGTGCTCTCAGTTTCTAATTTTCGAGTTTTTGCACCATATTTCCGAAATGTACGTATGTCAGTACCACCTGTAGGATGACTGGTAGGAAAGGCCTACGGCCTTAAGTCCACCGATTACAATTTCATGTAATAAAATAAAATAAATAACCCTCCGTTTCGCTTCGCCGAATTCGGGTAAAATTGACTCAAAATTGAATTGGATTGACGACCTCAGCAGGGTCGCAGGAAAACGCTGGACTCAGGCCGCTTTCTATCGGTCGTTTTGGAAATTTTTGAGGAAGGCCTACGTATAGCAGTGGTCTTCATGCGGTCACGTCATGAAACCAGTATTAACTTACCAAAATGCATATCCGGAAACGCCAATTTCATTTGGTGGAACAAAAGTCTATCGTGGCCTTTGGAAGAAAAAAACAGCGCCCAAGGCTTCGTGTAGCCGCTGCGGAGCTGATTCCTTATTTCCTGAAATAAAACAATTCTAGAAATTAAGCTGAAATTTACTAGTAGTTCGACTCCGGGCCCCATATTTCGGAAACCGATAGATTTGGCTCATGTCCGAATTAAAAAATTCTATTGCTTACATTGACTGTACCGAATTTCATTAAGCTCCGATCGAAGATAATCGAGTTATCTTCGAAAAAAACATACATACATACATACCCACAAATATACAAACACCGGATTTTTTAAGTAGACACGGAGAACTTTGTACGCTCTTTCAATAAACGCCAATGTTATTAGAGTTTTTACCGTCACGCTAAAAGGGGCCTTTGGGTCTTGCTCTTGCGGCCCTAGGCTCTGTTTGCTTTATTAGTGATAAAAAAATGACTGGACGGCTGCCATAGACTAATCATTTTTTGCTTCCCATACAAGTTACCGATCAGCCCATCTGAGTTTCTATGGAAAGCCATTTTATTACAGTGGACGACTGCTTTATACGAGTGGAAATGTATGGAAAGACGTGCGTTCTTACATTAAGAATGTGAATACTCAGCAAACGGAATCAGAACACTCCTTGGTATGGTTTTCTCAGATCGATTTGACAAAATCAGCATCTGAATCTGAATATTTCGATCATGGACAGCCCTTAAGAGGGCCCTTACCGGCCGCTCTATCGTCAACGCAAGCATGGTTTGAAAAGCGTGTTGTTCCATCAAGGGCAATGCTAGAAAAGAGGTAATGCAAGAAAAGAGAGGTAGCGCCTAAGGGCTCGGTTTGCATTCTATTGAGTTTGTTTAGTTTAAATTAGTATTGTTATTAACTAACCATTGAAAGAATATGAACTATTCAAAGGGTGCGTGTATATAATGCGTGTTTTTCAGTAAGCCTTACAAGTGTGTGAAAAAAAAAGAGATTTTTATTTGAAATTTTCATAAACTTTGCGATGTTTATATCGACATATTTTTTTTACCTTTACAATTTATGAGTACTTTATGAACGGTCGAAGTTCAGATAAAATTTGGGCATAAAAGCAGATTGTTGGTGGCTTATACTGAATTTGTTTTCCTAATTTTAATATTTTATTTCTATAGAAACCTAGAAATAGTGCACAAGATACCTGTTAGTTCAAAAGTTTTCAAGAAAGATCAGTTGCAACACCATAATTACGTACGAGCGTTTGTATGAAAAGTAAGAAGGCTTGGCCGCTCTTAAGGTTGAACTAGTTACCGACCAACAACGTTTGTCGCACTTTGAAATGAGTAGTCTTAAAGTCCGTCGAACCCTCTTAGACTTAACTTTCTTCCACAAATTCCTTCACAACAAAATTGATTGTACCGATCTCATTAACTCTATGCTTTTTACTGTTCCCTATAATATTCCCTAAGACATTTTTCTTACCTTCTCATAGAACTAACTTAGGCCTCCACGATCGTATCGCCAGAACTTGTACCATTTACAATGAAATGAATAGCAAAAATCCTGAACTTGATATTTTCCACAATAGTTACCATAGTTTTAAGTCTAAAATGCTGAAACACTTTGAGTTGTAAATTATATCACAATTATAATGTTTGTGATGCAGAATAGTTTAATCCTACAAAATAATATTGCTGTTTATATTAATTTTAACTTGAATTTACAATTTTATATTATAATTTTACATTTTATTTACACTAACGACTTTCTAAATTAGCAAATGCTGTATATGCTACTAATTGGTGTCTACATATAAAACTCTACCTCCGTATGCTAATTTCTAAATCTATATGTATGTAACACTGTAAGCGTACCTCTATTGATAAAATAAAAATTAAATAAAACTAGTCTACAAATTTCGGATCGGTTTTCCTCCCATATTTGACATTGTACATTCAAAGTTCAACACATCGTTTTGTCTCATTATAAATTTTGTCTGTACGGATACAGGATTGTGAAATAAAAAGCCATTAAAGAGTTATAAGCTATCAAAGATTAGTTCTTTTTTTTTTTGCTTTTTTACGAAACTTCCGGCGTAAATAAGTAATAAAAGAAGTGTAAAATCTCCAAAAATAAGTCCGCAACGACAAAGCAAAATTATTTGTAATTGATTTATGCAGTAGTTTTTTGCATAAAACCTCTTTTCCCAAAAGACTTTACGTATTTTTTTACGCGCTCGGTTTACAATGAATTATTGTACATTTCACCTCACTGCTTCGCCCGAACACAATGTTAGGTGAGACAGCATGCTTTTAGGCCGCGCCCACCTGTGACTCCGAGCCCGCGACTAGTTCAACCTTAAGATAGTTTCAGTATATTATTTGTGAGATGTTAGAACGTGTTCCTCTTACCTTAAGTTTGTCGGGCCCCACCAGGTCAGCCTTCGGCAGCGCATCAGCTATATCTCTGAGCACTATCTTCTCGTCCGTGCTGCTGATGTCTCTCTTGCTCCCTCTGTAGCTGAACACGACGGTCGCGTACTCGTCTCCGGTCAGTGTCGCTCGCAAATCCTCGTCCTCCACTATCATAATAGTGACTAGACCTTTCTGTAACAAACTTCTTTAGCTTAGCGCGTTCCCGATTGCTTCAGCTACTTCTTTTTTCCTTTCCCGCTATTTCTTCTCCTAATACAATAATGTATGTCAGTAGTCAAGTGGTTATTGTATGGGAACGTACGAATTGA
Organism: Acrobasis suavella; assembly: GCA_943193695.1. Lineage (NCBI taxonomy): Eukaryota > Metazoa > Arthropoda > Insecta > Lepidoptera > Pyralidae > Acrobasis > Acrobasis suavella. Next base: position 21,419,923 of record OW971941.1, read on the forward strand.
CAGGTCTAAGTTTAAATTTTTGCTGACAAATGTTTTTAGATCTAATCATATGTTAAAATAAGCAAACGGATATCAAATGCACTGTCAATATATGAGCACCCTCATACATATAAGGTAAGAAGATGTTTTTAACTGCTCATTCAAGAGCCAAAAATACTGATTTCGGGGTTGATCCCGAAACAATGTATGTCAGTAGTCAAGTGGCCACCTAAGGATGCCAAAGATCTTACGAAGTGCAGAAGAAATAGCCGAAACAGTTAAAATGTTGTGGCTTAAATTTCACAAACAGGCTTCCTACTTGACGTCAAATAAAGTATTAGATTAAATACATAAAAGACGTAAAAAAATTATGATTTGGTTTATAAAAACAAATATAATTTTTAAAAAGGCGTCACCCAATAATATTATTATGGGTAACGTGAGATGACATAACAAAAAAATAATTACTAACGGTATTACTCACGTTGTGTAGTCGGAAAATACCGACTAGTTTCGATCAGTTTGGACGATCCTCATCACTTACGCTTAACCACTTAAACTACGTGAGTAATAACACCCTTTTAAAAAAAAATTGTGGCGTCACCCAATGATTAAAACTATGCAAAATCGAAAAAAAGCCAAAACAGTTCAAACGATTTGGATAGCCAAATCGTGTTTTGGCTTTTTGACCACCGGCCGCCTGCCTGACGTCATTGGAAATGCAGTTGTAGCACAAGATGTTTCTGCTTAGGAAGAGATGGAGTTTCCTGGGTCAAAAATAAATTACTTGGTACTGTTATGAAAATAAAACGTCACGAAATAATGTCACTTGTCATCATTATATCCATTTTCAATGATATTTTTAGATTTATTATTGCAAAAGCTGACATTAAGAGCGCTGTTCGACTCCAAGAAACTATGACGTCATTAGTCATATTTATACAAATCTCAGAGAAAATGTTTTATTTTGACGTATACAAAATCGAATCGAATCATTGACATATTATTTGTGAAAATTGTATATGCAGTCCGGATGCTACGGTGGAACACACTACATATCCACATACTTACATACATAGACTGCTAAAATCATTACCCTTAATCTTGGCTTTGCCGTAGTCGGGTAAAAACGTTAACAAAAGATAAGCTATCCTCGTGAGGGCGCTGCGCTCGATCCGCTTGGAGCCGAGCACGTACGCTACGGATGCCGCGTCACTTTGCAGCCGAGACACCAACGGCACGACCAGCTGGCAGCTGACAAATGACGTCACGAACTCATTGAGAGCGTCGAATGTGTTCTCGAAGAAACGTTACCAAAAGATAAGCTATCCTCGTGAGGGTGCTGTGCTCGATCCGCTTGGAGTCGAGCACGTACGCTACGGACGCTCCCTTGCTTCGCGCGATGAGACACCGCCGGCATGACCAGTCGGCTGCTGACAAATGACGTCACGACCTCATTGAGAGCATCGAATGTGTTCTCGAAGCAACGTTACCAAAAGATAAGCTATCCTGGTGAGCGCGCCGTGCTCGATCCGCTTGGAGCCGAGCACGTACGCTACGGGCGTCGCGTCGCTTCGCAGCCGGGACACCAACGGCACAACCAGCTGGCTGCTGACAAATGACGTCACGAACTCATTAAGAGCATCAAATGTGTGCTCGCCGCGGTAATAGACGAAATTGCCATTTTTACCCTGAAAAATAAAATACATTAATGACGGTCTTCGTGGCGTATTGGTAATTGGTAACCACGCTAGTCCGCCACTCGGAGGTTTTGGATGCGATAACCGGCCTTTGTCAAATTTTTGGGACTTGGGTGCTATGTAGTGTACCTTTCTGTATATAACCACTTACTTACTTTTTACTTCCCTCGAGGACATTACCGCAATTAAGTCCAGAGTGGTCGGTCTTGTTTTGCGTGAGGAAAAACGACTTCGTACGATTTTAATAGTACGGTGACGTCACAAGTCCCAACTCTGCTTTGGAACTTAGGTGGTGTGTATCTTTGTGATTTTTTTCTCAATGATAAGCCGAAAACGTTATTTTTAGATAACCTAATTGACGGTCTCATGATGATCTTCATATCAGACACTGTTAGACATAGATCTTCCCCAAGGATTTTCAAAATGACCGATCGGATGCGGCCTAAATAAGAGAAGAGAAGAAGAGAGAAGACGAACGAAACAGAATAATTATGTTCTAGCCCTCAACATCCCTATTTTGATATAATTTGAAAGTTACTTACGTCAGGGTAAAACAGCAGTGTTGGATAACTGCTGATCCTCATTGAATTGTAACAAAATGAATTGTGATATTTACAGTTCACAGCGCCAATCTTAATCTGAAATAGAATGAATTGATTCATTTTGAGATAGCGATCAAATTTATAATACCCCCGATCAAAAATGTCAAGAACGCCATCTAGTGATAAATAGCGGAAACATCAAATCGTACTAGTAGTTCCCCTATTATAGTGCCATCTTTATGTTTTTAGGGAAAGCCCTGACTTTCAAGCTGTAACCCCCAATAACTTTGAAGCGGCTGAATCGATTTTCATTATACAAAGCTAAAAACCACCTTAAAGAAACTTTCTTTCACGTGAAAAAAATCGCATCGAAATCGGTCCATCCGTTCGAGCGCTACGATGCCACAGACAGACAGGCAGTCAATAACGTCAAACTTATAACACCCCTCTTCTTTGTATGGGGTTAAAAAATAATAAAACCAATATTTACAAGGTGTATAAGAAAATGGCTGATATTATTGACACACCAAACATCCCGTTTAAAAAGGGACTGTCCCGTGTCCCCAAACGAGATCTGGGACGCAAAAAAGTCCCGTTATCCAAAACCAAACGAAAATTTTGGCATTGAAAAATGTCCCAAATTATCAAAAAACTTTTTTGATTTTCCAGCTATCACTTTTTTGTAACCTTACTAATTCGACCTGCTTAGCTTGTGACGAAACATACAATGTGTATTTACGATATAATTGAATTATTTTGCTTAAATCACTTACGATTCCTTTGTAAACTTCTGCCAATTTCTTCCAATGGTCCACCAAGTTTTGACAAGGAGGACAAAATGGTGAGTAGAAATTAATGAAATGAAACCCTTCGCCCAAGTACTGGTCTGGAATTATATAATAATAATGTTACTTTAATATTCTTATTTCATTTATTACACACATGCATACTAATTACGTCTTTATCAATTGGTTTACGTCTTTATCAATCAAAGGTTGAACTAGTCGCGGGCTCGAACTCACAGGTGGGCGCGGCCTAAGAGCATGCTGTCTCACCTAACATTGTGTTCGGGCGAAGCAGTGAGGTGAAATGCACGATAATTCATGGTAAACCGAGCGCGTAAAGAAATACGTAAGTTCTTTGGGAAAAGGGGTTTTATGCAAAAACGACTGCATTGAACAATTACAAATAAAGTTTATTACAATCTTCGACAATTAAGCTGTGTCGGTGCGGACTTTGTTTTGGAGATTTTACACTTCTTTTATTACTTATTTACGACGAAACATGCGTAAAAATAAGTAAAAAAAAAAACGAATCTTTGATGGGTTATTTTTACTTTTTAATGGCTTTTTATTTTACTTTTCTGTATCCGTACACACAAAATTTATAATGAGACAAAACAATATCATATTGAACTTTGAATGTACAATGTCATACAGTGGAGGAAATCCCCTCCGGATTTTGTATAGAACAAGTATCGACTAGTTCAATCTTAAGGTAGACGTAGCCTTAAGTACCATGACCTTTGGTTTTAATGGTCCTAGGGTTAGGCAAATATCATGTTCAAATAAAAAGTATAACCGGCCAAGAGCGAGTCGGACTCACGCACGTAGGATTTTGTACTATTATCTATATTCTCGTTTGTTGTATGGGAGCCCCACTTAAATATTTATTTTATTCCATTTTTAGTATTTGGTTTTTACAGCGGCAATGGAAGTAAATCATCAGTGAAAACTTCAACAGTCTAGCTATCACGGTTCATGAGATACAGCCTGGTGACAGACAGACAGACGGACATCAGTCTTAGTAATAGGGTCCCGTTTTTACCCTTTGGGTACGGAACCCTAAAATACTAAAGAGAGAATAGATAAAAAATATAAATATTTGTATATGTAAGAAAACTAATCGACCCTTTGAGCGTAGCTCAAAAGTGCTTCATTTGAATATTCTCTTGTCATATTCATAATTTACACATAGAAATCTTAAGGGGCTACCTGAATTTCTCGGGGTCCAGTGCTGCCCCCATTTGAAATAAATTATTTGAAAAGAAACGGAGACATTTATTTAAAATTTAAAATTGATATAATCCTAAATAACCCTTCAAACTATTTTACGAACTATTGTTTATATTTTAAAGTGCAAACGTGAAGCTTTTTATAACATTTTAGCGAAAAACGGCCACTTTTGGCAAAAATGCTATAAAAAGCTTCACGTTCTCACTTTAAAATATAAACAGTAGTTAATTAAATAGTTTCAAGGGTTATCTAGGGTTATATCAAGGCAAAATTTTAAATAATGTCTTCGTTTCTTTTTAAATGATTTGTTTCAAATGAGGGCAGCACTGGACCTCTCCATTAAGGCTCTAACAGATAAGCAACATTATGCCTGTCCCGCGACACCTATCGGCGACCGTTATTGTTGATTTGTGTTATTTAATTTGCAAAAATCAATCTTTATTTTTTATTATGGCTGGCAATACTATTGCTGTTTGCAACCCCCATTTCATCTAGTTTATTCCGTTGCCTGATTGTGCTAGGTGTCAGACGTATACAATTCCAAGTAAAAGTGAAAATAATATAATTTCATACTTCACCGGATTAGTACTAAGTTTAATTTGGCCCACACCGAATAGATATTCGTCTTGTTACGAACTGTCAGGAAATGGCACGCAGCTGTCGCCGACAGGCAAAGATTTACCCTCATATTCATAATAATTAACAATCGCTTGCTAAATCTATTTGAGTAAAAACATCTTTTATCTTTTTCCCTCTTTTCAATATTTGACATAGTAAGAACGAGACAAAACACATTTCAACTAAAAGATGTTTAGCAAAGGTTTGATAACTTTTATGAATATGGGGGTTAGAATATACAAGTAGTGTCGATAAGTGTTGCGGACATACTGTCGCTCGTATGTAAGTGCCCTTACATTTTTTTTTTCTTTTTTTTTTAATCCTACCCCCTGACATTATCAGGGACTATGTTTGCCGTTAAAATTATTTACATAATAATATTGTAAGAGTTGTATATATAATATAAGATATACTAAATATGATAAATATTCCCAGAGTTTTCAAAAACATACATATATATACCATATTTATTTCGAGGTGCTCCGCATGGCAACCTGCAATGTGCCTGTCGCCATGCCAAACACCTCGAAAAGCCCCTCTTGAAACTGTTTGAACTCACCGCTTTGGCGCCTACATGGATGACTTCCTAAAAGCAGAAAACGTGCCACACGGATTTTTGAAAAGTCACGTCTCCGTCCCACTACGGGGCAGACAGTGCCCGGCGTCCAGTCCCAGAGTGGAAAACACCACTCAGGGACCGAAAGTGCCCTTACATTTAACTAATACGACTTCATAGCCAGTGTTCACACTTACAGTAGGTGCGGCCTGATAGTGTTTCAACATTAGGATCCTCATGGTACAACCCATTGTAAAACAAGTTGTTGTACTCTGCTTGCGACCGGTAGTCATATTTTCTTGTATATGAGGGGAAAGATCCATACAAATCATATTTCTTCCTCTTTTCTGGGTCTTTGAGAGTTTCATAGGCTTCAGTTATTTCTATAAACTTCTTTTGATCTTCTGTGTCCTGGAATGTGTAAAAAAAATTGTTAGTTTACTCTCGTCAAGTACTTGGAACGTCCTGTCCCCATAGCATAGCACTAGCGACAATTTTTGTCAAGCACTATCAACAGACTGTAGTGTAGTTTTTCTGCTCTATGTAACAATAACAAGCAAGATATTAATTTATCTATGGTGCCGCACTATGGAGGCTGGGTTCAATTCTAACATAAATAACAACTGGACTTATTTTTATCCTTAAACCTCAGCAAAAACTAGATGATAGTAGTCTTACCAATTCAGTTAAACATTAAATTCAGTTTATTAAAACAGAACTGCCTAACCTAGGGGCCCTACTGGACAGAAGATAGACCACAATGGAGAGAGCTGAAGGAGGCCTATGCCAAAAGGCACACCGAGCTGCGGGACATTATATAGAATGACTTTCAAAATGAAATCCACAATAGAAAGACACCAAAAAGCTCGGAAACAAAAGGCTTTATTATTATCTATTAAAACAAAACTTTTTTAAAGTTTGTTGAGTTGCAAACTAAAATTTAACCTGCTGGGTTCATACGTGCCATCGCTCAAAACCAGTTTTGCATGGAACGCGCAAACAACGTCTATGGAAAAAGGAGAGTGTATTATCACAGGTACCGCGATTTATCAACTCATTGCAGGATGAGATAAAGAAACAACTTTCCGAAAAAAAAAACATTAAATTTAATTTATAAAGATACTTTTTAGAAAATATTGATAAATTAACCTTAACCATGTACCATATTTGGTTCATGACCATTGTTTACCTATTACATACATACATATTTTCACGCCTGTTTCCCATGGGGGTAGGCAGAGACTATAGATTTCCACTTTGTTTAATAGACAGCGAATGTTAAACTTTTGATGTGGTTGCCCAGCTAAATAATTATTGTCATATCATTATATATTTCATTTCAATAATATGTTAGGTTGGGTAGGTATTTGTTAAATTGATGAATACGATATGTATGATTGTGTTGTAGAACTGTATGCACATTGTGCTTATTTACTACAGAATAACTTTTAAAGCATTTCACTACAAACCTCCCTGGTTTATAGAATACTGTGTAATGTTCTGTTGTGTTTATTTAATTGTAATATTATAGTTAATGAAATAAAAATGAAAATCAGTGTTTCTCAACGTGATCTAAATGAGGAAATTCGTAGGAGAACAAAAGTCACTGACAAAGCTTTGCGGATTAGCTTATTGAAGTGGCAGTGAGCGGGGCACATAGAGTGAAGAACCAATGGCCAATGGGGCAAAAAGGTTCTCAAATGGCGACCGCATACTGGCAAGCGAAGTGTAGGACATCAACCCACAAGATGGTCAGACGACCCGACCAAGGTCACTGTAAAGCGCTGGATGCAAGGCTGCTCTTGATCGGTCTTTTGGAAATCCTTGGGAGAGGCCTATGTGTGGCCAGTGGAAGTTATGCGGCTTAAATGGTGATGAAAAATAAAAATACTGGAAGTTCTTGGTGCAATATTATAGTAAGTTGGTCTCATATACAAACTAACCATTAAAAAGTGTATTTGCCAGGCAAATTAACCCTTTCACTGCGAGACTTTACATGACTTTACATCAGTTGCCGTGCCCCCAGCGCGAGGGGTATGTAATCTAAAATAAATACCTACAACCAACAAGGGATGTGGATAAGTACTTAAGTTATGTGCAATACGAGCGTTTTTTTTTTGTCGGAAATATCCGACGCTCGCAGAATGGGCACGACATTTGTTTGATAGATAAATCCGACGTTCGCAGTGAAGGGGTTAAATAAACCCATGACTTTTAAGGGTTCACCACCTATAACTTTTGAAACGCAGAACCAACTTTCTACTAACATAGCTAAGAACCATTTTGATCAAGTCAGCTTACAGATAGATACACAGACACATAGATACACAACACAGACACATTGATACACAACACAGACACATAGATATACAAATACAAAAGATTTTTCATCGGAAGTTGAAAAAACTTACTGAACTCTTATCTGGATGGTATTTAATTGCCAATTTTTTATATGCTTGTCTTATTTCTTGAGTTGATGCTTGTTTGGTTACACCCAGCACTTCATAATAGCCCGTATGGGAAAGGTTGGCTGCCCCAATCACAACACTTAATATGAGTATTTTCAACCTGAAATATGTCTAAAAATAGTAGTTTGAACAACAAGAGCATAAAATGAGCCATTTTACTTGAGATGTGCATATAGCCATTGAGGGTGGGATAGTCCCGTGGAGGGTAAAATGGGTTTGATAATCGAGATTCACACTCTGCTTTTTACTTCGATTGCAAAGAAATAACATTAGAATCCTCATGGTACATTGCAGTAGTAGTAGAGTAGCCTATTATTGTAGCCTGTTTTTCTAACTCCATCATCAGATCAGTTTAATCTTGTGATTGTAATGTACTTTCATAGAAGGAATACCACAATTAAGCTCAATCAAACTGAAGCAAGTGGGTGTACAATAGTTTGCAATTCATTGTATCAAAAATTAGAAAGATATTGTATACATTGTATTCTTATTGATAGACTAAAATTCTATTGGGTACAGTAGGGAAAGCCTATCCAGAAGAAATATTTGTAAATATTTGTGTTAATTTGTAGAAATAGTTTCAAATGTTTCTATAGTTGAAACTAACAGGGAGAAACCTTTCTCACGCTGAGATCGGGCTCTGATTATTACAAATCGACAATACATGAGTCTTCAACATGGTCGATTTATAGGTAGGTTTATAAATTGTACAGCCTACTTATAGGCTTATTATTAAATATAAATTTGAAATGAACTTACATGTCCTGCCGGATGTAAAATAAAGCCGGTTACAATAAAATACAAATTAGATAAAAGTAAGGTTATGAATGTAATGGAATGATGATAACAAGTAGACTCAAATGTTCCTAAAATAGGCCACAATCGTAGATAAACGAATTAGATAAAAATATGTGAGTTTGTATGTTTACATTTAACCTACATAGTACTTAAAATAAATTAGCACAGAAAAGTTTACAAAACTGGCTTCTTGGAGTACTATTATAATACTGAAATAGAGAGCCATCTCTTGTAATTTTTCTTCCAACAATTTAAGCTGCAAGCCTGCAAATGTGGTGTCATCTATTAATGTTATTCCAAAATAAAATAAAAAATTCAAATATAAAATTTATTTGCAGTATGGTGGGATTTGCACCGGAGATTCCTGAGATCTCAATGACTTTGAGTCCATTGCATTAACCGCTACGCCATTCAGGCTTGATACTAGGCGCGCGAAATTATCGCTTATATTTACTCTTAATGAATAGAAAAATGATTTTTTTTTATAAAAGTAATATTTACCCTTTGTGGAGATTAAAACCTGAAGACTTCTGATTATTTCCGTATGCGTTAACCGTTAGACTAGTCAGGCTTCTTACAGAGTGTGTGAAACTATTGGTTATACTATACTATACCGTAAAACCGTAAAATCAGAAATAAGAAAACATGTAGTGCGACATCTCTACAAATTCTAACAAACTAATAACTATAAGTGGTTTTGATATTTAGTCTTCTTCTTTTCTTAGGTTATGGCTCCATCGTTTTTAAAACGATGATTTTGCCAATGTCAAGGTTCCAGATGACACGATAAAGTATATTGAAGCAAAAACTAAATTTATTGACAATTGCCCGGTACTGATGAGCATGGAGCAACCTAAAACAAACAAACATGTAGAGTTAGTAAGTAGTGTTAATAGACTATTTAATATAACAGAGACGGTTAGTACGAGAATTAGACCATACCAATCAAGGATATGGAGATGGGGGGAAGTAGAAGAGCAGGGGCAGTAAATACATAATATATAATAAGAAAAAGAAGCTTATAAATATATATAATTTTTTTTAATGATTTTGTCAAGGATATTTGCAAATGAAGAGAAGACCAAGGTTAAGAGAAACGGCACATTTACGGGGCGAGGAATATTGCGCGGGAGTAAGTCGTACAGAGAGGCCGATAACCTGAAGTGCGATTTCTGAAACGCGGAGTCACCTAAACGAATGGTTCTTGTATGGGAAAATCATTCGTTTAGGGGACTCCGCGTTGCAGAAATCGCACTTCTGGGGCAGGCGAAAAAGATGTGTTCCAGGGTACCGTCGTCAAGGCCACGCTCACACAGAGAGCTGTCTTTAATTCTTATCTTCGCTAAAAATACCGGAGAGCAAACATGTCCCAATCTAAAACGGATAATGGCTGATGTTGGGTGTTTGTGGAAGTTTCTATATTTGTGAAACCATGGTTTTACAGGGATATCAGGTTGGATTTTGGAATACATTTTCGCCATATGTTTACCGCGAGTTGACCAAATTCTATCCCAATCTTTTTTTAAACTGGTTTGCGCCAACAATTTGAGATCCCGAGAAAGGCATAAGGAATAATTATCTGAACCCAGGTGGGTTGCTTCTTTTGCAAAAATGTCAACTGTTTCATTGCCTGATATACCCGCGTGTCAGGGAATCCATGCCATCACTACTTCTATGCCCATTGAATGACACCTATATAGAGCTTCCCGAGTCAACAGAGAAATTGGAAAATTGTCTTTAGCACGTAGTGGTAGCTTGATCAAATCTTGTAGACAGCTCTTGGAGTCTGAAAGTAGAAGTGATTTATTTAGCTTATGAGATTCCACATATTTTACTGCTTCTAATAAAGCTATAGCTTCTCCAGAGAAAACAGAGCATTGAGGAGGACCTTTAAAGTTTAATAATAATAATATATATGCGTCTACATTCCCAGAGAAGTACAGCCCCGGGACATTCAAAAGTAGATTGAATGGGTATCTTTTGGATAGGCATGCTTCATCCTAGTCTTCATCGTCGCTTACCATCAGGTGAGATTGAGGACAAATGCCTAAACCAATATATTGTAAAAAAAAATCTATTTAGGTATCCAAACAGCAATATCAACATTACCATCATTTGAAATTTTTGAGGCATCAGTGAAAATAAGTAGTCAATCTGACCATTCTTCATCGATAATTTTGTTAAACTGTCTACCTGCTTCCAAAGACTGTTTATGTATACCCAAGTCTAACAGCACCTGAGGTTGAAAAATTAAGGCCAAGAAATTTGTTTGGAAGAGTGGATTGCCATCAAACTGAAGGACTGGGTAAGTTAGGTTTTTAAAATTTTGAAAGCTTTTGAGAAGCTGTGGATATTCTTTGTGAATCCAGTAATTTGGCATATTAAGAGATTGGGAGAGTGAAGCTAAAATGTTAAGAAGAGGGTGAGTTGAATTTTGTATAACTTTAGAGAAGAATCGATCGGTGAGATATTGTCGGCGGAGGTGTAAAGGTGGTTCAAGGAATTCTACTTGGAGAGCTAGTGTAGGGGAGGATTTCATGGCTCCTCCAACAATGCGTAATGATTTTGCTTGGATTTTGTCAAGCTTTGCAAGTGCAAGTTTGTTACAAGGTTCTAGTACGAAACAGCCATAGTCAAAGTGGCTTCGGATAATAGCCTTATAAAGGAGAAGCTGGTTGTAGGGATGAGCACCCCATCGAACACCTGATACAGCACGAAGGACGTTTAGGCCCTTCTCAGCTTTCTGTGAGACATAATTTAAATGTGGTACTCCAGTCATTTTTGAGTCCAAAAATACGCCAAAAAATTTAACTTTATTTTCAATTTTGATAGAAATATTGTTAACAGACAGATTGATAGGGGGAATGATCCTTTTCCGAGAAAATACCACTACACTACATTTGCCAATAGACAGAGTAAGACCGTGATTGACTAACCAGTCATTTAGATAGTAAAGGGAAGAATTTAAACAAGAAGTTATCTCTTCAAAATTCTAGCCTCGTGCGTATATAGCAATATCATCTACATACTGTGAGATTCGCAAAAGCTGGATACCGTTTGATCCAGGTCATATGTGTAAATATTGTATAGTAGGACTAAGGACTGACCCTTGGGGAAGGCCTAACCATACATTTCGAGGAGGAAGTAAGACTCCATTGACGCGGACGCGAATAGATCGGGCTGAAAAAATCATGCTAATAGCGTTGACAAGTTTCTCCGGGATGGTCAGCTGCAGCATTTTTTGACTGAGCAATGGGAGTTGAACGTTGTCATATGCGGATGAAATGTCTAAAAAGACTCCAATGACGCTTTCATTGTTAGAGAAGGCCGATCTAATTGCAGAACACAAGATGCTAAGGCTGTCAATAGTACCCTTTGAGCGTCGAAAGCCAAATTGGGATTTGGATAAAGGGTTCCTGTTCTCAACTATCCATTCTAAACGGTTTTTAATTAGATGTTCCATAATTTTATTGATGACTGAGCTAAAAGCAATGGGTCTATAGGAAGACGGGTCGGATAAGTCTTTACGTGATTTTAGTATGGAAATTATTATTTGAGTATTCGAGGATTCTGGAATGTTACCGGACATGAAAATACCATTTATAATATTTAAAAGATAACGTTTAGAAGAGGGAGAAGCTTTGCAGATAAAAGAGTATGGGATACCATCAATACCCGGAGCAGAATCCTTCAGATGATCAAGAGCGCTCATCAGTTCCGCAAAAGAGAACTCCTGATTCATCATGTCAGATGATGGAGAGTTTGATTGTAATGGAGGAAGGCAATCAGCGTTGGGAGCATAGGGTGGAGCCAGTCTATCGACAAAACCTTCCAGCCATGGAGATAGATCATTAGATGAAGAATTATTGACCACTAAGGTTCTTCGGAAAGCTTTGATGTTCATCCATACTACAGAAGAGTGAGTTCTGGGCGATAGGGACTCACAGAAGTTGTTCCAGCCCATTTTTTTCTTTCTGGCTAAAAATATTTTTGTGCGAGCATTAACTTTTTTATAATTAAGGTGATTGGGCATGTTAATTTCCGATAAATATTGGTCTTCAGCATCTTTTCTTTCATTAATACTGGCAGTGCACTCATGGTCCCACCAGGGGGGAGAGGGAATATGGGAATTGGAAGAGTTTTTCTTTGGAATAGATCTATTAGCTGCGGACTGGATACATGTTATGAATTGATCATAAATAAGATGAGCATTTGTATTGTCAAGAATGGGAGGAGGCAGCATAATTCTTCATCCAAGACCATAGAATATTTAAACCAGTCAGCCTGTTGAGTACGGAATTTCAAGAGGGGTTCAATAGGGAATTTAAAAGAAGAGAAAAGAGAAGTAATAATAGGCATATGATCGCAACCATATGTATTTGGATGAAAGACAGGTTGCCAAAGAAGGGGACAACCACGTAAGGTATGGACGCACTTTTATTCTGGGTCGGTGAGGTCCTTCGTGTTGGGGAACCATCATTAATGACACATAGATCTTGACAATCTAAGAGATCTAGAAAGTATGGCAGGATGATGTCATCATCCTCATCATAACCCCATAGTGTACTTTTAATATTAAAATCACCAAGCATAATCATTGGTTTAGGAATATTTGAAAGAATAGAATTCAGTTCAGTAATGATTTGGTTATTAGGGTAAGGAATATAAATGGAGACAAGGGATAATGCAATACAGTGTTTTGTACAAGTGTTTGCTGGGGAATAGTGTGATACATATTCTGGGACCTGGGAGCGTGAAGGTGGCCTTTGGGATTGGAAGGGAGCATTGGAAGCTGTAACCTCTGCATAGGACGTTTTAGTAGCTGGGAACCTACGAGCTGTGTCTGTATAGCTTAGATTCTCCTCAGACATTACAAATTTAATTGACTTTTGTCGAATGTGCTCTGGACATCATGCTAGCATCAGTTGCCATGTGTTTTCCAGTACACAGAAAACAGACATGGTCTTCTACTTCACATTCTTCACCAGAGTGTCCTTGTCCACATTTGTAACAGCGTGGCTTGGATCTGCATTGGCTTTTCACATGGCCGAATTTACAGCAGCTACGGCACTGGATGATAGGTAAATGATATATATCAACGTCCATAGAAGTCTTGTAGCAGAAGACCTTAGCAGGGAGTGATTGTCCCAAGAATGTGAGAACTACGGTAGTTGAAGGAACCCATGTAACTCCGGAATCGGTTTTCTTTTTAATATATAATCTCCTAGCTCTTACTACTATGCCTGAGCCTCTTGGGGTTTGAAGATCACGTACTAAGTCTTCAAGTGACCATTCTGTAGGAACATTACGGATGACCCCCATTCGGGAAACAAAAAATTTGGGTATAATGGCTATTTGTTTATTTTTCGACAGAACTGGGTTAGACAAGAAATTGTTTGCTTCCCCGGCAGTTTTGAAAGTGACAGCAATTTTACTACGACTGATAGGTTTAATTCCATCATCAGCAATTCCACAAACATTCGTTTTCTGCATCAGTTGCGTGAACTTTAAAACGCGGATAGTGAGACCAGCAGAATTATCTGGTTATGTACGACTTACATGAGTGACGAACGGGCATGGATCCGAATCAGAGTATTGTAAATGGGCGTCTTCTAACCTTGTCTCGTGTAAACACATTGAATGGATTCGGCAGGGGAATTTGTTTTTTTAGCTTCCGAGACTGGGGCTTCTGAATCTGCCTGACGTTTTAATCTTTTTGGTTTTTGGCTAGGAATAAAGTCTTCCTCGTCCAATGAAATATCAGGGGGAGACTTACCTCCCCCATCAGGGAGATCAGCAATAACAAAAAATATGTAACTATCACTTACTTATTACTACAACCAAGACGATACAAACATAAAATCTAGGAAACTCAATGCAAATATATATGAAAAACTCGAATTTATTAAAAACACGTGTGGTCAAGGACGGGCCAATATTTAGTCCGGAATAAGATTAATAGATGACGTCGTTCAAAACGAAAAATACGACATGTACCCCCATGAAGTGGAGTCAAGTGGAGTGTTGACAAGTTAGATCAGTCTTTCCCAAAGTGGGCGATAACGCCCCCTTGTGGGCGCTGGAGGCTTTAAGCGGGGCGGTAACGGGCCCAGAATAAAGTTGGGGGGCGCTGATGTGATTTAAGCAATGAGTGATTTATAACTTCAGCTATTTTATATTTTAATACATAAATACATACATAATATCACGCCTATTTCCCACAGGGGTAGGCAGAGACAATGGACCTCCACTTGCTACGATCCTGACAAACCTCTTTCGCTTCATCTATACTCATCAATCTCTTCATACATGCCCTTCGGTTACGGGTACTTTTTACCTCTCCTTTTAAATTTCACTGAAATTAAAATCCTCTTACTACACAACATTCATTTATTAGTTCATATTTATATCCTTTTTTATTGTTCAAATATAAACTTAAGATGTAATTAATATTTATTATTTTAATGCGTTCACAACGCTATTTATATCGTTAAAGGAATTAAACACTGAAAAAATTTCGTGTTTTAAAGTTTCGCAGGTGGGGTCCCCACTGCGAAATACTTTTTATTATTGTAAAATTGTATTATTATTGCTATTTTTTATTTAAAATTAACAATGTTGATTATTGTTATTTTTTTATAAAAGATACTCTAATGTACTGGTGTATGTATTATTATTGCTCTCTTTTGTAAAAAAGTCTAGTTTAGAATATAGGTTGAATTAAACTACAGGCAAGACAAATATGTGATTCAGGTTTTTATGGTGAAAAAAATGGGGGGCGCTACAAAATAACTGATTTTTTAAAGTGGGCGTTTGACAAAATAAGTTTGGGAACCTCTGAGTTAGATAGATATGTCGAGAAGTGCTGCCGCTCGATATTCCACTATCGATAGCCTATCAATAGACTATCGATGGTAGATATCCATGACCATGCATGACTATACTGTTTTCAGTGCAAATGACACTGTCACATAATTATTATACTGTCAACGTCAAGACGTTAATTTAAATTATAATAAGGTACCTATCATTACGAAATTCTATTCTACTCGTGATTCTACTCTATTTTTCTCAAGTCTTTAATGATTTTGTTAATATATTCTTTGCTAAGGAATCTAGAAAAACAGCTATACACCAAAATAAGCAAACAAGGAAACCTTAGGTAGGTGCAAATTCATACATTATCAAAGAGAATCACAAATTAGATAGATGAGAATTCAAATATTAAGAAACACAAACACTTTGTTTACCTAATTTGTGATTCTTGTGATTCTTATCTAATTTGTGAACACTTTGTTTATCTATAGCTGTTTTTCTAGATTCTTTAGCAATGAATATAATACTCTCTGACCGACGAGAGTTTATCTATCTAATTTGTTTTCGGTATTTAAACTATTTTTCAACATATCAGCATATCTTAAACATAGGCAATGTGAGAAAATGGAAATATGCAGAGCTTGTCTGCTAACAGAACAGGACATGATTGCTTTGGATGAGTTCTGTGTGATAAACTACAATTTGCTCACAAATTTAAAGGTAGGTATATTAATTAACTCTTATTCATAATATAGTTTAGCTCACCTGTTAAAGATTTTTTTAGCACTGCCGGAAGTGGTAGCGGCTAGCATCTCAATTATTGAGCTACCTGGCCTGGAATGTAGGATACTTAATAAAGCTTATTGACTTTATTTACATTTAATTATTTATATAATAAACAGAAAAAACTTAACTAATAAAAAAAACTTAACTAATAAATGAAATTACTTATATATAAAAAAGCCCTGGCAAATCACTGGCCTATGGTCACGTGCCTAGAAGGCTGGCAGCATGGCCACATTGTATGGCATTGCCGTTCGAGCCAGGCTAGCCCTGCAGTCATGCGTGATTTCAGTAAATTTTCGGGTGACAGTGGTTTAATAATTTATGCGCCGATGGTCCCCACGGACCCAACGTTTCAATCCCAAACAGCTCATATAAGTAATTTTTGCTGAAAGTACTGTATTTGTGCTGTTTAAAGTTTTCTGCAGCAGCTGCGGCTGTCCCAGCTTAAGACCCTGTGACCAAGAGATGAGACGGCGCCAGAGTGACGACACAGGTAGCATCCCACACAAGGGGCCGTCCCAATCTCTAAGGTACAAGGGTCTTCCCGTCCATTCTTTTGCCGTCATCCCTAACCAGGCCACTAGTTTTTAAATCGGCTGGTTGTGGATGCCATCAAGAGCCTGGTGGATCAAATTATTTAGGGCAGCATGACACCCTAAACACCCAGCGTGTAGGGTCTAACAGTTTACTTATTATTAAAATCTTTATCAGTCGGAGTGAGCATGATTTTTTATTGTTATTAATCTATACAAATTATTAAAATAAGTATATGTTATGGATGGAGACATTTACTCATTCGAATAATTGGCAAGCCAATGTCTTGCTAGGCATGAGAGTTCTGTCGTTGCCAAATGTGTATTCTCCTGCTTGAGTAACTCAGGGAATTCAGTAAAATTTTAGACCTTTCATGGAGGACCAATTTGTATATCGCCAAATCTTTTTTGTAGAATATAATTCACTAACTGAACTTGCTTTTAAAACAAGTGCAGTGAAATGATGAGCACCCTGAAATAGTGGATAATTTATAATTTATCTTGTATGTATAACATACATCGTTTTGTTTCAGATATCATTAGGTGATGAGATGCCGCAGTTCTTTTGTCAAAACTGCTTCAACATGGTTAAAATGTTCATTGACTTCAAAGAAAAGGCAGTCTTATCTGAAGCTACACTACGAAATATCACAGAGGTGGGCTTAACTACACTCTCATTGCTTATGTTTGTATGCTGGAATATCACACATCAGCTGCATGTCTATAATCCAGTAAATAAATAGTTAAACAATGCATTCTTGTGCAGATCTGCGCAGCCGCAGTGATGCGTTTAAACCTGAAGCTAAAAGAGTTCTAAGTTTGATGTGTGTATCTTTGAGTCAGGCTAGTTTGAGAGTCACGCGTGTAACTAGCGCCGTCCAGCCGCACGCGCTTTGAATTACAGGTAATTGCCGCGATTCATAGTCATGCAGTTCGATGTAAACACGCGCGATACTAAAACTCGTTTCACAGCGGTCCGCCGTTCAAGCGCCCTATTAAAACGCGCTGGTCAACGGCATCTCGCAGACTCAGTCTTTGTCATCAGTCTCAGTCATTTATTTCATCTAAGGCTGATTTCAGAGTGACGCCGGCAAGAGGCGCCGTTGACCAGTGCGTTTTAAGGCGCGCGCTTGACCTGCGGTCCGCTGTGATTGCTGTGATACGAGTTTTAGTAGCGCGCGTTTCGTTTGGACCGCGCGCTTCGACAGCGTTGGCCGACGGCGAGCGTTTGACGAACGGCGCGTTTGAACTGCGTTACTATGAAACGCGGTTACTATTTAGTGTAATTACAAGCGCGCGCGTTTGAACGGCGCGGTTAAAACACATGACTCTGAAATCAGCCTTAGCAAGTTCCGAGCTCCCATAACCGCAATGCATTGGAGACCGGAGCAGTAGGTATGATTTTGCCTAACAAACAAACTGATTTTCATCAAGTTGCTTATTTTAAATAGTTGAGAATGACACAGAATTAATATCATATGTATTAATTCTGTGTCATTTTTGATCTCTGATCTTGCATCTTTGATGCAAGATTGGTTTTTATCTAGAATTTCCATATTGAAATATTGGATTCAGACTATACTAGAACACAAACCTTTTGAAAAATCTTTTTGTATAAAAAATCCTTAAATTTCTAAGACACTGTCGCCCGCCCCGTTCACTACCAGGCGGTGGCATTAAAACTAAAGTTTTTTTAAAGTACAGTCAGGCTTCAAAAATGGAGTCATAATTTATCATACAATTAGTATGAGCTATTCTGGCTCCATTTTTGAAGCGTATTGTACATTTGTCGGCTATTATTATTATAACACATCTTCTGTTTATATTGCAGAATACCAAACCCATCTTGAATGGGGATGATAACTTAGGTGCTGGTAGCAGCATCAAAACTGAGAATGACCGTGACATTGGAGACGGGCTGTATTGTGACAATCAACATGCATCCAATAGCAGAGGTATAAGTACCTACATATCTTTCTCCATTTACATTTCATTTTTTTACTAACAAGTAGTTTAAAAATGAAGAAAGTTATAATTTTATCTGCTATGAGTCATTGACTAAGGATTGGAGGATACATGTACTAGCCCAAATCTCACCCAACGCCACTGGTGTGTTTACTATATGAATATTGTATAAGTACTGTTTACTCACGTAGTAAAATCGAATACGCCGTCCAGGTTTCGATCGATTTAGATCATCATCAAGGCGAGTGTTAGGAACGCCGAAAATTAATAATATATGAAGTGTCGCGGCGCGCACTCAGCGCCCCTTAATATTAGGTTGGGGAAAAAGTCTTTTCGCATATAGTATGTATGAACTTGTAATAAAACCACTTTGGCTATACTAATTGTACCTGGCTGGTTTTGGTATCATTTAAAAGTTTTAATTTTAAAGAAGATAACTCTTACCGTCAAGATGAGTGAAACTAATGAAGAAATTAGATACATTTTAAAATTTTACTACCAAAAAAGTAAAAAAGAAACGCAAGCCGCGATAAAAATTTGCGATGTTTATGGACCTAGTGCAGTGTCTGTGAGAGTAGCACAAATTTGGTTTAAGCATTTTCAATCCGGAAATTTTGATGTCAAAGATGCACGTCGCTCTGGTCACAATGCTATTTTTGAAAAAGTGGAGCAAGATCGGCATATCAGTAGTTACGACGTAGCTGAAGAACTGGGAATTAACCACAAAACAGATTTGGCGCATTTGAAAAAAAAATGGATACACAAAAAAGCTCGATATTTGGGTACCTCATGAGCTCTCTGAAAGAAACCTAATGAACCTTGTACTCATTTGTGATTCTTTATTACGACGTAATGAGACAGAACCATTTTTGAAGAAATTGATAACTGGTGATGAAAAGTGGATCACGTACGACAAGAATGTGCGAAAAAGGTCATGGTCAAAGGCCGGTCAGGCTTCACAGACTGGCGAAACCCGGGTTAACTCGCAACAAGGTGATGCTGTGTGTGTGGTGGGATTGGAAGGGCATTATTCATAATGAGCTGTTACCACCAGGCAGGATCATCGATTCAGAACTCTACTGCGAACAACTGATAAGATTAAAGCAAGAAGTTGAGAGAAAGCGGCCGGAATTAATCAACAGAAGGGGTGTGGTTTTTCATTATGATAACGCTAGACCTCACACATCTTTAACCACTCAGCAAAAATTAAGAGAGTTTGGCTGGGAGGTGTTAATGCATCCGCCGTATAGTCCTGACCTGGCACCTTCAGATTTCCACCTGTTTCGGTCTCTTCAGAATTATTTAGGCAGTGTCAGGTTAACATCGCGAGAGGACTGCCAAAACTACTTGACGCAGTTTTTTGATCAGAAGCCCCAAAATTTCTATAGCAATGGGATCGTGTCCCTACCTATAAGATGGCAAAAAGTGATCGAACAAAATGGTACCTACATACTTTAGTTAAATGTAAATAAACTATATTAAAAAATGTTTTGAATTTTCATATAAAATGCGAAGACTTTTTCCGTAACCTATTAGATAAAAGCCTTATAGCCAATAGAATGAATAGGAACTTGAACTCCGATGAATTAGGTCGGTATTTAAATTATTTGTAATGATATGGAATTTTTCGTTTTTTTTAGATAACAAAAAGTTTCATAAAAAAGCGATTGTGATGATGGCTTCTATGGATAAAGCATCATTGCAGTGTGGTGAGTATTAACCACAGGTAATAACAAATTTTTTAAACGATTTTATATAAGAGTTTTCCGACCTGGTCAGGTCGTTGGATTCCCTCTAATATGTTTGAGTTTATCGACGGCTGATCCGTGTGTCAACTCGTGAATGTGGGCTGCCGGGAGGGACTGGTCAGCTCGGCTTCGCTTTTTGACTACTTAGTATTTTTTATTACGTAATTTATGTTTGATTACTGGTTCGCAAGCATTACATGTTATAATGTGTTAACATCGTATTATATTATAAGTATTTATCAATCAAAAGATGACAAAAAAGAGGGTTGTCTAAGTTTGACGCCAATGTCTGTTAGTGGCATCTTAGCTCTCGAACGGATGGACCAATTTCGATGTGATTTTTTTTACATGAAAGCAAGTTTCCTTGCCGTGGTTCCTATCTATGTTTGATGGAAATCGGTTCAGGGGTTCAAAAGTTATGCGCTTGAAACTCGGGGCTTTTTTTTATTTATTTGCCTGGTGAATAAT
Source organism: Acrobasis suavella (assembly GCA_943193695.1). NCBI lineage: Eukaryota > Metazoa > Arthropoda > Insecta > Lepidoptera > Pyralidae > Acrobasis > Acrobasis suavella. The sequence continues at coordinate 21,440,915 of OW971941.1, forward strand.
CTTGTACCAATTTCAGTTCTGTGCAATAAGAAGTTTGCTGACAGTGTGCATCTGTTGGACCATTTGAGAGAGCACAAGAGAGGCGCCAAGTGTCACTTGTGTCTGAAGAAAGTGCTGCTTGCCGACTTGTACACCCATACACTAGCTCATCTTGGGGATATGGTGCCGTCGGAATACGTGAGTTTAACGGGACGTGTAACGGAAAGGGCGCTGTTAAACACAAGCGCCATCTATATGGCTTGCATTGCATTAAGTAGGTATTAAGTACCCTAGTATTGAATATTGCATCAATGCTTGATGCTTGTAGCATCCCTGTAAATAGGTAATTCAAGTAGTCGCCACTAGATGTCATATTGTACTAGTATAGATAGTATAAAAGGAAATTTGGACAATGTCCGGCCTCTGTTTCAACGCTCCTTAGCAGTTACAAATAAATAAATATATACCAATTTCCCTCTTTCTTTTGGGCACCTATTTTATAGGGGCGTCAACCCGAAAGGGAGTAAACACACTATACAATGTGAACAACTTTACTATGGGACCAAACCTGAAGTCGTAAAAAAAAATGTTACACGTTGTATAGTGATCTAGTATAGCCCGTGGTTTGATTTAGAGACATGGGATTATAGAAAATTTTACCAAGCAGGCAACACCGCGGGTATCAGCTAGTATTTAATATACTTACTCTATAAGTCACAGCTCTGAAGCTTCATAACTGAATTATTATCACAAGAGCCAACATTTTCACATAATCACAGACACATCGTTTCTACTGATCTTTAGTGGAATAGGCAAAAATGTGAATGATGTTAACGGTCGATGCTGCTAGCAACCTATCACTATTTTAATTACTTGTTACTAAGTTCCGCTGTGCGTCCGTCCGTCCGTACTTCTGCCTGTCACCAGGCTGTATCTCATGAACCGTGAAACTAAATATTCTGTAAAAAATTCAACTGTCTAGCTATCTAGACAGTTGAATTTAAATGTGAATAATTAACCCTTTCACCGCGAGACTTTATATCAGTTACCGTGCCCCCAGCGCGAGAGGATGAAATCTAAAATCTAAGCGCACGGCAGTGCGCAGGCCAAGTTCCAGCAACATGCCGCGCATGCCGTGCACTATTTACACGAACCGTTTCGACCCACTTTTGACCCCCCTGTAACTCAGTGCCTAATCATATACTAGTACTAAAGCAGTATCTCAAATTTCATAGACATAGCTTCAGTAGATCCTGAAATATGACCCTGTGAAAATAGCTAATTTTGGCACTGACTGACTGACTCACTGACCGGTAATCAAAACCGGCAGGTTAATTTAATTATATAAAAAAGTTAATTTAATTATATAAGCAATAAATTTAATTATACAATTAATCAAGTGTTACGTACAGCACGAAAACCTGCCAAGTTAAAATTTAGAAGTATTAAAATTTAAGATATTTTTTAAAATGCATCTTAACTTGGCATTGGATTGGATTTCAACCCTTTTTTAGGCGAACAATTAGCCGATAGGAACTTGGCCCCCTTTTTAACAGGTATGTTTTTGGTGGCATAAATACCTACAACCAAAAAGGGATGTGGATACTTAAGTTATGTGGATCCGGAATTAATACGTGATCATCTATTCTCAGGGAATTGATGAACAGAAAGTGAAATTGGAAATCCCAGACGAGAGTGGGAGCAGTCCTTTCCTTGACGCAGTCGACTACCACGGTGATATCTTCAGTGTTTATCAGGATACTGTTCAAGGTTAGTAAAATTCGCTTTTTAATTACCCGACTGCGCCGCCAGAAGAAGGGTTGTGCTTTTCGAGATGTTTGATTTTTTATTTGATAAGCTTTGCAGCTACGGCTCGATCGAATTTAGCTTGAGAGGATAGATTTATAGTCCGTTTGTTTAGGTATTTAAAAGAATGTAAACAATCTTGACATGTCTTTTTTATTGAAATATACACTTTACTAATCAATACCTTTGCAAATTACAAATTAATTATGTCATTTATAATTTATAAAATAAATAATATTTACAATTTGCAAAGGTATTCATTTATAAAATGTATATTTAAATAAAAATACATGTCAAGATTGTTTACATTCTTTTAAATACCTAAACAAATGGACTATAGATCCGTATTGAATGTGAGAGTGACACTGCTGTTTCTTTTACCGCGCAGATTGCGAAAGCCTATTAAGGGAATGGGCGAGAATCTGAATCATGTTAAGCGATGCAGCCATCAACCTATCACTATCCTGATGCACCTTTACGACTAACGGACTTAGGTTCTGTCTACCCAATTTGGGACAAAGACGTAATAATGTAGCTGTTATATAATTATCTAAAATATCGACGACCTCCGTGGCGTAATGGTCAACACACTAGTCCGCCAATCCGGAGGTTCTGGGTTCGATCCCCAGCCAGGGCAAGTTGGAAAATGGCCTTTTTCTAATTGTTCTGGGTCTTGGGTGTTTATCTATATATGTATTCATCATAAAATATAGTATCGTTGGGTTAGTATCCCATAACACAAGCTTAAGCTTACTTTGGGGCTAGCTCAATCTGTGTGATTTGTACCTTTATATTTTTTTTTATATATTTATATGTGTCTTATTACGTTATGTCAGATGCCTTTAGTTGAGAAATTTGACACGTCTGTGTGTCACAATACCACAGAAATAAAGTATTAGGTACATAACGGGAAGTCATAGGGTTCGGCGCAATTTGCGTCCCCGTCCCCTGTCCCCGCACCTCTCTCTCGTTCTCGCCTTGTCGAGTGTTTTGAGGGGCGAACACACACATTGACGTGTGCACGGATGTATAGTTTCGTTTGTAGTGGTGGTAGGGATAAATGATACTCCGCTTCTATAAAGTGCCACACCTGTGACAATAGGGAATATGCACGTATTTTTATTATTTGTTTTATAAAATCCTTAACCACAGTAAACAAATATGAAAGAATTTATAAAATATCTTAATCAGAGACGAACATGTGATACTTTAAAGTTTCTATTAGAAAGAGAAGCCCGATATGGACTGGTGATGTCAAAGTCCACATCATCTATACATTTGTCATAGAAAATAGCGTTTTTGCGAGTGAGATAGACATATTTCCGTAAAATTGTTACATCTCGTTCGTTTTTTAACCAATTCTTATTCTGTTTTCACTGTTAGTAATTTACTTTTTAATAATTAATGGAAAAACTGGTTTGATAAATATTTTTTCATGCATATTCCCTATACACACACGAAAAAACGTATGTAGAAGTAGTACCAGTAGCTAATTAACCTTTGTTTTAATAAAAAAACCTAAATAAATTGTATAATATAACGCTACTGATTTAAGAAGCTCTATTTTTTCGGTATATTTCATCAAAGTCAGCACTCTTTAAATTGGTAACATACTTATTAAAGATTTAGAGAAGGCTGATTTTTAGTAAATATGAATATAACAGTATTATTATTTGTTTCAGCTGACGAGAGAATCTCAAACGGAGTCACAAACTGTAAAAAAACGTCTCAAATGTTGGAACAATATTTATACGACTGTGGTAAGTGAATAAAGCACATTGACCTTTTTTATTAAGTAAAAATATTTTAAGGGGTAATTCAGTCGAAATAAAATTTTAGGTTCTCATACGAATCGAGTTAGTCACGATCTCGACTCGGCTGGGCAGCGTTCGGTAACTACGCAGTGTCTTCTCGTCCAAAATACCTCAGTGCCTCAAGACTCGCACTTTTTTTGTATTATTTATTTTATGTACTATACTAATATCTTGCCAGACACATTTAGACTGTCTATACTATATAACCCAAAGTTTCTGTGCAATTATGTACATGACGACCTCCGTGGCGTAATGGTCCACACGCTAGACCACCAATCTGGAGGTTCTGGGTTCGATCCCTAGCCAGGGCAAGTTGGAAAATGGCCTTTTTGAAATTGTCTTCGGTCTTGGGTGTTTATTTACATACATATAGTATCGTTGGGTTCGTATCTCATAACACAAGCTTAAGTTTACTTTGGGGCCAGCGCAAACTGTGTGATTTGTCCGTATACAAAGTAGAAGGGACATACCCGTAATAAATCTTACCACAGGCTATACTAGATTACTATAGCACAATTAAAATAACAACGTAATAACAAAAAAAAATTCACATGGTCCCATACAAATTGCCCGGGCGGCTGCACACTTTTGTATGGAAGTGGCGAAATTTTTTTTCGTGTTTTGGCATTTATTTTAATTTCATTACACTATAGTGATATAGTCTGTTGTTCGATTTATTACGGGTATGTGCCTTACACGTTGTATATTTATTTATTTAATTTGTTTTTGATGAACAACAAATATTAAACAAATGTATGAAAACCTTTTATGCGAAAAGTTCTGTGCGAAATGAAGTTCGAGTGCAGGGAGTTGATGGCGCAGCACGTGGAGATGTGCCTTACACGTTGTATATTTATTTATTTAATTTGTATTTGATGAACAACAAAGATTAAACAAATGTATGAAAACCTTTAATCCGAAAAGGTCTGTGCGAAATGAAGTTCGAGTGCAGGGAGTTGATGGCGCAGCACGTGGAGAGCCACAAGCACTGGCGGGCGGCGCAGTGCGGGGTGTGCGGGGCTGCGCTGGGCGCGGGCCCGCAGCGGCTGGCGCACCGCGCCGCGCACGCGCCCCGCTGCCACCTCTGCGACAAACACTGCTTCTCCGAGGCGCACATGGAGGCCCACTACCGGCTGGCGCACTGCGACGGAGAGGTAATTCGATCCAGACATGCGCAAGTAATTAGATTAATAATAAAAAAATACAATTACTTTTGTAATTGTTAATTAGATTACTTTGTAATCGATATCAGCAGTGGTCGATTACTACGAGTACCTACAGTAACTAGTTACAATGTAATTTAATTGAGGGTTAATTTAATTACTCATCCATTAATTAAGAATGTAATCCGGTTACAAATTACTTTTGTTAGTACAGTACTGCCTAATGTTCTGTTGTTGGTGGATGCGCGCAACGTACGGTGTACCTGTGACAGCAGTGATAAAAAAATATACGTACTACCGCCGAGTAGTTACATTTATTGACGTGACAACGTCTTATAAATTGGTTTGCCGGGTGACACTTCAAGAAACTGCGTTACGCTCCGCTCACGTTATGCGCTCACAATGAGAGCGAGTGAGAGGCACGCGTCCCTTCCACTCGGGCATTCAAAGTCGTTGTCACGTAAAACTTTCGCCCGTATACCGACTTTACAGGCAACCAATTTTTTTTGTGATATTACCTTACGATATTCAGTCGTATAATGACTTTAGCTTGAGAAACTTGTAATTTGATTCATATTTAATGTAAAGTAATTACATTAAGTAATAACAGAATTACATTGTAATTTTTTTTATATTTTTTTGGCATATCTTTATTCATCAAATTGGAATTAGATTACTTGATAATCGGATTACTTTGTAATTAAATACATTATATTTTCGAAGTAATTATGATTACAATGTAATTAATTACTGTGCAATTAGATTACTTTTTTATCTAATTACTCTGTAATCAGATTAATAATCTTGCCCAATCTTGCATCTTTGCGCATCTCTGATTCAATCGAAACAATCATATGTATCTATTTATTATAAAATATAGTATCGTTGAGTTAGTATCCCTAACACAAGTCTCGAACTTACTTTGGGGCTAGCTCAATCAGTGTTATTTGTCCATATATATATTTATTTATTTATTTACTTATATGACCAAGTCGCCCGCTTACGTACAATGCGTCACAACTAAGTTGAACAAAAATGGCAGACATCAAAGCATTTTTGTACAAATTCCCGACACGTAAATTGAACCAAAATGGCGGTCGTCGGCGCATTATTGGCACGTGCCGGAAATTTGAACAAAAATGCTTCGTAGGCCGCCATTTTTGTTCAACTCAATTGCGTCGCATTGTAACTGTATTTTGTACCTAACCGGTTACAAAAGAATTTACTCTTATCTCGTTATCAGTTGACAGGAATATAAGTCTTACCCTCATATTCATAAAAAATTAATAGCATTCGCTAAACCTATTCTAGTTAAAATATGTTTTGTCCCTTACGTTGTTTTTCAAATTTGACATTGAAAGAACGAGACAAAACCTATTTTAATTAAAATCAGTCTAGCAAATGGTTATAATATTTTATGAATAAAGGGGTTTTTCTTTATTAGTCCGTCTTTTAGATTCTTCTCCTGCCTTATTCTTATCCCACTATTGATGTGGGGTTATCACATCATGTCAGCATTTTCTATTTTGTTCCATATACAGTTAACCCGTCCGTCTGCCTCCGTGGTCCAGTGGTCAATGCGTTCGCCTTGTGACCCGGCGGTCATAGGTTCGATTCCCACTGGGAAGCATACTTTGTGAAAAGTTGTTTCCAGTCTGGATAGGATATTGCAGGCTTGAATCACCTGATTATCCGAAAAGAAAGATGATTCCGTGTTTCGGAAGGCACGTAAAACTGTGGGTCCCGAACGTCACCTAGCGTTTGATCATCAAACTATCCAAGGATTGGTTCCTGGTTTGCCCTTTGGGTTGTGGAGGTCAGACGGCAGTCGCTCTGTGTAAAAACCAGTAACCTCGTCAAATCTCCTTGGTTAGGTAGCGGACCCCGGGCTCTGAAGCGTTACTGCTGAGGATGCAACCGGGAAAACGCTCGGATGATGATGACAGTTAACCCGTCCGTCATGGGGAAGGGTAACGCGTGCAGCCCTCCCCCGCTACACCATCCGCTACCCGCTGTCGCCTTGAGTCTCCTTCCCGCCAACGTCTGTACCCCGCAGGAAGGTCGCGCACGAAGTAGTCTGACTATAGTTAGATTATCCAAAAATAAAGGTCAAGTTACACGGTGCAGTTTCTTGCCTATTGTATGCAATTAAATTGAAACAATAGAAAATTTGCATACGAGTCGTTTATTGCATTATTGCTTCAATGAAATGGTATGCAACAAGCAAGAAACTTGCGCCCTATTGAACCCATATTATTTAGTTAATCAAGTTTTAAAAAATCACAAAGGTACGGAGCATCTATGTAAGTTCCAGAGTGGATGTGACATCACCGCTAAGTAAAAAACGTACTAAGCCGTAACGTCAAGCGAAGAATGCGCTTGTATCTTCGCAATAGGCATGACGAATGGAAAAACATTCTTAGCCCACCGGTTAGACTATTAAAAATTATTGTACACGTATTTTTTATTTCCACTGACAAACAAAAATTGACAAAAATACAGCGCATTGAAATTTCGCATGACGTTACAGCTACGTACGATTTTTACATAGAGGTGACGTCGCAAGCCCCCGCTCCGGAACTTTGATGCTTCGTATCTTTGTGAATTATTACTTTTTTGGCAAACTGAAAAATATGGGTCCATTATTTTTGTAGAATCTAAAAGACGGACTAATTACAATTATACTTTTCTAAACCTGTCGCTATACCTATTTTTTGTTACGCGCAGAGAAAAACCTACATGAATTTTGACTTGGTATGTCCGTGCGAACGGGCGGTTGTAAGTCGGGTCACTGGAGTTCAACTACGGCTGATCCGTACGTCAACTCGTGAACGGGTGCGGCCAGGAGAGACTGGTCACCTCGGCTTCGCTTTTTGACTGCTTAGTATTTCTAATTACGTTGTTTTGTTTGTTCGCTCTTTCGCAATGTAAATTGACAGACATATGACAAAGCCCTTTTGGGTAATAGGCGACCAATAAATGAGTTTCTTTCGGCGTTTCTTCTCAGCACTGGTATTTGCAAATCACTAATATCGGTAGCTTTATCATCATCATCCTCACGTACTCCCGGTTGCATCCTCAGCGGTAACGCTTCAGAGCCCGGGGTCCGCTTACCGAAACCAAGGTGATTTGACTAAGATACTGGTTTTTACCCCACTGCGCCAGAAGGAGGGTTATGTTTGTCGAGAGATATATGTATGATTGTTTAGCACACTCTGCGGCCTGAACGGCTCGATGGACTTAAGCTTGAGATGTGTCATTCAATTCGTCTTAATTCTGAGATTGTCACTGGGTAGGAAGGTAGTCGGTTTTTAGGGTTCCGTAGTAAACAAGGAACCCTTATAGTTTCGCCATGTCTGTCTGTCTGTCTGTCCGTCCGCGGTTTTAATCAGCGACTATAAGTACTAGAAAGCTGTGATTCGGTATGGATATTTATATTAATTATGCGGAAAAAGTGGTAAAATAAAATACAAAAATTTTTTTTTCTTAGGGTAGCTCCCATATATAAGTAAAAAGTATTTTTTTTTCTCGACTAACCAATCATGTGGGGTATTTTTGAATAGGTCTTTTAAAAATATTATGAGATTGGAAACACCGTTTTTCGATGTAGGGATCCGTTTTTTAAATATTTGGTTTTAAAGTGAACATTTTTGTTAGAGTCAAGTGTCCCCCCCCCCCCTCTATCTGCTAAACGGTTATATATGGACACGTGAAAAAATTCACAGCTTTAAATTTCGTTATAAATAATATATATATATATATATATATATATATATATATATATATATATATATATATATATATATATATATATATATATATATATATATATATATATATATATATATATATATATTTTAAGAAAAGCTATCAAAGCTAAGTAGGGTTCACAAATTAAAAAGTTATAGGCGATCAACTTATAAAATGTACCCGGAAAACGAAAATTTCGTAAAAGTTTAATAGAAAATTCGTTTTTTAGACGTTTTTAGTGGCATGAACTCAAAGTTGGCATTCGTAGCTACGGAACCCTATACTGTGCATGGACCGACACGCACTTGGGCAATTATTTTTCTTTTAATATTATTTAAATAATGACTTGTTATACAGAGTGATTGCCGTCTAGGAAAGGTATCAGCAAACGCTTAATGGCGTTTGGGACCCAAAGTACAAATAGAAATAAATTAATTTTACACTTTGTAATATTTCGTCTATGATGATATATGTATTTATCAATTTCAGGACAAATCCCTGAAGTGCAAACACTGCCCCCGCTCGTTTTCCACTTCAAGGAAGCTGTCCAAGCACATCAGCAACATGCACGGAGAGAGAAGGTTCATTTGTGATCACTGTAATAAAGGGTAAGCCTTCATCTATTTCTGTTTTCAACCTATACTGTTGCACCGCAGGGCAAAGGCCTCTTCCAGCACTCCAACTCTATCGGTCGAGGGCCTTCGAGGCCTAAGATTTAACAGCTCATCACTATTTTGCGTTTACAGCTTCAACACAAGCTCCTCAAAAAATACAATCAAAGCCTCAATAGCCATCATCATATATCACAATTTAGCACGTAAATTAAATACTTTCATATTCTTTTATTGCTGCAATGCACGATTTGGCGCGACTGTGCTAGACAACAGGACGGTGACCGGTCATTTCCACCAATCAGCGTGCGACGAGTATTTGTTTTTTGTCGTTCCATACCCCTTAACACCTCCCCCCACCCGTGGAACCTAACAATTACTGAGATATTAATGATTATAGTTTTAAGGTTGGGTTATCGCTCAATAGTCATATATATCCAAATCCACCTACCGCTGGTTCTTCATCGAAGGAAGAGGAGACTGGAGGACACAGAGTTTTTGGCGGCTCTACTGGATGACCGAGGTGGGGACCTCGGAAGAGAGTAGACCTGAACAGGACAGATGATAGAAATGGTCGCTGAACACCGAACCAATTTTATTCACATGAAAAAGTTATCGGCAAATCAGAAAAAACGTAGCATGTACCTACATTCTTGTATTTTTTTTTTACAATATATTGGTTTAGGCATTTGTCCTCAATCTCACCTGATGGAAAGCGACGATGAAGACTAGGATGAAGCATGCCTATCCAAAAGATACCCATTCAATCTACTTTTGAATGTCCCGGGGCTGTCATTTCTTTGCCGGTCGGCTTTTAGAATATGCGACATTACATTCAAAGTTTTTTCTTTTATCCTAGACCAGCATGGAAGTTTAATCTAGGTTTATTAGGCAGACTGTTGTGTTTCGTTCGCAGCTTCACCAGCAAGTCGGCCCTGCGCGTGCACCTGGTGTCGCACGGCGGGCCGCGGCGGTTCGCGTGCGACCAGTGCGGCTTCCGCTCCCGGCTGAGGGCGGGCCTGGCGGTGCGTATGAATAAAGGAATGAAATGAATGAAATTACTGAAGTGAATGAAATGAATAAATAAAAAAACTGATCAAAAAAAAGGAAATTTTACAATTGAAAATACATAGGTACAATGGGCGGTCTGAGTGCGTGCCAGAACAGTACCTTTATACTTTTTTTAAGAGGTCGCACGTCTAGTTACTTCTAGCGAGGAGGAAAGGGGGGTTCAAATAGGAGTCTTAAGTTTGTTGCAACGGATTTATGACTATGATTGTCACACCAAAACGTAATTCGTATTTGTTTAAACATGTGTTATTCAGCCAGATAGCAAACTAAAACCAAACAAAAATTACATTAATTTCTCCAAAATCTTGCAAATTCAAAGAAAATGACAAACACCGTTTCAATGGCGGCATGTCTAGTCAAACGGCGGCATCGACTGTCGTGGGCTTCTTAGATCGTGCCGCAAATTTTTTGTACCTTATCTCTGTCGAGAAACTGATTAATAGAAGCTACGTAACATCACCTTCACGAATCGGACAGTTTTTTTGACATATTGTAAAAAATCTGCCATAATTTTGTATTTTTCAGGCACACAAAAAGCGACACATTCCTAACAAAATTCGGTGCAAGTTTTGCGAGCGGCTGTTCCTGGACCAAGCCAAGGCTGACGAGCACAAGCTGGTGTGTCAGCCCACGGTTGCGATATGTCCCGAGTGCGGGAAGACATTCAATAGGAGTAAAAGTGTAAGTGTATACGTATTACGCACACTGGCGCGCACTCACGCCCCACTAGCGCACGCACACACATTACCGCACGCTCGCACATTAGTGCACGCACGCTCGCACATTAGTGCACGCACGCTCGCACATTAGTGCACGCACGCTCGCACATTAGTGCACGCACGCACACTAGCGCGCACGAACGCAAACTACCGCACACTCGCGCACTTTTACCCGTTTACATCATTCAGTGCTCTGAATGGTATATAATGAATCACTGAACCGAATTAGATAAAATTTACGTAGTTTCGAGAAGGACAGATTTTGTTTCAACGCGACGCGACTTCGTTCGCGTGAATTTTATGACTCCGGCGTATCTGCATCAGATACGCCGGGCGTATCTGCATCAGATACGCCGGGCGTATCTGCATCAGATACGCCCAGATACGCCGGAGTGCAATGTTGTTGACATTGATTGAACCAGTACCAGATCTTCCATTTTTATACCTCAACAAAAAATGCTTATCAGGCTGAACAGCTTTTGTTAAGGCGTCATTACTACAGTCTACACAGTTGAAATTTTCACAGATAATGTATTTCTGTTGCCGCTATAAAAACAAATACTAAAAACAAAATAAAATAAATGTTTAAGTCCTCCCATACAACTAACGTGATTTTATATAGATAATGGTACGGAACTCTACGTGCGCGAGTCCGGCCAGTACTAAGCCGGTTATTTTATTTCTTCATCAGGTGTTCCATTATCCCGAAATTAATTATACTCTATATGTTGCCCAGGATTAACAGCTATATAGCAAAAAAAGATTCATTCGAATCCGTCCAGTATTTCCGCAGATTAGCCTGTACAAACAGACAAAAATTCTGACATTTTTTTTACTGTTTTATTATATCTATTGATTTGACTGCTACTTTGTGGGTGAAACAAAGCCGCACCAACCTCTTCGACTAAAGATCCATCAATAAATATTTTGTAAAAATTGGCGTACTTGTGGGAAATAAATATAGAACATGACTGTTTAGGCTTATAGACGCACTTAATGATCGTTAAGGTTGATTTACTAATGTACTAAATTTACGCAGATCACAGCTAGACAAATGGGAATGATTATCAATTCACAATCATTAAAATCCACAAAAATAGCTAAAAGCTAATGCAATGTTGTAGCGGCCGGTATAAGACTGATTCAAAATTAAACGGCGCTTACCTCTATTGTGATGTGACGTTAATAAGGCACGCTAGAGGGAGCCACTTGTGCCTTTAGATCACTTGACTATCCATAAATTATGAACTCACTGACAAATAACTAAGCGTACCTATAGTATAAATTGTATAAAAAAAATGAGATTAATAACATATCAAATACAAGTATGCCATTTCTTAAAAAAAATATTTACTGATGGATGTTTAGTCGGAGAAAAGGTTGGTGCAGCTTTGTTTGACCCGCAAAGTAACAATATTTAGTGAATAGAATAGAATATGGTTTATTAGCGAAATATGTACAGTTACAATTTTACAAATTGGCACATTCATTATAATCTAAATATGACGCTAATCCGACGTCCACTCAGCATGTGTCGAGGCATTTTACAACACCCCAACGCTGGTCTTCCGGGGACACCGGCCGTGTACATGTCATTCGATATCTTGTATATTCTAAATCTTTGATTTCGAAGCGGAAGCACCACTGCATGCAACGATATCATTATGACGTACAGTGATTCCCCAAAACAAAGCAGCATACTAACAAGACTGTGTGAAATGATTATAAAAATAACATATGTTTAAAATAACAAAACACTTAACGCTTACTAGTGATGGATCTTATATGGATCGTATATTATTGTGTGGCGTGTGCAGCTGAGCCGGCACCTGGTGTCGCACCGCGCGCAGCCCGCGCACCGCTGCGCGCGGTGCCCGGCCGCCTTCCGCAGCCGCGCCGGCCTCAAGGCGCACCTCGACCGCCACGACGGCAACCGCTCGCACCGCTGCTCGCACTGCGGCGCGGGCTTCTACAGCGCCAGCGTGCTCGTCAAGCACCGCCGCGTTCACACCGGTACGTGTCACCTCGACCGCCACGACGGCAACCGCTCGCACCGCTGCTCGCACTTTGGCGCGGGCTTCTACAGCGCCAGCGTGCTCGTCAAGCACCGCCGCGTTCGCACCGGTACGTGTCACCTCAACCGCCATGACGGCAACCGCTCGCACCGCTGCTCGCACTTTGGCGCGGGCTTCTACAGCGCCAGCGTGCTCGTCAAGCACCGCCGCGTTCGCACCGGTACGTGTCACCTCGACCGCCACGACGGCAACCGCTCGCACCGCTGCTCGCACTTTGGCGCGGGCTTCTACAGCGCCAGCGTGCTCGTCAAGCACCGCCGCGTTCGCACCGGTACGTGTCACCTCAACCGCCATGACGGCAACCGCTCGCACCGCTGCTCGCACTTTGGCGCGGGCTTCTACAGCGCCAGCGTGCTCGTCAAGCACCGCCGCGTTCGCACCGGTACGTGTCACCTCGACCGCCACGACGGCAACCGCTCGCACCGCTGCTCGCACTTTGGCGCGGGCTTCTACAGCGCCAGCGTGCTCGTCAAGCACCGCCGCGTTCGCACCGGTACGTGTCACCTCGACCGCCACGACGGTTTTGAAAAACCGGCCAAGTACGATTTGAACTCGCGGGGATAGGGTTCCGTACAATACCAACAATTTCCGTAAGTGAACGCACTATATTGAGTTTACCACTTTATTTTTCAATTGATACAATTCTTATAGATTTTCCTGTATAGTACAAATTTTCCTTTTACAATGCTAAATTTTCGTCTTCTTTCGTGAATAAAAGAAAAATTATTTATTTTACAATAATATCAAAAATATATTTGAGATCCTCACAACGAGCCCTTTCATTTGATATATGTTACAATAAGGTTTGTAAAACTTTTATTTTGATTTCCTAATGTGTTCCTAGAAAATAACCTTTATTTAAAAAAATATTCATTTACTTTGCACATCTGTGTTTGGGTCATAGGATAACACCATCCTACCAAATTTCACCTGATTTGGTCCAGTAGATTCCGAGCAAATTAGCTGTGACAGACGGACGGACAGACAGACGCACGAAGTGATCCTATAAGGGTTCCGGTTTTTCATTTGTTGTAAGGATCTAAACGTTTGGGAAACAAACTACTTTAGTTATTTTTTATTAATTTAGAAAAGAAACTATTTGAAATCGTATTTATCTATAATTTGAGGAACAACGCTCTGTCGGTGGATCATGTCAGCCTAAGAGTTGGATCTCACGGAGCAGCACTTTTCTATGTTGCTATCCTTTTCTGTGTCTCCGAACCGTCATTTGCCAGAGCGAGAGAGAGCGACGGATTGCTATAGCATGCTATCGCACGGCCGGTGCGATAGCGTTCCGTCGCTCTTTCTCGCTCTGGCAAATGACAGTCCTGAGCCACAGAAAAGGATAGCAACATAGAAGTGCTGTTCCGTGCTTACAAATGAGATCCAACCCTAAGGAAGTCCACTGCTGACATAAGCCTTGCATAAAATAATTTGTTGTTTTCAGGGGAGAAGCCATACGTGTGCAAGGTGTGCCACAAGGGTTTCACGGGCAATCACAACCTGAAGGTGCACATGCGCGTGCACGGGCAGCACCTCATCGTCAAAAGAGACAAGCCGCAGCCTGAGCCCGCCCTTACTAACAAGTATGACGACTGAAATACATAAATAATTATATTTGATTTTTTTACTGATATTTTCCAACATTGATTTTAAGGCCAACAAATAAGTTAGTTGACCTCGCCATATTGCGGGAAAAATCGGAACTAAACAGGGCATCACAGATTATTAAGCGGCCAAGTGTGAGTCGACCTCGTTCACGAAGGATACCGTACCATTATCAATAAAATATCACGTTTGTTGTATGAGAGCCGAATTTTATTCTGTTTTATCTGTAAAAATTTCAACTGTCTAGCTATCACGGTTCATGAAATACAGTCTGGTGACCGGCAAATCCCATACGTCCCCAGTGGGGACGTTCCCACTGGGGACAAATGGGAGAATACATTTATTGGGAAAAGTTGTACAAAATAATGGACCGAATCACCCCTTAAAATATTTTCACTTTATAAAAGAAGGACATTATATGTGTATAAAAAGTCATAGAATTATTTTTGAAATAAACTTTATTGCATATATAAAAATACCAAATACAGGCGGTGGTCCTCATGCTATATGGCATCCTTTACTGATCAATCAAAAAAGACTTGGTGATTATTAACTACACGAAAGAGACAAAAAGGTGGAAGTGCCAAGTGAGCGTGGCGCGCGTGTCATAATTAAGCACAACTACACTCAATCGAATATATTTTGACGCAAATTAGGCCTTATGTCAACCGCACCAACCAACCGTTATTCCACATTTTTTTTGTTAGGTTATACTACATGTAGCGAAGTATCGTAAGTCCGTTTTGAACCGTAGCAAAATAAATCGTATTAATAAAGTCTAGAGGCCATCAATGATTTAAATAAAACCGACTAATGAAACCAACTGTTTGTAAACAAATGTGATTAGTGGTTTATTTGTGTGAGTTTGGCGACACCGGGTCCGATATAAATTTTGTCACATAGCACTTTTACTTTTTTTTTTGCGTAATTACCTATATATTATTGTATCGTATATATTTTTGAGCTTGATATCAACTAAGATATAGCCTATTTCGTTATAGTGAACATAATTCGCTCAAAATATAACACAAATATAAGTGCAGTGTCGGTTACCTTTGAAAAACCAACAAATAAATAACTTTTTAAGTAGTAGATTATTGTTTTTATCAGCATTACAATGCTCGGAATATTATCCAAATAGATGTGATGAAAAATTTTGCCACGAGTGGGAGTCGAACCCGTTTCATTCAATTCATCTAAATTGAATTAAGACGAAGTGGTAGCTAAAGTGGCGCCCTCATTTGAAATAAATTGTTTAAAACTTAATATGGTGATAATTAAAAATTTGATTTGTATCAATTTCTAGAAAAACCTTTAAACTATTTTATGAATAACATTTGAAAGTAATATTGGTGGTCCGTCTAGTTTTAAAACTGTTTTTCGCCAAAAGTGGCCACTTTTGGCGAAAAACAGTTTTAAAACCAGACGGACTATTAGTAATAATTTCAAAGGTTATTCATAAAATAGTTTAAATGTCTTTCTAGACATTTATACAAATCAAATTTTTAATTATCACCATATTTAGTTTTAAACAATTTATTTCAAATGAGGGCTCCACTTTAGCTACCACTTCGTCTTAAGTCGAATACCACACTTCTAAATAGTGGGTAGTAGTGAAAAATAACGCATGCTTCAATGCGTGTGTACTATGAGATGAGAAAATTCATCAGGGTGATTCGATGTCACGGTAGCACGATTGGTAGTAAAAAAGCGCTGATTTAGCTATAGGCGCTAAAACGCGCTTCGAGACAACAAGCGCTAGATCTGGCGCTAAATGTACGATTCAGACTGACCGGCTCCATCGGCCCGGCCTGGAAGGCATTTAACAATGCGGTAAAATAAAATTGAACTTTGTAACAAGAAGTTAAAGTTCATATTTCTGCCACATATACATTCCGCGACGGCCGTACGGCCCCGGTCGGCTCTGGTCGGCTCCCGATGGATACCGCAACAGATAGCCGGCTCCATCGGTATGCGTCGGGTTAGTTCCGAGCCGTACGGCTGTCGCGGAACGCGAACGGCGGTGCAGCGAGACGAGTCATTCGAAGCTGTGTACAGTAAAGGATAAGGACGTAATAACTTTAAGACGAAGTGGTAGCTAAAGTGGCGCCCTCGTTTGAAATAAATTGTTGAAAACTAAATATGGTGATAATTAAAAATTTCATTTGTATCAATGTCTAGAAAAACCTTTCAACTATTTTATGAATAACCTTTGAAATTATTACTAATAGAACGTCTAGTTTTAAAACTGTTTTCGCCAAAAGTGGCCACTTTTGGCGAAAAACAGTTTTAAAAGTAGACGGACTAACAATATTACTTTCAAAGGTTATTCATAAAATAGTTTGAAGGTCTTTTTAGACATTAGTACAAGTCAATTTTTTGAATATCACCATATTTAGTTTTAAACAATTTATTTCAAATGAGGGCGCCACTTTAGCTACCACTTCGTCTTAATAAGCAAGTAATACCACGTTTCTGACCATCATTTTTTAAATAACATTGCGTTTACACAGCGCAATGCAAGTAGTACTTTTGGGTGCTCAGGGTGTTTACGCATGCCGCGGGCGCTCTCCGCTGCCGCAGCACGCATACGGCTCTCGGGGCACCCCTACGGCTTTCGCGGCAGCCGTACGGCTCCCGGGGCACGTTACGGCTCCGACGCACGTGGCCGGCAGTCGCGGCATGCGTCCGCATCCGTTCCGGCCCGAGCCGATGCGGGCCGGTCGGTCTGAATCGTACCAAAAGCGCTAAGTTGGCAGCGCCGGGTACAGGCCGCGCTAGGAGGCGACAGCGGTGCGTAGCCAGGCTTGAAGCGCGGGGAGGTGGTTGCGTCGCCAGCGCACGTTGTTGCGAACGTTCTCCAGCGCGCGCGCTCGCTGCGCTGCGCCCGCGCCCGCATCCGGGTACCGCGCGAAGAACTCTTCCATCTGTCACAGTGACGGACATGTGTTAGACGATTCACACACTGCTCCGCACCCCGCTGCGTAGCGCGGGGCCGGACTGTATGCAAGTACCTCAATTTGTATAGATAACACGCATTGGACAAAACATCGCCTTAGTTCGAACAAGGTTCGGACGGGTTAGGTTAACCTAACCGAAATAATCTCTTAGTGACCCAGTAGGCTATTTGACTTAGTTTGTTTTTGGACAACAAATAACACTAACAAGAAGCCGTTTCCCGAAAATAGAAAGTAAATTGGTTATTCAATGAGGTAGCAATTATCATTTTAAATATAAGAGTGGGAGCGTGGTGGGGACATCTTGCTATCTCTTTCGTAAGCGTGACACCTAATGACAGTGACGTCACGCGGGAGTATATGCATCCTTTTTCTTTTTCTGTTATTTGACAGTTTCCCCTTCTACCGAATTTGAAACGCTTATAACTGGCTTATTTTTGAGCGGAGTAAAAATCGTAATGCCAGTTATTAGCGAGACTAGGAGCCTTTACGATTGCGAACATGATTTTGGCGCCCCATACTGAAACTACCGTTTGCCCCCCCCCCCCCTGATCCGGGACTTAAAAAGTAAATCAAAAGTGCGGTTGTCTGACCTCCTCGAGCTGCGCCTCCGTGTTGAAGGCGGCGGTGAGGGCGGGCACGAGCGCGCCGAGGTAGCGGCTGTTGAGCGTGAAGCGCCGCACGAGCCGCTCCCAGCTGCCGCGCACCTCGGCCCACGCCAGCGCCTCGCCCGCGGGGTTCTGAGCGATCGCCTGCAGCACCGTCAGGAAGTCCTGGCTTCGCACGTTTTTCTCGTCCCAACTCAGATTCAAGTAACTATTAAAAAAATGATATTGTTTTAGCAGTATGCTCCGCTTGAAAAATTTATAAAAAAGTAAATATTCATTATTACATTACCAAATAAAATCTCATAAATTAAGACGTTACCTATTAGTCGTATCACAAAAGTGTTTTAATACCTGGTTATGCGCAGTTTCATACATCTCCAAATCAAATCGCATAAATTACGACTTAACTTCGCCGACAAATTAGCTCTTGTTTGTATTCGTTTATCTTTATATGTATTTATCTTTATTCATAACACAAGTTTAAAACTTCCCATGGGGCTAGTTCTACCTGTGTGACGGCCTGGCCACGGGACATTCGCCGTGGCGAAAATTCGCTAGTTAGTAACTAGCGAATTTTCGCCACGGTAATTACACAATAAGTACTATTTTTTATTAACAGGTAAAATAATAAGTAAGAAACATTTTTTGGGGTACAATCTGTATTTTTCGTATTTCTTATGAAATTCGCCATCTTCGATACGACTTCTATGTAAATCATGTACTCCACAATCTCTTCCAAACAATGTCTTCACAAAAAATGACTACTTTGCAAGCAATATTGAAAAAACTTTGATAGAGACATTGCTCTCGGATCTCCGTCTGTTTTGGTCGCCGCGGCGAACGTGACTGCCCGTGGCCTGTAATTCGCGCCGCGCGAATAGACGCCCCGCCCGTCGTGCCGCCGTTCGCGCCGCTTGTCCCCGTGGCCAGGCTGTGATTTGTTCCTTTATATTGATAACCGACTTGATCGACCGATTCTTTTATTTTTCAAAAATGAATTTATTCTGCAAATTGATGCTTCTAGTTTAGCAGTTGGTGCTGTACTTTGTAAAAAAAAAACATGCTACCTGTTTGTTATGCTAGTAGACCTTTATATCAGGCTGAAAGGAACTACTTAATAATTTTTATAAATTTTTTTATTAAATAATATATCCTAATATTTTTTTTTTAATTTTTTTTATACTTTAAGTATCCCAAGGGTGGTCTCATAGAATGTTTTTATGTAGTTTGGGGATGAAGTTTTTTATTTATTTATACGAGCTATAAAGCGAGGTATCTCTGCTCACTTGGTGAGGATGTCAGCGTCCCTGGGCGCGGCGAGCGCGGCGCGCAGCTTGGCCTGCTCCTGCGCATCCTCTTCGCGGAGGTATATCTCCCACAGCGCGTCCCACTCACTCTGCGTGGCGCTCTTCATGCCTACGAAAGATTCGTGTATATGCAGTCCGCTATTTTCCAAGTCAAATCATATACTTTTTTCTTAACGTCAAAACTAACATCCTCTATGGGATTTGAAGGAAATACAGGCAGATGACGTGATAGTTTCTTGGAGTCAAATAGCGCTCTTATTATCAGTTGTTTTGCAATAATAAATCTAAAATCACGTTAAAATGGATATGTTCGAAGACAAGTGACATTATTTTGCGACGCTTTATTTTCTTAAACGTACAATATAATTTATTTTTGACCCAGGAAAATACGAAATTGGGTAGATGACTGGGTTTAAAATAAATTATTGGGTACAGTTCACGAAATAAAAACGTCACAAAATAGTGTCACTTTTCATTGATCATATCTATTTTCAAAATGATTTTAGATTTATTAATGCAAAAAAATTTTATTAAGAGCGCGATATTTGACTCCATAAAAGCATGACGTCAAACTTCCATACAAATCCCATAAAAAAATATTGTTTTGACCATAGACCTTGAATTTTTTTTACTGCGGTTTTGACGTTTAGAAAAACGTGTGCGATTTGATTTGTTCTCTTCTAGCGGATTGACTAAAAATTTGTTTTTTAAAAGTTTGAAAACGAAAAAAAATATTCACATATAAAATTTTCTTAAGAGTCCCTTTACCCTCGACAGAAACAGACTTTCCCATACAAACGTAGTCTACGTTTAATTTTAAAACGACATGTCGGATGTGGAAAAAAATATGTAATTTTAAAGAAATTGTAATTATCTAGGGTTATAATTGGTTTTCGACTGTAAAATTATGAACTTTAAGAGAATATAGTGTACTATATCATATTTGACCATTAGTATGGAAAACTTCTACACCCTTATATTTTCTTTCCAGTTCATAGTTTTACGTCGGAAACCAATTACCAAAGTCTGACATGTCGTTTCAAAATAAAACGTAGACTACGTTTTTATGGAAAAGTCTAGGTTAAGGGGATTCTTAAAAGTGAAATAAAAGTATTCACCACAATATATTATACACAGAATACACACTAATGTTTACAAATAAAAAGGCTCGGTAATTAATTCTTTACCCTGCGGCAACGTGTCCAGAAAGTTGTATGGCAATGCTTATTTTCTGACCTAGATATGGGTCAGCCTTCTAGGCACGGGAAACTTCCATAAGATTTTTTTTGAGATAGCGCCGTTTATATTGTTAAAGTTGATCAAAATAATGGACTGAATTAACCCTTTAAATATTTTTATTTGTTTACTAGCTGCACCCCGCGGTGTTACCGGAAAGAAGCCTATGTGTTAATCCAGGGTGTCAGCTCCCTGCATGCTAAATTTTATCAAAATTGGTCCAGCCGTTTGCGCGTGTAGAAGTAACAAACATCCCACATTCACAAACTTTCGCCTTTATAATATTAGTGTGAAAATGCAGCTTGTAAACGAGGTAAAGCCTGGTACCTTGGTAGTAGACGAAGTCCCTGAGGTCGGGCTCCACATGCGCGTGAGGCGCCCGCAGCCACGCCAGGAGCAAAGCTCGCGCGCGCTCGGTAGCGTCCGGCAGCTCGCACCACGTCGCGGTGCCTAGCACTTTTGAGCGAAGAAGTCTAAACATAAGTGGTAACATATTATTTAAATCAAGTAATTTTTTTTTAAACAAGATTTTACCTATAACAATGAACATAAAAGTTTAAAGGGCTCCTCTTGACGAGTCAAACGAGCCCATACTCGATGGGGTTGCGTCGTTTCATTACAGAGTTCCTGTGGCCACTTTCCAGCTCCATCATCATATCAGCTCCTTGTCATCAAAAAACCCGATTGCCTTTTTATATACCCAGTGTCACTCTCAGAATTAAGACGGATCTAATGACACCTCTCAAGCTTAAATCCATCGAGCCGTTCAGGCTGCAGAGCGTGCCCAACAATTATACATACATACATAGTGGTATGTATTTATGTATAATAGAGAAGAGATACCGTCTTCCGTAGTGGTAGAGGTAGACCCAGAACTAGGTGGCAAAATGATCTGGATAAGTTTTTGCCTAGTTGGAAAGAACTTGCAGCAGACAGAGAGGAATGGAGGACCAAGGGGGAGAAAGGGGGACCTTTGCCCAGCAGTGGGACATAACAACAAAAAGCTAGTAAGCAAACATACATGCAGACATATTAGGTTGGGGAAAAAGTCTTTTCGCATATAGTATGTATGAACTTGTAATAAAACCACTTTGGCTATACTATTTGTACCTGGCTGGTTTTGGTATCATTTAAAAGTTTAAATTTTAAAGAAGATAATTCCAAATTCAAATTCAAATTAGGAAAATGCGTGATTTTAATTTGTTTTTCTTACCGTCAAGATGAGTGAATCTAATGAAGAAATTAGATACATTTTAAAATTTTACTACCAAAAAGTTAAAAGGCAACGCAAGCCGCGAAAAAAATTTGCGAAGTTTATGGACCTAGTGCGGTGTCTGTGAGAGTAGCACAAATTTGGTTTAAGCGTTTTTAAATCATATTTTGGATAAAATGGATGCTATTTTTGAAAAAGTGGAGCAAGATCGGCATATCAGTAGTTACGACGTAGCTGAAGAACTAGGAATTAACCACAACACAGTTTTGACGCATTTGAAAAAAAATGGGACACAAAAAAGCTCGATATTTGGGTACCTCACGAGCTCTCTGAAAGAAACCTAATGAACCGTGTACTCATTTGTGATTCTTTATTACGACGTAATGAGACCGACCATTTTTAAAGAAATTGATAACTGGTGATAAAAAGTGGATCACGTACGACAAGAACGTGCGAAAAAGGTCATGGTCAAAGGCCGGTCAGGCTTCACAGACTGTGGCGAAACCCGGGTTAACTCACAACAAGGTGATGCTGTGTGTGTGGTGGGATCGGAAGGGCATTATTCATTATGAGCTGTTACCACCAGGCAGGACCATCGATTCAGAACTCTACTGCGAACAACTGATAACATTAAAGCAAGAAGTTGAGAGAAAGCGGCCGGAATTAATCAACAGAAGGGGTGTGGTTTTTCATCATGATAACGCTAGACCTCACACATCTTTAACCACTCAGCAAAAATTAAGAGTTTGGCTGGGAGGTGTTAATGCATCTGCCGTTTAGTCCTGACCTTCAGATTTCCACCTGTTTCGGTCTCTTCAGAATTATTTAGGCAGTGTCAGGTTAACATCGCGAGAGGACTGCCAAAACTACTTGACGCAGTTTTTTGATCAGAAGCCCCAAAATTTCTATAGCAATGGGATCATGTCCCTACCTATAAGATGGCAAAAAGTGATCGAACAAAATGGTACCTACATACTTTAGTTAAATGTAAATAAACTATATAAAAAATGTTTTGAATTTTCATATAAAATGCGAAAAGACTTTTTCCCCAACCTATTATATAGTAAGTACATACTCCCGAAAACATAAACCTCCTTTCTACGCAGGCGCAGTCGAGTAAAAAAAAATGTTCGTACTAAATAAAAATAGTACTTGAAACTGTTTCAGAATAAGGATTTTATTAGTATCACACGAATATTTTAATACCCATTAATTTCATACACTAATCTCACAATCGAGATTCCTTAACAATTGTGATAATTAAAGTAGTGTTTGTAAATAACCGGGCAAGTGCGAGTCGGACTCGCGCACGAAGGGTTCCGTACCATTATTTATAAAAAATCACGTTTGTTGTATGGGACCCCAATTAAATATTTATTTTATTCTGTTTTTAGTATTTGTTGTTATAGCGGTAACAGAAATACATCATCTGTGAAAACTGTTTAGCTAATACGGTTCTTGATATACAGCCTGGTGATAGACAGACGGACGGATGGACAGCGGAATCTTAGTAATAGGATCCCGTTTTTACCCTTTGGGTACGGAACCCTCAAAATTCCTGAGAATACCTAAAAAAACGTTTGATTTAGATTTTTGGAGATAATCTTATACCTTCTTATTATAAAAACAGGACTAACTTTGTTACTAGGTTTAAACAATTATCCGCCCAAATCAAGTTGACATCTAGTATCACATACTATCTCACCTGTCAATGTCAACTTGATTTGGGCGGATAATGGTTTAAACCTAGTAACAAAGTTAGTCTGGGTTTTATAATAAGACGGATAGGGTATATACATGACAGGCTTACCCTTGAATAACACTGCCCCCCGGCTTTCGTTCCCAGCTCATGGTCTCGTACACGGGTCTTATAAGTTTCTGTACATACACCTAAAATAAAAAAAAGCCTGTATACAACGTGGAAGTGACATACCCTTAATAAATCGAACCACGGGCTATAACTAGAAATTAAAATAACCAAAAAACGAAAAAAAAAAACGACATTGCCATACAAATAGCCCGACGGCTGCACACTTTTGTATGGAAATGCCGATTTTTTTTGTGTTTTGGCTGTTATTTTCATTTCATTATATATATATATATATATATATATATATATATATATATATATATATATATATATATATATATATATATATATATATATAAAGTAGCCTATGTGTTATAAAAAAAAAAGATATTTGTCATTTTTTTCTTTCGATTTTTTTTTTATATACAATTGTTGACGTCAGATCATTTACTTACAGCTAAGTTTACTGCCGCCTCCTAAGCGCAAGTACAGAAGAAGCGGTGCCAAACTGTACTGCAGCATTTTCTCCTAAAACGTCAACTTACAATTATACTGATAGTAAAGTTAAATATGTGGACTGACAATAACAACATACATGTGACAACAATGTATTCACATTCTTGTCATAAAGTCATAATTATTAATTAAAAATGATGTCAAATTTGTAAATAAGGCACATGTACCGATTATACTCAAATTATGACATTTGTGAGTGTACAAATACAAACCTTTCACCAAATCGAAATTGGTCCAGCAGTTTGCGCGCGAGGAAGTAACAAACATACACACACCACAAACTTTCGCCTTCATAATATTAGTGTGATGTGCAGTGATCGGATAATCGGGCGCTTATTTGCCTATTTGCAACCACCAACCTGATAAAAATAAATATCAATTTCTACATTCAATTTCGCTATTATGGTTTATAGCTAGACGTTAGATACTATCTAGTTAATGCAATTACTATTAGTACCAAGTGCTGACTTAAAAAAAGTTTCCTACTTACAATTCTTTTTAGAACTCATTGCGACTAAATAATTATATTTTAATTGAATACTGCTTACGTACTTTCAACGGGGCTACTTCCAAACAGCAAAGTTGCATTAAGAGAAATTAGTATTTATTTTTATCAAGTTAGTGGTTGTATCGACGCTGTGTTATGTATCGCGTGAAGTTAGGCAAATTAGCGCCCGATTATCCGACCACTGGTGATGTGATACCATGAGGTCGTCGCCAGCGGTGGTGTTGCGCAGTTTGGTGTGTAGCGCGGCGAAGAGGCCGGCGGCGGTGTCCCAGGGCACCAGGGCCCGCTCGGCGGCCAGGGACCGGCTCAGCTCCAGCGCCAGCTCGTAGCGCACGCGCCCCGCCTCCGCCAGCGCGAACACATCGCTCAGCAGGTGCGCGCGGTCCGATATCGACAGCTGGAACGTAATAACGAACTATCCTGGCTCAAAAAGTAGATTGTGCTACAAGGGGATAAGGTAATATTTTGAAGGCGAGGGCGCTACTTTGAATCCAGAGCGAAACGAAGGATTCCACAGTTGAATCACGAGCGTGGCGAGTGATTCTACGGTGGAATCCTGAGTGAAGCGAGGGATTCATGAATATCGCCCGAGATAAAAATATTATCGTATCCGAGCAGCACACTCTACTTTTCATCTCCATCTATGAGAAAAACAACAAATACAAAACAGAATATAAAAAAGTAGAACACCTACAATACCTAATGAGACGTCAACTGGCATTAAATACTAAACTTTGTTTGGTGTCGTTTTCGTACAATAAATACTAAGAAATAATTTTTCGAAGAACACCAACTTAAAATATTCACTCATAACTTTGTTTGCGTGGTCCTTCATATCTTTTTATTTTTATAAATGAACTTAATACCTATTTACTATCACTTACGAAAAAGTATTCATATTTACACAAATAATTACATGTCTATACAAAAAACCTAAAATTTCTGAAATTACTTGAATCAAAGAGAAAAATTGCGCTTTTTTAATAATACTTACTTTGTACGGTTCAACAACCGCACATAGCTGCGTTAGCATTTTTTCCCTAATAATTATTTCGTCACTTAGGTAAAATCATTTCACGAATCACGCTTGCACAACATCGCCGCGTATCGCGTTCTCATATCATTTACCTTAGCATTAGCAGCAGTTTACTTATAATATATCTTTTAATTTATCTCAGCAGCATCTTTTATTTAACATCATCTTATCAGCGTCAAGGTGTTAACGTACATCTTTTTGGTCCTTCGAGCCGGATATTTCTTTCTCCGAAGCAAAGATCATAAAAATGTTTACCTACATTCATCCATGTTGACGACGATATTTATTTCAAATTTAAAAAATCACGCTTGCCATTTATATTTTATTTTAAAACAAAATTCTTCTTTTTGTTTTATTGGACTGCCAACATTATTTTTGATTCTACATAGATTGCACTCGTGTTCAGTTTTCAAATTCGTTTTAATCCCTAGAGATTTTCTTTTTCACTTTTTAGTCCCGAGAGAGTAAGCAGTAACTTTAGCTCCAAATGTTTTGGGATAAAAACATCGTTTTTCGAGTAGACGAGATGATGAGACTTTAACGAAAACAATGTTACAGTGTAATTTTCTTATCGTAACGATACAGGGCAAATATTTTTACGGCCGTGAATACGGGCGTGCCTTTTGAACCCGATATAGATAAAAATGGTTTTAAAAACTAATTCAATTCAATTTAAAAAATAATGACAGCCTTGTCATAACTTAATAACATTACAAAAAAGTTTAGATTTCAAAATTTTGTACGGAAGATCTGCCCGCTGACGGTGTATTTTTTTTTTTTAATGACATACACATGATGCCTCGGACGGCATTTCCTACATCACCGGACAAGGTCTGACGGTGTATTGTCGGAGGTCGTATATATGCCAAGTTGTAAGCACAATTCTCATATCGAGATGTAGGTTACCGTCAGCGCCATCTCGTAGGCATCTTGTAAACTACTTCTGTATCCTCATTATTGAGTCGATAGTTCTTGTATTTCGGCGTAGAGGTCGCCGCAGTACAAACCTGTCTGTTCTGGTCCTTCAGCTGCTGGATGAGCTGCCGCCACATGTCCTCGGGGTAGTTGACCCGGTAATAGCCCACTTGGTTGTTGTTGATTTTCAGCCAGTGTTCGTCCTCGTCCAGTTTTATTGTTACTGTAAAATAACACTTTGTTTTTTTTTTATATTTTTTTGTTTTTTTAAATCTACTATGCTGGTCTGGGAGATAAAAATCAATGCTGCAATAAAAGTATAAGTATGTTTATTATACGTATTTATATACATGTAAGTTTATAATATGCATTTATTACTTAATTTTTTAAATATTCATATTTATATCGATATTTTTTGTAAAGTTCTTGTAATAAAATACATCCTAATTCATTCCTTTCGATATACTTAGCATTACGTAATACCTTTTGTACTTATTTCTCACATTTTAAGCGCAATAAATTACATGAATAAAAAAAAACGTAAATGTACCGGGCGCTTCTTTTTGTAGTGCAGAAGCCGATCGAGAGACGAAAGACGGCTAGCAACCCATCACTAATTTGATTCATAAGAATATGAAGTAGTCACAATTAATATATCTAGACATTAATTTAAAGACACAGTTATGGCGCTTTATACATGTGGAGTATCATTTTTGTTTACGAAACCAATACATCCGCGCACACGTCAATGTGTGAGTTTCAGTGTTCAAATGCCATGTAACGCCGCCGAAGACGGGGGAGAGGTGCGGGAACGCCATATTGCGGGGTACGCTGCGAGTTTTTAGGGTTCCGTAGTAAACAAGGAACCCTTGTAGTTTCGCCATGTATGTCTGTCTGTCTGTCCGTCCGCGGTTTTACTCAGAGACTATAATTACTAGAAAGCTGTAATTTGGCATGAATATGTAAATTAAGTATGCGGAAAAAACGGTAAAATAAAATATTAAAAAAAAAATTTTTTTACGGTAGCTCCCATACAAGTAAAGTAAAAAGTCAATTTTTTTCCACGCTTTACCAATCATGTTGGGTATCGTTGAATAGGTCTTTTAAGAATATTGTGAGTTTGTAAACACCGTTTTTCGATTTTGGGATCAGTTTCTGAAATATTTGCATTTAAATTGGAATAATTTTTAGAGTCAAGTGTCCCCCCATCTATCTGCTAAACGGTTATATATAGACACGTGAAAAAATTACACACAGTTATAGGATATATGACGAAATTTAAAGGAAAACTATCAGAGCTAAGTAGGGTTTACAAATTAAAAAGTTATAGGCGATTAACTTATAAAATATACTCGGAAAAGGAAAATTTCATACAAATTCAATAGAAAATTAGTTTTTAGACGTTTTTAGTGGCATGAACTCAAAGTTGGCGTTCGTAACTACGGAACCCTACTGCGCGTGGCCCGACACGCACTTGGCCAATTATTTATTCTGTTTGTTAATACTCATATAAGTCTGTGTCAAACTCAACATATAGAGGAGTTTGTGCGTATTTCACGGGACGAGCGCAGAGCCTATACTAATTTTAGGCTTTTCGCTCGCAGTGAAGGGACTCCCAGATCAATAGAAGTGCCTTTCACTCACTCATGCCTACAAATCGCCTTATAAACATAATTATTTCTCTTCCTTGTCACTAGATGGCGCTATTTACCAAAATATTGAAATCTTTTATGTCACTATAATTAATTAAATTTGACATATACGAAATGCAATAAATATTTTTAAAGTATATTCAACACTTTCTTTGTCATTTTTTTGCTAGTCGCGTGTCCTACCATCTCTGTGTGCCTACTCGCAACTCCAGTTTTGCCTACTTTCGGGCCCTCCAATCGTTTCTATGGCGTTGGGTATCTGTTACGTTAGTAATTCTATTATCTTCTATTACGTGCTTTAGTATACCTTCTTGCGTCTTGTCGGGGAACCAAAGAATTTTCGAGCGCGATCCTTTATTTGTCTTGTAGGTTATGGGAATAAACCATCGATAACTGTAACAAATACAAATTAATAAAATATTTTGATTTACTTACACGTCAATAAGTTTAGTATTGTAAGATTATGTTTACATTTTTTAATAAAGAGAAGCTGCCGATACTAGCGTTTCGCAACGGCCACTGCTGAGAAGAAACGCCGAAAGAAACTGAGTCAGTTCAGTTCAGCCTAAACCACCAGTTTCATGAAAAATCTGACGGCAGTGCGTTTGTTTCTATATTTTTAAGTGTTTTGCAGTGACACATCTTCCAAGTTGCCTAAAAGCATCTTAAACAGCTTAACCTATATTATTAAAGGTTCATCAAAACTTAAAATTGAATAATGAAATAAAACACCACGTGAGCGGGATTTGCACTCGCGACCTGGTCTTTATACGACCATGCTCTTTTAATTGAGTTGTCACCTCATTTGGTATATAATTATACACGGTGATTTTTCATTGGTTTTGGAGCCGAAGGCAACTTTATAAGGATCGTTAGTAAGACCGGACGGCTAGATTTCGAGTTCATCGTAACTACGTGGTCTCGATCGGAAATCATTTTCGCAACTTTTTTACCTTATGTCATACACAAGTTTGGATTACGTATATGGATAGAGGACCTTATTTACTACACGACATTTTTTTCCTAAAACCAATGAAAAATCAGCGAGTATACTTAGAGTACTTTAGTAAGGCATCTTGAATGCCTTAAAACCCTTTAAGAATATTTTGAAAACTTGATTTCAAGGTACAACTTATCTCGTAAAACACGTTTGGCGTCATAATTGACACAACCACACACACACACACGCACATACTCACTCTCAACTAGCACGTTTGTTCTATTTAATCT
This sequence comes from Acrobasis suavella, assembly GCA_943193695.1. Taxonomy (NCBI): domain Eukaryota; kingdom Metazoa; phylum Arthropoda; class Insecta; order Lepidoptera; family Pyralidae; genus Acrobasis; species Acrobasis suavella. Next base: position 21,470,499 of record OW971941.1, read on the forward strand.
AGTCTCTACTTCATTTTTTATGTAACTAAGTTAAATACGCTCATGTTACTAGCTTGCTATGGGAGAAGACGCTGGTTTTCAAAACACAGTGAAAACTATCTCGGAAACCAGAGGCTTCATATATACTGTGTCAAATATTTGTGTCAATAAAGTGTTAATAACTAAAAAAAATATATACAATAAAATAATACAGACAATATATACTTGAAAATGTCAAGTTGTGCAAAATCTAGTGTAAAACCTACTTGAACTCAGAATCGTCGGGCGAGACCGCGTCGGGGTTCAGCAGGAAGCGCGCCTGCGTGACCGCGACCGTGCGGGGCTGCGGGCCGGCCGACACGCTCAGCAGCGGGTAGCCCGTCTGCCGGGTCCACGTGTCCATTATGTACCTACGTACACATGTTTCAAAGGGTGGTTCATCATTTTGAACAACTTTTTCCAAAATATAGAACAAAAAAAATTACTTCCCATAGTAAGTATAGTCCATTTGGTTAGGTTTTACCTTTGACATTTATTTATTTCATGAATTATAAATGAAATAATTCATTTGTAATTTGCAAAAATATTGATTAATAAAGTTTATATTTCAATTAAAAGTCAAGATTGTTTACATTTATTTAAATACCTAAACAAATGGACTATAGATTATGTGACGAGAAGTTTTCAACCACCAATACAACAAACCATAGAAAAATTGGGAAATGTTGGAGTTTATCACCCCTTAACATATTTGTACTCAATTATCAAGAAATAAAACTAATAATTTTAATTGAGTTGAGTTATACTTTATTTTTCACCAAAAAAAAAAAAATTAAATCTTTCACACAGAAAAGTCATTTAAATGTAGTCTTGTCTAAAAGCAATTCTTTCCAGACAATCGATGGATGAAGAGAATATAGTGAAACGTTAGCAGATGTAACCCCCAAACCAAAAAAAGCTTTAGGCATTTAAAAAAAAAAGGTAGCTAAGAACAATCTCGATCACGTCAGTTTTTAAACAACAAAAAAACGCACCATCATCTGTCTATCCATTGTAGAGCTACGATACCACAGACACACAAATAGACACGTCACATTTATAACTCCTGTCTTTTTGCATCGGAGATTAAAAAAGGACCGTGTATATCTTTAAAATTGAAGCACGAGATTTGTGCTTACTTATTTGGTCGCCTCTTACGACATCGAGAGAAAGAGATGGAGTAGTCCTTTTTTTATTGGAACGAAGTTCCTTACGGCAGGCTTGGAGGAGATAGGGATTTTGCTGCGCGACCGAACTGAAAAAAATGTGATAGTAAAACCGTAAGGATGACCTCGTTAAATGAGACGTGCGCAGGCGCGACAGTCGTATACACATTGTTTCGATTCTACATTAGCCGAAGGAACTTCGTTCCTACCTGGTGTCCCACGACACCACATTCTTTTTTTTTAAATAAATACGGACAAATCACAAAGATTGAGCTAGCTTTAAAGTAAGTTCGAGACTTGTGTTATGGGATAGCAACTCAACGATACTATATTTTATGAAAAATACATATATAGATAAACATCCAACACCCAGGTCAATCTGAAAAAGATCGTTTTTCATCTTAAACTAACCGGGGATTGAACCCGGAACCTCCAGTGTGACAGCCTGGCATGATGACCACATAGGCTACATGAGGTCGTTCAATTCTAGCCCTTAAAAAAAATTACTTGAGGTCCAAGTCAGGGTAGTCCGCTTTGAAGTAGGGCTCCAGACAGGCAAGCAGGTCCTGCGTGACCGTGTTCTTGAACTCGTGCGCCTTGAGGTAGTCGGACACGCCGCGCCGGAAGCCCTCCTCGCCGACGAAGCCCTCCAGCATACGCAGCACCGACGACCCCTGACAAACCCCATATTTTACGTCACAATCCACTTTAACTCGTTCCATCATCACTAAATCTTGCGTCTTACGGGCTCTGTTTGCTTAGAGCCGCAAGAACCAAAGTGCTTGGCCGTCCCGTCAGCAGGGACAGGAATACCGATATTTTTTATCGATATATCGATACCTGATATCGGTATTCTTACGATATTTTTTATCAATATATCAATATAACGATACAAATTTCGATAAAATGCCAGTATTTTATATAAAATATCGATATAGTACTTAGTACCGATATATTGACAATAAAACTGCCATGACGAATAAAAATGTAATAGGTATGGCTCCTACTATTTACAATAAATTGCCAGATAATTTGAAAAAATTAGACATGTTGACATTTAAAAAGAAATTGAAATTGCTCCTGATTGAAAAATGTTATTATAATGTTAAAGATTATTTCAACGATATTTTGATGATATAATTTATTGCATGTTATAATATAATTAAACGACTAGTTCTAATTTAATGTGAATTTTATAATTATTTAATTTTTTGAGCAATGTAAATATAACCATTATATTATTGTATATCCATAAGGAGAGGTCACAGTGATACTTTAATACTTATAAGAACTTTGTAAACCTGTGTTCCACAATAAAGATATTTGATTTGATTTGATTGATATATCAATAAAATACCGATATCGGGTATCGATATATCGATAAAAAAATATCGGTATTACTATCCCTGCCCGTTAGGGATAAAGAAGTGATAGTATGTATGTATGACCAGGCATGAGGGTTTCAAAAATATGGGACACAAGACGGCAGCACAGTGAAGTCACGTTAAGCTATTGGTCCCGGCTGTTATCTTTGCAATGTCAGATGCCTTTAGGCAGCTTGAAAAATCTCAAACCAGTGTTGGCATTTTACACAAACAAAAGATGGATCAGGGTCCTTGCAATCAAGCGCATTATTAAAAAAAATGTACTCTCTGTCACTTAATAAGGATCGTTAGTAATTGACCTAATTAGCTAATCAAACCAAAAAATGTAGGCTAAAACTCGAAAGCAAAATCGTGAGATCAATTAGTAGTAGCGGCGGCGCCTAGCGGCGGCCGGCCGGCCGGTTAGATTTCAAGTTCATCTGGGTCACTCGGCAGTTTTGGACGGCCGTAACTACGTGGTCTCGATCGAAAATCGTTCTCGCAACTTTTTGTTACCTTATGCCATACACAGATTTGGATTACGTATATGGATAGAGGAATTTATTTACTATACGACATTTTTTTCCAATACCAGTAAAAAGTCAGCTTGTATAGTGAGTGAGCTGTAGACCTAGAGAATTAATCGAATAAAAAAGTTGTACAAAAGAAAAAGTTGCTTCTTAATAAGGGTAGCAAAAAATTTGTAGGTATGACTTTTAAGATTTTTTTTTGGAATGGCCGAAATAGGTTTGTTTTTTTTTAAAGTTGGTGGTTAATATTTCGGCCATTTCTAAATATTTCGAAAAACTGAATCGACAAAAGATTCTATATAATTAACGAACCTGCTCAAGTAAATTCACGAGAAACGGTTGAGAAACGTGACCTGTAGGAAAGAACAGACTGACAGACGGACCAAAGCATTTTTTGGCAATCTCGGAACTGACACGCTTCGCTCGGTCGTTGAACAAATCCACTTACTTTGCTGTAAGAGATTGCATCAAAAATGGCGGTGATCTGGTCGGGCGTGTCCACTGTCTGCACGATGGGGTGGCTGGAAAGCTTCGCGTCCGTCACCAGCACTGGGTGCAGCGTCTTCGTGAGGAACTGGTCTAGCTAGAGTGAACGGAAACGGGTTCTCATGTGCGAAGATTTTTGCAACATTATAAAATATGAACTAACTTTATTACATGTTTTTTTTTGCGCAGAAGCATCTTTTTTTTAATAATAATTGTAATTCTCTACGGAAGACCGGTGTTATTGCTCAGTGTTATTGCTGTTTGCCATAATGGAGAAGGGATGAAAATTTTAAAAACGCCTACTCCTTTTCTAGTATTAGGAATAACATTCCTGTTCATCGTAAATAAATATCAGATTTTTCGGTCCAGTCAATAAATTATAAAAAACAATTTCGTACACCATTCATCTTAAAGCCGCTATTTCTTTTGCCTTCTCATATGACGTATCAAAAATAATAATTTCATGACAGTTGACAACTTATCTGCCACTGTCATATGACAGTTTTCTGTATTAAAGTTTTTGTGCAATGTTAAAGGTTTACTTATAAAATGTTTATAACTGAATAATTATTTTTCTATTCTATTCTTTTTTAAGTAAACCCGTCAGGTACTAAACGGTCGCCTGCGACCTGCAGGTATTATTTTATTGTTAAACAATAGGGTAGCATCCAGGGTCAAAAATATATCATTTTGTACTGATAAGTTAATAAAATGTCACAAAATAAAGACACTTGTCATTGATCATATCAATTTTCAATGACTTTTGCGGAAAAAGTGATAAAAGGACAAAGATTTGACAATACATGACTAAGGCCGCTTCGTGTGTACACCTAACTGGTGGATGCTAATAGTTTTACACAGATGGAATGATATTCCGCGGTGAATATCTAGTGCAAAGAAAAACTTGATATAAGTTTATATTGCGCTGTATTAACATTCAAATGTTTTATTTTTAATTTATTTAAATAAATAAATAAATTAACCCTTTTACTCATAAAATTTTTATACCGTTTGCTAAACCTATTTTAATTAAAACATGTTTTGTCTTTTTCCCCCTTTTTAATATTTGACATTGAAAGAGCGAGACAAAACTTATTTCAATGAAAATAGGTTTAGCAAAGGGCTGTATTTTTTTATGAATAAGGGGGTTAGAATATACAAGTAATAGGAGCGCTCTTTGACTTCATGAAACTATGACGTCAAGTCGTGCTATTTTATACACATCCCATACACGATGACGTTTAGAAAAAGTATCTGATTGTTGGAAAATAGCGGATTGTTATAAAATATCCGCGCTTGAATGATCTAGTACATACCATTGTCCATGAAGGTTCGACAGCATTTAGGGCTTTCACCTGCATGTAGGAAGCGAACCCTTCGTTCAACCAAACTTCATCCCACCATTTCATTGTCACTGCAATACAATACATAGTCTCAGACCGATGTACGGTTATTCTCTTCGACGCCTACTACGCTTCGGTGAAGGAAAAAATGTCAGGATACCATTGTTAAAAAAAGACAACTGAGGCATGACATTAATTGAGCTATGTAAGATGACCGACGACCTCTTATGGCCTTGTAGTCACCACTGTCACACCGGAGCTCCCGGGGTTCGATCTCCGGTCAGGTCAAGATGGAAAATGATCTTTTTCACATTGACTGGGTCTTGGATGTTTATCTATATATGTATCATACTAAAATTATAAAGGCGAAAGTTTGTGAGTGAGTGTGTGTGTGTGTGTGTGTGTGTGTGTGTGTGTGTATGTGTAAAATTTTGTATACAGGAAATAGGCTACTTTTTTCGCGGGTAACACCGCGGTGCGCAGCTAGTTTGTTATAAAATATAGTATCGTTGACTTAGTATCCCGAAACACAAGTCTCGAACTTACTTTGGGGCTAGCTCAATCTGTATGGATTGGCCGTATATATTATATTATTTTATATTTAATATATAAGATGCCTTAAGTAAGGTATCTAGAAAATTCCGAAATTAGTTGGGAATTAACTTGACAAGAAAGAGCTCGTAAGATTCGGCCTAAAAGAATTGCCTGTTACATTGCTAGTTGAAAAAAGCTTGAATAAAACCAGTTTTTTTTACAGTGATGAAAATATCCAAGGTTAAACAAATAATTTTGACTTAAAAAAAAATAGAGAAATGTCGTTCAAATAAAAATGTGCCATTCTTTGTCTTCGAACCTTAGTAAAAGCCTCGATTTTTTCGTTCTTAAATTTCATAAAGCAGATTTGGCTGGCACTGTAATATAACATCTAACAGCCGTTATCTTAATTATTGGTTTCCTAATTATAATTAAATAAATTATCAATAATTAAATATGTGGAAACTGTTAATAACCAGAGTGGCATTATTTTTAGAATTTTACTAAAATAACATGTTTTTTTAAATTCATGAATAATTATCTATACTGGCAACACAACGATATCTGTTAAAGTGAAGAATCGCTACGGTATAAATCTGTGGTGCCATTTTTCAAACGTGGAGTCGTTAATAAGAACGGTTTTTTTTTTGTATGGAAAAAGCAATGATTTATGTGACTCCGCGTATCAAAAATGGGACTTCTGAAGTTTCTGCCATTACCCGCCATAGCGGTATGTACTACGTACCCAAGTTTCCGAACCACATGTGGGCCAGCTCGTGTGCGATGGTGTTGGCGACGCTGACCTTGTTCCGCGAGGATGCCACGGCTTCGTCCACCAGGAACGACGTCTCTCGGTACGTTATGAGTCCCCAGTGCTCCGTCGCGCCGGACACGTAGTCCGGAATCGCTATCATATCTGCAACATAATACGCACAATAATGAAAAAAAACAAAAAATTAAAAAAAGCAAAACAATTAAAAAACAAAGAAATAAAAAAATAAAAAAAAAACGAAGAAATTAAAAAAAAAGCCTTTTGCCCTAAAGGATTAGACAGAGCATTTTGGGTCTTGCGGCTCTTGACAGACAGAGCCCTGGGCCGCAAGACCCAAAGGCCACTTATAGCGTAATGGTGGGCATGGAGAAGGTGGTTGAAGGATTCAAAATAGTGATGGGTTGGCTGGGGGGGGGGGGGATATCCTTTTGTTTTAGAAATAGCATTCTTTTTCCCGCACACTGACCCTACTAATTTGTGTTGCGGAGAAGCAGCTAGATAGAGCGCTATCACTATCTCGTCCTACATAACTATTACGAGCGGGATGGCACTAGTGCGCCGCATGACACAATCCTTATCTGGGTTTATCGACGGTGCCATGCTATGCTACTGGGGCACTTTAGACCACACGAAAAAAGGATTACCTAATTTTGGTAGCGGGAATGGTACTTCATAGTATTTGATGTAGAATTCAGTTACTCTTTTTCCGATGTCTTGAGCGAAATCTATTTTGTTTGTCTGGCCTTTTTGTGCAAAGGAGCGCAGTATGAAGTTTTTTCCAATGCCATTTGAGTCGATCTCAGTTTCCTTGAACTCAAAGTCACAAACGACGAAGCAAGCAAGGTATGTGGACATTGGCACGCTTCTTGCAAATGTTACCGATTCTGTATCGGATTCCTTATCGCTTACCCTGGATACTTCCTAAAACAGAAAATATTTATAAATAAGAACTTTTGCATTAAAACAATTTGGCTGTAAAAATAAAACATAATTTTTGTTAAAACTATTATAATTAAATAATGTAATGATCATCATTACATTATTTGAGTATTGAGTGTAGGTACCATATTCCACAAAACACATTATTTATTGGTAAATATTTTAATCACTTAATTTGTCACTTTTGTTCTTGATTTCAATTCGGTATTTGACAATTTTTTTTTCTTATTCATATTAGAAAGCAACATGATACGAAACCGAAAACAAAAATAATTATTTTACTCTGATCAAAAATCAGCAAGTTATAAGCCTTTCAAATCCGGTGGAAGGGGAAACTGTCAAATAACAGAAAAAGGATGCACATACACCCGCGTGACGTCACTGCCATGAGGTGTCACACGAAAGAGATAGCGAGATGTCCAACCACGCTCCCACTCTCATTTTTAAAATGATAATTGCTGCTTCATTTAATAACCAATTTACTTGCTTATTCGAAAAAAGGTTTCTTGTGAGTGTTATTTGTCGATAGTCAAATAGCCTATTGTCGAAACAAATTATTCACGTTTTCATTTTAGTGCCGCTTCTTAGGCGCACGCACGGTGCGTGCTTGCATGCGTCTCGAAGCACGTTAAGCCATTGGTGCAAGCTGTCGTCATTATAGGGCAGTCGTAAAGCTAATTCTGACTTTAGCAGCTTGTAAAATTTTACACCTGAATTGGCTTATACAAAAAAAAAAAAACTAAGTACAAGTGATAGGTGTGTGTTACTCAGGACGTAGTCTTTTTCTGTCAGACTGTACGTGCGACAGCATCTCGCGAAGTATTCTGCTATCTCTTTCGCACGTTGAGTTTGAGACAGAGATAAAGCGAAACGCCGCGCAGTCCCGCTTGACGTAGTTTACGCACTTATACTTACATTCATGTTTGAGAGTGCCACATACGAGGTAGGCTTGGTGAGGGTTATGTCAAATGTTGCTTTAAAATCCGGCTCATCGAAACATGGGAATGCTTGCCGAGCGTAAGTCGGTTGGAACTTGCTGGCTACCATTGTTCTGAAATGTATTAAAGTGAAATTATTTGTAGAGTTCAAAAACCGGCCAAGTGCGAATCGAACTCGCGTGGAGGGTTCTGTACAATGCCAAAGTCAAATGTTTTTATATTACATTCAATCAATCTTCACAGTAAGACGCGAGTTTACTACTACTAGCGCTATCTAGTGGTGTTTTAGTAAACATTTTCCGCCAGTGAACATATTATATTGAGTTAACTAGTAATTTTCAATTGATAGATTATTTTTACGTTTTCCTGTAATCAACAAGCAATGGACAATATTTTGTATTTAATTTTAGTAGTTTCGGAGATCAAGGGAGGGAATGGTCAATTTTCATTTTCTTTCATGAATAAAATCAAAACTTTTTATTTTACAATAACAAAAAATAAATTCGAGATCCTCATAACGAGCCCTTTCATTTGATATATGATAAAGTCAGGATTGCAAAACTTTTTTTTTATTTTCTAATTAGTCCCCAGAAAATGACTCTTAGACTGAGATCAGACGGACTGAACCAAAACAACCGCACGCAGTCTAATCAGCAACCGCGTGCAGTCGCTATATTCAACTGCATGCAGTTCATCTACAGATGCAGATAATCTACAGTCGGATCTGACTTCGCGCAGTTGACGCCAAGTATCTAGCCCAGAAGCTGTGTAAAAGTGGATGGCAAAATGGAAAATTGTAAACTTTTTTCCTAGTAATTTTTAGAGTTCCGTTCGAAAATGAAAAAACGGAACCCTTATAGGATCAATCGTGCGTCTGTCTGTCCTTTCATTTGTCACAGCCAATTTTTTCTGAATCTACTTAACCAAATCTGGTAAAATGGTGTAATCCTGTGACCCAAACAAAGATGTGCAAAGTAAATAAATATTTCATAAAAATGAGGAGCTCGGTGGCCCGGCGGGAGTGCGCATTACTAGCGCATTCGCAAGTTAAGCGACACCGGGCGTGGTCCGCACTTGGATGGGTGACCACAAGTGGCACAAAAATTTTTCGAGCTCCTCCGTGCTTCGGAAGGCATGTATGAGCGGTTGGTCCCAGCTGTCATCATTGTATGGCAGTCGTCAAGCTATGTCAGATGCCTTTAGGCAGCCTAAAAAATCTGACACCAGTGTTGGCCACTTACATACACGAAAAACAAAACAAACATAAAAATAGGGGTCATTTTTGGAGGACAAAATAGAAAATTTAAAAATAAATAAACAGACGCTTTATTTTGTTACTATATTCTTGTTTTTTATAATTCTAAAATCTGACTTTACTTATCAAAGAAATAAACATGACGGTATCAAAATCCATTTTTATCTCCTAGCGTTCGACGCGATCCACGCGCATTCTGATTCTTTACTAGCTACACACTAACTGCATGTGTTTAGCGATGAAGAGCGTGCGTCGACAATATACGATTGTAGAGGCGACTGCGTGAAGTTGGAGTCACGACTGTATGCAGTTAAGATCAACTCCGCACGACTCCAGCTGACCGCATGAAGTTGATATGATGACTGTACGAAGTCGAACATACAACTGCACGCAGTCGAATAAATCGACTGCCCACAGTTGCTACAGTGCAGTCCGTCTGATGGCAGCCTTATTATTAAAAACATATTTGTTAGCTTTGTAGATTTGTGTTTATGTCATAGGATGACACCATCCAACCAAATTTCACTTGATTTGGTCCAGTGAATTCGGAGCAAATTGGCTGTACAGACAGACAGACACACAAGTGATCCTATATGGGTTCAGTTTTAATTTTTTTGTACAGAACCCAAAAAATTACATAAAATGCGAATTGTAACTGTCGTTGAACTATTGCATTGTGTCATTACTAAATTTTATTTATTTAATACCTTTTTATTGATTTTTGCTGATGTTTAGAATATAACATATAGATTCAAATGTTTATTCAGTAATTATACTTTTACAGGCACTTTTAGACGTCAATACGTATAATTTACGTTAGGTGTAAAGTATATTAAAATTTAATTTATTTTAAAGAAAAGCTTCCGATACCAGTTCTTCATAACGACCACTGCTGGGAAGAAATGCTGAAAGAAACTCATTTTCACAGTATTGGTGGCCTACTCTCGAGAAGTCATATAAAGGTATGTTTCATATTCATTCCCAAATGCATTAGGTAATTAACTAAATGCAAAGTTTTGACCTAAAATTACTCTATGGTGACAGCAGAGTAAAGAGATAGTCTTGTATGTATCTATGTACTTGAGGGTTACCGTAGATTCCAGGGGTTCCTATAATTTTTTTATGCATTTCATTATGTATATATTTTTGGTCTAGGCAAGTCTTTTACATAAAATGGGTAAAGCAGAATATAATACAATAAATTTGTCACTGCCCTTTTCCTTTCCCATGAATGTTTTAAGTAAATGTATAGTTTAAAAAATACTTTAAATAAAAAAAAAATCACCTGTTGTCTTTTAAATGTGACAAATAAAGTCCTACAATATTCCGAGTCAAATCACCATCAAAATTTATGTCTACTTGATAGTTGCCCGAACTGAGGTTGTTTTCGAAGTTGATTACCAGTTGCTCGCTTTGTTTTACTTCAGAAAACTTGGTTACAGGCACTTCTTTTCCATATTGAAACACTTTCACACTGTTTATGTTCAAAAACTTAGTATGCAGGTTTAAATAGTTCTTCTCATGTTTTACAATTACATCTATGACTACATTGCCTTTGAAAACTCCGGCACTGAGATCGGGCTTCAGCGCAAGCGTGTAGTGGACCGGTCGCACCAAAGGAGACAATCTTTTCGGAATAGAGTCTTCCATTTTTTCAAATTTAAAACAATGCGGTCGGTTGAAAGTTGTCGTTAAATTGTTGCATTTCACAGAATGAAGTATATTCTGTCGGCATGTAATGGCACGGTAGAAAAATAATGGTATCATGTAAAGTAAATAAGTTTTTCAGAAACTGTGTTCCAACACCACTACGCAACACAACACAGCAGCCTCTTATAACAATATTGTTGTTCTGAGCAAAGAGAACAAAAACTATAAGCACTATTTGTTCTAAGAGCTACCCATTTACTATAAACCACAAATTAGATAGTATGACCAAGGATATAAATATTAGTTTATTATGTACTCTCTAGTATGTATTTACTTTTGCAAAAGTAACTTCATGGTTTGGTTTGGTCAAAAACACAGCTGATTACAAATTAAACTACTATCAATTAATGACAATGACAGTGACATCTTTCTTTTTTTAAGATTTTTACGGTCCTGGGAACAAACGTTTTGGAGCCTATGTTCAGTTTCTATTCCATTTTCTTTTTAATCAAAGTATGGTGTAGTATTGTAGGTAGGTATAAATTAATAATTTGTCTAGATTTGAAACGTGTTACCTACTTACTTAGTCTGCGCGACATTTTTAAAATGTGAAATACCTACAAGATATTTAATGTACTGCTAGAAAATAAGGAAAAGAGAACCCGTTGATAATCCGCTAGACAACAACAAGTCAAACCAGTCACTTTTATCTAAACGTCAAAACATTCGTTATCCAGTGCTGCCCCCATTTGAAAGAAACTATTTGAAATGAAACAGAGATATTATGTAAAATTTTGACCAAGCCCTAGATAACCCGTCAATCTATTACGTATTTTATCAACTACCATGATCAACTACTATTTACAGTTTAAAGTAAGAACGTGAAGCTTTTCTACACACATTTGCGAAAAACGGCTACTTTTGGCTAATGTGTGTAGAAAAGCTTCACGTTCTCACTTTAAACTGTAAACAGAAGTTCACAAAATAGTTTGAAGGAATTTCTAGAGCTTGATCAAGAGTCAAGACGAAGTTATAATGATATCTCCGTTTTCTTTCAAATCATATTCATCATCGGAGCGTATTTTCTCGGTTGCATCCTCAACACTTCAGAGCGTTGGGTCCAACTATCTAACCAAGGAGATTTGACAAGGTTGCTGCTTTTTACACAGAGCGACTGCCGTTTGACCTCCGCAACCCAAAGGGTAGACCAGAAACAATCTTTGGGTAGTTTGATAATCAAACGCGAGATGGCGTTCGGGACCCACAGTTTCTTACCTTCCGAAACACGGAATCATCTTTCTTTTCGGATAATCAGGTGATTCAAATCTGCAATATCCTAACCAGACTGGAAACATCTTTTCACAGAGTATGTGTCTTCCCAGTGGGATTCGAACCTGTGGCCTCCGGGCCACAAGGCGAACGCCTTGACCACTGGACCAGTCAGGAGGCAGTTCTTTTCTCTCAAAGCGTTCCCTACCATTGCATTATCTATAAAAATCATTTGTGTTGTTTGGGAGCTCCCCGTAAATATTTAATTTATTCTGTATTTGTTGTTATAGCGGCAACAGAAATAGGTACATCGCATCTATGAAAATTTCAACTGTATAGCTATCATGGTTCGTAAGATACAGCCCGGTGACAGACATGCGGACAAACAGACGGACAGCGGAGTCTTAGAAATAGGGTCCCGTTTTTAGACTTTGGGTACGGAACCCTAAAAAGATCGTGTTGTACATAAACATACCTGTTGTTGTTTAATTAAGTAGGTACCTACTTACTTAGAATTTTTTAAAGTGCTTGCGTAGAATCCAACCAAGCCGTCCAGTCTCCCAGAAAAATCTATTTCCAAATCAAATATATTCTCCGGAATTTTTCTCCGAAGATGAACATTTAGCAGTTCTCTATTGTCATTACTTGAGTTTGTAGACGCTATGGGAACATTCCGCTTCATAACGTCTTTTAAAACCACGGAGTTTATTTTAAGTTTGTTAGAATGCAATGTTATGATGTCAGTTGGCTTCAATATTATTAGAGATATTGTAACTTTGCCGTCGAATGTTTTTGTTTGAAGATTCGGCCGAAGCGTCAGCTTGTAGTTCATGGGGACAATTTCCCGCGGAAGCCTGTAGTAGGTGTTCTGAAAAGCAATAGTTTTATATTATAATATAATTATTAAGATTAAGCATATTTTTTGTCATATCCTATGTAGGTTATAGGCAAGGAAAACCATCTCATTTAGGGGCACTGTTATACTTAGCCAATCCAGCCAAGAAGCAAATTGTTCACAATCCCTCATATAATAGCGCTGGCCTATAAACAAATCATTATATATCTACCCCTTAATGCATCCCTTTTCTTTCGGTAAACTTTACTTTGGTTTAGTTTTGAAAAGAGCGATTTTCCTTTCTTACCCAAAACTACTTATTAGCACTTCCAATGTATAAATGTTACCCACCTGCCATAGAGTACCTACTGTATATAATTACCACCTGCTAGTGTAGCGCAGCCATAAGTAATATACATTATAGCTGCCGTGTAAAGATGCACATTATAGGAAGATACATCTCATTACATCTTTTGCACACACACACATGTACACACAAACAAATAAAAAAAAATCCGGAATGTTTAAATTATACGACGAATTATTAACGACCTATATGGCCTAGTGGTCATCATGTCAGGCTGCCAATCCGAAGGTCCCGGGTTCGATCCCCGGTCAGGTCAAGACGAACAATGATCTTTTTCACATTGACCTGGGTCTTGGATGTTTATCTGTATAATAGTATCGTTGAATTAGTATCCCATAACACAAGTCTCGAACTTACTTTGGGGCTAGCTTAATCTGTGAGATTTGTCCGTCTATAGTTATATTTATTATCAGACGGAAAATTTTGTGATTATTTCAGGGAGTTCAATCAACGTTTTCCGAACTTCAGGTTCTAATTAAAGATTATATTTAGATTTACATTATAGCTGCCGTGTGTAAAAGCCTTTAGTCCAGTGTAACAGCCTAGAGAACGTATAACACCGTCCCCTGTGCATCTACTTTATACCTTCTACTGCGATCACCAGCCCCTGTGTGGTGAATTATACGGAAAGGGAAATACAATGTCCTTTTTAATTAAGTACAAATATTTTAAGGGGCGATTCAGTCCATCATTTTGAACAACTTTTCCCAATAAATGTATACAGAAATACGAAAAAAAATTTTAGGTTCTCATACAAATCGAAGTAGTCACGTGATATAGTTAGTATAAAAATTGCAAAAATAAATTGCGTATTCCGATAAACATTTATTGGGAAAAGTTGTTCAAAATGATGGACTAAATCACCCCTTAAAATATTTGTACTTAATTTAAAAGGACATTGTATATGTCTATGTAGGAAAATAACTAGATAAGTAAAGATTTTAAAATTGCGTATCCCCTGAGAAGGTATAATAAAAACCTACCCTCAGCCCTTTTGAAGCGGTATGCTGGCTTTGTCCAGGATTCTGGTTGCCATGTTGCTTAGTCAGATGTAGCTGGCCGCCCACTGTGATGGTCGAGATGAGAAGACACAGGCACAGTAAGCCTAAAAAGATGACCAACTTCCGGAGGCTAGCGTATCCAAAATTCTTCATCTAAAAAATAATTTGTTAGTTATATATTTAGAAAGGTATTTATTACCAAATGTAGAGATGGTACAAAAAGTTACTAGCTGAGGTTCGCTGCGTTGCCCTCGTGGTAATTATTTTTATAACGACCACGAATGATACGATGATTTATGATGATCAATTTTCGTATTCTATCATGAATAAAATCACAACTATTAATTTTATAGTAATAACAAAAAATATTTAAGATTCTCATAACGAGCCCTTATATGTGATATAGGTATGCCACAGTAAGGTTTGCAAAAATTTTTTTTAACTTCCTGATTTGACCCCAAAAATGACCCATTTTAGGGGTCAAATGTAGAATTAAAAAAAAAAACTTTGCATATCTGTATTTGTATGATTACACCATCCTACCAAATTTCATCTGATTTGGTCCAGAATAGATTCGGAGAAAATTGGCTGTGACAGACGGACGGATAGACAAACGCAGGAGTGATGCTATAAGGGTACCGTATTTTCATTTTGTACGGAACCCTAAAAATAAATTATTGACCTGGGTCTTGCTTGGATATTTATTAACTACTTACTTTAATGGCTAGCTCAATCAGTGTGATTTGTCCGTATATATTTATTATTATTAACTCGTATTTATACTTTCCTATGCCAAGATTCATTCCAATCCGTTTAGCCGTTTTGGTGTGAAATCAAAACAAACATACAAACACAACATATATCTATACATCTGAAACATCCATATAACTTTTCGCATTTATAATATAAGTAATAATATTAGGGTTATGTATGTTTTTAATGGCGTAGTGTTAATTGTAATAAATTAAATACATATACTCATAGATTTAGAACGATTTCTAGGTCTGTAAGCAAAGGCAACGCGCTTCTTTAGAATTTCAAGATACTATTCTGTATTCAGGTATATTACTACATAAATAAGTTGAACAAAAATGGCGGACTTCAAAGCTTTTTTGTAAAAATTCCCAGCATGTAGGTTGAACCAAAATGATGGTTATCGGCGCAGGTACCAGTAATACGGCGATGACTGCCATTTTGGTTGAGTTTACGTGTCGGGAATTTGTACAAAAATGCTTTGAAGTCCGCCATTTTTGTTCAACTTATTTGTGTCGCATTGTAGTCTTTTAAATTGGTAATTCTTTGTGAAAAAAATATAGGTAGGATGATGTGCAACGCAATTTTTGGAATAACCACGTGCAGCATTGCCATCGTCAAATTCTACGGACAGGTGTGTCGTCAGGTTTAACGGATTAAATTAAATAAGCCAAGCTAATACCTGTAGCAAATCCACAAGATTTATAACAATCGTATTTCTTCATAACAGTTTCATACAGATATAGGTATGAGAACTATGTATAGTACCTATAAGTTAAACTTTTCTCCGCTCAAATGTTTACGTTTTAGCTAGATATATATGTTATATGTAAGTTGAACCCCCTCCTGGCTACGACCTTGACTACTACTGTATATTTTTAGTACTATACGTACTATAATACACTCCAATTTCGATATAAAATCAAATTTGGTATCATTTTTAAGTAAATCAAGGTGGCTCTATTTATTTCTAATATTAATTTTTAATAATTTATTTTTATTAACTCAATTAAAGTTTACAGACGTGGAAAAGTACGCCTATGCGTTCTACTTTGGCATCGAATTTTGTTTTTTATACGACCGATAAATTATTGCGTGAATCGGAATGTTACTTTCTTATTTTAAGGCCACGATGTGATCTACTTTTGGTTAGATTTTTTGTCATTTTGTTTGCTTTGCTCTGCTTACTGCTTAAGAAGGGCACAGTAGTGGGTTTTGTAAATGACACCTACTTAATAATAAATTAAAGAAAAAAATTTAGATACTTGTCTACGTTTCATGGGTCCGATATCAAAGTCAGATTTATAGTAAACTCGCCACCCGATTTCTGTTTAATAATTTTTTAAAAACACTGTACATATAAAATAACAGTAACATAATTAATTTATTAAGTATATCACTAGATTCACACTGTCTTATTTCAGATGCTGTTTTTATTTATTTAAATAGATACTTTGATTGTCCAAATGATCTGTGAGCAACTTGTACCTAACTACTTCACATAAATTTCTATAGTAGGTAGGGTCACCGCGAATTGTAGTGTGAAAACACCACCTGTCCCAGTTCAGAAAATTTGCACACATGAAATATGTACAAGTAGTCCTAGAGGAAGAGGTTAAACGACAAAGGCTTTTTTTTTTGTTTTCATATTAAAACTGAAATAAAATTGTAAAGTTAAACAATTTCTATTAGTAAGAAAGTTGCTATCAGTATTAGAGGTGGTAGAGGAATACGTTAGGATGATGAGGAAGGAATTTGTAAAGAAGTTTTCATCATTCAAGCTCTAAAAAGGGGTTGTATTTAACTCAAAATCGGTTTGTAAGTTCGATTTACATGCTTACTATGCTTAGAGAGGTACGAAATTTGAAAATCGAAGGCGGCCAGGCGGCCGCTACATAAGGATACGTATATAATATGCATCACTTGAGTTTTTTTTAAACAAGCGCACTGGCCGCCTATGAGTGACTGAATACCTACATGGTAATGGCTGAATACATCAAGAGCGCAAGGCATAAAAAAAACGAGTTGGCGCGCTTTTTCTTGTTGAACCAAATCTTTGTTGCAGAATATATGTACTTTTATGAATGAATCGGTAAAAATAGAGGCAGAGGCAGTCAAGGAAAACTTATTATCTCCGATTTCAAAGGAATTTTCATTGAATAGGGAATATGCACGTATTTTTTTTATTTGTTTAATAAAATCCTTATTTACCACAGTAAACAAATATGAAAGAATTTATAAAATATCTTAATCAGCGACAGACATGTGATACTTTAAAGTTTCAATTAGAAAGAGAAGTCCGATATGGACTGGTGACGTCAAAGTCCACATCGTCTATACATTTTTCATAGAAAATGGCGTTTTTGCGAATGAGATAGACATATTTTCGTAAAATTATTATATCTCGTTCGTTTTTTAACCAATTCTTATTTTGTTTTCACTGTTCGTAATTTACTTTTGAATATTTATGGAAAAACTGGTTAGATAACAAATATTTTTTTCATGCATATACCCTTAGATATTTCTTAAACAAGTAAATTGTTATAACAATTTTTCACAATTTCCTCGCTTTTATAATAAAAAGAAGAGTGTTCAACTCGAGTGCAAGTGATCAATAACACCCTCGAACTATGAGCTCCCTCGCTCGTTTCGCTCAATATCTCGTGTGTAATTGATCACTTACAACCCTTGTTAAACAATCTACTATAAAAATTTAATTCAGAAGTTTGGCGTGCGCTTGTCGTTTGAACGCGCCCTTTTTATAACTTTATCTACACCCATGCCATAAACACGATCGTGGCAAAATGCGAGTAGGACAAAAACCTTACTGATACGAAATTCGAAGCACCCTAGATGGGTGCCTTGAACGCATTTTGTATCACAAATCCTAAATCCTCTATAAAAGTTTCTGAAACAGTTAGATCATTGCCAACATTAAAACAACCAGTATCACACTAACCATAATATCATCAAAACAAGTGTTATAATGTTGTACTTTTAATTATGCAACGCGAACTCTATCCCTTCCTTACTAATCCAACAGTTGGCTCTTAGGCAATATGCCTGGGCTCTGTCTGCCCCGCGATGGACAGGGACGAGGTATTGTACTTAAAAATACAAATTGGCTTTTGTTACATACGATTTTTTCATAAGAAGATCATCCAGATAAATTGTAAGAAAATTATTGTGAACTACTCTAATATTCAATTTTGTTCATGGTATCTTTATGATATTAAAAAAACAGAACATTTTCATGAACGTGCATTTGACTACCATAGTTTCGTACCTAATTGAAAAAAAAGGACCTAAAGGTTATTCGAATTCACGTCGTATCCCTCCAACTTTTGTTCTATCTTAGTATAATTTGCATTTTAATAATTGTGTATAAATTTACATAGAATAGAGTTCTTACAACATTGTACTTACCCTATGGTTTCAGAACCTCATACAGAGGATTTATATCATAGGTGTAGATAAAATCTTGTATGCAACTGTCATAATTAGGTATTAAAACACTAATGTGATACTATTATCACACTCGACTTCGCTTCGTGTGATAAATCCGCATTCGTGTTATATCCCTTATTATACGACAGTTGCATAAATAACTATTAAAATTCCCAAAGTTTAATAGGAACAGGTTAAGTAGGTATTTAAAGTTCTTATACCTTTATCTAATTTACGATACAAAGTAACTAGATAAGTAGTAGGTATACCGTTTTCAAACTCACCTCCAGAGTGACCCCGCTTGCCTCACGACGTGATGTGAGAAACAAATGTGAAATTGAGTGATTTCTCCGACCTTCGCATTCGTCCTTTATCTTTCCTTCACTTTATCATTTATGTAGGTAATTAGATATACATGTTATATGTAACTAACTGAACGTCTAGCAGCAGCTAGTTTATCCGTTAGCAATCAAAACTGGACTGCAAGCGCGGTCGATTAATAGACTTTTGATTTGACATAGTTTCTCTCGGCTAGACATAAATTTCGTATGAACAGATGTGACGCTTCACCAGTGAGCCGAGTTCCGACGAGCTCTGGAGGAGCTTGGGCCGTGACTATGCTTTGTTATTATTAGGTTGGTAAGCTTTTCAGCCACGGCTCCATGGGGACCTGATCCTTTGAGGCGTTCATGGGGCCAAAGCCAACATGAAGAGGCCTTTTAGTAAGTACCTTTTTATCTAAAAAGTGAAATGGCTGCATCTATGGAGGTCTATCCTTTAATGTACCATTGAGATGCACTAACAGACAGTCCTCCACAGCTGCCGAATTATTGCCAGGGAGGGATTTACTTGGTTTGGGCTTTATGGATGGGATGTTAGTGGACCGGATAACTGGGTTATGGAGTGAGATACGGACATCTACCTAAAAATCTCTCACAACAACAATTTTAGCCTGGTAGATGGTGACTCGCTGCTCGCTGGCTACACTGCCTGTGGGCACTCTAACTAGCCACGAAAATGCGGCCAGGGCGCAACACAATGTGAGCAGCTGAGGATGTCGAGAGGTGCGGCTCCGGTTTCACCATCACGGGGCTTACCCCCGAGAGCGGGTTTCCCCGTTATTACGCCATTACGTGCAATACACTTCCACCCTGGAGTGTATGTTCTGCTCTTGCGACTCCACTCTGGCCGGCCGGTTAAGGCAAGACAGAGACGGGGGTGTGTAACTGTGTGTATGTGTGTGTGTAAGCGCATGTGTGTATGGTACCAGGTACGTGGTGTCGCCACTCACCATCAGCTCGCCACAAGCTGCCCTGCGTTGACTGACTGCACTGGGAATCCAGTGGGCGATGGGGTCGTCACGTCCCGTAGCATTATTTTTGGCAACCCTGAGTATGAATAAAATGGAACAAATAATTTTCTTAGAAACAAAATACTTTAGTTAAAAATGATTAAAGAAATCCTCGATTTCTATATTCAATATTAAACCCATGATTCGCACTAGGATGTGTCCCTCGTCCTGTGCCCGCAAACTCACGTAGGTATGTACCTAAGTACTCTAAAGTCTTAAGTAGGAATAGGTAGTAGTAATACGAAAAGGAACGAAGTAAGTTAAGTAATACTTTATTGTACACAGAAAAAAAAACAATAATTAAAAAATTAACACAGACAAGACATTTAAATGTACAACGGGCGGTCTTATCGTTCGTAGTATGTTATGTACTATAATTATTATAACGCAACAATTTATTTAATAATGACATTGCACTGCACACGATCTATTCTAAGCAAAAAACATCACATGCATCTTGTCAAGCATTGCAATGGGACGAGAGGGAGTTAGACATTTTCTAACTAAAACTCAATTATCAATTGTAAGCGGTTGTGACCACAATACTGACCTAGAATACCTCGAAATCTGCGGTTTTCATTGATGATAGTCGTTAATCTACATATGTCTCAAATAGCTAGTTAGAATCTTACACAAATTTACGCAATATTTTTGCAATGCCTGCACATGGCGTATTTTCTCTCTCTGCAGCCCTAACTTTGTGTCTTGCTTACCAACTTGTTAGCGGACAACTAGAATATTTTGCACCAAGTGTACTGTACATGTAACTTTTTAATTATATTTATTCTATGATCTGAGAGAAAATAAATAATTTGGTTCACTTTCATCAGTCACCCCGATACTTAAACCTAACTTATAAAAACAGCCAAGTGCGAGTCGGACTCGCCTATGAAGGGTTCCGCAGCAAGTAACATAATATAAAAGTTCTTGTAGTTCGTATCTCTCACGCAAACTATTCAGTTTAAAAAAAATCATATTAGAAACCTCAATATCATTTTTGAAGGCATATCCATAGATATCGAACACGTATGGACTTGATGAAAAAAAAAAAAAATTGAGCTTCCGTTCTAAGTATGTGGAACCCCAAAATTTATTGTTTTTTTTTTCTATTTTTGTGTAAAAATCTTAATGCCGTGCACAGAATACTTCTAAGTACTAACCAAGTTTCAACAGTATAATTCTTATAGTTTCGGAAAAAAGTGGCTGTGACATACGGACAGACATGACGAATCCATATGGGTTCCGTTTTTTGCCATTTGGCTACGGAACCCTAAAAATAATGTAAATAAATCTAATTCAAATAAAACGGATATACTTATCTCTTGTAGTTGCAGTTTTTATTTTGTAGCTAGGGTGACCACTTAACATCGTAGGATAACTTCCATTTTTCAAAGATTTAAACATTTATTTTTTAATAAATAGGGGTGATGACAGGGTTAGAAAAGTATAATTGTAATTAGTCCGTCATTTGAGGAGCTCGGTGGCCCGGCGGGAGTGCGCATTACTAGCGCATTCGCAAGTTAAGCGACACCGGGCGTGGTCCGCACTTGAATGGGTGAACTCAAGTGGCACAAAAAATTCTCGATCTCCTCCGTGCTTTGGAAGGAGTCATACATATGAGCCGTTGGTCCCGGCTGTCATCATTATATGGTGGCAGTCGTCAAGCTATGTCAGATGCTTTTAGGCAGCCTGAAAAATCTGACACCAGTATTGGCCACTTACATACACGAAAAAAAAGGCCGTCATTTAAATCCAAAAATAATGGACCCATATTTTTCAGTTTGCCAAAAAAAGTAAAAATTCACAAAGATACAAAGCGTCAAAGTTCCGGATTGGTGGTTTGCGACGTCATCTCTATGTAAAAATCGTACTTATCCGTGATGTCATGCGAAATATCAATGCGCTGTATCTTTGTTATTTTTTGTTTCTCACAGAAAAGACAAAATTGGTCTATAATATTTTTTAATAATCTAACCGATGGGCTAAAAACATTTTTCTATTCTTCATGCCTATTATGAGTCATAATCACAACATATTACATTATCTTATTATTATTATTTTGCTGTCGGTCCATGCCAAAAAATAATATCCCTTTATCTCTGCACCATGCAATAAAACACTGGGTTAATGTGGTTCACATTGACGTATAGAGAACATCCATAATTTTACTAAACAGCACACTAATTGACGACATTTCAAAAATTTTATATTCATATTTTATATTTTTTCCTCAAAAAACTTAAAAAAAAGGACATACAAATTTTTTCATTTTCATTTCTTTTCAACATTCTCCTAAAATATAATTGTTTAAAATCTCTCCATTCTAAAAGAGCGTAAGTACAAGAGTTAGGATGTAACGAGTTTACATCTTTGCCATACTTTATAATTTAAAAATAAAACTTTTACTGACGTCTATAGAGTTGTGTTTTGTAGCAGTGAGATATCGATATCGATAGTATTATGAATTACCAAAAGTAAAATTAAAGAAGTAGATATAATCTTAGTATTTTTATCTAAAAATTAACTAACAAAAACTTACGTACCGTAAAAGGTTACTTGGATTAATTTAAAAATTCAAACGCTTCTATCTCAGCAGACGAATTGTTATGTGGAAAACAAATGGCATAAAAAATTACGCTTGTAATATTCTGGATTGTTTTTGGATAACCCACGTTTTTAACGGATTCTCATAGTCGCTCCTTACAGGAATAGAACACAAATAAAAAATGTTTAATTTTTTACTTTGTAACAGCGTTTTGACGTTGATTGAGGCGAATTTGACTGAAAATAAAAACAAGGGCTCCGGCATACCCGCGTTGTGGAAAGATGGCGGCATACCAGGATTCACAAATTAGACAGAATATATCTAAATGGCTTTTTCAAAAATATAAATTAATATACGTTCAGTTTGGAAGATTTAATTAACAAACCAAAAAAAAGCTATCATAAATGTGCTATCAAAATTGTGTTTTGAAAGTCTTTAGTTTTTAAGACCTTGATGTCAATATTATTTTTATTTAACCTGAAATATCAATCATATAAAGGAAATATTATCATTTCGTCACCAAACTATGTAAACATTTGAATGCATGTGTATTTTTTCCAATCCTAATTCTATTATACTGAAAGAACAATCGATATTAGATGGTCTTCCTATCGAACTGATACTTCTATAGAACAACACTACTATCATCTCTCTCTCTCTCACTCGTGACGTCAGTTGTCAGATTGACGCATGTGTCAATTGACAGCTGACAGTTTGTACATTATTTTTCACTTTTAGATGTTCAAGCAAAGGCGTAACCTGTTAAAAGCCTATATCCTTGTACTTTTGAGGTTTTTTTCATTTATCTCTAAAAAAAATTTAAATGTTCGGAATCGCCAAATCTCGAAATGATTTTCGAATTTTCATACCTTTTTGAAAATGAATTGTTGTCAATTGTGACATATATTACACAGTTAAAAGTTGCCATTTTATGAAAATCATACACAGTGTTTACTTTTTTAATGCGACCTAGACCTAAGACATCTACGACGCCTACGTCCGACTATCTGGCTGCTGGTCTGCCTACGCTTCGCCTTCCTGTGCGCGGGTTCGCCAATACAGAACTCTAAGGCTCTATCGAACATCATCCCTGCGGCAGATGGTGTCCAGCCCATTGTCATTTCAAATGTGCAATTCGTTAATCGATACAATACAATACAAATACTTTTTATTGCACCATAAAAAAAGGATATACAAAAACTTATCGCATAGCAATCTCTTCCAGTCAACCTTTGTGTAGAGGGAGAAGTGAATATTTAAGAGATAGGCGGTGCAGTATGTCAGATTTACTGTAAATAGATACAATATAGAACCTGCCACAATATATATAAATAAATGCAAATACATGCATGCCTATGAATTAATAGACGTACAAACATATAGTATATATTATAATTATAATGAAATATGAGCATAATGCGAAAGAATCCACTATAAATAGTTGGACAGATAGTGAGCTTTTAACTGAGTTTTGAAACTGCAAAAAGTTTTAGCGCTACGGATATTTAGAGGCAAAAGGTTTCACAGTCGAACAGCTTGAATGGAGAAGGACTTAGAGTAGTATGTGGAAGAGTGGAGAGGGACTTCAAGGCGGAGATTGTAGAAGCTGCATAAGTTACGATTTGAGACATCAGTTAGAAACATGAATCGCTCTTTTAGATATCTGGGAGAAAAAGGTATAAATAATATGGAGTATAGAAGGGAGAGGATGTGACACCGATATCTGTGACTTTTGTGCGTTGACGAATTATGTTGCTTAGTATTCGATCTCGCAGGGTGATACCGAGCATTTTACTGGCTCGTTGGGCGGCTTTTAGATGGTATACTGTCCCGACAGTTAAGGTCCACGTTTCACAAACATTAGTCATTACGAAGTACACACTAGTCAAACAATCACATCTTCAAACTTTGGGGCTTCTTAAATCGTAAGACGTCTTTGAGTTGCGTCTGTATGCGTCTGTAGTTTTTAATTACGTTTATCAATTTGGTCACCCTATTGGGCATACGACAGAATCTATCATCGAGCGCGGTCAAGCGTCAAGCACTTTGATCAATCTATTATGAAGTTAGTTGTCCTCTCTCTTATACCTATCTAATCTTTTTAAGTTATTACCTTTGCCTACTTTTACTACGCCTTATTTTGTGTGGCAACTAGCCACACAAAATAAAGGCACGTTACACATTCCGAGACTCTCAGCCAGACACAATGGAAATACCAATTATATAACGTCCACAGCCGTAAGGGTCCCTAACCGTCTTACTATAAAACCCAGACTAACTTTGTTACTAGGTTTAAACCATTATCTGACCAAATCAAGTTCACATCAAGTAATATCACACTATCTCACCTGTCAATGTCAACTTCATTTTGGGCGGATAATGGTTTATACCTAGTAACAAAGTTAGTCTGGGTTTTATAATAAGATGGTAAATGTCTATGTAGACGGCTCACGTAGAGGCTCTCTTCTCTCATCTCAGAGGTAATGGAATTGTGAAATAAAAAAATCAAAGACTAGTAATAAATATTTTTAATAATTTATCCACAATTTCAAACAAATTAGGTACTTAAAACTAAAAACATCTTATTTGGTATACATTAAGGCAAGCTTGCTGTTGGTCAGTTACAAATATAAACAAGCCTAGCAACTTTTACCTAGTTTTAAATGTAAGTTGGATTGTATATTAATTAAAAAGGCCGAAAATCTGCGATTTGCAATGAGGATGCAACCGGGAACGCACTAACAATAAGATGATGAAGAGTTAAACAAGATTGTGTTATTGCCGAAATTTTAATTTAAGTACCTGACTCCTGAGATTCTGAGCAAACGAATATGCTGGACATTGCTGGATGAAAACATGGAGAAAACGAGGTTTTACAAATATAATCTAACTAAGATCAAGTTTTTGAGCCTACATACCAATTTAATCGAAATGGCTTTTCTGAGATCCTAATTCTATTACAAGAAATGAAAAAAATAAAATAAATAAGATATATTTACAATAATTTAATTATAGATATAATCTATCTTAAAGATTAATTTCTATTTTAAGGGGATACCTGAATTTTCCGGGGTCCAGTGCTGCCCCCATTTGAAATAAATCATTTGATAGGAAACGGAGATGTCATTGAAAATTTTGTCTTGACCAGGCACTAGATAACCTTTCAAACTATTGTATGAACTTCTGTTTACAGTTTAAAGTGAGAACGTAAAGCTTTTCCACGCACAATTGCGAAAAACGGCCACTTTTGGTGTATGTGCGTAGAAAAGCTTCACGTTCTTACTTTAAACTGTAAACAGTAGTTCATATAGTAGTTCAAAGGGTTATCTAGTGCCTGGTCAAGATAAAATATTAAATGGTGCATCACTGGACCCCGGAAAATTTAGGTATCCCCTTAAGTAGACTTATTGAAGTTAGGTAAAATAGGGCATACCTATTACTTAAAAAAGTACAAGTTCCAAAGTTGAGCATTCAATTTATCGTTAAGTAGTTTAATTACTGACTTAGTTTGTTAGATTTAACAAATCTATACTTTTAGCGCGTTCAATGCATTCTAAATGCAAAAACAACTAAAACCGACCTACAAAAGCCAAAAAGTAGTGTTTTACGCGCCCTACGCGTCAGGCAAACTCAGATTTGTGTATATGTTATGAACAAAGTGATAATAAATGTTCTAGTATCGTCACTTAGTCAATAGTCAACGGATTTTTTTTTGATGAACCTTTATGTGAATCCCCAACGTGTGTAGTGAACCTGTATTATCAAATTGCCCGAAAACCACATGTCAACAATAATGATGGCAAGGCAATGCGATAAATAAGGAAGTTCAATATAAATAATTACTTAGCCCAAAGTAGCTTGTCATTATTCATAATGCTCGGGCATTATGAAATATATCCCGATTTATTACTTGGTCCATAACATAGAGGTTATACTCGTACACTTACAACGGGTGAGGATAAAGAAAGTCATAAAACCTCTCCTGGTTCTGGTGGCTAGTTTCTGTATTCCTGGTTCTGGTGGCTAGTTTCTGTATTCCTGGTTCTGGTGGCTAGTTTATATCTGAGACATTCCTCCTTTTATCGCTCTCGGTGTTTTCTTGAATCTTATATCTATTTGCAACAGTTAAGTCAATAAGGGTGACGACAGGGTTAGAAAAGTAAGTATAATTGTAATTTGTTCGTCTTTTAGATTATCCAAAAATAATGGACCAATATTTTTCAGTTTTGTTTTTTTTTACAATATATTGGTTTAGGCATTTGTCCTCAATCTCACCTGATGGTAAGCGACGATGAAGACTAGGATGAAGCATGCCTATCCAAAAGATACCTATTCAATCTACTTTTGAATGTCCCGGGGCTGTACTTCTCTGGGAATATAGACGCAGGCAGTTCATTCCACACCTTAGCTACTCGAACCAAAAAGGAATTGTCGAAGCGTTTAGTTCGAGACTTAGGTTTGCCAAAAAAGTAAAAAATCTTAAAGATACGAACCATCAAAGTTCCGGAGTGGGGGCTGGCCACGTCACCTCTATGTAAAAATTGTGCGTAGCCGTGACGTCATGCGAGTTTTCAATGCGCTGTATCTTTGTCATTTTTTATTTCTCAGAGAAAAGAAAAAATACGTCTACAATATTTTTCAATAATCTAACCGTTGGGTTAAAAATATTTTTCCATTCGTCATGTGGTTCATGCCTATTGTGGATAATAGCATTACAATGCTCGGAACGATAAATATGTCGATACAATGTGTGTCCTTTATTTTAAAAACTTAACTGCCTCATGCTTAAACCCGAAACTCCCCCCAAACTACACAAACCATTTTGATAAAAATTCTATGGGACCACCTGGAAAGTATAGCTACCCTTTTAAACAAAAAAAGAATTTTCCATATCGGACCAGGCTTCTTCGAATAATCGGTGAATATAAATGAAAAGACCGTGTGGTTTCCGGCAGCGTAGAATAGGGCCACTCCAAGTCCTCCCGTGGATGTCGTAGAAGGCTACTTAGGGAATACAAGCTAAACAAAGCTTATAAACATCAATGAGACCTCTCCAACCCGTCTGGCCAGCGAGGAGAGTGTAGGCCAAGTCCTCTGGCTGCTCTGGCTAAGTATGGCTCTGGTAATACAGAGAGGTTGTGAGCGTGCTCCTGCAGTGGAGACAAAAAGATCTGATGATGATGATGATGATAAATAAAAAAACGATCTCGAAGAATTAATAACCTCTTCCTTTTTGGAAGTCGGTTATAAATATGAGACCAGATCGCAGCACAGTAATCAGTTAAACTTTTGGTCTATCAAATGTATCCAATACCAGCAGCTTATATTGAACCTGACGTCACCATGCTGTCATCTGGTGAATATTTTTGAAAACCTATACCGTCTTATTATAAAACCAAGATTAACTTTGTTACTAGGTTTAAACCATTATCCGACCAAATCAAGTTGACATCTAGTAATATCACACTATCTTACCTGTCAATGTCAACTTCATTTTGGGCGGATAATGGTTTAAACCTAGTAACAAAGTTAGTCTGGGTTTTATAATAAGACGGATAATGTTCTTTATTTGAATATCCTAATGGTTGATATAAGCTCCGTACTCGTACATTTCATTTCCCTGGTACCCGTAATGCACTTGGGCCATCTCCGAGTCGCGTCCTTTGACGATGTTGTGATTCCGGAAGGCGTTAAGGACGACGAAGGCTAGGGCCAGCTTGCCAATCATCATGGCCTTGAACAGCATGAACTTGAGCATGCTGAGGAACATGGGAACGATCGCCGACTGGATGAGGAACGGCATGATGAACAGGGGCAGGATGCGCTCCATCAGCTTCTTCTGTTTGCCTCTACCTGTAATGTAAACAAGATATAGTTTATATTTGTAAGGTAACAAGTTTATTTGGAAGCAAATCAAAATGAACAAAACTTCCACTTTCCATAGTTTCATTTATACGTATAAGTATTTAGTAAGATATCGTACACGCCATCTAGTGATGAGGATTTGTAGAGATGGTGGCGCTATCTACTGCTTCTCAATACAATTAACTTGAGTGACATTGGAATGAAAACCTGGATAGCGCCATCTAGATATAAACCATGGTTTAGTTTGTGATAAAGAGTTGATACTTTTTTAAGTGCTGGATTGATTTTTATCAAACATAGCTAAGAACCACAGCACGGAAATTTGCTTTAAAAAAAATACATCGAAATCCTTGCATCCGTTTGAGAGCTACGATGCCACAGACAGGCAGACACACGTTAGCGTCAAGCACCCATTTTTTTGTCGATAAGTGCAAATCAAAAAATTTTTTTTTGCTCTTAGGTGCAAAGCTTGTATAGCGAAAAAGATTTGTCAGGATCGCAGCAAAAGTGAAGGTCCATAGTTTCCGCCTACCCCTGTGCGTGAACAGAAACAGGCGTGATAATATGTAATATTATGGTATAATACATATCATCACGCCTTATATCATCATATTATTAGTATAGTGTCGATATAGGTACGTCGCCCACGTTTCCGTGTGGACTCAAAATAAATATTTCATACGTTTTAATCATACTAGACACCATATTGTATTTCATCGTGTATTACCTAACAATCTTTGGAAACCAGACGTAAACAACAGGACCTTATTAACATGCACAACATAATCCATTTCAAGATTGATTCTTCGACACTGTTATCCCTTCTCAATTTCAACACTAAAAAGCCCTCTCGAGGTCGTCTGACGGTATTTTTATTGGCTGTCTACAAAAATAACACCTCATATTATAACCCAATTGTTCGGATGTGTCGTTTGTACAACGAGCTTTGCTTGGCTAATGACTCAATTGACATTTATGCGGTTACCCGCACTAATACTTTTAAAAATTACATCAAACATACCCTCCACTGACCTTTTTGACCTTTTTTCATAATAAATTTTACATAAATATGGCTCAATTTCAGTTATCATAATTCTAAACAATTTAAGTAACACCAATTGTTAAATACTTGCTGTAACGTATATAATGTAACCTTTTAATAAGCAATGTAAGTCAGTATCTTGAGCTTAACAATGTTTACATTGCCTGTCATGCTGTGTGTGCACGTTTTTTGGGTCTCAGTCTAGAGCAAAGTGTCTGTACATTTTTAGATTTATACAAAAGTGATTATGACCTGTTGTGTATGCCTTAATAAACAATAAACAATCAGTTATAGCATTTAATTACAAGTTTCATTAGTCAATGTATAAGCATCTTTCTCGCCAAGACGCCAAGATTTTCAATCTATTGAACAAGACCTATCATAAGTAGGTCAGGCAGATAGTTTTTAACCGACTACCAAATAGAAGGATCAATTATTCGTCAGCTTTTTTTTATATATTCACCGATTATTCACAGACGCCTGGACTGATTTGAAAAAATCTTCTTTTGTTTGTAAGGGTATACTTGTCAGGTGGTCCCATAATTTTTTATCAAAATCGGTTTTGTAGTTTGGGGGAGTTCGGTTTTTAGTTTTGAAAAATTATAACATTGTTCCTACCTTTCAAGTAATGACTGTAATCATAGTCGATTTCAATTAGTCTTACCTATCCCTTTTTCCATCTTCACGCCTTCTAATGTGGCCTTGGGTTTTTTTAACGGCCTCTGTTTGCTCCATTAGGAATAAAGACGTGGTATGTGTGTGTGTCGCTCGCATAACTCGCAAAGATATAATCTGCGGTAATATAGACTATAAAAAGACGTCAGCGAGTTTCACAGTGTTTATTTTTATTTACTTTGTTTATTTGTAGTGATGTGTAATGCGTCAGTTTTTATCTCGAGAAAGTGGAGAGATTGGCGCGGACAATCAGAGCAGACACCACGGCCCCGACTATTAAACCGACTAACCGGGTATATACGGGAAAGTGAATGTACAACCGGTCCACACCATAGGAATATTGATCACCGCATTGCTAAAGGACTATCCATTTTCGTTATCGTTTCTTGTTCTGCAAGGAAGATACCTAATCTTATAAGTGACTAGCTTTTGCTCACGGCTTCGCTCGCGTAGGGGTGTAATTTATCAAAATCCTTTCTTATGGGATGCCTACGTCATAGTAGCTTTATGCATGCAAAGTTTCATACAAACTTTCATCCCCTATTTTATCCCCTTGGGGGTAGAATTGATCAAAATCCTTTCTTAGCGGATGCCTACATCATAACATCTACCTGCATGCCAAATTTCAGCCCGATCCGTCCCGTCGATTTTGGGCTGTGCGTTGATAGATCACTAGTCAGTCAGTCAGTCACCTTTGAGTTATATATATTTAGATAATAGATAGATAATTCAAAGATTCAAATGTTTATACAGTAATTAGACCTTTACAGGCACTTTTACTTTAATTACTTAACAGGCACTTTAATTGTATAAGGTTGAAGTTTTTGGAGAAAATGCTGCAGTACAGTTTGTTACCGCTTCTTCTGTACTTGCGCTTAGGAGGCGGCAGTAAACTTAGTTGTAAGTAAATAATCTGACGTCAACAACTAGCTATTAAGAAATAGGATGAAAAAAGAATGACAATTATCAAGTGATACAAATATCCAAAGACAAATAAATGATTTTTGACTTTTTGAAAAAAAAATATAGAAAGTACACCAACGGCTATCGATGGACTTAAATATAGCCAGCCAAATTAAACGGTTCCTAAAGTAAAGTCATATTTCATTTAATTTTTTCTTATCGAGTAGGTATGTAAATAGATAACACTGCTGGGCCCGTACGGGTACGGCGACAAGCATTTATCCTTGAAATTTGCCGCATTTCGCGTAATTTACCTTAGCAAAGATAATATCATTACTAACGTAACAGATAACCAACGCCATAGAAACTATAGGAGGGCCCGAAAGTAGGCTAACTGGAGTTGCGAGTAGGCACACAGAGATGG
This sequence comes from Acrobasis suavella, assembly GCA_943193695.1. Classification (NCBI taxonomy): domain Eukaryota; kingdom Metazoa; phylum Arthropoda; class Insecta; order Lepidoptera; family Pyralidae; genus Acrobasis; species Acrobasis suavella. The sequence goes on from OW971941.1 coordinate 21,501,971, forward strand.
CAGCACACACGACTAGCAAAAAGTGACAAAGAAATTTTTGAATATGCTTTAAAAATATTTATTGCATTTCATATAATTCACATTTAATAAATTATATTATTACTTTATTAAAATAACAATAACAAATAGCTATAGCGCCATCTAGTGACAAGGAAGAGAAATAATTATGTTAATAAGGCGATGGGTAGGCTGACCTTAGTAAACATAGATAAAATTGAGCAAGTGTTAGATTTTACGTCGCTGTATTGTCATGATGCGACCACAAGCGGTAGAACCTGATACTAAAGATGAATAATATATATTCCCTTTAGGGTCAGCGCAGACCGAGAGGAGCGCAGCGGAAAGGATTTTTTTATGACACTCGAAAATAAACTTTAGTCTATTGGTTTAAAGTACAAGACGCGAGCGAGCTTTGGTATACTCACGTGGCCTCGAGACCGCTCGAGCATTTTGTCATTTTAAACATTTATGCACTTTCGGCTATGGTAATATACTGATATAGTCCTATTTTCAATTGAGTCAGTGATTAGCTCGAGCATTGTTCCTTTCGCTCTGTGCTGACACTTATTCACAAACGGTAATGCGGCGCCGACCGCGATCCTGCGCGTGCGGCGCGTACTGATTGTGATCATATGACAGGTGTGCCGTCAAATAGATATAGGTACCTAGACAACCTGTATAAATCCATCATACCAATCCAACCATTAAGACATGTTTCAGGAACATAAACCTTCCCGCAGACTAACTTTGGGACTAGGTTTAAATCATTATCCGCCCAAAATGAAGTTGACATTGACAGGTGAGATAGTGTGATATTACTAGATGTCAAATTGATTTGGTCGGATAATGGTTTAAACCTAGTTACAAATTTAGTCTGGGTTTTATAATAATACGGATTTTATATTCCCAATTAATTTAAAAAATTATTTCATGTAAGTTTTTTTTCTTTTCTCTATCTTTTATTCATCTTTTTAGTCAGCACAGTATGCCAAAGTTCAGTTGGTTAATAATGTTAATTTTTTGTTGTAAATAAATAACATGTCTTTGTATAAAAAAGGAGAGAAATGACTTGCATCTCGCATGGCTTGCTTGCAATACCTAAGTGCGAGAAAGTGAATGGTAAAATAATAAATAACTATGTCTATTGAATTTGAATCGACTGCACGGCTGGCCGGAAGCCGGCAACCACTGTGTGTGTGTGTCAGGTTTTTATTTTTATATGTTAGTCACAAGCGGTGGCCGTGATAATAAATTGTCTTTTAGTTTATTTAGTAGAAAAATACTGTTATTTTCATTATTCCAAACAGACACTTCAATTAGTATTATGTAATTATTGATAGTGAAGCGTGAATAGATTTGAGCCGCTACACCAAAATACGAGTAATTTGGGACTTGGTACTAAAGGCTTTCAAATAGAAAATAATCATGAAAATCGGTTCACAAGTTCTGAAGATATCGCGTAACATACAAACAAATGTAAATAAAAAAAGACATACAGGTTGAATTGATAACCTTCTCCTATTTATGCAGCTGTGCGGGGTTTAATAATAATAAATAAATAAATAATAAATATATAGGGACAAATAACACTGATTGAGCTAGCTCCAAAGTAAGTTCGAGACTTGTGTTATGGGATACTAACTCAGCGATATAACATATACATAAACATCCAAGACCCAGAACAATTTGAAAAAGGCCATTTTCCAACTTGCCCTGACCGGGGATCGAACCCGGAACCCCTGGGTTGCGGACTAGCATGGTGACCGCTACGCTACGGAGGTCGTCAAAAATATAAGTTGTAGCGAAAAGACCGTGTGAGGAATGCTCACATTCTCTGCGGTCTTCATAATTGTGCCATAGCAAACAAACTTTATTTGCTTCATGTAGCTATGCCTGGATCTTCCTGGTCGTCTTTTTCCTTTTATCTTCCCTTTAATGATGTTTTTTTTTTTTATGAAATCATCTTTCCTTTCTTTAATAAAGGGGTGAACGTCGTGTCGTTCAGCCAAGTAAAACGGCTGGCGGACGAGAGAAACAAATGAAGGAAAATTCATACTCCATCGACAAGAGCATAGATATATATATATATATATATATATATATAGCATGTGTGCTATATATATAGCACGCAAACTGTGAAGACCTCCGTGGCATTATGGTAATCACATTATTCCGCCTCACTCAAGGTTCGAAATACCATGTTCATTGTGACAATGGGCCATGAGAATGGGCATGAAGATGGAAAAAGGGAATAAGGGTAGCCAGCCGCATCGCTTATTCCCACGTTCGATTTTTATGACCTCTGCAGAAAACGAAGCATGATAAGAAAAGGTTTAGAACATAGTTAACTTCATTCCATATCTAATTATATTAATCTTAATGGTCAGGTGTTTTTTGTGTTTTAACTCACACGCTGATAAATTGTTTGAAGTACGCAGGCATTTAACGTTCCAGTTTAATTTAAAATCCACGATACACGAGCGCAAAGCGAGCGAAACTTTCACAAAGAATACTAAAGTATCATCAATGGCGGATCCAGGATTTCAATTGAGGAAGGGATCTACACGTTAGTTACGTTATAATTGAACAAAAAATTAGAAGCACAGACACAGACTTAGAACTTTTATTTGGGTAAGGACTGACGTCATACCTACTATTCAACTTCAAGTTTTGATTTAAAATACCTATCTTGTGAACTCGTAAATATGTTCAAATTAACATGATTATTTTTCATCTCGTCTACTTGAAAAACTATGTTTTCATCCCAAAACATTTGGAGCTAAAGTTACTGCTAATTCTCTCAGGACTGTAAAGTGAAAATCTTTAGGGATTAAAAATAATTTGAAAACTAAACACGAGTGTTATCTATAATGTTGGCAGTCCAACAGAAAAAAAGGATTTAGTTCTAAGGCACAGACGTCGTAATTTTTTATATTCGGAGTACCTACATATCGTCGTCAACATAGATAAATGTAGGTAGGAAAACATTTAAATGTATTGACATGTATTTATCTGTGTATTTTTTAAAATATAACTTTATTGCAAAAGCCAGAAACTACTAGCGTTTCAGACCGACCACTGCTGGGAAGATTACGCCGAAAAAAAACCCAGTTCAATATTGGTCCCTACCCAGCCTGATGGGCTATGTTATAGTTACAATACAGATTTACACTTTAGCTAGGTATACATTATATTATACATTTAAATAATACAATTAAAATTTACAGTTATCTATTTCCAAGAATTGTAATCTGACGACGATAAATAGTCATTTAAGTACATGATAATACGCATTTTTATTAAATGATTTTTAGTGGTAGTCTTAAAATTACATAATGGTAACGCTACTACATTATCTGGAATCTTATTATAGAGGCGTAAGCCGAGACCCAAAAAGATTTTTTGTTTTTTGTAACTGAAAAGCTATGATAGCTAATTTATTTTTAATTCTAGTGTTAATACTGTGAATATCACCATTTTTCTAAAAATACCAAACGCGCTGTATCGCTACGCTCGTATGTGTGGAATTCTTCGTTTCATTCTGGATTCAAAGTAGCGCCCTCCTAAAAATATTACCTTTACCCATTGTAGCACAATCTACTATTTGGCATTTTTGTAGTCAGTTTTTATTTTCGCGATATAGGTATAGGTAAGTAGTGTTCTTATGATTAGTTTTAAGTTTTAGATATAAGAAGTTTATTTTGAGCTTTTTAACATTTTGTAACGTGTAGGTACATATTTATTTTTACAAATTAAATCACGCAATGTTGTTTAAGTGTGCTTGCACGATATCATTTGTCTTATCTTCGCTAATCTGCGCATTTTCCACATCGATTTTATTTAACCTAACCGTCAGTCACAATTTTACCCACAATGTTAAGAAAATATACTTTAACATTATCAATTGTTTAGATTTCGTTTGCTGGTCAACAGGATCGAGCTTATCAAACCTCAAAATTCAATGCAAACTGTTACTTTTGTGCAGAGGTGCGCATTACCCCCTGTCCCCACCTGTATCCGCTCTTGTTTATTAGGTATGTACCTATGTAATGTAGTATAGCAAACCGAAGTAATTGCACGCACTCACTGTGCATTTAATTAGGTGCACCGTCTGTCTCTCGCTCTGTTAAACTGATAGCATTCATTTGACTAGACGAGGTAGGTGATAATCATTTCATTTTTGTTTGTAAGTAATTTTCCATTAGCTGATGCCCGTGACTTCGTTCTGTTACATACTTAATCTATGACCATATATTGCTGATCTGCTTAATTGCCAAAATTTTAAGATTAATCGGCAATATATGGCTATATAATCAGTAGAATTCTGGTTGTTCGGCAGTCGTCATTCTGCTGCTCTTCGGACCCGGCTCAACCCCTCCGAATAGGGTTCTGGTGACTAGCACTAGGGAGCCACAACGCACCCCATGGTCCACCGCGATGCTTTAAGTTTTAAATAAACCAAGTGAAGTGACGTCAGTTTATAAAGTAATTGTAGTGAAAAAGTTAAAAGTAAATAAATTAAGTTCGGGTTAAAATAAAATGGTTTTTTTTTTTTTATAAGAACAAAGTGGCCCGGACTAACAGTTCGCGTGAAATTACTCTATTAAACACATTATTTGACAATTTAAAAAATAACTTTTAACTAATGGCTCTATGAGATGTCACGACGCAACCACAAGTCTCCCTACCCGTTAAAGTTTATGGGAAAAAAAGTTTACACATAAAAAAGTTGCGTCTTATGATAAAATGAAATATGATCTTTCGACCCGTATATTAAAAAAAACATTATAATTATTGAACCTGCTTAAAAGTTTTCGACGAATCGGGAGAAATGCGACTAGGCGAGAGAAGACAGATAGGCTGACAGACGGACAAAAGCTACCACAGCACTGTCGGGCTGCTAAGGCTCACCAGGGGGCCGGGCAGGACACCCCCGGGGCTGCGAACCACCATCTACTCGTTGCCGGCAGTCCTATGGTGATCGGCATGCTATGGGAAGTGACCAACCTCGAAGTGGACAAGATGTTGAGCACGATGGTGTCGCTGTACGTGCCTGATGAGTAGGCCCAGCGTTGTAAAAGCCAAGTGGAATCAAGGAGAGAGTTAGACACGGAGGTTCAAAAAAATCGCCATTCAGTCCGGAGCGTGATCTCTTAAGGGCGGTGTATGGAGCTAGAGAGTCCACCAAGCCGTGTCGTGACCAAGTCGTGATAGCCATGGTCGCTAGAGGACTGCTTGTTCGAATCCCGGAGGAGCGATGTGGTTTCTGCCATTACGATAAACAATTACAATTTTCCCGTCAAACGACAATACGATAGCAAGAAAAAGGACGACATAGATAAGATATTGAGTAACTTAATAATAAATATATGTATGCATAAGAATACATTAATTTAACCACCAGAGAGCAATTAAAGATTGAGTATTGAAAAAAAATACATTTTTTGGCCAATCTCGAAACTGACGGCATTTTTATCGCCAATACTTTGAACGATCAATTCTTGTATATAATGTACCTTTAATGTAAACATTTGTTTATTTATTTTCACTTACAACTACTTTACAGGAATTTTCCCAACTTATTAGTTGCGTTATACCTACCTTATCCTCCTTACTTCATAACTTATTGAAAACATTGCTACCTTAATAAATTCATTCAATGTACAACAGAACAGATCGATTTATTATAATGAGGATCTCGGAAACGGGCTTAGGAGCGATTTCGGTGAAATTTAGTACGTAGGAGATTTCAAGGCTGAAAAATCAATTAAGCTAGGTCTAACTTTTAGAGAACCTCGTTTTGTTGGTGTGTTCTGAGCAAAGCTCGGTGCATTCACTGCACAGACAATGCTGTTGCAACAGTCGCTTACTTTACGGGAGCTATTGAATTTATATAACATTTTTAGTTTCAGTCATGGTCATGCTAATTTACTGTGGCTAAATTTAGCTGCCTTAGGAGCTTACAGAGTACGATTTGGAAATACAATAAGTGCAAATACTTGCCTTCTGCAACAGAATTTCCGCTCCCTGTGTCCATCTCCACGGAAAACAGTCTCCGAGTGTTATTGCTCTGCTCAGGTATCTTGACGACGATCCCATCGTATAGTTCCACTGTTTTTATCAGTTCGTCCGTAGCAAGTATGCTATCTTGCGGGGTGGCACTAACCACGGTCGCGTACACGAGCACAGAAAGTAAGGACAGCGCGTACGGTGCGCTCATGGTGCCGACTTGGGCCAGTATGCAGCGAAGCGAGCTTGCTGCCCCTCCACAACACTTGCCCGAGGTAACTGGACTGGATCAGCCGTGCTTGATCGTTGAAAACCATCTTATGCGGACGCAAACTTGAACGGCCAGCGATAGTTGCGGCTTGTGTTTCATTGCGCGCTGGTCAGTGCCAATCTATTTTTGTTTTAAGTAAAACAAGCAATATATGAAGAAGACGCCAACCGCCGCCACCTGCCGCGCCAACATACTTGTATGAAGCGGCTCTGTCAGTTTAATTACATGCAAACGACTTTGTATCTTCGTAACGGCTCGTAATTTCGATTAAAATGTTGCATAAGCTCGGAGAAATTTAAAATTAGTTAAGAGAAAATATGTTAGGTATGTTATATTTAAACGATTTTTAATATGATATTGTAATACGGTTACGAGTGTATAATAATTTATTATGTAATGATACGTAATAGGAAAGTATTTGTAAAACTTCCTTTTAGGCTACGGGTGTTATATTATTTCCGTGTCCTACTCTAAGTGGCGTAACCGAATCATAAAAAGAAAATCCGTAAAGCAATCGATCTAGATGTAAAAGACTACTTACATTTGTAGGTTAGATCGACCTTCCATATGGTCTTTTAGTCAAGGAGAAATTTTGAAATATAAATTTTGAATGGCTCAATCTGTTTGATGAAAATCTTGTAACGTAAAAAACCGTATCGAAATCGGCCCTTCAGTTCGTGCGTTACGATGCCACAGACAGACGTTAGCATCAAACTTATAATATCCCTATTTTTTGCCGGGGTTAAAAATAATTTTATAGAATCACTGGATATCAGTAATTTGTAGGTTACATCGACCTTCCATCTGGTCTTTTAGTCAAGGAGAAAAGAAAAACTTAGGATGTACCATCTGCTTCTTGTCCAGTGCAGATCGTAGAAGCCGATTGAGGCAATGGGGCGAAAATGCGCAGGCAAGGCGACTAGCAACCCATCATTATTTTGATTGCTTTTGCCACCTTCGCCCACCATGACGCTAAAAGAGGCCTTTGAGTATTGCGGCCCTGGGCTCTACCTGCTAAGAGCTGTAAGATCTAAAATGCCTTGCCTGCTGTATATGTATCGAAGTCGAAATCTAGAAAAGAAATGCCAACTCTAAAATATATGATAGTGAATTAAATTTGTAGAATACTTACGTTTTACTCTACTTTTTATCTACCATACGACAAAAATAAATATAAATAAACAAAAATGGCTGGTGAATTTACAAGGGTGATGATGTGTTTACAATAACTCGGTCTATACTAGAACGATTTTTGGAAAATAATTGGGCTGACTCCGAAATTACTTCCTTTTCGATATGATTATATTCCGATAAAGAAATCTTGGATTGATTTCCGTTTTGAAACACTGCAGATATATCGGAACCTACTCATAATAATAGCAGAAGCTTCCAATAGTTTCAGCTATTCTGATTACTAACAAGAAAGTCTGAAACTGGTCGGAATAGAAACTACCTGTCTCTTGCTACACGCTACTCTCAATTTACATCTTGAAGCTCGGTGAGATTTCTCTTTTATTAATGTTATTAATTAAAATATATGAGCAGTAGACTAGACCATTCACAAAAACAAAAAAAAAAAAAACAAGATCGGTCTTCGAAAGAATTACTGTTGTATAACATCTAACTGTGATTGTATGACCGCCTCCGTGGTCGAGTGGTTAAGGCGTTTGCCCTACCCGGAGGTTGGGGTTCAAATCGCACTGGGAAGCACATATTTTGTGAAAAGTTGTTTCGAGTATGGTTTGGGACCGGATATTTATCTGAAAAGAGATTTCGTGATGATTCGATCAAACCTATCTAGGTTGGATTGGAATGAAGCGGCTGGCAATCCATCACATGTTTGGGTCTTGCCTTGCAGCCGTAAGATCCAATATCCTCTGTCTGTCCCATAAGGGATAACGTAACAATGTATGTATGTACCTATGTATGTAATGTAGAATAAGATGATTATTTAACAGTGTAAAATAGTGTAGATAGCGGGTTCCGGTTTTATCGGAATGAAAGTGGTTGGAAATACTAGGTTTAGGCTAGCTCTCAAGATGGCTTCCTTTCTGCGAAGCGGTGCTTGGTAGGTAATAGATATTAATTGACCCTTCCCTTTTCTATGGTATGTACAAACTAAAAATGGGTTATACCTAAATACAGCGTGCCCCGTAAAATAACGATATACAGAATGATTTTATCGACAAACTAGCCATTCGTAGTTATTTTTTTGATAAAAAATTGACATCTTTAAAATTATGTCACTGAAGACGTGTGGCAATTTAATTGCTGTTGTAACAAACAGGTTTTCTATAGTAATTTATAAGTAAAAAGTCATAAGAAATGATAGACATTTCGCCAAAAGAGAATACCTATTTGACTAAAAAAATAATTTTATGTTCCTAAATTTATGTCCCAGATATTTTTTCATTATTTTATTGTTATTTACATGTTTATTATTGTTAAGCTGTCAAATAATATGCTTCTTGTATTTTCAGGATCGTTTCCTAAGTACCTAAGTTATGATTTGATTATACTCGTAGTACAAGCGCTTAGTTTCGGTAACAACAATTACCCTTCTTTTTGGCTTTGGGTTAGTCGGGTAAAAAGTACCTACCTAATCAAATTGAAAGTATTTAATTACTCGCACGGTGTTAATTGCTGAGGCAGGTACCTTTATAGTATCATTAATCATATTGCGTGTTTGATCCAAGTATATAAACTCGAAAACTTTCACATTTACAATATCTAGTAGGATAGTAGGTAGGATACGATTTTCAACAATTGACCGAGAATCACTGGCTTTAAAAGTAGCTCGGTTCTGTCTAACTGTTCTAACAAAACCATATTATAGTAGGTTCCTATTTTAATAATACCTGCTTATCATGCAAATCTTATGCAGCCCAATCCGCTATAAAGCTATTTTTTGTCAAACTGGTTTATTAATATCCCAGTGACGTAGTTTTAGGGTCAAGCAAGATATCGGACTTCATGGCAATTTCGAAACTATTACCACTGCATAAAGGTGTATGAAGGATAACTTATACTTCTGTTAACTCCGCACTTTCATTCTTGGTGAAATTTTCCATGAGTCTCACGTATCGTTACAAAAACAAAGTAAGTTATGTATTATTGTCCTACGTTCCCACCGAATAACTGACATAATGGTTTTGCTGGGTTTTATTACAGCGAAAATAGCTGTTACGCTATGTAAAATCTATTGTGTACACGATATGAAACAAACAGGTGACATTGTCAGTTTTTCTCACATCACATAGCATCACATGTATAAAATACTAGCTTTAAGCCGCGACTTCATCCGCGTAGAAGTTGAAAATGGTTCAAATAGGATTTTTAATTGGTTTTATTTACATATGAATTATTATGATTAAATGTTTAAATACTTATAAAAAATAACAATCTTTAATATAGTGTAGCGATTTAAAGGCTTAAGGCGGCCCTTCCCGACCGCTCAATCGTCAACGCGAGCATAGTTTGAAAAGGTTGTTATTTCATTCAGAGCAATGCTAGAAAAAGAGGCAAAGCAAAAAGGGAGAGATAGCGCCTAAAGGCTTGGTTTACATTCTATTAAATGAAAATATTATTGTTATTAACTATCCATTGAACCAATATTCACTTTTCATTGGGTGCGGAAATTTCATTAAACTTGTTCCAGGTGATACGTGTTTTTCGGTATGCCTTACAAGTGTGTGCAATATTTGTTTTTATTTAAAATTTTCATTACATTTTCAAGGTTTCTATCGATTTTTTTTCCTTTACAATTTATGAGTACTTTATAAACGGTCGACGTTCAAGTAAAATTTGCAAATTGCAACAAAGCAGATTTGTGAAGGCTTATTCTGAATTCGTTTCTCCAAATTTTAATTTTCTATTTCGATAGAAAATTAAAATTTGGAGGACAGTTCAAAAATTTTCAAGAAAGCTCAAATACAACGTCATAATCACGTACGAGCGTTTGTATGAAAAGTAAGACGGGAAGGCCGCTCTTAATAGACCCCACGATCTTTATTCCGCCTTCCCTTTCAACCCATTTCATCACTTTAGGGGTTGAATTTTGAAAAATTCCTAACACACGTATTTACTCATTTAAAACCAAGAGTACTTGTGCGAAGTTTTGAATAAAATCTTGTTTCTCCATACAAACTTTGGACTTGGACTCTTGGACTCTTCCTGGGACGTGAGGCGGCCACAAAGATTTTAGGGCTTATTAAATAAATGACTTTTTGTATCATACAAGGTGTCGTTATTTAGGACCCCGAACCTACCTACCTGTGGTTATCTGGGAAGGATCGAAAACCCAGAGTGCCACCCCCCGTTTCACCCCTTTAGTGCACTCCTAAACCTCATAAGGATCGTATGTGTCAAATTTCACGTTTCTATCATAAGCGGTTACGCCTGACGTGCGTGCGTCTACGAGCATGTCCGATAGTGGGAACTTCTTTTATATATATAGATAATAGAACCCCATTTTTAAAACCGGTAGTGACATGTCAAACATTTTTTTATGTTTATATTCATAGTGCATTTATGGGTAATTTTATTTTAAGGGATTCCTTATACGCGATCTTGAAAATTATGGTATTTAGTGCGTGACAAAGTTTAAATATCTTTATAAGAAAAATTGTCCTTTAGACTTGGCCACGACTGTGTGCGATTGTAGATTATATAAATAAGGGTAACCAACGACCACTTCTGAAAAATTTAAAACACCGAAAGGGTTGAACGTAGTTGCCTGAAGGGCTTCGTCATGATGACACGTCTCCGTGTCAGATTTACAACATTCACTTGTAGAAGTAGGTACTTACACTCCAGTAACGAAACGGCAGATGGCATATAAGCATGTAACAACACATTGTTTAAAGAACTTAGGTTATATGCATACTATTACTAAGAATAGACTTTAGGGCACGGCACCCCAGAAAAAAATGCAAGCCTTCCGTCTGTTGCAGCTTTGCTCGGGAACTACTATACCAATAGGCTATTTTACTGTGTATTTTTGGTTAATATTTTATACAACATGTAAAAAAAAACCCTGTTCAATGTAGGAGCAACTCAGACCGTCAATATGAACAACTTTTCCTATGGCACCAATGCTTAAAACTCGAAAAAAAAATCCACATTTTCATACAAAAGTGTTCGGCCGGCCCGGCAACTTGTATGAAAATGTGGATTTTTTTTCGAGTTTCAAGCATTGGTCCCATAGGAAAAGTGGTTTATATTGACGGTATGAGTTGCTCCTACAAGAATCGGACAGGGTTTTTGTTACATATTGTATAAAACAAAATATACCTCTGAAGAGAAATATTTTTACAAGATTTTATTTAGTTTCACCTGTCCCGTCCTCTGTCTATAATCAAATCTTGCAAATTAAATTTGACTCATTTCCCGGTTTCCGATTGAGCTGAAATTTTGCACACATACGCCGAAAGTGGCCGTTTTTCGCAATTGTGCGTAGAAAAGTTTCACGTTCTCACTTTGAACTGTAAACAGTAGTTCATAAAATAGTTTAAAGGGTTATCTAGTGCCTGGTCAAGACATAATTTTAAATGATGTCTCCGTTTCCTTTCAAATGATTTATTTCAAATGGTGTCAGCACTGGACCCCGGAAAAATTCAGGTAGCCTCTTAATTATGAATATTACAATGTGTTGAATCACTAAGGGACAAAAGTATACGCATGCAGTCAAGTTCATACTAGTTAAGTTTGATTGCAAATAAGTTTGTAAATTGTAAGTTCGTATAATGTAACGGAACCTTAAAAGAGCCCCATTCATAATAGGTACAATGAATCGCACGGTAACAATATACACGCACGTGTCATGATCGGTCTCACTTTTATAGAATGCCTTAAAAAAATATGTCATTATAAACAGTTCTCACACGCTTGGTATAGAGCACCTATCTGTCTTCGGACGACACATACCTAGATATAATTGTTAGTTTTATTTTGTAATTGATGTAAATGGTCAAAACTGGTTAAGATTTTACACACGTCTAGTTGAAGGGTTATTAAAATTGAAGGGTTAGTTTTTTTAGCTAACTGCACACTTTTATGAGAAGTCGATTTACTTAAAATTAAAGACGAAATGAAATATGCGCAAGTTTAAATAAATATTTTGGAAATAAAAAAAAAAAATTTTAACATGTTTTTATTAATATCTTTATCGTGTATTTATATATTAATACAATAAATAAACAATAAAAATAGTTCTTAAACTAAAATTTTTCGTCGTCTGTCTTTCACAAAATATCCTTGATTCACGAGAGACAGACGAGGTGAGGTTATCAACAAATTATTATAGTAATTTAAATTAGTATAACTATATTTTTTTAGATACTAGTCCTTTAGAGCCCATCTTTATTTATTCACTTCTTTATTCCTAGCCCTAACTATACAATCAAAGATTGGTTTGATTGCTTCAAGGGAGCTTCTGGCGACAAATCTATACAAGCCCACTGGTTTTCATAACTGATTGAATGGCGGACGACGACTTAAGACGCCCACCAAAGTCCGCAAATAAATATCACTACAGCCGCACTTTGAGTGTCCACTTTAAACATTTTACATATTGTCCATGAGCATGAGCATTTATAACACTAAACTACATAAATTTTATATTATAAAGTCCAATAGAATCAATATGCAAAACAATTTAAAGCAATCTCCAACTGAACCTCTTGACTTCCCGCTAAAAAAACCACCAGTATAAACATAATTTAAAATAAAAAGTCAAAAGGAAAAATTCTTTGCCTGAGGTTTACAAAGTGCACCAACTTAAACTAATTCACCTGGTTTTATGCATTATATTTACTGTGTTTTATAATAAACTTATGACGTCCCAGGTGAGCCTTGGCTTGTTCTCTGCTCCCGTTACGGGATACCGCAGTTATAGGATAAGGTTTATATAGCTTAACAGATTAGCTCCATCTCGGACTCTTCAGTCGTTAGAGTAAGGTGAGGTAACGACAGTCGATAGAGCTCGATAAAGTATGTCGCTGGTGTCATGCTAAGGTGGCTGAAGAATAACTTTATTAGTGTTTCTTAAAATAAATAATACTTACCTTACTAAACCTCACGTAGTTAAACATGGAACTTAGACTAAACAAGTTGATTTGCTAGGCAAATTAAAAATAACCCCGATTGTCATGAACACCATCTAGTGATAAATAGCGTAACTACCGAAGACGTATCGGTAGTACTTTAAAAAGTGACTGTGTAGTGTAAACAAATACATGTATAATGTGAAAAGCAATAAATAAATTGAAATTGAAGTTCCGCTTCTCATCACTAGATGGATAGTAGCGCCATCTATTATTTGCTAGAGAAAGCCCTGACGTACAAGCGTAAACCCCCAATAACTTTTGAACGGCTCAATCTGTTTGATGAAAATCGTTTTAGCAAACATAGCTAAGAACCACAGCAAAGTAACTTGCTTTCACGTAAAACCCGCATCGAAATCGGCCCATCCGTTCGAGCGCTACGATGCCACAGACAGACGTTAGCATCAAACTTATAATACTCCTCTTTTTTGCCGGGGTTAAAAATAATATTATAGAATCACTGGATATCAGTAAAGGTAGTACATTCGAAGGGGTGATGGCCAAGTGGTTAAAGACCTGACGATAGCTTATACCGAGCGCTATCATCTATCGCTACCTCGCTCTATGTAATAATAACGGGCGATATAAACTTTATCTTGCAGTGCCATGCTACATGGGCAGGCGTAAATTTAAATGCATTATACTTAAATTGTACCAATCCATGAGGTAGCATTTAGGCAGAGGTGGGTTTGGCGTCGAATCGTTCGGAATGGCCCGGTTTTAGTCGGAAATTGTTGCGTCGTTGTCGGATCTAGCCCAGGGGGAGAACACAGGGGCTGGGGCAGGCCAGGGGGCGGCCACGGGGGCGGGCAGCAGCTCGGCCCGCGGGTGGAGGTGAACCAGGGGCGCAGGGGCAGAAGCCGCAAACAGCAAGCGGGATACCGCCTGAAAAGATTTAATTTTTTAAATGTTAATTCTGTTCACCGATCAATTAATTTTAGCAGACCAAGAAACTTCGGGAATTTAGTATATAACTTTAGTAAATAAGGCCAAAGGCTAAATATTTTATTTGAAGGAGCAAAATTGTACATCAAATTGCCTACGAAAATTAGAGAATGTACCAGCTTTGACGCATTTAAAAAACAATTATTGCCATATGTCAATAACTGTTAGTTTGTCATTGAAGTGTAGTTACTTATTTATTTGTTTATTTTTTGTTACTGTTACTAAACTTGTAATTGTCATAACAAATTTTTATCTTTAATGCTCACTCGGTACACTAGCACTCGTACCTAAACATTGAATAGAAAAATATTTGTATCTCATGTAAGTGAACTATGTTCTTTATGAGAAATAAAGATTCTTTAAACCTAAAGTCCACTTTTACAGTATTAGTGAGCGCAAAGTTAGAGAAAATAAATCTAAACTACTATCAACTGAAATAATCGAACAGGAATAACCGGCCAAGGGCGAGTCGGACTCACGCACGAATGGTTCCGTACTGCTGTCTATAAAAAACACGTTTTTTGTATGGGAACACCACTTGAATATTAACTTTATTCTGTTTTTAGTATTTGTTGTTATGACGGCAAAAGAAATCTAAAGTCTAGCTATAACGGTTTATGAGATATATATGAGTACATAAAAGCGTATGAGTGCATGAAAGCAAGTAATAAAGAAATAAAGATATAGCCTGGTGATAGACAGACAGACGGACGGACAGCGGAGTTTTAGTAACAGGGTTCAGTTTTTAGGGTTCCGTAGTAAACAAGAAACCCTTATAGTTTAGCCATGTCTGTCTGTCTGTCCGTCCACGGTTTTACTTAGCGACTATAAGTACTATACAGCTGTGATTTGGGTGGGTATCAATATTAACAATGCGGAAAAAGTGGTAAAATAAAATATAGAAAAAAATTAGGGTAGCTCCCATACAAGTAAAGTGAAAAGTCATTTTTTTTCTCGACTAACCAATCATGTGTGGTATCGTTAAATAGGTCTTTTAAAATGTTATAAGCTTGTTAACACCGTTTTTCGATTTAGGGTTCCGTTTCTGAAATATTCGGTTTTAAAGTAAGAATTTTTGTTAGAGTCAAGTGTCCCCCCCCCTCTATCAGCTAAACGGTTGTATATGGACACTTGAAAAAATTCACAGCTAAAGTATATACCACGAAATTTAAAGGAAAACTATCAGAGCTAAGTAGAGTTTACAAATTAAAAAGTTAAAGACGATCAACATATAAAATGTACGCAGAAAAAGAAAATTTCAAATTCAATAGAAAATTAGTTCTTATAGACTTTTAGTGGCATAAACTCAAAGTTGGCATTCGTAACTACGGAACCCTAAGGAAGTAACTGCGCTTGGCACGACACGCACTTGGCCAATTATTAACCTATGGGCACGGAACCCAAAAAGTAACAAAACTTAACTATAAAATAAAATAAACCACAAGCCGACTGCGCCCATTTCCACGAACGGTTTTTACGATCTGCGCGGGAAGAAAAGCGCCTAGTGTTTCCATTTTCTCTCAAACCAGCATGGAAGGGTAAATACAGCTTCTGGAAAAGTAGGGCTTTACCTGACTGATGCCAACGATGAGCAGGATGACGCCGATGGCGAGGTTCTTGACGGAGATGACTGCAAGAGCCATCAGCAGTGTGGAGATGACGCCTAGTGTGAACATCACTGGCAGGAAGATGAACGACAGCCGCTTCAGAGCATTGTGCCCGAACGTTCTGCCGACGCTCGCGTCTGCAACACGGAAGTATAATATAATATCTTCTTTAAAGGCTCTGTTGTCCAATATACTCGGGGATGAGGTGCGAGGCGATCCGCTAGGTACCCCGCATGCTTCTACATATTTCTACTGATTGGGAAGCGGGACGCGGGGAATGAACACAGAATGACGCGGAATGTAGATTTTCAATTTTTTAACAAACGTAAACTCTGCAAAATATCTATTCTTATTATATCTGTCTATTCATATTAAGTGGCTTTAATGGAGCACAAAAATTAAATGTCAAATGTTAGAGTTTAGTCATTATCTTGAAACAATATTACACATCAATATACGAGTATCAATGGTACTACTGCGGCTTTAACAGTTGCAGTAGTACCATGGGATAAATTTCGATGGTAGATACTAGTGAGAATGAACAACAAAACGGTTTTGCTTACGTTTTTTTAGGGGTTGTTTAAGGATTTTTTTATGGAGTAAAGTTTATTAGATCTTGTAAAGCGAATGCAAGTTTGACTAGACTATTAGATCCTTAACTAAGACATATATTTTTTTAGATTTTAAACGACTATTTTCCATATCTTAGATGGTTTTAAAAACTCAAAAACTACCTAGTCTTAAAATAAAGTGCCATTTAGACGTTACAAGTTTCTTGCCTCTTGCATATCTTTATTGAAGCAACAGATAACTTGCATGGTTTAAAGTGTCTAAACGAAACGTCAGCCATACAAATCATTTGTTACTTCAATTAAATGATATGCAACAGGAAAGAAACTTGCATCGTCTAAACTTCTCATCTTGCACATTTAAAATTACACTTTCTTTCTCTAAACATATGTAATACTAGGTAGGCACCTATAGTTTGCTGACGATCGCCAGGCAAATTTGACTTCTAACAAGCCTTAAAACTTTAAACTAGTATTTAGCATAAAAAAGCAATAAGTTTTTTTTTTATTGCTAAAAACATCGCGTGAATAATAGACCCTAATGGTTGCTTTTACTATTTATGTAATTTACATACACCTTGCTTCTGTCTCGAAAATAAAATACTTTTAAATTGGTATTTTTGAATGATTTTGATTCTCGCTCTTTCCCTTGATCGGAGGCCTTTCAATTTGCGCGCAAAAGAGACGTAGCTGGTACATTCTATGTTTTACTTTTCAGGACCAGCGCTGAAGAGTACCTATATTAAACCTTTGCATAAGTATAGGGAGCTACCGAAAAAAAAAATATATAATATAATATTTCTAAAAAAAACATCACTATACTGACTCTGTACTCTGTGGGCCGTCGACCTCGCCAGTCTGTTTTTGCACAGAATTAAACTATATAAAATTTTATATTCATCGCAAACCTCATATTGCCATTTCGAAAAAATCCAAATAATTAATAAATATTATTTTATTATCGAACTTGCTCATTAAATTTCACGAGAATCCTTGAGGAATGCGGCTTGTAGAGCAACTGAAGCGGTGGTAGCCTAGCGGTTTAGGCATTGATTGGCTGTGCTTCTGCGAGACACGAGTTCGATTCTCAGCAGGCACGACTAGTCCCTATAAGTTTGTAAGGTCATTTTCAACTACCACCACTTGCTTCCGGCGAAGGAAAACATTGTAGGAAAACTTGCACACCAGAGTTAAAAGTTTACTACTGTGTGAAACGGAGAAAGCAAACCACTCCTATTTCTGCTAAAAATCGTCTTTGTGTGCGTTTTGTTTCCAAATTATAATGACAAAATTTGTAAGAATAACAGCAACCGAATAGCAAGACAGCCGAACAAACATATGAAGCATGTTTGCCCAAGCTGAAACGAAGACTACGCACGCGCTTCACGCTCGCTTGGTTAATAAGCATTACCTTTGCTCAAGTAATCCAGAACGCTGCCCTCTGCTCCATCATCACACTTCACCACAGCCACGAATATGACGACATAAGCAAGGGTCACCACTGTCAATTTGTTACACATGGTTGTTGTAAGTGAGCCTGTCAGTCCCGGAGACGATGGCGTGGCTGCTACAATATGACTGATGGTTTTTTTAATCGCTGCCAGGATATAAAGTGTCCTGCGGAAGACAATGGCTGAGAACAATGCGACAAAAGAAAGCGGACGTGACCGTCAGGTAGAAATGTCGCCCTCGATCGATTAGGCTGTGGTGCTCAAACTCTCTCGGGATCAAGATCGATTAGAAATATTTTCAGCTTATTTACATTATTGTCTCTCTCTCTCTCATCTCAGCGTTTTCCTAGTTGCATCGTCAGCTGTAATGCCTGAGTCCGCCTTCCGGCTTTTTTTACCTGACTGCGTCAGAAGGAGGGTTAAGTTCTTTGACTGTATGTATTTGACTGTATATTTCTATGGGACGCTCTGCAGCTTTAACGTCTTGATGGTAAATCCATCAAACCTTCAAGACTGCCGACCATCCCTAAGGCCGAAAGGTGTCGTTAGATTCGTCTTAAATCTGAGAGTGACACTGGGTATATAAAAAGGCAGTCATTATGTTTTAACAATTATTTGCGTTCTCTACGTTGCACGGTCTTGAGCATTCTTGGTTGTAAGACTACTGGCACGCATGCCATCCTTGACGACGTTAAGCCAGCATTTCTTGGATCTACTATGTCTGCAGGTCTGTCGACTATGGTTGACAGATCGAATTGGCGACGTGTTGTGTGCCTTTTGCCCCGACAGGGGGACATAGGAAACGAAAAGACTATGTTTGCAGGGGCCTGGTGGAGGCGGCGTGGTTAACATTTGTTGGCTATGCCTTCAAAAACACACACTTCAACACTGAAAACAAAGAAGTCAAGTTATCGTCAAAAAAAAAAAACACACCCACATACAACGTCTTAAAATGTCGGAAATGGGAACTTCGCTCGTACTTGTATGAAAATATCATGTACCTAAGTACTTATTACAATAAAAAGTTTGAGGCGCGCTGGCGCCTCCTCTTACGGACTAATGTAGAATCATTAACGTATGCTCCCCTTGGACACTGCACGCAGCGAGCTCTACACGATCGGTGAAAGTACTTATATTAAGAGGGAAGTAAAGCACGCACTCCGGTTATGTTTGGTACTCTATAAAAAAAAGAAACAGATGTAAAAAACGTTGCTCCACTCCGAAATGTTATCTGGTCTCGACAATTTTTATTGTATTGTTGACAAAATAAAAAAATAGGTTTATAAGTTCAAATATACAACGTAGAAGGGACATACCTGTAATAAATCAAAACAAGGGGCTATACAAGATCACTATCGTATAATGAAATTTAAAAAAAAACAGCCGTAAAACCACAAACAATTTCGACATTCACATACTAATGGACGGCTGCACAATTTTGTATGGATATTGCGATTATGTTTTTTGTGTTTTGGGTTTTATTTTAAATTCATTATAGCATTGTGATCTAGTATAGCCTGTGGATCGATTTATTATGGGATATATCTCTCCCACGTTGTATATATTTGCATTTTTTTAAAAGGTTTACCTACAAACCTAGTCTTTTATTGTGTAAATAACATACTAAAAGTACAATATCAATGAGATCAGAAAACGTTCAGGAGTGGAAACACGTTTTCTCTTTTTGTACCAGTGCGTGCTTACATGGCATGTGACAATACTTCATCAGTTTCTTACAGTTTTCCTCCACTTTTAGCCGACCGCGCTAGAAGGAGGGTTATGTAAGTAGAGTAGCACGCTCTGCTAACCTAAACGGTTTGACGGATTTTCGCTTCAAAAGTAAAAAATATCTCTGTTTGTAACGTATGTGTGTAAGTTTTGAGTTATTTGTTTTCGGTGCAATAAACTTTTTACTGTCATATATTAAATAAATTGTTTTTTTTTTGTACTCAAATAAGTGCCAATAAGAATAGCAATTATCTAGGCGTGTAACGTAATAATTCAGACTGTTGGTAAATTACATGCAAGTTCTGTAATAACTTCTTGAAGGCTTAAAGCGCCAATGAACTGCACTACAAGAGTTCCGTTAGTTCTATTAGATTGATACCACTTATATGCTGTATTTTTTTTTGATTAGTTAGTTGAAGTGGCAGTGGGCGGGACACATAGCGCGAAGAACCGATGGCCGATGGGGCAAAAAGGTTCTCGAATGGCGACCGCGTACTGGCAAGCGAAGCGTAAGACACCCACCTACAAGGTGGTCAGACGATCTGACCAAGGTCGCTGGAAAGCGCTGGATGCAGGCCGCTCTTGATCGGTCATTTTGGAAATCCTTGGGAGAGGCCTATGTCATATGGAAAATATTTTTTGGCTTTCCACACAAACTTCGGATAAGCTTCGGTCAATTTATATGAGAGCATTCTATTTCATATTTCGATACATGTTCCTTGGGGAAAGTTGTTCAGTATTATAGACTGAATTCACCCTTAGAATAATTTCAGTATATTTTGTTAGATCCTGTATAAATTCTGTGTTCTAATCTTCAATGCCTTTCTTATTGAAAACGCCATATCAACTCGTGCAATTGGGTACTTTGACGACCTCCGTGGCGTAGTGGTCACCATGCTAGTCCGCCACCCAGAGACCCCGGATTCGATCCCCGGTCAGAGTAAGTTGGAAAATGGCCTTTTTCAAATTGTCCTGGGTCTTGGATGTTTATCTATATATGTCTTTGCTATAAAATATAGTATCTTTGAGTAAGTATCCTATAACACAAGTTTCGAACTTACTTTGAGGTTAGCCTAATCAGTGTTATTTGTCCATATACAATGTCCTTTTTAATTAAGTACAAATATTTTAAGAGGTGATTCAGTCCATCATTTTGAACAACTTTTCCCAATAAATATATAACGAATTAAAAAAAAAATTTTTTGCATTTTTCATTGTAACGATATCGCGTGTCTACTTCGATTTGTATGAGAACCTAAATATTTTTTTCGTATTTCGATATACATTTATTGGGCAAAGTTGTTCAAAATGATGGACTGAATAACCCCTTAAAATATTTGTACTTAATTAAAAAGGACATTGTATATTTATTTACTTTCCTGGGTCAAAAAGAAAAAGTTGGTACTGTTAAGAAAATAAAATATCACACTTGTCACGATCATATCCGTTTTCAATGTGATTTGAGATTAATTATTGCAAAAAAATTGACATTAAGAGCGCTATGACGTCATTAGTCCATATTTCATACAAATCACATATACGATGTTTGTTTTGACGTTTAGAAAAAAGTATCTGTTTGAGTTGTAGGAAAGTTGCGAATTAACTATTAGCATTCCTAGAAGAGACAGTTAATTAACCTTCAATAACTTTCAGGTAGTAATGTGCTAAGTATAGTTATAGATTTAATTATCAGCTTGGTATTCCAAGCACGCACTGTACAGTGAAACGGTGCAAGGCGCGCGACGGCGGCGGCGTCCGTGACAGTGCGTATGGTAATCACTCTCTGTGTTCGGCAATATGGGCCATTTCCTGCGAACTTATAAATGAAAACAGAACAGAATGACGGGTAGACGATGTCTGTGGTCTAGTGGTCATCATGACACGCTGTCACACCGGGGGGACCGGGTTCGATCCCCGGTCAGGTGAGATGGAAAATGATCTTTTTCAAATTGACCTGGGTCTTAGTGTTTATATGTTATGGTATATATATATATGTCACCATCATTATTTCAGCCGTATAATATCCACTGCTGGACATAGGCCTCCCTCTGCCAAGGATTTCGAATTTTTTTTTTTAATTTTTTTTTTCTAAATACAGCTCTTTATTACAGGCTTAACCTAATACAACACAGCTATAGATTATTGAACAAACAAGGTATATGTATAAATGCCTCATTTGTGAATTTCGCCAACGAACAGCTCAGTACGTCAATATCAACGCACTCCCGACCAAGAGAATTAAGCAGTCTCAAGCCTTGGGCACAGGAGCGAATTTATATAAATTCGTGCGTGAAGAAGGCACTTCGAAAAAAGGCGGTTTCGTCTTCTAAAAACGAAATCATCTGGCACTGACAGTGACAATTTAATGAGTATTTTTTAAACGACCGATCGAGAGCGGTCCGGAAAATATATTTATGTATTTGTTTCAAAATATAGTATCGTTGAGTTAGTATCCCATAACACAAGTCTCGGACTTACTTCGGGAAAAGCTCAATGTGTGATTTATCCGTGTACATATATTTATTTATTTTTCATGGCTTGAATTGCGGTGGAGTTTGATAGCCTAGTGGGCATATTCATCGTAAGGGCTTTCGGATTTGGTTCAACTAGGATTGGTCGTGTGGTTGACCAAAAACGGGAAAACGGACCAAAGACTGAGCTCCTCCTTATGGCAGTGGTGATGTTAAACTGACCACTTACACGAAAAAAATAGATGTACAGCCGAGGCGAAAAATTTGAATTTAAATGTCACCACTCTGATGCAAAGCTCTACAAATGATAGATGAGGTATTTTTTAAAGAAGGCTTATACATAGATGCTTCCACATAGCCGGTGAAAAACTGGGAAGTTGCTTATTAAGTAGGTCTAGTTAGTAATAATGAGAATATGTTTAATAATCCCTTTGGAATATTTAAGCCTAAATACTCAGACTAAAGTCAGTTTTTAATCTCGTGGGTTTGGAAATATAGCGCGCCTAAAGCCGAGCTTTCCCCCTTGGAAGCCCTTTGCGCTGCTGCTAGTAGTTATTAATATAGGAAGCGGGTCTTTTGGCTCACTCTGCAAACCTTGTCCGGTGAAGTAGGCAATGCCGTTCGAGGCAACCATTGTCTGTCAAAACAAAAAACAAAAAAAATTTAAAACATTGTCTTGTCTACGGTGTACCAGCGAACGGGAAAAACAAGAAGCCTCCAGAAGCCAAGAATCTAGAAGTGAAGAACAATTGTGAAATAGTGTAAAATATTGTATTCAGCCAGATTGGCATAGATAAAAGTGATAAATAAATATTTTAGTACGTCGAGACTTCGAGAGCAATGTTTGATTCAAGTCATACAGTCCACTTATAGCGCGTGAGATATCATCACTCTGTCTGCTTAGAGCAGAGGTTCCCAAACTTATTTTGTCAGACGCCCACTTTAAAAAATCAGTTATTTTGTATTAGATCTAGAATTTTTTTCACCATAAAAACCTGAATCACATATTTGTCTTGCCTGCCAGTTTAATTCAACCTATATTCTAAACGAGAGAGCAATAATAATACATACACCAGTACATTAGAGTATCTTTTATAAAAAATAACAATAATCAACATTGTTAATTTTAAATAAAAAAATAGCAATAATAATACAATTTTACAATAATAAAGAGTATCGGAAGTGGGGACCTCACCTGCGAAACTTTAAAACACGAAATTTTTTCAGTGTTTGATTCCTTTAACGATATAAATAGCGTTGTGAACGCATTAAAATAATAAATATTAATTACATTTTTAGTTTATATTTGTACAATAAAAAAGGATATAAATATGAACTAATAAATGGATGTTGTGTAGTAAGAGGATTTTAATTTCAGTGAAATTTAAAATATGAAATAGCTGAAGTTATAAATCACTCATTGCTTAAATCACATCAGCGTCCCCCAACTTTATTTTGGGCCCGTTACCCTTAAAGCCTCCAGCGCCCACAAGGGGGCGTTATCGCCCACTTTGGGAAAGACCCGCTTAGAGCCTCAAGATCCAAAATGCTCTGCCCCATAAAGACGTAATATTGTATGGAATAAAAACGTGACAAAAAGTAAAATATTTTATTTTTAAAACCGCTTGACACATAAATAAACTCTAAAAACTAACAAGTCAGATCCCCTAGAAAAGAGCTGATCTTTAAACGGCTGAATAGATTTTCATGAAACATGGCTAAAAACACTCGGGATAAAATTATTTTTGACACAAAAAAAAACTACACTAAAATCAGTTCTCCGTTTGGGAGCTACGATACCACAGACAGACACGTTAAAAAAGAAATGTGGTGTCGTGGGACACCAGGTAGGAACGAAGTTCTTTCGGCTAATGTAGAATCGACACAATTTTCAAAAGAATTGTGTATACGACTGTCGCGCCTGCGCACGTCTCATTTAACGGTTTTATTTAACGAGGTCATCCTTACGGTTTTACTATCACATTTTTTTCAGTTCGGTCGCGCAGCAAAATCCCTATCTCCTCCAAGCCTGCCGTAAGGAACTTCGTTCCAAAAAATTATACTCACTCTCTTTTTGCGTAGGTGATTAAAAAAACGTGTATTTGAGTTATCATTCTACGTCCTCCTTATTTCTCCGCGACACTGAGAAAACTGTCACTGGACGAACTGTATCACGCACAATTTCGACTTTCCCTCTTCTTGAAATCAAATTGCCAACACGACTGTTTGGTGAATAGCGAGCTGGTTACATTGTTTCTTTGAATATCATTTTGTTATTTTCACGACTAAGCACATTGTTAACGTCTTTTGTGAATTCATATAATACTTATTTAGTCAAAATTCAAAAGGAGTAAGTATTCTTAACCTTAACGTTGCCTTTCTGAAGTTATTTCTCTTTAGCAGTATTGATGTTTTGATAAAGCAAAGCATGGACGCGGTGCAAGTCAAGGTTGTCTACTAGTATGTAAGTTATTTGAAAGAGATCCAAAGACAGACTATATTTTTACCCGACTACGGTAAAGCTAAGAGGAAGGGTAATGATTTTAGCAGTCTATGTATGTTTGCATACCTAAATATGTGGGTATTCATGTCTGTTCTACCATAGCATCAGAATATGATCCAAATCGCTTATCCAGTTTTGACAAGGGAGATGTCAAATGATTCATCTTTACTGTCCGGCAGTACCGGATCTAGGATTTTTTGAGGCAGGGCAAATATGTGAATATGCCGCTTGCACAGTAGGAGGGGGGTGCTGATATTACTTGGTGCGTATGGTCAGTTAAGATTCAAACCGAGATACAATTGTTGCACATTTTTGAGTAGTAAACAACTGCTATACTTCGTTATAACCAGACACCGTCCCCATTCCGTATCGGTAGCATGGGAGCGGTGGACATATTCGATTTGGCCGCCCCTCTGACTTCGGCGCCCGGGGCATGGGCGCCGGCTTTACCCCCAAGATCCGGGGCTGCTGTCCGGGTAACACAGGCTACAATTTGTATGCAATTAACGTATATAATAAATGTAACATAAGGTCTTAATTAGCAAATTTCAAAAATATATGTAGTAGATATACATACATTGTTAGGTGGAAATGGATCCCGGTATTAATTTTTTATTACGTAAATCTTGTTTCAAAACTAAAAACCGACCTTACCCCCAAAATACATAAATTTTTTTTACGTTATATGGCGGCAAACGAACAAGCGGGTCGCCTGATGGTAAGTGATCACCGCTGCCCATGGACAACTGCAACACCAGGGGTGTAACAGAAGCGTTGCCGGCCTTTCATGGAGATATAGACTCGTTTGTTGTTCTATGGGACATCTGACAAATATATACCCTTTCGAACAAGAATTTTGCATATAATGCATAAAAAAAACCGACGATTTGATAACCTCCTTCTTTTATGAAGTCGGTTAAAAAGAAAACAAAAGATGATGGAAATTGTTATTGAAATTCTTTTATAATTTAATATTTTTGGCTTTTTATTACATACAGATAGCGTTGCCAGGCGTCCGGATAAAGCCGGACATAGGCTTTTTTGCTCTCGCTGTAATAAGTATCCCACCAAAAACATACCTGCAAAAAAGGGGGCCAAGTTCCTATCGGCTAATTGTTCGCCTAAAAAGGGTTGAAATCCAATCCAATGCCAAGTTTAGATGCACTTTAAAAATATCTAAAATTATAATAATTCTAAATTTGAACTTGGCAGGTTTTCGTGCTGTACGTAACACTTGATTAATTTTATAATTAAATTTATTATTTATATAATTAAATTAACCTGCCAAGTTCAAATTTAGAAGTATTATAATTTTGGATATTTTTAAAATGCATCTAAACTTGGCATTGGATTGGATTTCAACCCTTTTTTAGGCGAACAATTAGCCAATAGGAACTTGGTCCCCTTTTTAACAGGTATGTTTTTGGTGGGATTTCAATACTTTTTTTCAAGAAATCGTACCTATTTTTTTCTTTTTATAAGATATCAAAACGTCGTTTTACACTTAAGAAAGAAATGCCCGTCGTTTCTTATCAACTTTTCATATATACTGCAGACGAAAAACACAATATCGCGTTTCAATTATACCGCTAGCGACATCTTTCGAAACTAATTTATAACAATAGAAGCCTAATTTTTTTAGGTAAGCAGTATTTAATAATAAGCTATACTGTGTGCATTATGTATACATGACAATATTTTATACCCCCTCCCCCCTCCTTATCGTATTCTCATTGTATCATTGGTACATAAACATTTTTATTAAAAATGTGATATTCGATTGAGCCAACTCACGCTTGATCGATTTCTTAAATTTCTTAATTTTTTGTTAATCTACATAAAATACACGACATACGAGTACGTGCCAAATTTCATACAGCTAGGACAATTAGAAGTGGCCTAGAGTTTTTGATTACCGGTCAGTGAGTCAGTCAGTCAGTGCCAAAATTAGCTATTTTCACAGGGTCATATTTCAGGATCTAATAGTTATATCTATGCAATTTGACATACTGCTTTAGTATTAGTATATGATTACGTAGTTTAAATTTTGTTTCTGTACTTGCAATAGGCACGGAGTTACAGGGGGGTCAAAAGTGGATCGAAACGGTTCGTGTAAATAGTGCACGGCATACGCGCGGCCTGTTGCTGGAACTTGGACTGCGCACTACCGTGCGCTTAGATCTTTTTGGAACGAGTTTTATGCAAACGTGCGCGCCACGTTGCGTCGCGACTCGGTCTGAAGTGCCATTTTTCAAACGCGGAGTCACCTAAACGAATGGTTTTTCCGTATAAAATACCGTGCGTAGTCAGTTGTGCGATTTTTCAAACGCGGAGTCACTAGACTCCGCGTTTGAAAAATCGCACAACTGAGCCGACCCTTACTCACACTCGGACAATTTTGCTCAAAACGTAAGGGAAAGGCTCTAGAGTGGAACGCCACGTGTTTTTATACGCTCCCGCCATCTTATCTCAGGGAATCCGCCTTGAGGGCCGGGGCGGTTGCTGAAGGCGCTATGAGGCTGAAAAACGGAGCAAATATTCATCTCTCAGATGAGATTAGGTATATATTTGTGCCGTTTGGTGATGAAACATTTGAACCATGGGGCCCTGGCGTGAGGAGACGTTTAAGGAGATCTCCTCGCGACTGATAGCCGCCGCAGGTGGCGAGAGGGCTGGCTGCTTTTTCGCTCAACGGATCAGCATTGCTATCCAGCGAGGAAACCCAGCCAGCGCTCTTGCTACCATACCACATGGGCAAGATGACATTTTTTAAATTAAGTATAGGTTTATTTTATAGGCCAGTCTTAGTTTTTTAGTTAAGTTTAATTTATCTGTTCCTGTATTTATTTCTTTTTAGGTTTCCGTAGTAAACAAGGAACCCTTATAGTTTTACCATGTCTGTCTGTCTGTCCGTCCGCGGTTTTACTCACCGACTATAAGTAATAGAATGCTGTGATTTGACATTGGTATGTATATTAATTATGCGGAAAAAGTGGTAACATAAAATACTGAAAATAAAATTCTTTTTAGCGTAGCTCCCATACAAGTGAAAAGTCATTTTTTTTATCGACTAGCTAATTATTTGAAGTATCGTTAAATAGATCTTCCAAAAATATTATGAGCTTATGAACACTGTTTTTCGATTAAAGAATCAGTTTTTGAAATATATGGTTTTAAAGTGAACATTTTTGTTAGAGTCAAGTGTGTGTGTCCCCCCCCTTTATCTGCTAAACGGTTATATATGGACACGTGAAAAAATTCACAGCTATAATCTAGCTAGTGAGCTAAGTAGGGTTTACAAATTAAAAAGTTATAGGCGATCAACTTATAAAATGTACTCGGAAAAGGGAAAAAAATCGTACAAATTCAATAGAAAATTAATTTTTGTCGTTTTCAATGGCATGAACTCAAAGTTGGCATTCGTAACTACGGAACCCTACACTGCGTGTGGTCCGACACGCACTTGGCCAATTATTTCCCAATAAATAACTGTTAAGTACCTATATCAAGCTTCACAATTTTGCTAAAATGATGAATGTGAAATTTATACATATAATATTCTAAATATATACATATATATATATATATATATATATATATATATATACATTTAAGTAAAGTATGTAGGTACCATTTTGTTCGATAACTTTTTGCCATCTTATAGGTAGGGACATAATCCTATTGCTATAGAAATTTTGGGGCTTCTGATCAAAATAGCTACTTCTGTCTGCAACACTGACAATGCCTAAAGAATTCTAAAGAGACCGAAATAGGTGGAAATCTGAAGGTGCCAGGTCAGGACTATACGGCGGATGCATTAACACCTCCCAGCCAAACTCTCTTAATTTTTGCTGAGTGGTTAAAGATGTGTGAGGTCTAGCGTTATCATGATGAAAAACCACACCCCTTCTGTTGATTAATTCCGGCCGCTTTCTCTCAATTTCTTGCTTTAATCTTATCAGTTGTTCGCAGTAGAGTTCTGAATCGATGGTCCTGCCTGGTGGTAACAGCTCATAATGAATAATGCCCTTCCAATCCCACCACACACACAGCATATCACCTTGTTGCGAGTTAACCCGGGTTTCGCCACAGTCCGTGAAGCCTGACCGGCGTTTGACCATGACCTTTTTCGCACGTTCTTGTCGTACGTGATCCACTTTTCATCACCAGTTATCAATTTCTTCAAAAATGGTTCGGTCTCATTACGTCGTAATAAAGAATCATAAATGAGTATACGGTTCATTAGGTTTCTTTCAGAGAGCTCGTGAGGTACCCAAATATCGAGCTTTTGTGTGTACCCATTTTTTTTCAAATGCGCCAAAACTGTTTTGTGGTCATTCCCAGTTCTTCAGCTACGTCGTAACTACTGAAATGACGATCTTGCTCCACTTTTTCAAAAATAGCATCCATTTTATCCGTAACAGGGCGACCAGAGCGACGTGCATCTTTGACATCAAAATTTCCGGATTGAAAACGCTTAAACCAAATTCGTGCTACTCTCACAGACACTGCACTAGGTCCATAAACATCGCAAATGTTTTTTCGCGGCTTGCGTTGCATTTTTACCTTTTTAGTAGTAAAATTTTAAAATGTATCTAATTTCTTCATTAGATTCACTCATCTTGACGGTAAGAAAAACAAATGAAAATCACGCATTTTCCTAATTTGAATTTGGAATTATCTTCTATAAAATTTAAACTTTTAAATGATACTAAAACCAGCCAGGTACAAATAGTATAGCCAAAGTGGTTTTATTACAAGTTCATTCATACTATATGCGAAAAGACTTTTCCCCAACCTAATATATAATACTAGGTGCTTGCTAATAAAAGTACAAAATTTTTGCTTATGTAAATAATAGGTTTGTATAACATATAATTTATAATTTCGCTACAAACCGCTTTCATTTTACGTTATCGTTTCTACGTTATACCAGTGTTATGAAACGATGTATTTTTAATTGAGATATTGAAATGATATTCAAGGTTCACTTTCATACGGCGATGCCGCAGACTTGCAAAGTTGCTGTCGAGGTGGCCAAGAGCGAAACTAATAATTCTGGAAGCTTTTGTTCAAGAAATGATGATTGTGGCGCCACCGTGGCTGGCATAGTTTATGGTAATTTAGTATGTAAAATTGCCTTTCGAGTAGTCGCGTGGGGGAACCGCGCGCTCAGTCTGCAGCCAACGATGCGTGCGCTGGTAACGTGGTGCGCGCTCGCCGCGTGCGTTGCGCACGCGCATTCCGAATCACGCGATCCATACAAATTACTATCGTACCTCGGGATCAAAGAACCTATTACCCGCTTGTTAACCTGTTCGCAAACTCTTGGACCTACAAAATGTCTAGCTGCGTTGAGCGCGTGGCGCGCACAGAAAGCGATAGAATCTTTCACCCGCAATCGCACGATGGAAACGGAACAATTCCCTTGGGAAGAATTCAACAGTACGTCCAGTGAGCAGATATATTCGCAGCTCTGTGAAGGCACCGAGAAGCTGCTGCAGTATCGGAAACTGAGCTTAACAATGATACCAGGCTACAGACTGGAATTACTATCAAAAGAGAATGGCAAGATCAATGTTGATGTCTTCAAAAGTGAGTATACATTACATTTTATAAGATTTTCTGGCATTCAAGATGTTGTATTAAAGTTCAAACACAAACTAAATCCAACGAATTTGATGACCCAGTTTTTATGAACCAAGATCCGTGGAGGTGTCAGACCTTGGTACAGCATTTACTGTTAAAAAAAATTACTTAATTCAAAACAGTTTTGTCAAAATTAATACATAATATGAAAAAACCTCAGACCTTACCTTATTTTCTTATCAGTTATTGTAGTGTTGGTCTGTGTACTTTCATATGCATACGTGCTAGTAGTCTGGCAGGATGTTCGACCCGTCCGATTAGTCTGGCTGCTTACAAAAAGTATTCAAATAGATTCCAGAGCAAATAAAATAAAAATCAGCATTGAAACTTTAAGATTTAATGAGTGAGTTTACGCCCCCGAGCCCCGGACCAGTAAAGAACCAGCAAAAAACCGGCCTAATTGGTCAAACTAGCGAGTATGTGTAAACTGGAAGTACATATGTACTAACATTACTTAATCGCACACAAATCATCGTAATCATCATCCTCACGTACTCCCGGTTGCACCCACAGCGGTAACGCTTCAGAGCCCGGGGTCCCCGCTACCTTACCTAGGTGATTTGACGAGATAACTGGTTTTTACACACAACGACTGTCGTCTGACCTTCGCAACCCAGAACCAATATCCTTGGAAAGGTTTGAGCAAACGCTAGATGGCGTTCAGGACCCACAGTTTAAACGTGCCTTCCGAAATACGGAATCAACCTTCTTTTCGGAATATCAGGTGATTCAAGCCTTCAATATTCTAACCAGACTGGAAACAACTTTTCACAAAGTATGCTTCCCAGTGGACTTCGAATCCACGACCTTCGGATCATAAGGCGAAGTCTTTGTCCATTGGATCACGGAGGTAGTCTAATCGCACACAAATGATTAGCAAAGTAGAGGGGTGAAAAATCTATCTAGATTTAATTTTTAAAGAACCTCCGTATTCTCTGTGTTTTTAAGTATTATTACCAGAGGTCTGAATTAGGTGGAGTTATTTATGTACATACTTGCATCGAAATGTTGATATTAATATGGATTTTCCCGAGATTTCTAATGGACAATCCCATGTTGCCAACAATATTACAAATAAATAATCATAAAAACCTGATAGATAAGACAAATAAAGCAAAGATAATTACACACCATTTTTATAAGTATTTACATTAGTATTTTTATTAGTTTTAACATATTGGCAACGTCGCGCGTGCAGTGGTTTAAATTGTTTAGAAGTAAATAACTTTTTTCTTCAGTAATTACAGGATTTCTCTGCTCTTTAAAATTAATCCCAGGATTTGAGGCATATCAACTTTTATTTATTTTATACAGATGAAATCAGTGTAAGTACATAAATAACTCTACCTAATTCCGACCTCTGATTATTACGACATATCCATTTAACCGAAAACAGGGAGACATGGATGATACGTAATCATTAAAACATGATTAAAACTGAAAGGAAATTAGATCAGTTGGTAACGAGAGGGCCTGTGATCTTCAAGCTCGTGGTTATGAGTCTCGGTAGGTCAATCCATTTTTGTTTGGTTTTTTGCACAAAAGTACTACGAATACTACTAATCTCAACTCTCTCCGTTTAAAGTTTCGTTTTTCGTGTAAGTGGCTAACACTGGTGTCAGATTTTTCAAGCTGACTAAAGGATTCAGAGATAGATTGATGACTTATACAATTTGCTTGCTTGCCTTGGTTTGAAGTGCCTTCCAAAGCAAGGAGAGCTCGGTTTTTTGTCACTTATGGTCACCCATCCAAGTGCAGACTGCGCCCAGTGTCACAAAAGCACTAAGAATGAGGGCCACCGAGCTCAATTAAATTTACAAAAGTAGGTAAGTAGCTAGCTACGTACTCGCTAACTTGCTTGCCTAACAATAAATGACTCGCATCGTCATCGCTTCTAAGTACCTAAAAAGATTCAAAGATTCAAATGTTTATTCCGTAATTAGACTTTTACAAGCACTTATACACGTCAATAAGTATAATTTACGTTACGTGTAAAGTATATTAAATTTTATTTGTTTTTAAAGAAAAGTTACCGATACCAGCGCTTCGTAACAACCACTACTGAGAAGAAACGGCAAAAGAAACTCATTTTCACAGTATTAATCGCCACAAGGGCTTTGTCTTATTTTTATTATTATCTTATAATTAATAAATACTTATAAAGTAATACAATTTTGACATTATAACATGTAATGCAAACGAGTTACCATAGATTACATAATAAAAAATAATAAGTAGTCAAAAAAGCGAAGCCGAGCTGACCAGTCCCGTTCACGAGTTGACGCACGGATCAGCCATCGTTAAATTCAGCCATATTAGATATCCAAAGACGCGACCAGCGACGCCACCTCTGGATTGGACATTTTAGTGAGCATGAAAAACCCGATCTCGCAGACCTTGTCGAAACGTACCTACTTGATCAATTGAATAAGTTCCATTTCAAAACTTTCCTTTTTGTAAATAGCATTTACAAAAAGCCTTTAAAATATAATAATAATGCCTTTTAAGATGGCATTTAAAAAAAATATAATTTCTTATGCAATACATTCTCTTCTTAGAAGTTCATCTACATATATACAATACTCTAAGTGCATATCATCTAAGCACGTACAAGACATTGTTAAAGGTGACTACACACGACACAATTTGGCATACATTCTGCATTAACAATCTGTAGCTGTACCGTGTTGTGGGCCACAGCACAGTACGCCAACACCTGTTGTACGGACCAAGCTCGCACATTTCGGCTGCACGCGACCACATATTATGTAGGTCGCGTGTCAGCTGTTTTTACTTTTATTTGATATGATTTTAAATCATATTATAATTTATAACAATTAATTGAGACACTATCGAGCGGCGATCGAGAAAGGATCCGGCACAACCAACTCTACAATGCAATTAATATCGACAATAACAGTGACGTGGTCTTGTGTCTTCATACCATCATCAAGCAAGCAACATCAACATTTCTTCATGTGTGGTGCGGGCCTAGGTGACAACCGAAGCCTGCGCCGTACACCTATAACAATCTGCGGTAGGTGCAGCACCAGATTGTGACTGCAGAATGTATGCTAAATTGTGTCGTGTGTAGTTTGTCACTTTTGGACCAGTCAAATATTTTAAGCAATTATGTTCCATAATAGGCACTATTATGGAAGATATTTGCCCAGATGAGATCCCTTTGATAACAACTGGAGAAGTCTGTGATGCTTTGAAATCCATGAGTGTTGGTAAAAGCCCCGGGAGCGACGGTATAACAACAGAGGCTCTTAAAATAGGCTCGCCTATCCTAATACCTCAGTTAGTCAACTTATTTAACTCAATTCTTTTAACAGGTAAACTTCCAGCCAACTTTTGTAACTCCAATATCGTCATCATGCATAAAAAAATAGGCACTACTAAACTTAATACTTGGAAATACAACGGCAACTAAAGTGTCAAATTTAAAACAAAAAATAGGCAGTCGCGTATTTTGTTTTTGTAATAATGATTTGTTTTTAGATTTTTATTAGGCATGGAATTTAAAATAATAGATCTTTTATTGCCATTCCAGACGAGGTTGAAACGGGCCGCGGCAGCATGAAGAAATTGCAGAAGAAGTTCTACAATATCGTTCCGTTGCTTCTCATTCCGGGCCTTATCATGTCCGCCATTTTGCCGTTCATGTTGCCTGCCATGAAGCTCGCCACCGTAGGCGCCATCATGCTCAACAACATGGCTCTCACTGGCGCTGTCTTCACTCTACTACGAGACAATGCTTTCAACGACAACTATCGGCCAAAAATAAAGTATATCAACGCAGGATGGAAAAACGAGAAGGAATTGTACCGAGAGCATGAACTTCATGCTACAAATGAGGAATATCATGAAAGCGACCATTTTGAAAGTGATCATGACGCACATTACAGCCAGGATAATGCAGAATACGATCATGTAGGCCAGAGCACTAAACTTCATTCAATACCTAACAGCTGGCTCAAACAATACAAAGACGTTGTCGAATTAAACGTCCAATACAACCCCCACAAGAGACGTGGCTGATAGTACTAGATAGTAATATTAAAATTTGAAGTTTTAATTTAAAAAAAAACCCCTGAATCCGGCAGGAACAATGTTAAACAAAAAGAAAGACACACTTTAATCAAAATCGGTTCATTCATTTAGGCACTCCGATAACACATACAAACAGATAGACAGACATTAAATTTTATTTCATAACAAACTTTTGTTGTCAAGCTAAAAAGTTGGAAAACCGAAACCACTAGGCCACAGAGGTCGTTATGTTTATGTATAACAAAATATTTAAAAAAAATTAGCTTTTTGTAGAAACTTTGATCAACTAATCGGTGAATTTGTATGGGAGGCAAAAAATATTTTTCATATTTCGATATGTGTTCCTTGGGGAAAGTTGTTTAGTATCATGGACTGAATTCAGCCTTAAAATAGTTTCAGTGCGAAGAAAAGCTTCACGTTCTTACTTTAAGTTGTAAACAGTAGTTAATAAAATAGTTTGAAGGGTTATCTAGGGCATGATAAAGATAAAATTTTAAATGATAGGTACCTCCGTTTCCTTTCAAATGGCTTATTTCAAATGGGGGCACCACTGGACCCCAAAAAATGTATGTCCCCTTAGTAAAATACCTAATCATAGTCTTTTGGTCCCGTATAAGAAGTCATAGTTAGTGGAAGTGGACATTCAAGACGCTTTCAATGATCCCTCATTTGTAAAGTTGTGGATAAAATTGAAGATATGAACAAATAAACTTATTCTCTCAGTACTAATAAAAGCTGCGAAAATCGTAACCTTCCTTTTAGGCCTCGTCGTAGTCGGATAAAAAGAGTGCTTGATTTCGTTGCTAGTCTTGCCCAATAAGTTAAATTATTTATTTATTATGGAATAAGTTATTTATTTTATGATAAGTTTTTAATTAGATAAGTACGTAGCATTTTATGATAAGGTTTTAATTAGATAAATACCTATTCTAGCGTGGGTTAGGTGTTCGTGAATGTTTGTAAATAAACTTAAATAATGATATATTTGCGTAAGCATATTTTTTTTATTTTTCCTTTACAAAAATCATTTATTCTTTAAACACAAGAATGACGTAAGTAATGATCTACGTGGTTCTACAAGAAACAGTCCCGGCGTGCCATTTTTAACCGACTTCCAAAAGATGAGGAGGTTATCAATTTGACGCGATCCTTTATTTTTTTTTTATGTATGTTCACCGATTATTCAAAGACGCCTGGAACGATTTAAAAAAAATCTTTATTTTGTTTGAAAGGGTATACTTTCCAGGTGGTACCATGGAAATTTTATCAAAATCAGTTGTGTAGTTTGGGGTGAAGTCGGTTTTTAGTTTTGAAAAATTATTGATACGTTGAGGCTTGGTTTGGTGTTTTGTTTGTCACACAAAAAAATGTTTTTTGGAAATTTTTAAAATCACAACGAGCCACTATAGTACAGTGACTTTTTAACCACCATACAAATTTTTTAGCAACATCTGTCTATGAAACTTACTGAAATACTTTCTATAAAAACAATTCACGAAAAACAAAATTTCGGCTGCCCATACAAATGGGATGGGATGGCCAATGGGATTTTGGCTCGGTCGCCCAATTAGTACTTATTTATATGAAATTACACATATGAGGTACCTAGGTAACCTGCATATAATAGGTATTGTTGTACTCTGTGTATGTTTATTTATATTTTCAAATAAAAAAGAATGTTGATAATGATTTAAGAGGCTTTACACCTTTGGTTGGCGGTCTCGCTCGCACAATCAAACATTTTTAAAGATTATTAAAAAATGTGACTCAGTTGTAGAAAAGTGTTTCCCTAACTTTCTATATAATTATATTGTGGATATTTTAGACGTGTTTTTTTATTGTTTATGTGTGTGGGTATCGAGAATTAGGCCATCAAAAATTTAAAATTTTGATGACCCAATTTTCGATGTAGTCAATGTCTACACAATATACAAACATGTC
Source organism: Acrobasis suavella (assembly GCA_943193695.1). Lineage (NCBI taxonomy): Eukaryota > Metazoa > Arthropoda > Insecta > Lepidoptera > Pyralidae > Acrobasis > Acrobasis suavella. The sequence goes on from OW971941.1 coordinate 21,538,274, forward strand.
TAAAAAATCCACAATATAATTATTATATTAGAAAGTTAGGGAAACACTTTTCTACAAATGAGTCACATTTTTTAATAATCATTAAAAATGTTTGATTGTGCGAGCGAGACAGCGAACCAAAGGTGTAAAGCCTCTTATGACACTAAATTTATTATCTCCGCATTATAAGAATCGTTAGTAAGACCTAATAAGCTAGTCAAAATAAAAATTCTGTAACAAAATATGTTGACTAAAACTCGAAAGTAAAATCGTGAGATCAATTAGAAGTAGATTTCGAGTTCATCGGGGTCACGCGTCAGTTTTGTACGGTCGTAACTACGTGGTCTCGAACGAAAATCATTTTCGCAACTTTTTTATCTTATGTCATACACAAATTTGGATTTCGTATATGGAAAGAGGAATTTATTTACGACATGAATTTTTTTCCAAAACCAATGAAAAGTCAGCGCGTATAAAAGTATTTGGTTACCAAAAAACAATGATAACTAAATAAATAAATATATAGGGACAAATAACCCTGATTGAGCTAGCCCCAAAGTAAGTTCGAGACTTGTGTTATGGGATACTAACTCAACGATACTATATTTTATAACTAATACATATATAGATAAACACCCAAAACCCAGGACAATTTGAAAGAGGCCATTTTCCAACTTGCCCTGACCAGGGATCGAACCCAGAATCTTTGGGTGCCGGACTAGTATGGTGACCACTACGCCACGAGAGCGTCAAATATAATAAAAAATATATCAACTTTATATTAAATCGAAATAAAAAATTTAAATTTAATAAAACAAAGTCAGTATAAGCCTCCAAAAATCTGCCTTTTTGCACAAATTTTAGCCGAACTTTGACCGTTTATAATGTACTCATAAATTGTAAAGGTAACAAAAATATTTCGATATAAATATCCAATATATATTGATATAAATATTCCTATAAATATAGATGAATAATTTTGTAAGAAAAATGGTGATAAAAAAATATTTATTCTTAAAATTAAATATCAATATGATGCCTACGCTTTTATAATATTAGATAAACAAACTGTTCACATAAAATAAACAAACAAATAAAAAAAAATCATTTATTATATAATCGTATTTAATTAACACACAATACAATAAAAATAAGAGTAACTAGATCGTAACATTTTGCTTTTTATATTAAATAAATAAATCTCAATCGAAACATGTACCGTCTTATTATAAAACTCGAACTAACTTTAGGACTTGGTTTAAACCATTATTCACCCAAATGAAGTTGAAGGTAACAAAAGAGTAGGTGACACATTGCGGAGGGTCTTCATATTTTGGGTGGATAATGGTTTAAACCAAGTACTAAAGTTAGTTCGCGTTTTATAATAAGACTGGTAAAGTTTAACAAATAAGTTACTGGTCCTTGCCATTGGGTACATTTACCCTTTCACCACGGGACTTTAAATCAATTACCATGCCCCCAGCGCGAGGGGTAGTAAATCTAAAATAAATACCTACAACCAAAAAGGGATGTGGATACTTAAGTTATGTGCAATACGAGCGTTTATTTTTTTGTCGGAAATAACCGACGCTCGCGGAATGGGCACGACAATGTTTGTCGGATAAATCCGACGTTCGCGGTGAAAGGGTTAAAAAAAGATCGGAAGCACAATATTTTCAGGTCCAACAACTTAGTTGTGGACCTTTAATCTGTGCATACCGAAAAGTGTAGCCGAAAAGTGGACTATCACACTTTTGTTAAATTATTAATTAGGTATCCATATTATTAGGTATCTATTCGATAGCGGCATTTTCTATCAAAAACGTTGTTTTAAATATCTTTTTTTATCAAATCACAAAAGCTAGGTTAAAATTTATAGATAAGTACTATCGATATACGTCAGATCTGTTGGTATACATAGGTGCTGTTATGCAAAAATATATAGGTACTTAAGTAGGCACCTATCCATAATCCGAATTTTTGCTAACAAAACCAAAATCTTAACAACACCATAAATAATAGTTTACTAAGTGCCTACATTACCATTTTAAACATCAATTAAAGATCATCTTATGTACGTATTAGTACCTTTCAGATAAATAAATAAAATTTTAAAAAATGAGTTCAATAATATTGGTTCAGAGGCGCTTAGTAAAATAAAGTCAATGAATAAGTTATCCTAAACATCTAGCAGTCACCATAATTAGGTATTTACAAAACCTATAATATCATATCACAAACAACACACTTTATACTAAAAATGCCTGTACAACCACCCTTTTCATGCTTTGCTTGTTACAAGGCAAATTAACAAATGTTCTTACATTAATATATGTTATAATAAAGCAACGTCAGCAAGACAAAAAGTAATTTCTACTTAGTATTTGTGTTGCCGACTGTCCTATATTTGTACAATTAAGGTGAACGCGCACATTGCACGGCGCATACTGTGCAACGCACCGCAGTCTGCCTCAGTTGTGAGCACACCTATGCATTGTGGTCGCAGCACTTCCTGAAGACGAAGTGGTAGCTAAAGTAGCGCCCTCATTAGAAATAAATTATTTAAAACTAAATATGGTGATAATAAAAAATTTGATTTGTATCATTATCTAGAAAGACCTTTAAACTATTTTATGAATAACCTTTGAAAGTAATATTGGTAGTCCGTCTAGTTTTAAAACTAGACAAACTATTAGTAATCATTTCAAAGGTTATTCATAAAATAGTTTAAAGGTCTTTCTAGACATTGATACAAATCAAATTTTTAATTATCTCCATATTTAGTATTAAACGATTGATTTCAAATGAGGGCACCACTATAGCTACCACTTCGTCTGAAGTGTCATTTTACAAACGCGGAGTCACCTAAACGAATGATTTTTCCATACAAAAAATCGTTCGTGTAGTGACTCCGCGTTTGAAAAATCGCACCACTGAAGCAGTCGAACTCCCGATACGCAGTGCCCGCAGTTTTTGACGTCACCAACATCGGCCCGAACGCATCCGTCATTCCCACCGGTGCGGAGCGGGACACGAGCTGTCATTCCATGAAAGACTGCGTCACGTCAACTGCGGTCCTGGCGTACGTGTCCATCAGCAAAAGCGGTAACTGCGGTGCGGCCAGGTGCGCGTTTACCTTTAATCTGACGTCATACGGCGTGATTTTTTTTTAATTGCTCGGCCCTTAATTTTACATGAAACAGTAAAAATGCGTCGAGTGCGGCGCGTACGGCTAACGCGTTCAGGTATCAACAACAATCGTTCATTCACAGCAAGTCTTCGAAAATATTACATTTTATCGGATATCGATAAATTAACTTTATTTACGCATTTTTAATTTTTCCCTGTAAACGCTGCTCAAGTCCTTAAGTCTCAATGGGCTTTTTCTATCGTACAAAAATGTTTAGACAAAACTGAAGTTTATACATATTAGATTATAAATCTTATAACAGAATCTCAGCATGGATCCCATATATTAACGGGATCAGACACCCCATAAAGTATGTGTAGTTCCTTTTTAATTTAAACCCTTAAACGTATAATTTTATGATTGGTTTTAATCTTCATATAAAAATCTTCAGGTTCAATTGTATTAAAGGGATACCTTAATTTTCCAAGGTCTAGTGCTGCCCCCATTTGATATAAATCATTTGATAGGAAATGGAGACATCATTTAAAATTTTGTCTTGACTAGGCACTAGATAACCCTTCAAAGTATTTTATGAACTACTGTTTACAGTTTCAAGTGAGAACGTGAAGCTTTTCTACGCACATACGCCAAAAGTGGCCCTTTTTCGCAATTGTGCGTAGGAAACCTTCAAGTCTTCACTTCCAACTGTAAACAGTAGTTTATAAAATAGTTTGAAGGGTTATCTAGTGCCTGGTCAGGAGGGGTAAGCCCCTAAAGGAGGCTCCCACGGTTAATAAATTTAAATTATAATTTTTTAAGGGAAAACAGATTTAAGGTACATGAAACCTAAGTAGGAAGGTAGTCATTCAGTTTTCCTATGTGCGATTTCTGCGAGGCGGCGGTCTTCGTCGGGGAGGTCCTGGTCGTCCCAGCCCCACACCGGGTTCTCGGGGTGGTGGTGGTCGTCGTGCGAGGGCTCCTTCGTGGACGGGTGGCTGCCGTCGCCGGTCCTGGCCGCTCGCTGCCGGATCATCTCGGCCGAAACAGTCTTCAGGTCATAGGCCAGACCTGGAAATCAAAGGCAAAAAGTCTGAACGGACAGAACTTGATACAAAATTTGTAAACTTAAAAAATTACTCTACGTACACATGTAGAAAAGTACTTACATGACGTTTTACCCACTAGCCAAATTTTTGATTCATAGCCGTCATAAATCGAACCACGAGCTATACCTTTTGTATAATAAAATTAAAATAACAGCCACAAAAAAAAAACAACATTCTCATACAAATTGCCCGGGCTGCTGGACATTTGTGTAAGGAAATGCCGATTTTTTTATTCACTTATTGTTATTTTAATTTCATTATATTATAGTGATCTAGTTTAACCCGTGGTTCGATTTATTACGGGTATGTACCTTCCACGTTGTGTATGTACTTACATGACATTATACAAATAAACTAGCCCCTAGTCATATTGTCACATAATATGTACCTAAACGGAGAGATGGATAAAGATTTGATAGCTTTTTCTCGTTTCCCGCTTACCATCGCGCTAAAAATGGCTTTTGAAGCATAGAACCCCATGCCTCAAAGGCCATTTTTAGGGCTCTGTCTGCTTAGAGCTGCAAGACCAAAATGCTCTGACTGCCCCGGGGATATAGACGTGATAGTGTAGCAGCTAGCGGCCGTAAGACTTCGAATATTGGACAACAATAGTGCAGGGCGAGAAGACAAAAAACAAAAAAATCTTTTGTGGGTCTTGGCTTACGCCTCTATAATAAGATTTCAGATAATGTAGTAGCGTTACCATTATCTAAGTTTAAGACTGCCATTAAAAATCATTTAATCAACAATGCGTATTATCATGTAAATGACTATTTATCATCGTCTGATCACAATTCTTGGAAATAGATGACTGCAAATTTTAATTGTATTGTTTAAATATATAGTATAATGTATACCTAGCTAAAGAGTAAATCTGTATTGTAACTGTAACATAGCCCATCAGGCTGGGTAGGGACCAATACTGAACTGGGTTTCTTTCGGCGTAATCTTCCCAGCAATGGTCGTTCCGAAACGCTAGTAGTTTTTAGCTTAAGCACTAAAATAATATTTAAAAAAATGACCTTCAATAAGAGATAAATTTATCCTACATTGAATAAAAAATTTTGACTTTGACTTTGACTTGACATTGAGGCTTCATTCGGTCGAAATGAAATATTGCGATGGATGTGTGGCGTGACGAGAATCGATAGGGTTAGGGATGATTATGATGAAGCTTAAAAGTAGTGCCAATAAACGAGAGAGTAAGAAGCAATCATTGTCATGGTTCGGACATTTGATGAGAAGAGATGATCAACACGCAACAAAAATAAATTTTAATACGACTGCTGATGGAAATAGAGGAAAGAGAAGATCAAAGAAGAGATATGGTGGTAGTGGGAGTAGATGTTAGTATGACGGGAAATAGAGGAATGTGGAAGGAGAAGACATACTGCGCCGACCCCAGATAATGAAATAAGGTGGGACAGATGATGATTAGATGAAAGAACATCATCATTATAATTTGAGAGCGGTGCTGTTGTCAGTGGAGTTTCTTCCATTCTTTTCTATTTTCCGCCACTCTCTTGACATCTTGATACGACACTGCTATCACATTTCCTTGGCATGCTTCTTATAGCTGTGAAAGTTTAAAGCCCATGGGCTTTAAACTTCCTCTTTTACCTTCTATTTTGCTTTTTATTAATATATCATACATCATATTGCCTCGCCTGTTGAAAGATGGTGCAACTCACCATATTTGGCAGCGAAGTCTATGAGAGCGGTGGACATGTTCGTGCTGTAGTCCCCGAGCTCGGCCGCCTTGTAGTCCCAGGGGAACACGTGGTGGTAGTTGTGCCAGCCCTCGCCGAACGCGCAGATTGCCACTGTCTTGTTGTCAGTAGCGCCTATGTATCTGGGACGAAAAAAAAGTTGTACTTAGTCGTAAATATATCGAATGAACACATTTGCCAAAAGCGAAGCGTCTATCTACTCACTTGTCATAAGGCCTATTGCCCCAAATATGGGCAGCAGAGTTGACCAGCCAGGTGAAGTGAAGTGTGATGGTGTATCTTGCGATAGCGGCTGCGTACCACGAACTCCAAGGATCCTCCCCCCAGTAGTACACAGGTATCCACGCAGGTATCACGAAGCAGACTAGTGGCATCACGAACAAGTAAGTTCTGGAAATATTGACAATAAGATAGGTGGCACTCATAATATAAAATATTTTTTTGACGACCTCCTTGGCGTAGTGGTCACCATGCTAGTCCGCCACCCAGAGGTCCCGGGTTCGATCCCTGGTCAGGGCAAGTTGGAAAATGGCCTTTTTCAAATTGTCCTGGGTCTTGGATGTTCATCTATATATGTATTTGTTATAAAATACAGTATCGTTGAGTTAGTATGCCATAACATAACACAAGTCTTAAACTTACTTTAGGGCTAGCTCAATCAGTGATATATGTCCTATATATTTATTTATTATTTATTTATTTATATTCTTGTCAGTACAAAATAATTTATTTTAACCCAGTCCAAACAGTATTACACTGAAAGAAGATGCATTGACAGAAATTAAGAAACATTGATTGACCTCTGGGTGGCGGACTAGCATGGTGACCACTACGCCACGGATCACAGCAATTTTGAACGTGATTTGAGGTTCTTTATCTTTATATGTATTTGTTATAAAATATAGTATCGTTGAGTTAGTATCCCATACCACAAGTCTCGAACTTACTTTGCGGCTAGCTCAATCAGTGTGATTTGTCCGTATATATTTGTATAGTAATTAGGTCTTTACGGGCAGTTTTAATGCCCGTAGTTGCTTTCTTCTCCGCAAAAATAATAAAAACGATTGGGAAATGGATGAGATTCTGAATCATATTATAAGCGTTGCGGTTAGCAATTGCTAAGAGTGGCCTAGTTGTCTGTCGACTTTAGGCTTCATCGAGCCTTATGACATTAGCGATGAGACTTTCGAACACGAGTGTACATTAAAAATGGAGTCGAGGCTCGAGGACGTTAAGCGGTGACGTGTCGCTGCGTACCATGGCATATTCATTGCTGCGTACCCGTGGCGTTGTCGCGGCGAGTTCGTCACGCAATCGCTGCGTACTTGCGGCGACGTCCGTCACGGCGCAGACGCGGCGAAATCGCAAAAAAATCGTGTGATAAAGCGTCGGATAAATTCTCAAGACTTTGTGTGTACTTACTTCTTCTGGAACATGACAATGGGGTCTTTCTCGAGGTCAGACATATCGACGGTAGCGCCCTTCTCAAACACCTCCTTATGCTTTCGGACCATAAGCCAGCCGATGTGCGAGAAGAAGAATCCGCGCTTAGCGTTGTGCGGGTCAGCGTCAGTTTCCGTAAACTTGTGGTGTACCCTGGGAGCAGACAATATTTTGCCACTTTTTCTTTTGCCACGTCATCAGTATCAGCCTATAGACACCTCAATAGACATATATTTTTAAAATCAAAGACCTGTAGTTATGTACATTAAGGATTACATTATGGAGTATGGCAATAAATGATTGTGAATTGAGTATGACGTGTGACGTCACAAGTGTGGCACGATAGGCATGCTCACAGCCTTTCGGGTTGTGAGCATGCCTATCGTGCCACAACGGTGTATTATGTTTTCTCTCAAAAATAACTTTATTCTTCTTGGCGCGTTCCTGGTTGCATCCTTTTCCCATTTTTTTACCAAATATAATATGAATGTCTGATGATGATGAGTGATGAATGAAAGAAAAGAACTTCCCGCCGGGCATGGTGTTGCCTGGGGAACCGCGGCTCCGATGGTGTATCGTCAGAGGGCGTATCAACGTGGTTTTTTTGTTTGTATTGACATACATATGTTGCCTCGGACGGCATTTCCTACTTCATCGGACAAGGTTTGAGGAGCGAGCCAGAAGCCCGGCTTCCTATATTTATAACACAACGTGGAATGGACATATCTGTAATAAATCAAACCACGGGCTATACTAGATGACTATAGTATACTTAAGGGGCTACCTGAATTTTTCGGGGTCCAGTGCTGCAACATTTCAAAAAAAATCATTTGAAAGGAAACGGAGATATCATTTAAAATTTCGTCTTGACCAGGCTCTAGATAATCCTTCAAACTATTTTATGAACTACTGTATACAGTTTAAAGTAAGAACGTGAAGCTTTTCTACGCACATACGCCAAAAGTGGCCGTTTTTCGCAATTGTGTGTAGAAGAGCTTCACGTTCTCACTTTAAACTGTAAACAATAGTTCATAAAATAGTTTGAAGGGTTATCAAGGGTCTGATCAATACAAAATTTAAAATAAAATCTTCGCTTCCTTTCAATAGATTTATTTCTAATGGGGACAGCACTGGACCCCGGAAAATTCAGATAGCCCCTTAATGAAATTAAATTAAAAAAAAAAAAACAAACAAAATTAATCGTCATTCCCATATAAATTGACCACACTACACGGACCCAAACGGACCACAGAACTAGATGCCCGGACGGCTACACACTTTTTGTTTGGAAATGCCGAATTTTTTTTTTGTGTTTTTGCTGTTATTTTAATTTCATTATATTATAATGATCTTATATATAACTCGTGGTTTGATTTATTACGAGTATGTCTCTTCCACGTTGTATACACGCTGACTTTTCATTGGTTTTGGAAAAAGAATATCCTACCTCTAACCATATACGTAATCCAAATTTGTGTATGACATAAGATAAAAAAGTTGTAAAAATGATTTTCGATCGAGACCAATTAGTTACGCCCGTCCGAAGCTGCCGCGTGACCCCGATGAAGATGAACTCTAAATCTAGCCGGCCGGTGCTACTAATTGATCTCATGATTTTACTTTCGAGTTTCAGTCAACATTTTTTGTTTCTGAATTTCTATTTTGACTATCTTATTATGTCTTACTAACGATCCTTATGAAGTGGCCTTCGGTTTCAAAATCAATAAAAAATCACCGTGTATGTTAAGTTGCAGCCAGAACTCTGAGATCGAGATGTAGGTTACTGCTGACGCCATCCCGTATGCTTCTTGTTAACTATGTTGTGTATGTATTTTTCTCGTAGCGGCGTAGAGGTCGCCACTTGTCAAAAAGAATTTAGTTCTGTAGAAATGTTGTGCGGCTGACCGCATTTACCTGTGGTCGCGCACCCATTCGTAGATGTGGTTTTGGAAGGCCATGGTCTGCAAGGTCGCGAGGAATAGCCGCAGAGGCCAGCGCGCCTTGTACGCTCGGTGTGCCCACAGCCGGTGCGCGCCGGCCGTCACTCCCATGGCAGATATCACCGCGAAACTTATACCTGGAAAATATACATTTCTAGTTAAAAAGATATAAGTAGTTCTAAAAACTAAAACCCGACTACCTACAATTATCCAGTAATGCAAGCACAGCAGGGAACAACCTAACAGCTAATAACGTACCTACATATATATTTTATGTATAGGTACATTATTAGCTGTTAGGTATATTTACGTGTATATACAACGTGTAACGAAAAGAGGGTATCATCAGGGATGGTCCCATTGTAAAAGTTGTTCACATTGATTAGTTTGTTTACGGAATTTCGGTTACTCTTCGTTACACGTTGTATATACCTACTTTTAGGTCCTTTCATTTGATACCCCACACGGTATGATTTAATTTACTTTATATTTCCGTAAAAAAATGAAAAAAACGGAACCCTTATAAGATCACTCGTGCGTGTGTCTCTCCGTCCATCGGTCACAGTCACAGCCAATTTGCTCCGAATTTACTGGACCAAATCAGGTGAGATTTGGTAGGATGGTGTAATTCTATGACCCAAACACAGATGTCCAAAGTAAATAATTTTTTTTTAAATATGGCTAATATTCGGAGGACAAATTAGGAAATAAAAAGTTAATAATAAAAGTTAAAAGTGTCATAATAATACTCGTATATCAAATGAAAGGGCTCGTTATGAGGATCTAAAATATATTTTTATTATTTTATAAATAAATAGTTTTGATTTTATTCATGAACCTGGACGAAAATTGAAAATTCCCCCTCCTGATCTCCGAAACTACTGAGCTTAAATTTTGAAAAAACTGGTTAACTCAATATAATACGTAGGTACACTTTCAGAAAATAGTTCACTAAAACCACTAGATAGCGCTAGTAGTTACTGTAAGGATTTCAAATGTGATATTTTGAATTAATTAATAAATTTGAAACCAATGCTTGAAACTAAAAAAAAAAAAATGAAATTTTCATAAAAAAGTGTTCCATTTGTATGAAAATGACGATTTTTTCTTCGAGTTTCAAGCATTGGTCCCATAGGAAAAGTAGTTCATATTGACTTTCTGAGTTGCTCCTACAAGGATCGGACAGGGTTTTTGTTACATATTGTATAGTACATTGAACTGCACATGAGGGACGGATTGTTTAAGCAGATAACTTGGCCCGCTTCACTCGCTCGTTGGTCTAAGTAAATACCTAGTGAGGTTAACCTACTTACCAAAGAGTATAGTCCAGATTCTGACGCAGCCTGTGACCATGAGGTATATTCCGTACAGAGCCGCCACGTGCAGGTACACGAACGCCAGCACGTTCCTCCACACTATTTGCCATCTGAAATGCAATTAGTTGAAACTCTTTCAATAAACCCTTTCATTGAGCATGTGAATGTAGACCATTGACGAACATGGTGCTACTACGACGGCCCAGAGAGAATAGCTTGGACTTTTGAACTTACTGTACTTTACATAGTTAGTAGCATATTCACTGTATGACCGATTTGTGAATTCGAGAGTTAAAGTAGTTTTTAATTTTAAATTTTGGCCCCAAATTGCAAAATCATTTAACGTTCTAAAACAGAGGTTCCCAAACTTATTTTGTCAGACGCCCACTTTAAAAAATCAGTTATTTTGTAGCGCCCCCCATTTTTTTCACCATAAAAACCTGAATCACATATTTGTCTTGCCTTTAGTTTAATTCAACCTATATTCTAAACGAGAGAGCAATAATAATACATACACCAGTACATTAGAGTATCTTTTATAAAAAATAACAATAATCAACATTGTTAATTTTAAATAAAAAAATAGCAATAATAATACAATTTTACAATAATAAAGAGTATTGGAAGTGGGGACCTCACCTGCGAAACTTTAAAACACGAAATTTTTTCAGTGTTTGATTCCTTTAACGATATAAGTAGCGTTGTGAACGCATTAAAATAATAAATATTAATTACATTTTTAGTTTATATTTGTACAATAAAAAAAGATATAAATATGAACTAATAAATGGATGTTGTGTAGTTAGAGGATTTTAATTTCAGTGAATTTTAAAATATGAAATAGCTGAAGTTATAAATCACTCATTGCTTAAATCACATCAGCGCCCCCCAACTTTATTCTGGGCCCGTTACTGCCCCCCTTAAAACCTCCAGCGCCCACAAGGGGGCGTTATCGCCCACTTTGGGAAAGACTGTTCTAAAACGTCTGGCTTGAGCTTGACGCGGGTCCCTCTTAAAGGTTTGTATTTGTACACTCACAAATGTCATAATTTTGAGTATAATCAATATACATGTACTTTATTTACAAATTGAATTTTATTTCAAATTTGACTTCATTCTTAATTAATTATATATGATATGGAAATGTATTCTTAGTTCACATATCTAATTTTTATATCAGTATATTTAATTGTAAGTTGACGTTTTTGGAGAAAATGCTACAGTACAGTCTGTTACCGTTTCTTCTGTACTTGCGCTAAGGAGGCGGCAGTAAACATAGTTGAAAGTAAATGATCTGACGACAAATCGAAAGAAAAATTGACAATTATCAAGTGATACAAATATCCAAAGATAAAATAAGTGATTTTTGTAATTTTTTTGACTGTTTTGTTCATATTTCGGTTTAGAAATTCCAGTAGATTCAGTCAAATTTGTTGTAGTAAACTGACAATTGCACTTACTCGTGAGTCCTATTCTTCACCTGGCCTGTGTTGGTAGAAATTATGGGGATGTCCTCATCCATGGCGGCCATCTTGTGGTTGAGGTAAAGGTCTGACGACGGTACTGGCGAGCTCGGCATTGTGACAGCAACTCTGTAAATCGCATCAAGATGATATAAGTGCGATTGTTTTTGTTTTCGATTGACTTAAAAAAGTAGTCAATTTGGTTGTTTGCTTTTTAGGGGTTTTGGGTAGTTTGGTGGCAATCCCTCGGTAACGTCACATTATTTAGGGTTAAAAGAATCCTGTATTTCTAAGAATCCTGTATTTCTTTCTTTTTGATAATATACTTCGTGCAGGCTTTCATTATGTATGCATGAATACCATCCGTTTGCATCACCAGACTCGGGATTGAAAGGATCAGGGATCAAAGTACTTGCTAAGACAAATCGAATAAGACCAAACTAGGTGGCTTTGTGTCGTTTCTTTACTGAATGGCTACGGCCACTGTCCAGCTCCATTACTTAGTTATTCATTAAAAAATTTACATTATTTTTAAATATCGTTAATATAACACCATTCTTAATGAATATTATGACAAAACAACATTGTTTTGTCATAATCTTCTATATAATACATATTCTCAACCATTTTAATATCAGTTAAATAATTGTCTTTAGAGAAAATGCTACAGAGTAGTTTGTTGCTCCTTCTTTTCCATTTGCGCTTTGGAAGCGGCAATAAAGTTAGCTGTAAGTAAATATGATCTGACGTCAACAACTATTATGATTTCGAAAGTAACAAGTCATTATTCGAAATAGTAGATTGTGCTACAAGGGGATAAGGTAATATTTTGACGGCGAGGGCGCTACTTTGAATCCAGAGCGAAACGAAGGATTCCACAGTTGAATCACGAGCGGAGCGAGTGATTCTACGGTGGAATCCTGAGTGTAGCGAGGGATTCATGTATATCGCCCGAGATAAAAATATTACCGTACCCGAGTAGCACACTCTACTTTTCATCTCCATCTATGAGAAAAACTAGCGCATACAAAATAGAATATACCTAATCAGACTTCAACCGACAATTTAATACTAATTTTTGTTTGGTGTCGTTTTCATACAATAAATACTAAGAAATATTTTTTCGAAAATCAACTAAAAATAGAAATGTTCACTCATAACTTTGTTTGCGTGGTCCTTCATATGTTTTTATTTTTATAAGTAAACTTGATAACTATTTACAATTGGCTTAAACTCACGAAAAAGTATTCACATTTACACAAATAATTAAATTTCAATACAAATAACCTAAAACTTCTGTAATTACTTGAATCAAAGAAAAACTTGCGCGTTTTTAATTATACTTATTTCTTTTTCCGAAGCGAAGAACATAAATATGTTTACCTACATTCATCCATGTTGACGACGATATGTATTCTAAATTTAAAAACTCACGACGTCTGTACCAATTATTTTTTCATTTTAAAACCAAATTCTTCTTTATATTTGCTGGACTGCCAACATTATTTTTGATTCTACATAGATTAGACTCGTGTGCAGTTTTCAAATTGGTGTGCAGGTTTCAAAGATTTGATTACAGACAGACAGACAGACAATTAATAAAAGCTTGTAAAATTTACAATTATCAAGTAATGAAAAAATCCCGAGAAGTCAAACAAAACTGTGTGATGTTTAAGAACAATAACATACCAGTGTCAACTGGGGGTTACTTAGTTATTATAACCATGTAGGTACCTACACTAGTTAATTAGTTCTACGTGACAAGAACAAAGAATAGGTAGGTAAGTGCACAGTCATAGCAATTTGATTCTATTTAAGTACCTAAGTTAGAATTTTCACTGAAACTCCTAAGGAGTTTTCCGGTGAAACATGTAGCTAGCAAAATATTTGTTTTACGTAGGTATATTTATATCTACATGTGCCCGCTAAATAGAAAAAGGGGAAAGTGACATTATTTTATAGCTTGTTATAATGCTGATGATGGTCGAAAGCGATAATTTGCTCGAAATCTGAGAGATGAGGACATTATGGCGGTGACATTGATTGACGTTAAATACTCGTACTTTCTATCGCATTTATGCCCAGCAGTGGACCACTGAGAGGCGACCATGATAATGATGATGGTCAAGGGAATTAAAAAGTTAATTTAGTACCTAGGCCTTACAAGTCAATAAGTTTACCACACTTACATTGCGTGTAAGCAATGTTTATATTTTAAATTATTAATTAGTTTAAAGAACAGTTACCGATATCAGCGCTTCGCAATGATTCGAATACAGCAGAGATGAAACGCCGAAAGAAACTCATATACACAATATCGATCGCATACTCGCCAGATCGGGCTTTGTCATGTAAATGTCTGGAAATTTACGTCAATTTACAACGTGAAAGAGACATACCCGTAATAAATCGAACCACGGGCTGTACTAGATCACTATAGTATAATGAAATTAAAATAACAACCGAATAACCAAAAAAAATTCGATATTCTCATACGAATTGCCCGGGCGGCTGCACACTTTTGTATGGAAATGCCGAAATTTTTGAAGTGAAAACTTCTTTAGCGGCGTTGTACACTTTTTGTAATGGGTAAAAAATGTTAAACTCGCGTCAGGGCGTCAGGGCGTAAGGACACGTGGCCTGATGGAAAATTCGTAAGACAGCCTGCGCGGCGCAGCGCGGCGTAGTAGAGGAAGTATCCTCCTCTCTTTCTACGGCGCGGCGAAAATGTATGCCTGCGCCTGCTGTTTCGTTCAGATGGCGCAGGGCGCTTGCGCGAATGTTCGTTTGTGTTTATGTTTCAGCGTGCCACGCGCATCCATGGAAATGCACAACGTTAATATTCAAGTTTTCACTTCTGCCGGCACTCCCGGAGTGCAACCCGTCGTTTTTTTCGTGGTTTTGCTGTTATTTTTATTTCATCATGCTATAGTGATCTAGTATAGCCTGTGGTTCCATTTATTGCGGGTATATCCCTTCCACGTTGTATATCGCAAAAAGAAAATCTCCAGCTCCATACAAAATAAATACCTACAATGCTGACATGTCTGGATCTGCAGATTTTCTTTTGCGATTTCAGGGATTGTCCCATAGCACAAGTCTCTCACATTGATTAGAACGTTTACTCCTTTCGGGTTGATACCCCCGTTTCGTTACACGTTGTTGATACAATACAAATAAAATAAAAATATATAGTGACAAATAACACTGATTGAGCTAGCCCCAAAGTAAGTTCGAGACTTGTGTTATAGGATACTAACTCAACGATACTATTGGTACAGTTAGCAAAACGTGTAGTTTTCCAAGTCACAATGGACGTATTCAAAATAAATTCAACTAAAGACATAATTACACCCCTACGCGAGCGAAACCGCGGGCAAAAGCTAGTACTATATAATGATCTAGTATAGCTCGTGGTTCGATTTATTTCGCATATATATCCCTTCGTTCAGACGACACGCGCCCGCGCACGTCAAGCCCATGCCTAGCGCACAAACGCGGTTTGAATTTGTTGCATATAATTTGAGTCCTATCACATATCGACACAATTTAAATTGCATTTACCAAAGTCCAGTCGGGGCGCAAGGCAGAGGCAAGGTGGAGGCAAGGCGAGCACGTGGCGGCGAGGCATGCGCGTGTTGATTGAGTTGTATTGATGTGTGATAAGACTCAAAATATATGCAACAAGTTGCTAAATTCTCTAAGCGCACTAGGCTCGCGCTAGGCTGGGCTTGGCGTGCACGTGTCTAGGGCATGGATACCGGTTACCGGGACATGTTTTCGGTATTTTAATACCGGTATTTGAGGACGAAATACCGTTGTTTAGAAAAAAATTTTCTATTTTTGCAAGGGTGTTTCAAGACTATGCAGAACGCTCGATTTCTATGGTTCATAGTGTTGTTCATACTGCTGATGAGTTTTCATATGACATGAATCACGAATAATGTCGACTTTAGAAAAATCCCCACAGAAGCCACTACGCAAGTCTTTGAACTGCATACTGCATGTGTATAACTAGGATTTAGGAGGTATTTAATGATACAGCTTTCAGTGGTTCGTCTACTGTTTTACTTCTATAAATAAATTGCTAACGGGACTGGCGCACATACGGCAGAAACGATATTGCTCTGAAGCAGCAAACTTCAATGAATGTTATATATCTTTCTCCCCCATAAAAGTAGCAAACACTAGAAAGTGTTTATGTCAAAGTAAAAATAAGTAAGCAAAAATGGACTCTTAATATTGCATTTTTATGTGAACATTCGTAAACATTCGGAATCGTGTCGCAGTGTCGCTCCGTTCGTTCGCAGGTCGCAGCGTAGGCGCGGGTCTGTCAGTGAGTGTGAGGTGAGCTAAATCGATCGCGAACGAAACGGTTAGTTTCGTTCGCCGCGATCGATTCGACCCAAACCCGGCCGAAGTAAAAAAAAAAGCCAGAAACGAACGATCTAATCATTTTTGTAGAAGAGAACGAACGGGTCGTGACGAGCTAATGACCCGTTCCTTTTGATTCGTTCAATCGCGAACGACTCATCTCTACCCCTCAGTTCTGTTGTTTTCATTGAAGCGAGAGCACGTTGCCGCTTATTTGCTCCTCTAACTAGCTGCCTGTGACTATTGTTACATGTTTTCTTATTAACTGTAAAGTAGGACTGATTTTAAACCCTATTTGATTGTTATATTTGTGCCCATGAAACGATATTTATTGTATCAAATAATGTATTTCCTTTAGTATTCCTTTATTTAATAACTCATTCTGTGGTTTCTAGGAACTTGATAAATAGTTTCAGTGTTTCTGCCATATAGCGTGGAAATTGCTTTAATCGCCCTCCGCAAACAAGACTTACCATGCAATCGTTATTGGAATCATTTAAAAAGTTGTAACAGAATTTGAAAAAAAAAAAACGAAAAATACCGATATTTCGTTATACCGGTTATTGAACTTTCAATACCGTTATGAAAATCATTCCGGTATTCCATGCCCTACACGTGTCGTCCACAAACGCCCTACACTTTGTACATTATACATGACTACGAGTATTGTAAAATGTTTGTAGGCACTATTACTGAATGGCGATGAATTACGTACCTACCTCTACCTACTACCCAGGTAAGTACCAGAAATGAGAATGTGGGAAACCAAAAAAAATATTTATTTATGCAAGACGCACGCATCTTCAACGTCCGAAGGTTATATACGATGCGATTGTATTAACTACCTTTACGTAGGTACAGTCAGGTACCAAGATACCTGACCAGGTCCTCTACTTATATCTTGAATTTTCTCTTAAACTAAAAATGATATTAACATGAAAATTTTGTCCGGGCTGGCCAGATTTTTGGAATGAAGTTCCTTATCGCGCGTTGCGAAAGGGAGCTAGACGGAAACAAATAATACCAAAACTTGTAACGAAACTTTTTGCTAAAGTTGTAAGCCGTGCGCGTGCGCGTGTTTCTCTGTCTGTCTCTCTCTCTCTCTCTCTCCCCCTCAACTTCGTTCCATCCGGGTGTCCCTTGACACCTCTCAAGTTTTTTTTGTAAAAATTTTCGTGTGTATAACTGGCTGATAATGGTGTTTGATCAAGCAATGCATCTAACATAGACATACATACCATATTTGTTTTACAAAACGCGCTGTTAGATCCATATATAAATTAGGTGCTAGAGAGTCTCTAAGGAAACTTTTTAAAGACATTAATATTTTGGCTCTCCCTTCGTAATTCATCTATGCGAACATTATGTACGTGCGTCAAAATATACATTTATATAAGAAAAATAGTGATATTCATAGTATAAACATTAGAAATAAAAATAAATTAGCTATCTCAGCTTTTCGGTTGCAAAAAACAAAAAAATCTTTTGTGGGTCTTGGCTTACGCCTCTATAATAAGTTTCCAGGTAATGTAGTAGCGTTACCATTATCTAAGTTTAAGACTGCCATGTGCTATGCAATGACTATTTATCATCGTCTGATCACAATTCTTGGAAATAGATGACTGCAAATTTTAATTGTATTGTTTAAATATATAGTATAATGTATACCTAGCTAAAGTGTAAATATGTATTGTAACTGTAATGTAGCCCATCAGGCTGGGTAGGGACCAATACTGAACTGGGTTTCTTTCGGCGTAATCTTCCCAGCAGTGGTTGTTCCGAAACGCTAGTAGTTTTTAGCTTAAGCACTAAAATAATATTTAAAAAAATGACCTTCAATAAGAGATAAATTTATCCTACATTGAATAAAAATTTTGACTTTGACTTTGACTTTAGCTTGACGACTGCCATATAATGATGAATTGATGACACAGCCAGAGCTAACGGCTCAACGTGCCTTCCGAAGCAAATAGGATTACGATATTTTTTATGCCCCTCGTGGTCACCAAGAGCGGACCACCCCCGGTATTGTTTAACTTGCTAAAACGCTAGCAATGCGTACCAGTGGCATTGGGTGAGAATTTGGTCTAGTACAGCTATAGAACTATGAAACGAATAAAATACCTACATCATTTCATTAGGTTCTATAAAGGTTAATAAGCCGTTCAATATCCGGCTTATAATTCGTATATTTTATTGCCTTAGTGTGAGTAACACTTAGATCATTTAATGTATAAAATGATCTAAGGAGTAATATAATGTCTGTGAGCGTTTTTATAGATATACAGTGGCCATATTGTAGATTTGATCACTTTATGAAATGATCGAACATTTCATGAAATGTTCGCATTTCATGAAATGACCCTTGGGCCACCCCAAGCCGCACAACATGTATGTATAGTGTAAACTAAAAATGTAACAATTTTACGATATAATCAACCATTTCATGAGGTGACACGGTAAATTCATGAAATGGTCGAAATTATTTGATCATATCGAGAAACAATTTCTTATCATTGATCCGCCCAATCCACATCACGATGTGGCCAGTAGCCAGTGCAACATTTCATGAAATGCGACCATTTCATGAAATTCTCGACCATTAAATGAAGAGATTAAATTTACGATATGGCTACGACAGATATATAGATAACTCTTTGTACACCCAACGAAAAAAAATGTAACAAAGAAATAATTTTTAATTAAATGAGTACAATGGGCGGTCTTATCGCTTAAAGCGATCTCTTCCAGACAACCGGTGGATGGAGAGGAATGTGAGAAATACAAAATTTATTGATGAAAACATAAATAAATTAATAAAAAAAAATATATAGGGACAAATAACACTGATTGAGCTAGTCCCAAAGTAAGTTCGAGACTTGTGTTATGGGATACTAACTCAACGATACTATATTTTATAACAAATATAATACATATACAGGTAAACAAACATCCAAGACCCAGGACAATTTGAAAAAGCCCATTTTCCAACTTGTCCTGACCGGGGATCGAACCCGGAACCTCTAGGTGGCGGACTTGTATGGTGACCACTACACCACGGAGGTCGACGAAACGAAATGAAACGAAACTATATGGTGGGAAAGTAAACAGCAAAAAAATTAATTTGATAGGAATGCCCTCCGGCGGAGAAAGTTGTAGTGTAGGCAAGTACAACATCTTTTTGGTGACGTGTGTCGTCGTGAGCGATAGATTTAGGGACTGTGCAGAATAAACAAACCTTGTAGAAGTAAGAAAACTAAGTAAGTACCTATATTAAGGAATCGGATTCTAGTTCCGCTACGGATAAAAATAAGTGGACACTTTTGAGTATGTAACTACGCTGAATTTGAGATTGGGACAATAGGGATGCACGTATTTTTTTATTTGCATAATAAAATCCTTTTTAACCACAGTAAACAAATGTAAAAGAATTTATAAAAAATCTTAATCAGCGACGGAGATGTGATACCTACTTTAAAGTTTCGATTAGAAAGAGAAGTCCGATATGGACTGGTGACGTCAAAGTCCATATCATCTATACATTTGCCACAGAAAATAGCGTTTCTGCGAGTGAGATAGACATATTTTCGTGAAATCGTTATATCTCGTTCGTTTTTAAACCAATTTTTATTCCGTTTTCACTGTTAGCACTTTACTTTTAAATATTTATGAATAAACTGGTTAGATGACACATATTTTTTCATGCATATTCCCTATTACTTTTTTTTTTATAAACGACGGCACCTAAATTACCTTAAAAAAACATTTAAGATTATGACGTTATTTTCAATTAAACATACGAAATTAAAACGTTAAGATAACTTTTACCTGCTTAGAGCTGGTTATTATACCTTCATATATTACCTATACTATTTTTGCAATAAAGAGATTACAAACAAACAAACGGTATGAACCTACCCAGCTTTGCTACACAGTAACTCGTAATCTGGATTTCCTTATTATATCAGGTATCAAAATCAAGTAAGCACTTGAAAATCTTACACTGTTAAAAATTATGTAATTTTAACATAAAAAAATTAAGTAATTTTACATGTAAAAAAATAATATAATCCTGGGAAATTCCCAAAAATCTGGGAAATTTCCGGAAAAACATGAAATTTTGAACTTCGTTAAATTTTATGTCAAAATTTCCGTAAAGTTCTTCTTTTCGAAAAATTTTCAGAATATTTAGAATCCTAAGTGATTTTTTGCATGTAAAATTACCTACATAATTTTAAAGTAAAACTACATAATTTTTAAAAGTGTAGGATTGTTCCTGTAAAGGTCATAGTAATATAATAACTTTACAGGAAGCTTGCATTACATTTAAAGGTTTCATAAGCACACATTTTTATCACTTTTCAAAAATTCAAACAAAGTAACGATATTTTCAGGTTTATCTACTTAGGTACCCATTATGAAAACACAAATGATATAATGAACGTGATCTTTCAAATCCTATATAAAAGTACTCAATTTAAAATTTAATCTAAATAGGAATAAATAGGTTGCATGAGATAAAGGTACATTTTCACGTCTCAATTCCTTGGGGCAGATACCTAGTTAATAGTCAAATAAATATAAATAGAAAAGAAACGAAAAAAAATGCGAATTTCTAGGTGAAATAAGTATTGCTAAAATAAAATCTAAATTAAATAAAAACTAGATAGATATATTAAGCTTAAATTAGAAATAAGTAAAAACAAACACTAAAAATTTTCCATATAATAAAAATAAGTATAATATTCTCACCAGTGGTGCTCTACTCTCGAACAGTTTTATCAAAATCAAATTGTATTGCAAGCCATAAAAATAAATTGGAAACACCTATAACCGCTAAGAACCTATGGTGAAACATCTTACGTCGTAAAAATATATGGGCTCGTTTGCGCATAACAATAGACTTTCATATCATTCATTAGATACTTTGTTCTTTCTCGTGGCTAGTCTTCGGGTATTTACACGGAGCCAGTCGTAAGTCCTAAACGAATATATATTCGTTACACAGACAAGTCACACATATTGAGCTAGCCCCAAAGTAAGTTCGAGACTTGTGTTATGGAATACTAACTTAACAATACTATATTTTATAACAAATACATGTATAAATAGATAGATAGATAAAAACTTTATTTGTCTCACTGAGGCACACACATATACATGTTTACACAAATCAACATAAAATCATAGACAATAAGTTTTAGAAATAAGGTGAACCGCAGTGATACAAAAAGGCTTAAAATTGCTCAGGGAGCAAACACTGATTTTCAGTCATCACCGTCGAGTAAGAGAACATGAGCCTGTCGGAAGAGCTATAAATAAAGATTAGTTATACCTAGCTTTAAACCGCTTTGGATATATTATTAACTACAAAGTGCCGATGTGTTGGAATGAAAAAGTGTGAAAAGAATATGAACGAAAAAATACAGAAGTGAGAGAGAGAGAGAAAGTGATGATTACAATTATAACCTACGATTCATAGTGTCCGTCATCTAAGCGACCAATTTCTGTTTTTCCAACAACATATCTTTAATTTTTCTTTTAAAATTTAGCTTTGACGTGAGTATTCTAATAGGGGGTGAAATATTATTCCAGCATTTGGTCGCCTGATGACGAAAACTACCAGTAAATGCTACCGTTCTATGTATGTGCATCGCTAACGGGGGTCTACATGCACGAGGGACATTCCTACCATTCAGAAATTTAATTTTTTTATGCAAATAATCTGGATTGTTTCGGTATATGACATCAAACATAAGAGATGCCAGATGTAACTGCCTGCGCGATTCCATATTTAGCATGGAAGCGCGATCCTATCATCATCAATAAACATCCAAGACCCAGTTAAATCTGAAAAAGATCTTTTTCCATCTAGACCTGACCGGGGATTGAACCCGGGACTTCCGGTGTGACAGCGTGGCATGATATAGGCCGCAGAGATCGACATTTCATCGTCAAAATATTTGTGAATACAGACCTACTAATAGCAATTTCAAAATAGTACCAAGTTTTGATTTTGTTTGCTTTTCATGTATGTAAGTGGCACTGGTTTGGGATTTTTAAGCCATATCTGCTATTTTCCAACAAGTCAAATCAGATACTTTTTTTAAAATGTCAAAACAAACAATTTCTATGGAGTTTTGTATGAAATACAGGCAGATGACGTCATAGTATCTTGGAGTCAAATAGCGCTCTTATTATCAGTTTTTCTGCAATAATAAATTCAAAGACAAATGACATTATTTTTTGACGTTTTATTTCCTTATCAGTAAAAAATAATTTATTTTTGATCCAGGAAAATACCCAATCAGATCAGAATTATATAAATTCTGATCAACACTAAGATCAGTAGCATGAAAAAACAGTCTGGCAGTACCTTGCCAGCGCTGGCAAGTTAGCGAGACTGGCGTCAGTAACTGGCATGCTAGCGACCGGCGTCATTGACTGGATTCATGTGAATCAGCATTTAACCATTGCGGGCTGTTCTCGAAACAGTTTGGAAAGTGACAGTACTTTCTCGAGGTAGTAACTGCAGCCTCCATTCAGACATTGCTGTGTTATGTTCGCTCACGCACTGATATGTCATCCTCAACATATGTACCTATGTACAGTATACAAAGTTAGTCGAAAGATTTCAGAGTAACTTGTTTCCAATGCCCTGGGCAGGTTCTCCTCTTATTTAGACGATGCAATTTTTTTTGGTAAGTAATAATTGTTATATAAATTTATAGTTTGCTTAAGTAAAGTTGAAAATAAATATATTTTTGTTTAAAATTATTTTTATATTGTTATTGTTACTTTAAACACTTTAGTGTTAACCGGCCAAATGAGTATCGGGCTCCAACATGGGAACTTTATTTTCCCTGTTTAGACATTTAAAACAAATATAAAATTGTCTAAGTAACTTTTTATTGAAAATTTATTTAAGAAGATATAGGTAGTTAGGTGTTTTATAAGTTAGGCGTCTACTTATTGCTCCTATACTTACAAAGCTGACTGAGAATGGATGGTTTTCCATAAGTTAAAGATATATACAACCCTTATAATTTCCATTCAGTTTTTCATGTCAGAAGACGTACCTTGCGTGCATTATGTACAATGTACTTACTAGTAACACAGAATAAGTACTAGCTAGTAATAAATACATATCCTTGAAGTAAAATTGTTTGAAAATTATTCCAACTGTTTGAATAAACAGGACGCGAACTTGAATTGTTTGACCGGAAACTGCAAAGCATTAAAAGTCCCGAGCGTCAACAACGAAAAAGGAAAATCATTGTCACTTAACTCGTTGACAAACAAAACGAAATCTCGTTTAAATTTGACATAAAATGACTTTAACATTTTTTGTTCAGGCTAACCCTGAATATAATAAATAAATAACAAACTTTATTAAATATTTCAAAGCCATTTGTGTGCCTACAAACAGATTCATACAAAAAAAAACAAATATTTTATTTTCTGTACTCAGATGTCTTAAGAATCTCCAAAACATAAGACTTTTTCATACAAACGTAGTCTAGTTTTCATTTGAAATGATATGTGGGATTTCGGCAGTATTTTGTAATTTTAAAGCAATTGCATATATTTAGGCATATATAACTAGTTTTTGACAGTCAAATATGAACTTGAAAAAATATATGCGAGTGTAGAAGTTTTCCATACTGATGGTCAAATATGACATGAGACACTATATTTTCTTTTAAGTCCATATTTTGACTGTGGAAACTATATATATGTCTTAATATATGCAATATCTTTGAAATGACTTTCGCCGATTTCTCACAAGCCGTTTCAAAATAAAAGCTAGACTACGTTTGTATGGAAAAGTCCCATTCTGTCCGGGGTAAGTTTGACATGTCAAACATGTTTGAAAAATATAAGACCAGTCTTCTAGTGACAACAGTCATAAGTATCGCTATGTTGTCACACAGACGTGACATTTTGCAGGGATTGAAACATTTAAATTATCGACTATTTGTTTTTTTTTTTTTGGTTTTATAAGGACAAATCACACTGATAGACTAGCCTCAAAGTAAGTTCAATACTTGTGTATAGGATACTAACTCAACGATACTATATTTTATAACAAATACATATATAGATAAACAGCCAAGACCCAGGACAATTTGAAAAATGTCATTTTCCAACTTGCCCTGACCGGGGATCGAACCCGGAACCTCTGGGTGGCGGACTAGCATAGTGACCACTACGCCACGGAGGTCGTCTTCTTTTACTCACCATAACCCTTAAGTTACTCGGACGATATAGAATTGTATACAGTTTTTTGTAATTATTGTGGGAAAACTATGATAAGTCATCATAGCTAACGAACTCCCGTATTTTTTTGTTTTGTTATTACCCTTGGCTTTTATTTTTCCTATTATTTGTTACCACATGTTTATCAGTTAGCAGTGATTATCTTTGACTCATTATAATTATCATCATCATCCTCCCGTGTTCCCGGTTGCATCCTCAGCAGTAACGCTTCAGAGCCCGGGGTCCGCTACCTAACCAAGGAGATTTGACGAGGTTACTGGTTTTTACACAGAGCGACTGCCGTCTGACCTCCACAACCCAAAGGGCAAACCAGGAACCAATCCTTGGATAGTTTGATGACCAAACGCTATATGGCGTTCGGGACCCACGGTTTTACGTGCCTTCCGAAACACGGAATCATCTTTCTTTTCGGATAATCAGGTGATTCAAACCTGCAATATCCTATCCAGACTGGAAACAATTTTTTCACAAAGTATGCTTCCCAGTGTGAATCGAACCCATGACCTCCGGGTCACAAGGCGAATGCCTTGACCACTGGACCACGGAGGAAGTCACTCATTATAATTATCAGTGACATATAATTCAAGTACAATTAAATACCATCGATATTTCTATAGTCGATAAATTAAAAGTATCCATCCCTACAGCAACGTAATGTCAATGCGACAAGATAATGGAATATAATCATAAGTGACTATAGTGAGCAGATGTGTATAGACGATATGCAGATATTGTATAGACGATATGCAGATAGTGTATAGACGATATGCAGATAGTGTATAGACGATATGCAGATATTGTATAGACGATATGCAGATAGTGTATAGACGATATGCAGATAGTGTATAGACGATATGCAGATAGTGTATAGACGATATGCAGATATTGTATAGACGATATGCAGATAGTGTATAGACGATGTGTAGATAGTGTATAGACGATATGCAGATAGTTTATAGACGATATGCAGATAGTGTATAGACGATGTGCAGATAGTGTGTGTATAGACGATGTGCAGATAGTGTATGTATAGACGATGTGAAGGTAGTGTATACTCCATATACAGATAGTGTATAGACGATGTGCAGATAGTGTATAAACGATGTGAAGATAGTGTATAGACCATATACAGATAGTGTATAGACGATGTGCAGATAGTGTATAAACGATGTGCAGATGCAGATAGTATATAGACGATGTAAACTCTCAAATTTCACAATCATAACTCTTCCTCTCAACTAAAACAATAAATTTCGTTTTATTTACAAAGTGTAACGGAAAGGGGGTCTCAAACCGAAGGGAGTAAACATTCTAATCAATGCGAGCAACTTTTACTATGGGACAATTCCTGAAATCGTAAAAAAATCTTCACCTCCATACAAAATTAAATATCTACCGTGCCAAAATGTATGGAGCTGCAGATTTTTCTTTGCGATTTCACGTTTGGTCCCATAGTAGAAGTTGTTCACATTGATTAGTATGTTTACTCCCTTTCGTGTTGATACTCCCTTTCCGTTATACGTTGTATATGAATTAATTCATTAGTTCATTACACAGGGCAACAAAAATGAATATATTTTATCGTGCATGAAATTAAATCAGTATTTCCAGTAGAAATTTGTATGATGATTATCAACTTAGTTTTGTTTTTTAATAGTAAGCTCAAATTTGTAGAAAAATTCTTTTATTAAAACTTAAAATTCAGTTATTTTGTATATTTTGAAGGGTTGATATTTATAACAAACCAAAATTGTAAAGAGTCAGTTTTAGAATGCAAAATTAAGTTTCACGTTTGTCTTCAAAACAAAATTTGATTCAAGTTTCTACGGGGTCTCCTATGTATGGGGAAATTTGGTCTTCAGCAAAATCTTGGATATCTCTGTACTCACATTAAATTGACTAACGATTGAAACGCGGTAGCAAAGAGAAAGACTTTTACTGTGTCACACGCGTATTTATAAAACGGTAACAATAAACATTTTTCGAACGTTGAGGTGATCATTGTTTGAAAATTATAAACATTGCAGTTTTCTACATCAGATATCATAAAATTTAGAGCTGTTAGACATATTTTAGTACTTTTTTCGTATTTTACATACTGAGTTAAGCAATAAGCAGATTTTTGTTTCAACGCACCAAAAACTTTGTTGCCCTGTGATCAATCGTAGTATAAGGAAGACTGTAGGTCAAGTTAAAATAATTACAAGTATTTTGTGCTCGTTACGTTGCTTGTAGTGAAAGTTTTAAAAAAGCAGGTTCAATGTCGAACTGCCGCAGGCGCGTTGATACCGCCACAGATGACAAGAGAGCAGAAATGAAGCTCAAAGTAATTTTTTTTTTCCAAATAAAAAACAAAAAATCAGTTTTTTAGGGCGAGAGTCGTGTGAAGTCCATCTACCCACCACTATATGAATATGTGCCAGTCTTTCGGGAGAAGTCGGTTTTCTTTAAGACGAAGTGGTAGCTAAAGTGGCGCCCTCATTTGAAATAAATTGTTTCAAACTAAATATGGTGATAATTAAAAATTTGATTTGTATAAATGTCTAGAAAGACCTTCAAACTATTTTATGAATAACCTTTGAAATTATTACTAATAGTCCGTTTAGTTTTAAAACTGTTTTTTTTTGGCGAAAAACAGTTTTAAAGCTAGACCAACCAATTACGCGGTCAACGATTTTCAACACCAGAAGAGGCTGTCGAGGAGTATGAAAAACACGTTTCAGAGGTCACCACAGAGGAGTGGCACAAAAGTTTTCAAAACTGGTTTCATCGAATGAAAAAGTGCATAGACGCCAAGGGAGATTATTTTGAAAAACAATAAATTCATTTTGTACCTTTAATAGTATTTTTTCATATTCATTCCGGAAACTTATAGTGCGCCCCACGTATTTATAAAATAGTTTAAAGGTCTTTCTAGACATTTATACAAATCAAATTTTTAATTATCACCATATTTAGTTTTAAACAATTTATTTCAAATGAGGGCGCCACTTTAGCTACCACTTCGTCTTAACACTGCTTACAGCCTGTAAGTGTGTTGATGATATAAGGCCCGGTAAACTGAGCATTAAGGCGGCTCTTCCCGGCGGCTCTGTCGTCAACGCGAGTATAGTTCGAAAAGCTTGTTTTTTCATCCAGGGCAATGCTAGACAAAAAGGCAAACCAAAAAGAAAGAGATAGCGCCTTAGGGCACGGTTTGCATTCTATTTAATGAAATTAGTATTATTATTAACTATCCATTGAACGAATATTAACTATTCATAGGGTGCGGAAAATTCATAAAACTTGTTCCAGGATATACGTTTTTGTCAGTAAGCCTTACAAGTTTGTGAAATAAATGTTTTTTATTTAAAATTTTCATTACATTTGCGAGGTTTCTATCGAAATTAAATTTTTATTTTTATAGTTTATGAGTACTTTATGAACGGTCGAAGTTCAGGTAAAATTGTTGCAAAAAAGCAGATTTTTGGAGGCGTATACTGAACTTGTTTTTCCAAATTTTTTTTTTATTTCGATAGAAACCTAGAAATAGTGCACAAGATATCTGTTAGTTCAAAAGTTTTCAAGAAAGATCAGTTACAACGCAATGATTACGTACGAGCGTTTGTATGAAAGGTAAGACGGGAAGGCTGCTCTTAAGATGCAAATCTACACATTCAGGATGACTTTAACAACCAGAACATAATAAAAGTATTACACACCAAACCACTCAGTTCATTTTATGATACGTTGATTTACTTTCCATAAAAACAATTAACGAAAAACGTAAAAAAATATCCGTCTTTCCATAGTATTCAACGCTCGGCCAAACGGTTTTTGTATGGAAGGACGAAAGCATTTTATCGATTTTTAACTTTTTTTAAAGAAAGTAATTCAGTAGTTACACAGACTGAGCTAGCCCCAAAGTAAGTTCGAGACTAGTGTTATGGGATACTAACTCAACGATACTATATTTCATAACAAATACATGTATAAACATTCAAGACCCAGGCACAGAATAAGTACTAGTACTCACGTACAGAAGTCTTACTTAGAAAAGAAATTCAAAGGAATATCTACTTAATTTCGTTAGCGCTATGGTTTAATTAAGCTCGCAT
The DNA here is from genome assembly GCA_943193695.1 of Acrobasis suavella. Classification (NCBI taxonomy): domain Eukaryota; kingdom Metazoa; phylum Arthropoda; class Insecta; order Lepidoptera; family Pyralidae; genus Acrobasis; species Acrobasis suavella. The sequence goes on from OW971941.1 coordinate 21,567,132, forward strand.
CAGAACTTCTCACCTCTTCGATTAGATACCTAGACATCCATTGCAAGCCAATTTCATTCTTATTACTCTAGACAAACGATTCATGTAACTGAATTTTCCCCCTCCAAGTGGTCGCCGCGCGCATAGTAATAATGTAGGTATATTTTCATTTCCTAAACGGGGAGTGACACAGGCCTGACCCAGGACAATTTGAAAAAGGCCATTTTCTAACTTGCTGCGATAGAACCCGGGACTTCCGGGCGGACTAGCATGGTGACCACTACGCCACGGAGGTCGTCAAACATGCTCCAAAAAATTTGGCTGGTGGGTAAAAAGTCATTCTGTAAGTATTTTATATTATTTAATTTATAAATTAAAATAAAGTCACATTTATATAGCTATAGTAAGATATCTATGATCGTTAATCTCTTGTATATCGTTTTCTTTGGTAGACTGCAAGAGATCCCTTTTGGGATATGTCCACTATTGTTTGTAATATTATGTTCTTGTAATATTTTCTGATGTACAATACATTTAGAAAAATCACTAAGATTAATTTAGATAGATCAGTCGTTTTGGAATTCATTAGCTTTGTCAACCATGGACTTTTTATGGCGGATATGACTAAGATAAATAATGCGAGAAGCGAAATTTATCCTTACCTATGCAATCATGCTACTTAGGGGCTTCCCGAATTATCCAGGGTCCAGTGCTGCACCCATTTAAAATATATAATTTGAAAGGAAACGTTGATATCGTTTAAAATGTTGTCTTGATCAGACCCTAGATAACCCATCAAATTATTTTATGAACTACTGTTTACAGTAAAAAGTGAGAACGTGAAGCTTTTCTACGCACATTAGCGATAAATGGTCACTTTTGGCATAGTTTGAAGGGTTATCTAGGGTCTAATCAAGACAAAAAATGATATCTCCGTTTCCTTTCAATTGATTTATTTCAAATGAGGGCAGCACTGGACCCCGGAAAAATCAGGTAGCTCCAATACGTATAATAGAAAGAGCGGGCGAAGCGTCTCAGTTCCAAGATTGGCCAAAAAGGCCTTTGTCCGGCTGTCCGTTTATCTGTCCGTGTGTTCTCTCCTACAAGTCACATGTCTATTACAAGTCATATGTGTATCACTAACAATATTTTAAAAATAGCGGAAAAATGGGGGTTGACACCTTTATAAATATCTTGATTCAGCCATTTCGAAAAAAAATAGGTTGGGGAAAAAAGTGCCTTAGCATTTAAAAAAAATGTTTATTTACATTTAAGTAAAGTGTATATGTGCCATATTGTTTGATGACTTTTTGACATCTTGTAGGCAGTGTCATGATCCCGTTGCTTTAGAAGTTTTGGGCTTTCTGATCATAAAAACGGGACAAGTGGTTTTAGCAGTCCTGTCTTAATGTTAATCTGACATACCTAAAGAATTCTGAACTGACAGAAACAAGTGGAAATCTGAAGGCGCAAGATCAGGGCTAAGTAGGTATATGGCGGATGTATTAACACCTCCCAAATTCTCTTAACCAATCAATCAATCAATCAATCAATCATTTATTTGTCAAACATAGGTACAAATAGATAAGATGTTACAATATAATATAAAATAGTTCGCTATGTTTTGCCGTTTTTAGCATACAAATATTTAGGAACTAAAAAATATAAAAATAGGTATTAACTTTACTTAAATGTCAAGAAAATTGGTATAATAATAGTAATGTCATATAATAAAAGGGTAGTCTATAATTATGTCTATGAAATCATTAAATAATGGCAAAATTAAAGCTTGTCGTTTCTGAAAAATTCTTGAACAGAATAGTACGATTTATCTACAAGTAGTCCGAAGAGTCGTTTTTTAAACATTTTAAAATTTAAATCTTTTAAGTCATTAGGTAGTTTATTGTAAATTTTTATAGCCATACCAAGAATGTTTTTTCTGACTAGAGCAAGCCTACTTTTGCTTAGTGGCTAAAGATGTGGGTGGTCGTGATGAAAGACCACACCCTTTCTATTGAATGATTCCGACCTCTTTCTCTCAACTTCTTGTTTTAGTCTTACTAATTCTTGGCAGTAGAAATCCGAATCGATGGTTCGGCCTGGCGATTAAAGCTCATAATAGTCATAATGAACAATGACCTACCAATCCCACAATACACACAGCATCACCATAATGCGGGTTAACCCGGGTTTTACCACAGTCTGTGAAGCCTGACCGACTTTTTACCATGACATTTTCGGACGTTCTTGTTGACCATTCTTCATCACCAGTTATCAACCTCTTCAAAAACAGTTTGGTTTCATTACATCTCAAAAAAGAATCGCAAGTGAGTACAATACGACACAAATAAGTTGAATAAAAATGGCGGACTTCAAAGCATTTTTGTACAAATTCCCGACACGTAAATTGAACTGAAATGGCGGTCGTTGGCGCATTATTTGTACCTGCGCCGATAAACACCATTTTGGTTCAACCTACGTGCCTTTTCCCACGAATTGATTACCTCTCCCTTTGGAGTAGGTTAAAGAGACTTTTTCCCCGACTTTGTTACCCTTTTTTGTCTGAACATTTTTTTATCGATCTATATATGTATGTATATGTTATAAAATATAGTATCGTTGAGTTAGTATCCCATACCACAAGTCTCGAACTTACTTTGGGGCTAGCTCAATCAGTGTAATTTGTCCCTATATATTTATATTTATTTATTTATTTATCGATAAACTTCAACAGGTATGGGCGTTACCTGCGAGGTCTACAACTCACAGAGCCACTGTAATACCTATGGTAAGTAAAACAGACGTAAATATCTTTAATTTCTTTATTTTGTGTCGTTACAGCAGTGAAAGATACTTGATTCAAACACATTAAGTGCCGGACCAGACGAACGCAAGTTGAGTCGCGCAACTTGCGTCGCGTTACGCGCTTACATAGCATTTCATACAATTTCTACCAATCGTTCACACGACGCGCAAGTTGCGTCTCAACGCAACTTGCGCTGCGTTACGCGTGCTCGCACGCGCCTGCACAGAGGTCGCGTAGTGTTAGAAAGCGGGACAAAAATGTTTTGAAAAACTTATTTTTGAAATACAAAACCGACCTTGTCTATGAGACTTGTCTTTAAAAAATAGTGGCATTTCACCATATTCTCTCCACACATCGGTTGTCTGGAAGAAATGTGCTTTTAGCGATCTAACCGAGCTACATTTTAACTATTTTTATTTTTTTGGTCTTTAATAAAGTATTGCTTACTCATCATTATGTTGGGTACCGTAATTTTTTTTTTCTCGTAATTTATAATAAGCACCATGAAAGTTTAACTTGTATAAAAGTTGAATGAGGTATTCCACTTAGAGCTCCCGTCTGAATGGCCATGGAATCACCTACGCGAATGGCACCTGGTCTATTCCACGAAGGGCACCTATTTTTTACCCCGAAGTGAACCTATACATCAGCAGCCTAGTGCTGGGATTTAAATATTTTAATTTATATATATATATATATATATTTATATATATATAGATAAAAATTAATCATACTCACTCACTCATCACGAAAACTACCAAGCCAATGAAGATATAGATATAGAAGGTAGAGTGTGAGCAATCTGCGAGATGCCCCAGTTAATTACCTATTCAGAGTGACGGGGGAGCGGGAAGAGCAGAATGAAAGCAGAATGATGAGGAACGTAGATTTTATCGTTTTCTTGTAATAAATCTTAACCTTTTGTGTGTGGCTATACCGGATCCAGGTATAAATAAATTATTTTACTATTGTGTCTAGTTTTTGCAACACACAAAATGTTAAATAACTAATTTCAGAACTTTATGATTTTGCACATTCAATCTACTTAGTACTTCACCAGTATATCTTTATATATTAATACTATCCGTAGTCCACAGGCCACAGCTTTACCCTTGTGGACATTTTTTTTAATATTTTTAGGTTACCGAACAAAAAATTAAAAAACGAAACCCTTACAGGATCACTCGGTCAGACGGACGGACAGACAGATGCAAGCCGTGCATTTGTCTGTCCGTCCGTCTGTCACATCCAATTTGTTCTAAATCTTCTAGAACAAATCAGGTGAAACTCGGTAGAACGGTGTAATCATATGGCCCAAGCACAGTTGTGTTAAGTGAATTTTTTAAAGGGTCATTTTCGAGGAAGGAATTTGGAAATTTAAAAAAAGGTACCGTGTCATTTATCAAATAAAAGGGCTCCTTATGAGGATCATATTATTGTTATTATTATAAAATAAATAGTTTTGTTTTTATTCATAAAAAAGACGAAATTTGACCAAAATTGACCCTGATCACGGAAACTACTGAATCTACAAATTTGAAAAAAAATACAGTATATAGTTTATTGCTTTTAAATTACAGGAATAATAAGGAAATAAAATTTTTGAAGTGAAAACTTCTTTAGCGGCGTTGTACACTTTTTTTGTTATGGGTAAAAAATTTTAAGCTCAGGGCGTCAGAACATGGGACCCTGATCGAAAATTCGTAAGAATGATGGAGAGTAGACAGTCGGCGCAGCGTAGGAGAGGAAGTATCCCTTGAAATATCTTTCTACGGCGCGGCGAAAATGTTTGCCTGCGCCAGCTGTTTCGTTTAGGCGGCGCAGGGCGCTTGCACGATGTTCGTGTGTGTTTATGTCAGCGTACCACGCGCATCCATGGATAGTGACAGTGACAGCTGATGGCTCGACTGCTGTGTATTCGTAAAATTTGTGTATATAAAGTGTTTACTTAATGTAATATAAATTGTCATGTTTGTGTTCGATACCGCAATAAATGAATATTATATTCTACCTCATAAATGATAGTACTTATATACTGATAATTAAAGCAATTCGTGCAAAATTATTCCCTTACCGCTCCAAAATATCAAAAATGCACAACGTTAATATTCAAGTTTTCACTTCTGCCGGCACTCCCGGAGTGCAACCCGTCGTTTTGTGTTTTTTTAATAAGGTTCATTTTCGAAGGACAAATTAGAAAATAAAAAAAACAGTTTTGCAAACCTTACTGTGTTATATACAAATGAAAGGTCTCGTAATTAGGATCTCAAATATATTTTTGCTATTATTGTCAAATAAATAGTTTTGATTTTATTCATGAAAGAAGATGAAAATTTACCATTTGCCCCTGATCTCCGAATGACTGAGCCTAAAATTTTGAAAAAAAAAAATACAAAATATAGTTCATTGCTTGTAGATTACAAAAGAATTCTATCAATTGAAAATGAACTGGAAAACTCAAAATACGTTCACTTACAAAAAATTTATGGTATTGTACGGAACCCTCTTCACGTGTGTTCAACTCACACTTGCCCGGTTTTTAGGGTTCCATTGTAAACAAGGAACCCTTATAGTTTCGTCATGTCTGTCTGTCTGTCCATTCGCGGTTTTACTCAGAGACTATAAGTACTAGAAAGCTGTAGTTTGGTATAGGTATGAATATTAATCATGCCAAAAAAGTGGTAAAATAAAATATTGAAAACAAAAAAAATTGGTTAGCTCTCATACAAGTAAAGTAACTCTTTTTTTTCTCGACTAACCCATCGTGTGGGTTATAGTTGAAAAGGGATTTTAAAAATATTGTGAGCTTGAGTCATTTTTTGATTACGGTATCCGTTTTTGAAATATTTGGTTTTATTATGCAAATTTGTATTAGAGTCAAGTGTCCCTTGAAAATTTGCAAATTTTGCCCTCTATTTATTAAACGGTTATATATGGACATGTGAAAAATTAACAGTAGTTGTATATAATAATAACGAAGTTTGAAGGAAAAAATATCAGAGCTAAGTAGGGTTTACAAACTAAAAAGTTATAAGCGACCAACTTATAAAATGTACTCAGAAAAGTTCATACAAATTCAATAAAATGTACCAGACGGACAGCGGAGTCTTAGTAATAGGGTCCCTATTACTAAGACTTCGCTGTCCGTCTGTCCGCCCGTCTGTCTATCTATCACCAGGCAGGATCTTATTAACCGTGCGTGATGGTGGTAGATAGACAGTTGAAATTTTCACAGATAATGTATTTCTATTGCCGCTATGACTACAAACTAAAAACAGAATAAAATAAATATTTCAGTGGGCTCCTATACAACAAAGGTAAAGGAACTCTTTGTGCTCGAGTCCATCTCGCACTTGGACGCATATATCTAAACGTCAAAATAAACATTTTCTACGGGATTTGTATGAAATAAAGGCAGGTGACGTCATAGTTTCTTAGAGTCAAATAGCGCTCTTAATATATTTTTTTTCTGCAATAATAAATAAATAAATAAATAAATCACATGGAAAGTGTATATGATCAATGACAAGTAACATTATTTTGTAACGTTTTATTTTCTGAACAGTACCTAATAATGTATTATCGACCTTGGAAAATACCCAATTGTCGCATATGTACTGTGTGTACTCTTTGTCCGCGGTATAGCTTCTTTGTCGGCTTTTCTAATAGCCGTCCGCGACAGTCGAGAACGAAAGCGGTACTTTTGAACTCTTTGTGCAAACACCGACACGCGATAGACAGTTTTCTATTTCGCTCTTGCCTGGCTGTGTTCAGTTTCATTTTTCATCTCGCTGTATTAGGTACATAGGTATCCTTTTGCCGCTTATTGCCGATTTCTGATAAGAAATCAACCGGCAATGAACGTTATTAAAAATAGGTAGGTCCCTCTGATATGTACGTGTAGTGTGAAAGTTTAATTTTTGGCAAATGTTTGAAGAGTTTCGAATGTTTGAATGTTTATTATAAATTTTTGGTAGATAAAGTCCAGGCAGTTATGTTTATACCTACCCAGTTCATATTATTACATACTTAGTAGGTAGGCACCTCACTAGGTAATAAAAGTAATATAAGCATATTTCATTATCATGTGTTTATGGTTATAGTCTTCGAGTATGGTCTAAGGTTATAGTCGAAGGTCTAAGGGCCTTAATCTGTATCACCCCCCGCAAGCTTTTCAAAGGACCGGGATGACCAAACTCGTAACTCCCACAGGTAGGAAGTAGGAAGAGGTAGGTACAAATAATAGACCGAGCGAGCAAAATGTGCGAAGCGTCTCAGTTTCGAGATTGGCCTTAAAATTTTTGTCCGGCTGTTCTCGCCTAAAAATCGCATTTCTCAACCGATTCTTGTGAAATTTTGTAAGAAGTTTCAAGAATTATGTAGAACTTTCGGGAAAATTCAAATTATTGAAATTTTTCAAAATAGCAAAAAGCGGGCAAATCGTCTCAATATTTAATTTAATAAAATAGCATATTTCAGCCATTCGGAATTAAAAAAAAAACTAATTATACTTTTTTTGTTACCCTTATTAGGACGCAACTTTTTTCTCTGAACCACTTTTTAGTAATAATTAGGTAGGTACTTATCAGCCATCTAGGTTAGGTATTTATAACTTACTTAGTTATGTTTATGTATCTTATTTGTGTTTATATTTTGTACCTTTACCTACCTACTATGTTATATTTTAGTTTTTATTAATATATTAGGTACAGTCGTATTTATTCATACGACGCCATGGACAGAAAAATATATTGAGATAATAGGGGTGACGACAGGGTGAAAAAGGTATGATTACCTGCAAAGATATATAGATAAAAGATATGTAGATATAAGTTTGTTGAAATAAAATAACAAAAAGTAAATAACGTACCATGATTATAATCCGTTTTTTAGATTAAATAAAAATAATGGACCCATATTTTCAGTTTACCAAAAAAGTAAAAATTCTTAAAGACACGGAGCATCAAATTTCCGGAGTGGGGGCTTGCGACGTCACCGTTAAGTAAAAATCGCACCTCGCCATGATGTCATACGAAATTTTAATGCGCTGTATCTTTTTAACTTTTTGTTTCTCAGAGAAAAGAAAAAATAAGTGTACAATATTTTTAATATATTTATTATATAGGCAAAATATATTTTTTCATTCGTCATGCCTATTCAGTGTACTTATTCTGATGAAGCCATTAACAGGACAATCCATTTGGACAATGATTGCCTTCATTCAGACAAAGCCATTGACAGGATAATCTACAAAGATAATGACTGTTTTTATTCAGACAAAGCCATTGACAGGACAATCCACAAGACAATATTATCTTCATTCATACGACGCCGTTGACAGGACAATATACTGAGTCAATTCATTGTCTTCCTTAAGGCGAAGCCATTGGAAGAACAATTCACTAAGATACTTCATTGTTTACATTCATATGAAGCCATTAAAAGGATAAGCCACTAAAACAATGATTGTCTTCATTCTGACAAAGCCATTGATAGGACAGCCTTCTTAAACAGTTAATTGTCTTAGTGGAATCCAGTTGGACAGTGATTGTCTTCATTCATACAACGCCATTGACATGACAAACCACTAAGCCAATTTATTGTCTTTATTCAAACGAAGCCATAGACCGGACAAACCACTAAGATAATGATTGTCTTAATTCAGACAAAGCTATTGATAGGACAATCCACTTACACAATGATTATCTTCATTCATACGAAGCCATTGACAGAAAAATCTACTATGACAGTGATTGTCTTCATTCAGACAACGTCATTGACATGGCAATCCACTAAGACAATTCATTGTCTTAGTGGATTGCCATGTCAATGAGTCTTCATTCAAACAAAGCCACTGACGGGATAATCCAATTAGACAATGATTGCCTTCATTCAGACGAAACCATTGACAGGACAATCCACTAAGACAATATTGTCTTTTAGCCAGCTAAATTGACCAAATAATCTGTGTGCGTCATTATGTACTTAGCGCATCTTGCGCGGTTAAAGCGGCCACACGGAGCGCGAGTTGCGCGGCGCAACTTGCGCTGTTACGCGACGCAACTTGCGTCTCGTTTGTTTCGACCCTAAAGATGTAGTTTTAATTTGTGAGAGTAGGTCAACGGCGTCACGCTAGCCGTCAGTGATGAATTGTTCATTTACTGCTAGTTCTGAACAACCAATGTTATGTAGGACCAATCATCAAAAGGCTTCATTTGATTTTATAAATTAAAACTGCATGCTTTGTTTCACTGCATTGTTTTCTGTGGTTTTTGCGTAATAGTAAGAAGCAAGCAAAAATTTGGAGAGTGTCCGAAGGCTCTTTTTGATCTAGTGAAACCCTCACCATTTCTCTATCGGACTACGAGGCGCGGACAGGGGTTTCACCCCTTTGTCGTTGAAATACCTAAGTCTCGAACTAAACGCTTCGACAATTCCTTTTTGGTTCGAGTAGCTAAGGTGTGGAATGAACTGCCTGCGTCTATATTCCCAGAGAAGTACAGTCCCGGGACATTCAAAAGTAGATTGAATGGGAATCTTTTGGATAGGCATGCTTCATCCTAGTCTTCATCGTCGTTTACCATCAGGTGAGATTGAGGACAAATGCCTAACTTAATATATTGTAAAAAAAAAACTTATTGTTAGATGAACAGCTGGCGTAAGTATTATTGGCGCAAACGCATGAGAAACATGTTTGGGTTAGTAACTACAGTATTTGTGGTATTATCTTATGTTATTAGGTCATAATAATATGTTTTTTATCAAAAAAAAAAAAGAAACAACCGACTACATTTTCTTTCGAGAGTTTCTACCATATCTCCAAAGTATTTCGTCATAAAATAATCGACCAAATTGGTTCATAATTGGCGATTTATCGCGTAACATACGAACAAAAAAACATACGGTTCGAATTGATAACCTCTTTCTTTTTTGAAGTCTGTTGGCATTATCTCGAACTAAACTTGGTGCGAGTCTCAAAGGGTGCGAGGTAACTTATTTTAATCTGTGGTGCGAGTGTTTTTACTAGATAAGAGTTTGTCATAGCCGAAAACAACCAGGGATATTATATTTATACAATATGTAACAAAAACCCTGTCTGATCTTTGTAGGAGCAACTTAGAATGTCAATACGAACAACTTTTCCTATGAGACCAATGCTTGAAACTCGAAAAAATCTACATTTTCATACAAAAGTGTTCGGCTGGCCCGGCAATTTGTATGAAAATGACGATTTTTTCTTCGAGTTTTAAGCATTGGTGTGACGTTATGATTTATTTAAAAGAAACAACATTAAGAGAGAGGTCAGACAGGGTTTTTGTTACATATTGTATAAAGGGTCTAACAAAAAATACTGGACAACTTTTCCTAGGGAACCTATATCGAAATACGAAAAATATTTTTTGCCTCCCATGTAAGTTGACCGATCAGCTGATACCAATCTGTACGAAAAATTTGTTATTTTTAATTTTTTGAAGTTTTTCCCTAAAAAGTTGTTTAATATCGTGATTTGAATTCACCCTTAAAAAAGTTTAGTATATTTTGTTAGACGACGTTATATATCTATTCGTTAAATCATTGTCATACTTGGTGGAGTTTACAACAGTAACTTTTACTTCCTCAATGAAAAGTAAATAATGAGAACAAGTTCCGTGACCTCGACTTTGAACCGAGACAACCAACCGAGAGCAAACGCGAGAGTCACTTTCTCCGTGCAACGGCACTTGCTGCATAGAGCGGACATTGGGATACCGCCTTCAATTCTTTTGAGTCCACCAACACATGTGTGTGAGGTGACATATTGTTTTGGAACTGAATAAAGAGTTTCTATTTCTGATTGGCTATTGAAAATGGCCTTTTTTAAAACGTTCTAGGTGTTTATATGTGTATTTATTATAAAATAAGTAACGATTTGTTTAGTACCCCTTAACCAAGTGCTGCCTCCATTTGAAATATATTATTTGCAAGGAAACGGAGATTTCATTAAACAATTTGTCTTGTGTTGGGCAGCACTGGACCCCGAGAAATTCTTGTAACCTAGAAACACAAGATTAAAACTTACTTTGGGGCTAGCTCAATCTGTGTAATCTGGCCGTATTTTTTATACACATAAGGTGCTATTTATAGATAATAATTTTTCAAAACTAAAAACCTACTTCACCCCAAACTACACAACCGATTTTGATAAAATTTATATGGGATTTTCCAAATCGGTCTGGGCGTCTTCAAATAATCAGTGAACATACATAAAAAAAAACACAAAAGACCGCGACGAATTGATAACCTCCTCCTTTTTGAAAGTCGGTTAAAAATACTTGAAAGGCATAGTCAGTAGGTAGGTAGATAGGTACATGTAATTGCAACTTTTGGAACGAAGTTCCTTTTCGGATGGTACGGACTTGGCCCATGGGGCCAGGCCAGCCGAAAAAAGTGTAAGATCTTTTCCGACACTTTTTTCCGTCACGATTTTTTTCCAAACTCTGTTCCAAGATATTCATGCATTTTTATTATATTATATACAAAAAAAAAATTATAGGTCGCTCAATTTGTGTGAGACATAAATAATTATTTCACTAAATACATGTTGATTAGGCCTTGCTGCTAATGGGTGTCGAGAGTTCAAAAATAAGTCAATTGTGCATGCTCGTTGCGCTCACGCAAAGCCACGTTAGTAATTCATCACCAAAAAGCGCTAGAATACAGAAATCAGCATAATATTTGCAGGGACGTGGATCACAATAACATTGCCTAACGCTGGATGTACCAACCAACCTCTTTGCTTGGATAAATTTTACGAGCGTGCGGTTTTAGGCCGAGAAGGTAAACGCTCCGAAACATAGTAGTCTCCAGCGAACAATCGACCGTTTGGCAAATGACGCATTTTTACTGATTCAAGTATAAAATCCTTCAGTTACACTGCGACTTTTAAGCGAACGAAGTCGCGGGTTAAGGGTCTACATGAATTTTACGGGGTCCAGTGCTGCCCCCATTTAAAATAAATCATTTGAAAAGAAATGGAGACATCATTTAAAATTTTGTCTTGATCAGACCCTAGATAACCCTGCCAACTATTTTATGAACCATTATTTACAGTTTAAAGTGAGAACGTGAAGCTTTTCTACGCACAATTGCGAAAATGGCCACTTTTGGCGTATGTGCGTAGAAAAGCTTCACGTTCTCACTTTAAACTGTAAACAGTAGTTCATAAAATATTTTGAAAGGTTATCTAGGGTCTAATCAAGACAAAATTTTAAATGATGTCTCCGTTTCCTTTTAAATGATTTATTTCAAATGGGGGCAGCACTGGACCCCGAAAAATTCAGTTCATATTTTGTATCGATATATCGACTTATCGATCCAAATTACGATAAAATACTGGTGTCGGATATCGATATATCAATACAAAATATCGAAATTACAGTCCCTGGCTTGCTCATTCAAAGTCGCTTGTCTTTAGAAAAAAAATCCTTTAAGCGGACTGTACAAGCAAGAAACCAAGGTAAAATAATTATGTCTGTACTGTAATATCACGATAACTCATCCGGAAGCCGGGCTGTAAGCGGAGTGTGGAAATCATTATTGTTTTACTCACATTTCAAGGAAATTTGATGAAATAATAAACATACGCCGTCTTACAGCTAAGAAACGCAGACAACTTTTAGGATAAGGTTAAAACAAATGTTAACCCAAATAAAGATATAAGTGAAATAATTAAATTCTATAAAACAAAAAAAAAGACTTCACTTCTTCACCAAATTAATATAGGACGAACTTGATACTAGAAGCTTTTAAATAAAAAGTATGACAAGTAGCGAAGATTTTGCGTAACATACATAAGAAAAAACATACGGGAGAACCTCTTCCATTTTTTAAATTGGTTAAAAAGAGGTGATACGTTGCGGTAGATGGTTTAAACTTAAGTCTTTAAAATCGGAGAGGGTAAGAGGTGAAAACCGTTATCAAAATTTTTTGTTTGTTGTATGCAGGTACCTATTTCAATCATCAATGTAAACAACTTTTACTATGGGACCATACATGAAATCGTAAAAAAAATCTGCAGCTCCATACATTTTGGCACAGTAGGTATTTCATTTTGTATAAGGGTGAATATTTTTTTTTATGATTTCTGGGATGGTCACATAGTAAAAGTTGTTCACATTGATAAGTATGTTTACTCCCTTTCGGTTGTATAACGAAGTATGAAAAAAAAATTTGGTCTCCCTTATTAGTTGACTGATCAATGATCTCCTGAACAGAGTTTCTATGGAAAGCTTAAATGTTTTGTTTCATACCTATGATGGATAACTATTGTTACCGACGGAATCCAGTGTGGTATTATCTTCGAGTTCCTTACTCAGCTGGATCGCCGTAGACTGTAAATAAAACACTTATCTTCCTTAGGCTTCTTTATTCCTTGGAGATCACAGTGACACTGAACTACAATTTCTTAGAACAGCTCTCTTATATTTATACATTTCGCACTTACAAAGTCTAAATCTAGATGAGGGTAGGTGTGCCTAGATATATCCCCTCTACTTTACAATATTTTCAGTTACCTTCTCACACTAACAAGGGGCGTGGCCATGGAGATCTCTAGTGTGACAAGGTTCTATAAGCTAGGCAAATACACAGCCAAAAACCCTTTATTTACCTTTAGTTACCTCACGCTTAGCACTATATACCTGTGCTAAACGCTACGTACCGGGGAAATAAACATACACACAGTTTAAAATCATTTACTCTCATGTACATAGGTATCGGAACGTTATATTATCTACGCACCCTATACATCTGTCCCTACATCATATTTATTTACATATACATTCACATAGGCTAAAGCCCTAACTTATACTAAAAGAAAATAACTTTATTTATCATATCTACAAAAATATTCGATAGCTACTTCTGTCCGCAACAACTATACTTATTTCTTTCAGAAAAGTTCTTCAGACGAAGTGGTAGCTAAAGTGGCGCTCTCATTTGAAATAAATTCTTTAAATCTAAATATGGTGATAATTAAAAATTTGATTTGTATCACTGTCTAGAAAGACCTTTAAACTATTTTATGAATAACCTTTGAAATTATTACTAATAGTCCGTCTAGTTTTAAAACTGTTTTTCGCCAAAAGTGGTCACTTTTGGCGAAAAACAGTTTTAAAGCTAGACGGACTACCAATATTACTTTCAAAGGTTATTCATAAAATAGTTTAAAGGTCTTTCTAGACATTTATACAAATCAAATTTTTAATTATCACCATATTTAGTTTTAAACAATTTATTTCAAATGAGGGCGCCACTTTAGCTACCACTTCGTCTTCAGTATTGTCATACGTGTGACAACAGAAATGTTCGCATCTCTAAACTCCAATCACACGGCTTGTTTACAAGAACTTAGCAACTATCAATTAGTTCCGGCCACGACACATTTGCCTCACTCCTCATTAGACGTTCTGCTAGTGGCAAAGAAATATGTTTCTTCGAATGCTACACATTATACCACTAACTAATTAATACAAAACATAGAATTATAATGTAATTTCAAATTCAAATCGCCCGGGTATTTGTTAGCTTATTGCCCAGGAAATGTCCGCTGCAGCGCTAAAATGATATTTGATTAAAATAAAGTGATGAACTTTACAGCAGTCTAGGCACCTACACTTTTTAATCAAACACAACTTAAAAAAAACCGGGCAAGTGCGTGTCGGGCCACGCGCAGTATAGGGTTCCGTAGTTGTGAATGCCCACTTTGAGTTCAACATAAAAATGACTAAAAACAAATTTTCTATTGATTTGTATGAATTTTTCCTTTTCCTAGTACCTACATTTTATAACTTGGTCGCATATAACTTTTTGATCTGTAAACCCTACTTAGCTCTGATAGTTTTCCTTTCAACTTAGTTATATATATTACTGCTGTGAATTTTTTCAAATGTCCATATATAACCGTTAATAGACAGAGGGGAGAGACGACTCTAACAAAAATTTGCAATATAAAACCAAATATTTCAGATGAAGCTCACAATATTTTTGAAAGACCTATTCAACGATATACCACAGGATGGGTTAGCCGAGAAAAATTTTTTTTCAATATTTGTGTGTGTGTGGGAGCTAATCTAAAAAACATTTTTTTTTTCAATATTTATTTTACCACTTTTTTGGCATGATTAATATACATACTCGTACCTAAACCAAATTACAGCTTTCTAGTAGTTATGTCTCTGAGTAAAACCGCGGACGGACAGTTAGACACGGCAAAACTATAAGGGTTCCTTGTTTACTACGGAACCATAAAAAAAGATATTGTGTTCATGTAATTAAGTATGTTCTTTCCTGTAAAGGAGGTGCACGAGCATCCCCTTGCTGCTGCCACTGCCAGTGCCCATGGGATTAGCGCAGTATAAATTGTTCGTCATAGAGTAGAAATGGTGAGAGAAAAAGTCGACGCACTGCGTATTGTTCGTGATCGTTTGCGATTATGGTCATGCTCCGAAGAACGCCATTATTAGTACAACTACACCACCATGGCAACTTCGGCATGCCGTATTAATCACTGTACGGAAGGTGTTCTGTTTACCCTATTTACGTCATGCTAGCCTAGTTAGACAATGTTTCTTTTTAACCCTGACAAAAAGAGAGGTGTTGTGTTATGAGTTTGACGCTAACATCTGTCTGTTTTGTGGTATCGTAGCCCTCAAAAGATGGACAAATTTCGATGCGGTATTTTTAACGTGAAAGCAAGTTCCGTTGCGCACAATTCTTAGCTATGTTTGATAAAAATCTGTTCTCATGGGCGTACCCAGGTTCTAGGTCAGGGGGGGGGGCAAATCAGGTTTTTTATAAGCATATAATCATATAGATAAACATAAATTACCTATTTTTACATAAATACTTTAATTAAACAATAGCTATTTAAAAATTAACTTTCAAGGGTCTTCGGCAATACAGTTTATGATATCTTCGACGGTCTTTTTTTTATGTGAAAGCAAGTTTCCTTGCGGTGGTTCTTAGCTATGGTTGATGGAAATCGGTCCAGTCGTTTAAAAGTTATTGGGGGATATATATTATGATCGCTTGAAAGTCTAGGTTTTTTTAATTTGCCTGGCAAATAAACTTGATAAAAGTTGTATATTGTATTGTTAATGGCACGTTCCCCTCTGCCAAAGAAAATCTAATCTAAGGGCACGGTAGTGCGCAGGCCAAGTTCCAGCAACAGGCCGCGCGCATGCCGTGCACTATTTACACGAACTGTTTCGACCCATTTTTGACCCCCCCTGTAGCTTAGTGCCTATTGCAAGTACAGAGATTAAATTTAACCTCCGTAATTATATACTAGTACTAAAGCATTATGCCAAATTTTATAGATATAGCTTAAGTAGATCCTGAAATATGACCCTGTGAAAATAGCTAATTTTGGCACTGACTTACTGACTGACTCACTGACCGGTAATCAAAACCTCTAGGCCACTTCCAATTGTCCTAGCGTTATGAAATTTTGTCGCAGGTCGTGTTTTATATGTAGATTAACAAAAAATTAAGAAATTTAAGAAATCGGTCAAGCGTGTTTTGGCTCAATCGAATATCGAATTTTTAATAATAATATTTATGAAGCAGTGATAAAATGGGAATACGATAAGGAGGGGGGAGGAGGAGAAGGAGGAGGGGGTATAAAAATTAGTACGATTTCTTGAAAGAAATTATTGAAATCCCACCTAAAACATAACTGTTTAAAAGAGGGCCAAGTTCTTAACGGCTAATTATTCGCCTAAAAAAGAGTTGAAATCCAATCCAATGCCAAGTTTAGATGCACTTTAAAATCGATCATAATCATCTTAATCAACAGCCTGATCCACTGGTAAACATTTGTCATTCCCAAGACTCGCCACCACACCCAGTCCTCCGCCTTCCGCATCCAGCCTCTACAAGTCTACACCCGCCACCTTATTCACGTCAATTGTCCATCTCGCCGAAATTCACTTTATCATACACCAAACTTAAAATATGGTATAGTTGTGAAAATACGTAGGTACTTGGTTAAAAATATCTAAAATTATAATACTTCTAAATTTGAACTTGGCAGGTTAATTTACTTATATAAATAGGTTAATTTAATTATATAAATAATAAATTTAATTATAAAATTAATTAAGTGTTACGTACAGTACAAAAACCTGCCATATTTAGTGAAATATGGCAGGTACTCGATGTTATTATTTTTTCACTATCCCATGATACGAGATTAGTTCATTAATTCGTTAAGAATGTAATTGATACATTTAACCCCCGGTTTAAATGTATCAATTACATTCTTAACGTTCGGTAATTAGGTTCAAATTTAAAAAACGATTAGTTGATGACGTAGGCGCACTCCCCACGAGACTCGTGCAGTGATGCGCACTCCCTACGAGAATATTGTATGTTTGATTTACAACCTTCATCTTTATTTCCTGTGCATAAGACTTGAATATAGTTTCTCTTTCTTGCCAACAGTGTATTATTATGATGTGTATTTACACATTAATTTCAGTGTCAGCTTTACATGTGTGCTGAAAATAAGCTAGTGTTTGAATTTTTTGTAAGTGTGCGTTTATAGCGATACAAATTCATGTTATGAATGTGTGATTTTTTTGATGTAGCTTACCCCAGCACCAATAGCGGTATAAATACCCATTCTTGTATCTGTCTGTTTATCTGTCTTTAATGTCGGTGCAAAATAACGGATCGAAGTGATTTGCATATACGTTTTTGCTTGTTTGAGACACGGAGATTGGCATATAGACTCACTGCGTGTTTATATTGTTTGGCTACATTTCATACTTAAGTTACTACATAAGTTAAATCAATACGAAACCTTTTTTAAACTAAGCTATGTACTTAAATATACTTTAGTCCATGGTGATTATCAACTTTCATTATAAGACATTTGAAATGCTTTCTGTAGAAATTCGGATCAGCTGATCGGCCAACAATTTTTCATATTTTGCTATAAAATTCAAAGATTCAAATGTTTATTCAGTAATTAGACCTTTACAGGCACTTTTATACGTCAATAAGTATAATTTACATTACGTGTAGTTTATATTGAAATTTAATTTATTTTAAAGAAAAGCTACCGATACCAGCGCTTCGTAACGACCACTGCTGAGAAGAAACGCCGAAAGAAACTCATTTTCACAGTATTGGTCTTTGTCATATTATTATTATTATTATGTCTTTTTAAAATAATAAATACTTTTAATATAATACAATGTTGATACATTATAACATGTAATGCTTGCGAATGAGTTAACAAACATAAATTACGTAATAAGAAGAAATACTAAGAAGTCAAAAATATCAGTAGACGTGTTACCTCTATTGACATAAAGAAAGTTGTTTAGTTAGGTAAGAACTTTCCCATATTAGCTAACGCTAGATATATAATATTATTAAGTATATCATTTTTCTATCTAAACATCCATATATTTTAGCAAAAGTTTCGTAATGATATTTTTTTTTAAAGTTTATTAGTGTCGTGGAATACGTTTACAAAGTTTTAGGGCTAACGGCTGGAAAACAATCATCGCCCGAAGCAATAGTTTTACTAAAATATAAAAGGTACGTAGACACAAATATAATATAACAATTTAACAAGCAACTACCTATTTTCACCATGTAGCTTACGTACCTAACCTGCACATAAGTATATAAAAAAATTAGGCGCCCATTTTTAATATTATAAGTATTGAGATTTAATATTTGAAAAAGAAGTAAGAATTTCGTGTTAAATCATGGAATGAGCCAGGTTGTGTACAAAGCCGAGTGACTAAGTTTTCAAGGTGAAGATGCAATAACTCTATCAATGAAACACGTTAAGGGCGTCATAGACGACGAAGATGCGATGCTTATATGTAAATAATGATAAAAAAATTATTTGATTATTATATCGCTCGGTGTATAATTCAATAGAGCATCATGCCTTTTTATATGCCCAGTGTCACTATAAGAATTAAGACGAATCTGTTGACATCTCTCAAGCTATCCATCCAGCCGATCGGGCTGCAGAACGTGCCAAACAATTATACATACATACATACTCTCGAAAACATAGCCATCCTTCTGGCGAAGTCGGGTAAAAATAAATACATATTTTGATCATAAGGTAAACTGTGTGTGATACATTAAGATGCTATAATATCGTATCTTAGCGATTTTAAAATCAAAAAATGTGACACTGCCTAGCATCTTGGTATCACGGAAGGCTGGGATACTATGACATATTGCGCATCTTAGATCAAAATATTCACATTAATATACAATTAAATAAAATACACCCTAACTTATTTCTTTTGATAAAAGTACTTATCTAATAAAATTTGCACCCCGTCTACCATCTTTTCTGCTACATCTAACGGTGAACTGGTAGACAATGGTTGTACCTTTTGTACTATAATCTTAACATTCTAAGTGCAATAAATGAAATAAATAAGTATATTATCGTTGCATCGATCAGCATCATAGGCATATTGAGATCAAGCAATATATTGTCGTGTAAAGCGATGAATGACACTGTCAACGTCACGAATTCGAACAAAAAGAATTCAACTGAAGGAAAATTTCATCAATAGCATCAGAGCACGATTGGCCTAGTGGTCTAAGCGATGGACTGTGAATTTAGAGACCGCTGGTTCAAATCACAGCCACTTATAGTGTTTTTGAAGTTTTGAAAGAAGTTCCTAGATAATACTAGACTAAATGGAAAAGAAAATACGGGACAGAAAATGAGTGAGAGAGAAGGCATATAAAGGTATATAAACGGAACAAGGCGCCGCCTGAGGCAGTTTAGTTGGAAAGTGAATTCCGAAGAAGAAGGAAGAAAAGAGAAAAGAAGAAGAAAAGAATAGTAGTGAGTAAAGTGAAACAGTGAGTAAAGTGAAGTGTTCAGTGCAGTGAAGTCCGCGCGTGTGACAGTGCAGTGACGTTTACGCGCGTGTGACAGTGCAGTGACGTTTCCGTGCGTGTGACAGTGCAGTGACGTTTCCATGCGTGTGACAGTGCAGTGACGTTACCGCGTCCGTGTCAGTGCTGTGATGATTCCGCGGGCCTGACAGTGAAGTGACAGTTGGAGTACAAAGAGGACTGACGCTGTCAATTGTGAGTACTGTTTGAGTTGTAAATAAAGGCACCATTCAATAGGATTGTTGTTTCCTTTCCTATCCCCAACCCACTCTCGTGACAATATTATGCGAGCGATATTTGATCATGAAATCAAAATATATCGCGTCTTCGTCGTCTGCGACATCCTTAATCCTAACCGCAAACTGCAACGCTCGGCACGATCGGTTGGTACACCGCGAATATCACCTAGCTATCCAGTTCGTATTTATTATTTTACAAAGGGAATGAGGAATATCTGGAATCAAATGAATTTTAGTACTGGCCCACTGCAGAGAAAAGTCTCCTCTCTTCCAGTACTCTAACTCTCGATCGAGATCAGTCCTTGCAATGGGAGTCAAGCTCGTCTCACCATCAATTTTTAGGCTTACCGGACTTCCTTTTTAACTCCCGACTAATTAAGATATTTAATAAGTTGGACGTGTCTGTGTACTTGTGTGTTTGTCTGTGGCTTTGTAGCGTTTAAAAGATGGACCGATTTTAATGCATTTTTACGATTCCGTACTAAAAGGGTAAAAACTGTGTCTCCGTGACTCTATTGTCAGTCCGTCTGTCTGTCAGCAGGCTGTATCTCTTGAACCGTGATAGCTAGACAGTTAAATTTTTAACGGATAATGAATTTCTGAAGCTGCTATAACTACAAATACTAAAAACAGAATAAAGTAAAAATTTCTTAAATTTATGCTAGAATTAAATCTTTTTAATACAATAGAACCGTTCGAGTGCAACCCCATCTCGCACTTGGCCGGTTATTATGGTTCTAGCTATGTTTGATAGAAATCGATTCAGCGATTCAAAAGATATTGGGGTCCACTTAGAGTGGGGCGGAATTGAAAAAATTGTGCGCATTGTGATGAAAGCGTAAAATTTTTACCACGCTTAGGGACACCTGGGTTTGACCCCTAACATATTTTAGACATCAAATTCTATATCGAGGATTTTTTGTTCAGTTTTAATGTCTTTTGATGAAGCCAAATGGGAATAATATAAGAAATCAACCGTCAACTCCTTTTTAATGATACCTTAATTATTAAAATCGGTGCAGTAGTATAGGCAAGAGTGACTGCCAAAAGAATAGAAATCGTGTCCAATAATGGATTTTTGGCATTTGTACGGCACACCTACCTATTTTTTTCTTCATTATATATTTTTAGTTGCATAAGAAATTTACTTATGAAAACACATCTATACATCACTATCTTTCCAATGACACCTTAATCATTATAATCGGTTCAGTAGTTTAGGCAGCTGAAGTGATTATTAATATTTGCGAGATACTTAACTGAGTATCAAATTGTATCTGATTACTGGTGGTAGAAAGATAACGATTTAATAAAACAACTTAAAGAATTGGAAGGCATATAACCTTAATGTCAGGTAAATTAATAATAATAGCCTTATTACACACTGCGTAGCTTCCCGAACGCTACCCAGCCAGCCGAGTCGGATTCGTCGAAAGACCTCTTCATTGAAGCTAGAACTTCCTGCCTGGATCAATTGACCCAGGTAGATGCACTGGTCTACAACTTCGAGGGTGGAGCTCCCAGCACAAACAGGTAGTGGCGCGACATGGGCATTCAACATTACTTTCGTTTTGTCCATGTAAAATTTTAAGGCCCACTTGTTGGAAAACTCGATTTAAGTCTCCGAGCAAAGTACTTAAGTCTTCCATAGATTCTGCACTGACAGCGGTATCGTCGGCAAATCGAAGTTGAGTGATATACTCGCCATTAATGTTGATGCCATTCCCATTCCAGAAGCTTCTTGAACTTGAACTTGAACTTTCATTGCAACGGTGAACAGTTTCGGCGATGTAACGTCTTCCTATCTTACACCTCAACCAGCTCGCTTGATATGATGTAAAATATACTTAAATAAAATATTATTATGAGAGAAGGTGCAAAGGTCAAAAAATAAGGGGGGCTTGGAAGGTGGAGCCCCCCGGAACTAAAAAGATTAGGTTTTTTAAAGAAACAGTTACGGCAAAAGAGAAGGGATGAAACATCAGTGTAATGTATTATTAAAAGCAGCCTTCCCGTCTTAATTTTCATACAAACGCTCGTACGTAATCATTGCGTTGTAACTGATCTTTCTTGAAAACTTTTGAACTACCAGATATCTTGTGCACTATTTCTAGGTATCTATCGAAATAAAAAATTAAAATTTGGAAAAGCAAGTACGCCTCCAAAAATCTGCTTTTTGCACAAATTTTACCTGAACTTCGACCGTTCATAAAGTACTCATAAATTATAAAAATAAAAAAATATATCGATAGAAAACTCGCAGATGTAATGAAAATTATAAATTAAAAACATTTATTTCACTCACTTGGAAGGCTTACTGAAAAAAACGTATATCCTGGAACAAGTTTTATGAAATTTTCACACCCTATGAATACTTATTATTCGTTCAATGTATAGTTAATAATGATACTAATTTCATTCAATAGAATGCAAACCGTGTCCTAAGGCGCTATCTATCTCTTTTTGGTTCGCCTTTTTTTCTAGCATTGCCCTGGATGAAATGACAAGCTTTTCGAACTATGCTCGCCTTGACGACAGGGCGGCCGGGAAGGGCCGCCCGGCCGCCTTAAGAAGAAAAGTGCGACGGGCAAAAAATAAAGGAGAGGTTCGGAGGTAGAGCCCCCAGCTACTAAAAAGATATAATGTAGAAAAACATTAGTTACTTAACCGTAGAAATGCTAAAATCCATAATTGGACATAGATTAGATTTCAAATAATATTATTATTAAAACCAAGTAATAGGTCCGTGATGAACAATTTGACCTCTAT
This sequence comes from Acrobasis suavella, assembly GCA_943193695.1. NCBI lineage: Eukaryota > Metazoa > Arthropoda > Insecta > Lepidoptera > Pyralidae > Acrobasis > Acrobasis suavella. Next base: position 21,589,857 of record OW971941.1, read on the forward strand.
AATGTGTTAGGAGTTGACTCCTAACACATTATAGAGGTCCAACTTGCCTCCACATCTTAAAATGATCACTGTAATTAACCTACTAAAGGCAAAAAAATCACGCTTTCATCACAATGTGCATAATTTAAAACAAAAATATGCATTTCCCGCCCCACTATTACGGGTACGTACCGAAACTCGTAGGTTTTTTAAATTACCTGGCATATTAACTTGTTCCGTTTTCAGGTGGCCTTACCCTGACTTTTCCATACAAACATAATCTGGCTTTTATTTCGAAACGAAATGTAAGATTTCGGCAAAAAAAATCCTAGAAATTGCTATATTACAGAAAAAAATATGAACTTAAAAGCTAATATACTCATACTTCGAATGTCATTAATTTTTTACATAAAACATTGAAAACGTTTCACACATTATTTCCTTTCAAGTACATATTTTGAGTATAAAGATTTGTGGGAGACATTGACCTTTTTGCAAACTAAAAATAAAAACAAAATACATAATTCCTCAATAAATGTAAACAACATTAACAAAATCTTGTAATCTGTCAATTTTGATAGCTTTCAATAAGCACATATGATAGGGCAAATTATATACATATAGGTACATATAATTTGTCATACGTGTTGTTTTTAGGGTTCCGTAGTAAACAAGGAACCCTTATAGTTTCGCCATGTCTGTCTGTCTGTCTGTCAGCGACTATAAGTACTAGAAAGCTGTAATTTGGCGTGAATATGTATATCAATTAGGCGGAAAAAACGGTTAAATAAAATATTGAGAAATTTTTTTTTTTAGGGTAGCTCCCATTCAAGTAAAGTGAAAAGTAATTTTTTTTTCTCGACTTACCAATCATGTTGGGTATCGTTGAATAGGTCTTTTAAAAATATTATGAGACTGCAAACACTATTTTTCGATTAAGGGATCCGTTTCTATGTCCCCCCCTCTATCTGCTAAACGGTTATATATAATCACGTGAAAAAATTCACAGCTATAGGATATATAACGAAATTTAAAGGAAAACTATCAGAGCTAAGTAGGGTATACAAATTAAAAAGTTATAGGCGATTAACTTATAAAATGTACTCGGAAAAGGAAAATTTCATACAAATTCAATAGAAAATTTGTTTTTAGACGTTTTTAGTGCCATGAACTCAAAGGTGGCGTTCTTAACTACGGAACCCTACTGGGCGTGGCCCGACACGCACTTGGCCAATTATTACATTTATTGCTTTAATTTCACCGATATCGGTTGAATAATTATAAAAGCTAGGAAACCTATTATTGGCCTTTTTTATCTAAATATATATAACTCAAAGGTGACTGACTGACTGACTGACTGACATAGTGATCTATCAACGCACAGCCCAAACCACTGGACGGATCGGGCTGAAATTTGGCATGCAGATAGATGTTATGACGTAGGCATCCGCTAAGAAAGGATTTTGATCAATTCTACCCCCAAGGGGATAAAATAGGGAATGAAAGTTTGTATGAAACTTTGTCAATTTTAAACCGATCGGGCTGAGACTTTGCATGCATAAAGCTACTATGACGTAGGCATCCCCTAAGAAAGGATTTTGATCAATTACACCCCTACGCGAGCGAAGCCGCAGGCAAAAGCTAGTTGTTATATAAGATTGTAATTAAGTGTTGTTATGCTGTTGGTTTTCTCAAGAAATAAAATAAACAAAAAAGAAAACAAATAAAAGTTTGATTACGTTTGTATGGAACATTCTAGGGCATGAAAAGTCTGATACGGGGCTCACAGACAAAAACGGACAAGATGGACACAAAAGGTTTGGAATTAGCAGGTAAACATTGGCGGTCAACAGTGTTCTCGCTTACGAGAGATCCGAGAGCTGTTTACTTTGCTTGGGCAACTTAGTCTACTAACGCTGTACCAGGCCTGTGTCACTTAGGTGATTAGTATATTTCGATACCTAAACCTGTGTCACACACCCGTTTAGGTATCGAAAATTTACCTACATTATTACTATGCGCGCGGCGACCACTCCGGAGGGGAAAATCCAGTTACTTAAAATTGTTTGTCCAGAGTAATAAGAATGAAATTGGCTTGCAATGGATGTCTTTTGTTTAGGAATCTAAACGTCGAGGTAGGGAGTTCTGGACGCGAGCCAAATTAAACCATAGCGCGAACGACATTAAGTAGATATTTTTTTGAATTTATTTTATGAGTAAGACTTCGGTCCTTGAGTACTAGTACTTATTCTGTGGCTGTAATACCTAAACACGACGTTTCACAGCTATAGGTCAAAGAATTCTTCCATCTGGAAGACAAAATCTTTGAATGTACCAGTTGCTTCTCTTATGGCGCAGATCGTAAAATCCGAAAATGCGAATGGTGTCAATAGGCAATGCGGCAAGCAAGCATTCCATCAATATTTTGATTGTTTTTCATATTCTAGCCCACCCTTCCGCTAAAAATGGACTTTGAGTTATACAGTACCGCCTTAGGCTCTGTCTGCTTAGAGCCGTATATACAATTAAAAGAATACAATACAATAACCTTTATTGCATAAAGAATAATCGACGCTGTTATTTAAATAAACTAGAAAATGGGCAAACGGCGGCCTTATCGTTATAATTTTTTCCAGGTAGCCTCGTTGATACAGAAAAAAAATTTTAGGAAATTAGTTATGGACCAACCCGTTACAAAAAAGATGCTAAATTTAAAAATTACTGGAAATAGGAACAGAGGACGGCCAAAGAAAAGGTGGATGGAGTGCGTTAGGGACGATATGGATAAAAAGAATGTGACAACTGCCTTGACAAAGGATAGAGGAGAATGGAAAAGACTCTAATGCTGTCCCGACCCCACGTAAAGTGGGATAAGGTGAGAAGGAGGATTAGGTAGGGACCACCCCGGTCAAGATAAGAAACGTATTACACCCAAATGAATGTGATAGTGTACACTCTATAATACACTATTATTCCTAGGGGATCTCTACACTGTAAACTAGAATAAAGTAGTACCTACCTATATCATAACGGTTAACAAAATATACTGAGTATTAAAGATTGAGATTTATAGACAGGAACATTAAATAAATAAATATATTTGGACAAATAACACTGATTGAGCGAGTCCCAGTCAAAGTAAGTCCGAGACTTGTGTTATGGGATACTAACTCAACGATACTATATTTTATGACAAATACATGTATAGATAAACATCCAAGACCCAGGACATTTGTAAAAGGCCATTTTCCAACTTGCCCTGACCGGGGATCGAACCCGGAACCTCTGGGTGGCGGACTAGCATGGTGACCACTATGCCACGAAGGTCATCAAACATTTATGATGATGACAGGCTTATATCAAGATACTGATAAACTTTCTCCATGGATCAAACAAAAAATGATCCCCATACAAACACGGATCAGCTTAATTTTGTAGGGGAGGTAAAATTTTAACGTATTTCTCCTTATGTTTCTTGGGGTAATTTTTTCAGTGTCATTGACGGATCTGCGAGTACACTCTAAAAAAAATCAGGATTTTTTTTAAGATCCTGTATATACAACGTGGAATAGACATACCCGTAATAAATCAAACCACCGGCTATACGACGTCACTATAGTATAATGTAATTAAAAAACAACCAAAACCCGAAGAAAAATGACATTCTTAAACAAATTGCCCGGGCGGCTGCACACTTTTGTAGAGAAATGACGAAAACTTTTTTGTGTTTTGGCTGTTATTGTAATTTCATAATATTATTGTGATCTTGTACAGCCCTTTGTTCGATTTATTACGGGTATGTCCCTTCCACCTTGACAAAGAAAAGAGGAGAAAAGGAAATGTTCTTTTCAGCAGTTCTTTTATTCATAAAATAGTTTAAAGGTCTTTCTAGACATTGATACAAATCAAATTTTGAATTATCACCATATTTAGTTTTGAACAATTTATTTCAAATGAGGGCGCCACTTTAGCTACCATTTCGTCTTAAGGGGCTACCTGAATTTTCCGGGGTCCAGTGCTGCCCCCATTTGTAATAAATCATTTGAAAGGAAACGGAGACATCATTTAAAATTTGGCCTTGATCAGACCCTAGATAACCCTTTAAACTATTTTATGAACTACTGTTTACAGTTTAAAGTGAGAACGTGAAGCTTTTCTACGCACATACGCCAAAAGTGGCCGTTTTTCGCAATTGTGCGTAGAAAAGCTTCACGTTCTTACTTTAAACTGTAAACAGTAGTTCATAAAATAGTTTAAAGGGTTATCTAGGGTCTGATCAAAACCAAATTTGAGACGATGTCTCCGTTTCCTATCAAATGATTTATTTCAAATGGGGGCAGCACTGGACCCCGGAAAATTCATTCATTCATTTTTGTTGTTATAAGGGTTGAAGGCAGTTTTTAGTTTGAAAAATTTTCGAGGGTATGTAGAGGTATGTTTTCTATGGGACTTTCTGCAGCCTGCAGCCTAAACGGCTTTGATTTAAGCTTGAGAAGTGTCGTTAGATTCGTCTTCATTCTGAGAGTGACACTGGGTACTTATAAGTATATCTTAGTGTGTTTCCGGTTGCATTCTCAGCTGTGCTACTTTGGAGCCCGGGATGTGCTCTCCCACTTTCTCTTTTCCAAATATAATATGTACGTCAATAGTCACCCAAGAAGGCCGGAGACCATGCGCAATTGAGAAGAAATAGCCGAAACAGTTTACTAATTTAAAACCTCTGATGTGCAAGTAACATTTAGAAAAAAAAACGAAAATATCAAAAATTTTCATCAGTTCAGTTCAGTTGCCCAGAACTGAACTGAACTGATGTGCAGTGCAAGTAACATTTAGAAAAAAAACGAAAATATAAAAAATGTCACATTGTAGTTTTAGATTTGAAACGACGTAATACTGTAATTTCACGTGCGTACTAAATTACTATCAAAGTACTTGCAAGTAACAAGACTGGCAATCAGTGAGGAAAAGTATATTTATGAAAATATATGAAAGATGTTATACAGGTATTATAATCCTATTTTAATATTAAGTATATAATATATCTATGTCAACTTGATTAAGTTAAGAGCAGGGACAGAGAGTTGTGGAACGAAAGACATGAAGGGTTAGATAAAAGAAATATTCAAAGTGAAAGTTTGTATGCATATATAGATGTTTGTTCCGCTTTTACGACATATCAGCTGAGGTTAGAATAAAATTTAACATATAAATATATTATGATTTGGATTAACCCATAGGATACTTGTTATCCTAGGAAAGATATATAGTTCCCAGAAGATTATCAAAAACCTGACGCCCACGCGCGCACCGCTGCTAGTCGTACATTAAAGTAAATTTTGATAAAATTTTAATTAAAATAATAATAAATAAAATAAATAATTTACATTATTCCTGTTCTTTTACCCTCGACGCAAAAAGAGGAGTTTCGTAGGTAATTATTTCATTTTCTTATTTCAATAAACATTTCCAGGGGCATGGAAACGTTGTGTGAGTCATGTATTATATGAAATCGTCTTACCTTACCGAGTCAGCTAGCCGCAAGGGTAATCCACTAAACACACGCACCACACCGGTAAAATACTAAAGAACGCCGGTAAGACCGAGCAGCGGCCGTGACGTGCTCGCGCGTAGTTCTGTTGCCGGGCTAATGCTGCGCCGGCGCATGCAGCCGCCTCTTACTTATAGTTTCAGCCGTGTAACACTTTCCCCTCCCGGCTTCATCTCCCTATAATTTCTCTTTTCGGCTCCAAAAACACTTATGATACATATTGTTAAACTCTTGAATTGATAATATATGAATAATATGGATATGTGTGTCAAATCATTTTATGTAGGCCTAACCTGTTCGTGCACTTCAATTGATTGTTAGAGACCATTGTGTTTGTTTAAACCAATTTTACTAGAGTTCCGTACCCAAAGGGTGCCAAGCGACTTGTTTACTGAGACTCCGCTGTCTGTCCGTCCGTCTGTCAGTCCGTCTGACTGTCCATCCGTTCGTCTTTTACAGGGCTCTAGCTATCTCTTGAACCGCAATTAGACACTTGATTTTTTTACCGATCATGTAAATATAACAACAGATACTAAAAATGAAATTTTTAAAACATTGTACATGTACGGGTTTGAAACCCTTCATGTATCTACAAATCCGACTCGCACTTCACCGGGTTTTACAAAAGACGAAACTCTCATCTTTCAAGATTCTTAAATAAATATCCGATTATCGAAAGTCCCCTCGTAACGTGTAACTTCGGAACTCTTCTCTGAGCGTGGCCTGCACGTGTCAAGTTATTTCTCATAATGTTTCTGTACCCATAATCTTTATCTATTTTGTTTGACATCATTTTATATGGCTGTCTTAGAATAAGGGATGATGGCAAGAGATCCGACCGGATGACCCTTGTGCCCTGAAAGATGGGTCGGCCGCTTGTGTTAGCTACTTGCGTAGACACATTGGCGCCGTCTCATATTTCAGCCACATTCAATTTCAAAGCGGGCTCAGCGCAAATATGAAGGTTTCGGAAATTACTACATATTTGAGCCGTTTGGTTTATTTGACCTGCTCATAATTTATACGGCGCTATCTCGCTATCTAAACTTAAAATTTAAAGTTTCGCGAGACCAGAAGGCCTACATCTAGGTCAGAGAATAAGCCTTGCCATAAGCCTTTGTGTCTATCTTTTTTAGTTGTTTTGTAATTTTTGTGTGTTTATTAAGTATTGTTGCCGCAGTGTTTAGCGGGCCTTTTTATTTGAAAACAATAGTTTGATAGTGTGTAGTGTATTGTAGTGAGCAGTAAGTTACCTTTAGGTGAATTAAAAAAAAAGAAAAAAAAAAATATATATATACAATATGTCACAAAAACCCTGTCCGATCCTTGTAGGAGCAACTCAGACCGTCAATATGAACAACTTTTCCTGTGGGACCAATGCTTAAAACTCGAAAAAAAAAAAAACATTTTCACACAAAATTGTTCGGCCAGCCCGGCAATTTGTATGAAAATGACGATTTTTTCTTCGAGTTTCAAGCATTGGTCTCATAGGAAAAGATGTTCATATTGACGGTCTGAGTTGCTCCTACAAAGATCGGACAGGGTTTTTGTTACATATTGTATAATTAGTTACAGATCAGGAAAGGAATATATAAAAAAAATATAAAACAACTCACAAAATTAACTGTTAACTAACTTTAAATGAAAAAATATTTATTCTGAAAATTAACTAAGTACAAAATAAATGCAAAGTACGTGAACAAATAAACATGGCTGATTCGTGGTCTAATAGCCCTATACAATGTCCTTTTTAATTAAGTACAAATATTTTAAGGGGCGATTCAGTCCATCATTTTGAACAACTTTTCCCAATAAATGTAAACAGAAATACGAAAAAAAATTTTAGGTTCTCATACAAATCGAAGTAGTCACGTGATATGGTTAGTATGAAAAATGCAAAAAAAAATTGCGTATTTCGATAAACATTTATTGGGAAAAGTTGTTCAAAATGATGGACTAAATCACCCCTTAAAATATTTGTACTTATTTAAAAAGGACATTGTATAGTAACTGTCTTACCCGCACGCCCATCGTGCTATCTCTTTCATCCTTCAGAAAAATTCGACGTTGTTATTTAAATGAATTATGAATTTTATATTTCATAATGTCATAATATAATATATAATGTGACCAGAAACAATAGTATAAAAAGATAAAGGTTCGGTGGAGCGGTCCGGTCACCCCTAAGTGTCACTCATAAGTATAAATATCACATTGTGCTGAATTTACGCGACCTAAGTCACAGAATAATTACTAGTACTCACAAACAGAAGTCTTACTCAAAAGAGAAATTCAAGGAATTAAGCATCTTAATGTGATTGACGCTATGGTTTAACTTAGCTCGCGTCAGAACTCACCTCTGCGTTTAGATACCTAGACATCCATTGCAAGCCAATTTTATTCTTATTACTCTAGACAAACGATTCATGTAACTGAATTTTCCCCTTCGAAGTGGTGGTCGCGCGCATAGTAATAATCGAGGTCTATTTTCGATACCTAAACGGGGAGTGACACAGGCCTGCCCAAGTATTGTTCAAACACCGTGCAGGTTCCAATATGAGAATTTTCTTAGTATCTTTCCTAGAATATGCTCGCGATCAGATAGGTATTAGAAATGAATGTGGTTGTTTTCGCTAAAGCTGTTTTCTATGTCTTCTTTATCTTCACTATTTCCTAATTATACATTTATGTAGCGTCTGCGCAAAATGCGTTTTCTTTCTAATTTAGAGTCAATTGGGGAGAATTGAATCTATTGCGAGACATACCAGGACTTTCATAATATTTCTGCATTCCTAGCTTCCATTTATTTTGGCCTTCTTTCTTCACCAAAAGTCAAAAGTTAAAAATCATTTTATTCATATTGGGATTTTTGTATCACTTGATAATTGTACATTTTTATTTCGATTTCGTAATAGTTGTTAAACGTTAGAGTCGTCAGAGAATTTACTTACAGCTAAGTTTACTGCCGTTTCTAAAGCGTAAGTGCAGAAGGAGCGGCAACAAACTGCACTGCAGCATTTTCTCCAAATACGTAAAGTAACAATTAATCTATCTTCTATATATATAAAAGCGAAAATTACTCACTCACTCATCACGAAATCTCGAAAACTACTTAGCCAATGAAGATGTTTGGCAGATAGGTAGATTGTGACTAGGAGACGTCCGCTAAGAAAGGATTTTTGGAAATTCCATCCCTAAGGGGGTGAAATAAAGGTTGCCAGTTTGTTTAAAACTTCGTAATTTTAAAGTGAGAGACACGATTTTTTTTATTTATTTTAGTAGTTAGTAGAAAATAATAATGCATTCATTAGATTTTGAAAATAACATCCCTATAGGGGTGAAATAGGGGTTGCAAGTTTGTATGAATTTTTGACATTTTTGAATTGAGAAACATGACGTGTTTGAGCAAAGTTAAAGCGGGAGCGGAAGTGGAAGCGGGAGCGGGAGTGGGAGCGGGAGCGGCCGTTCGAGATGGGAGCTCGACAAGGTTCGTCGGGTCCGCTCGCTAGGCCTTTAAAACCCTACACTTTTATAAAGATTGTTATATTGAAGAAGTATTTAAACATTTTAAATTTTTAACATTATAATTTATTTGTCATAACAAAATTAATAACGTAATAAAAATCATATTAGAAACATTTTCTAGGCGGACGAAGTCGCGGGTTACAGCTAGTACTGATATAAAGTAAGATTCTATGTGGACCGAGATTACATTGTTATGTCATGCATGTCATGTCAATTGTCACTTTAAAAATGTCAATTTAAAAATGAAGTAGTTAGGTACATGTATCGAATGACTCGAATTTATGTACTCAACTTATGACATTTGTGAGTGTTCAAATACAAACCTTTAACACGCACATACGCCAAAAGTGGCCGTTTTTCGCAATCTTGCGTAGAAAAGCTTCACGTTCTCACTTTAAACTGTAAACAGTAGTTTATAAAATAGTTTGAAGGATTATCTAGAGCTTTGTCAAAACAAAATTTTAAATAATGTCTCCGTTTCCTATCAAATGATTTATTTCAAATGGGGGCAGCACTGGACCCCGGAAAATTCAAGTAGCCCCTTAAAAGGATCCCGCACCGAGCTCAAGCCAGACTTATTGTCTTTAAGGTGATCATTGGTTCCGTAATAATAAGCATTCGCAAGGACAAGCTTAGCAAGTACCTTGACTTGGCCCACGAGGTGACTGCCATGTGGATTCATCGATCATTGTCCCGATAGTTCGTATCGGCGAACGGTCTTATAGCGAAGAGTCTTGACCAACACCTTAAGACTCTCTCGCTAGATGGCTCGGTCAAGGGTCAGATACAAAAGGCAGTACCTTTGGACACGGCACGCATTGTCAGGAGGTTTCTCTCTCTGCGGCCCTAACCGACGCCACCGGTAGATTGGCCCTTGCCCCGCTGCCAGCGGGCAGCTAGTTTAGGGTATTTTATAACATGTGTATATTTTATAGGTATATTATACATACATACATAGATACATATTATCTCGCTTGTTTCCCACAGGGGTATAGGCAGAAACTAAGGTATATTATAAAAAAGTCTACTTTAACATAAAAAAAGCCTTCTCACAAAGTACTTTCTTTACATAAGCTTTAAATTTTCTCAGCAAAGGTCTGTCACAGCCAATTTGCTTCGAATCTACTGGACCTAATCAGGTGAAATTTGGTAGGATGGTGTAATCGTATGACCCAATAACAGATGTGCATAGTAAATAATTTCTTTTTAAATTAGGGATCTTTTTCTGGGGAAAAATTAGGAAATAAAGATTTGCAAACCTTTACTGTGCCATATATGAAATGAAAGGGATCGTTATGAGGATCTCAAATACAAATAAATTTTTGTTGTTTTTGAAAAAAAAAATTAGATTTTATTCATGAAAGCAGACTAAAATACACAATTACTAATTTCCAAAACCACTGTGCCTAAAATAAAAATAAAAATACAGTCTTCATTGCTTGTACAAAAAAATTACAGCGCGTTAAAATTGCGTTACATCATACTTGAACGCTTCCTTAGATGAAGTTTTGTAAAATCATGTAAATGCAGAGATTTACGAGGGTAAATCTCTGCATTTACATGATTTTACAAATAAGAGGTTATTCATAAAAATATACAACCGTTTGCTAAACCTACTTTAGTTAAAACATCTTTTGTCCCTTTCCCTCTTTTCAATATTTGGCATAGTAAGAACGAGACAAAACACATTTTAAAACTTTTATGAATATGGGGGTTAGAATATACAAGTGGTGTGTAACTCAGATGAGAATTCAATATTATTGTGACAAGAAGTTGATCTGATGATTGAGGCGGAAGATGGCCGGAACCCTGTATTAAAACATCGCAACTAGTCGAGTTTGGGCTCATTGCTCTTGATATGTACTTAGAACTCACATGAAACAAGTAATATATAATAAGAAAGTATATTTTTAAAACAATCTTTTATCTTATATAATGAACTTAATAGAGATCAGTGGCGTACTAGAGGGGAGGCCTTTGCCCAGCAGTGGGAAAGTATAGGCTAATAAAAAAAAATGACCTTTGAAGTTTAAAGTGCTTCTCCAGACAAGTCAAACGAGCCAAAGCTCGATGGGGTTGCGTCGTTTCAAAGGCGTGTTCGAACGACACGCGCATGCTAAGCTTTTTATTTTATTTTATTGTTGCTAACACCCAGAGTTAGGCAAAATGTAATTAAACTACTAATTACTAACTACAATTACATTTTGTATTTAGTAATCGCAACTACATAATTACAAAAAGTAATTGAAAAGTAGTTTAACTATAAACTACAAAAAGTAGTTGTAATCACAATTACAAACTACTTTTTGAAACTACATATTTTATAAAGATTTACTTACTTATAAATTTTCGTTTTTTGCTTACAACTTTTTACACTTACAATTTCGAAATACAACACCTTTAACACACGCCCGCGGTAATAAATTCTTATTGTAATTTGTAGTTATAACTACTAAATTACAATTACAAATTACAACTACAGTAGTTTCAATTATTGTAGTTAAGTTTAATGTAATTTCAACTACTTGTAGTTAGCTACATGTAATTGTAATTTGTAATCAAACTACACAATAGTAGTTAACTACGCCCAACTCTGCTAACACCCTAGATTTTTATGATCAATGGTACTAACCCTTTGTAGGGATCTGGTTGTTCGAAATAAACGATTTATTATTATACTTTTTATAAGGTTTTCTCCTCTTGAAAAAGGTATACGCCTTATACGCGGGCCGAAGTCAAGCTTAAAAGGGCTTATTGTATGCTGTACGTTGAAGAAAGTGTGAAGGAGCTAAGGAATTTGCGTGTGATGCGGCAGGTATTGAGGATCACGGCCTTTTTTTTCATTTATTTGGGTCAACAAACAATTTTACATTATAAATTGACACAGAATACTATAAACATACAAAATGAAATAAATGTAAAACCAACACCGTTAACCACAGTTTACCACAAGAATATAAAATTCTATTTTATATGATACATACTTAATCTTGTTTATTTTTATTTACTACATATATTTTGAAGTTTAATTGCAGTTTAAACAACAATGTTAAGTTTATTTAGTCTGTGGTATGGATTTCGCGAATCTTATCGCGAACCAATCTTTTAAAAGCACCAATTCTTGTTGAGAATATATCTAACTCATTAAAGTATTTGTTATGTATGTCTACCAGACGGCACATAGGGGCGCGTTTTCTTTTCGTAGCAAATAAAGGCAAAGGACGACATGCTCTCACGCGCGGCCTGTTTGGCACACGAATACACAATATTGCATTTGTAATATCAATACAATCATACTTATTATAGCAAAAATCATAAAGCAATATTTCTTGCAATGATAGTCTTCTTAATTTAAGAGAAGGCAAATTAAATTTATTTAATAGGTTATCGTAAGACAAAATACTGCGATAGCATCTATAATGAACACAACGCAGAAACTTTTTTTGAACTTTTTCTATGGCATCCGAATACTTATTGTAGTAAGGGTCCCATAGATACGGCATGCTCTAATTGTGACCTTATTATAGATTGGAATAGATGTATGTATGTTGATGGACGTTTAAAATCATTAAAGGGAGTATCTAGCGTATCTTAACTTTTATTTAGTGACTTAGGTATCACACCTGTGGATGATAATACTATGGGGATTATACAGTACCGGATCTAGGATTTTTTTGAGGCGGGACAAATATGTGAATATGTGTTACTAGTAGTACGAGTACACGGTTGGAGGGGGGGGGGGGAATACGATTGTTGCACATTTTTGAGTAGTAAACAACTGCTATACTTCCAAAGTAACCAGACACCGCCCCCATTCCGTATCGGTAGCATGGAAGTGGTGGATATATTCAATCCCCCTAGATCCGGGGCTGGGACTATATGAATTATTTATAAGCCAATGCCTAGCACACGCCTAGTGCGCTTGGTATTTTTGGAATTTCTGGCATATAATTTGAGTTCTATCACACATCAATACTCAAAATGCATTTACCGAAGTCCACTCGCGCACGCCTCGCCTACGCCACGCGCTCGCCTTGCCTCTGCCTTGACAGGACTTCGGTACATGCAATCGCACCAAAAACATAAATGTGAAAATGGGAGCCAAGTTTAATATCCGACAAAAGAATGGAGATTAAAACGACCGCCTAGGTCTGTAGAGAATCCTGTTTATTTATAACATATAGTATATGAATATTTTTATGAGATTCTTAATATTTGACACGGCTAATTTTTACCAGCAATTCTGACACATATTTATAAGTAAGAATGTAACCTTACAATGTAATTAAAACAATAACTTGCATATAACATGAAGATGATGACTGATTAGCCGCTGTACTTGGCTAGTTTTAGCATAAGCAGGTACTTATGCTAAAACTAGCCAAGAGACAAATGTTAACATTCTTCGAAGTAAATTTCAGGATTCTCTGAAGAACTTCGCGGCCATATAGATCTCAATCCTTTTGTCGGATGGCTCTCATTTTCACATTTATGTTTTTGGTGGATATCATTACTTTTGTAGTTTTGTATGCTAATTATTTCTAGATTCTAGATGACAAGATATCCTAGATTTAGATATACTAAACATTGGATGCTCGGAGCTGAGAATTTAGAAAGCCGACGAATTAAATAGTTACTAGTATTGGTTGAGGATCTCGGTGGCCCGGAATCACTAGCGCTCTCGCAAGTAAAGCGACACCGGGCGTGGTCCGCACTTGGATGAGTGTCCACAAGCCGCATAAGCATTTCTCGAGCTCCTCCGGGCTCCAGAAGGTACGTATAAGCCGTTGGCTCCGGCTGTCTCCATTGTATAGCAGTCTTCAAGCTATGTGAGCTTCATGGCCTATGTCAAATGCATTTATGAAGCTTGAATAATCTCACACTAGTATTGGCCACTTACATGATAGTTTCGTGAGAAGACCTCAAAATAACAATAATTTCAAATAGGCTAGAGAGCCAACTTAATATTTCGTCAATATCCCGAACGATTTTTCGACTCTCACAGGAATAGATCTATGCTCACACATGCATCACAGCGTGTTCATATTAGTAGTAGGTACCGTTAGCATAGCGTCATTTGATAAGTTTTAATATTAATCAAGGCCTAAAATATCTACGAATGAGATTAGGAAGGTCATCAGCATCACAATATAGTACCAATACTATTTATTTACCCTTTATAAATAATCAAAAGTGCCTTAATTAACCTTTTTTATATTAGGATATATTTTTTTATAATTTATACCTTACTTTTACAAAACAATTAAGCCTTTAGTCCATTTACAGTGTAGATCCATAGTCTCTTCTTACCCCTGTGGTAAACCGGCGTGATAATATGTTTATTTACAAAATAATGTGCTTTCTAAACTTCACAATTGATTGTCAGCACGGTGCATTCAAATTCTGCCCTCTTGCTCAGTAAAAATATATGGAAAGACGTGCGTTCACGGAATATGCACGTATTTTTTTGATTTGATAATTATTATCCACAGTAAACAAATATGAAATAATTTATAAAATATCTTAATAAGCGACGAACATGTGATACTTTAAAGTTTCAATTAGAAAGAGAAGTCCGATATGGACTGGTGACGTCAAAGTCCATATCATCTAATACATTTACCATAGAAAATAGCGTTTTTGCGAGTGAGATAGACATATTTTCGTAAAATCGTTATATCTTGTTCGTTTTTCGACCAATTTTTATTCTGTTTTCACTGTTAGTACTTTACTTTTGAATATTTATGGATAAACTATAACTTTAATGTTTAAGTAGACGGAATCAGAAAGCTTCTCCTCACATTTTTCCCAGTTCTTGAATTACACTAATGAATATGCATATTATTTTATTTGTAATGATAACTTCAATCTATCGTTACATTACAGTTTTCACCTATATGATAGACAAGCACTAATGTAATTAATCATAATACAAATCACATAATGCAACTCTTGTAATTCGTTCAAAGAACAGGTATAACGACTATAGTTAGTAGGTATCTTGTTGTGGTACTTTATAGTACCTACTGATACTCATCATGAACATCCGAGCGTATTTTCCCGGTTGCATCCTCAGCAGTAACGCTTCAGAGCCCGGGGCCGCTACCTAATCAAGGAGATTTAACGAGGTACTGGTTTTTACACAGAGCGACTGCCGTCTAACCTCCGCAACCCAAAGGATAAACCAGAACCAGTCCTTGGATACTTTCATGATCAAACGTCAAATGGCGTTCGGGACGCACAGTTTATACGTGCCTTTCCAAACACGGAATCATCTTTCTTTTCGGATAATTAAGTGATTCAAGCCTGCAATATCCTAACCAGACTGGAAACAACTTTTCACAAAGTATGCTTCTTAGTGGGATTAGAATCCATGACCTCCGGATCACAAGGCGAACGCCTTGACCACGGTACCATGGAGGCAGATCCGAAAATGCGAATGATGTCAATAAGCGATGCGGCTTACAACCCGTTAATAAAGATAAAAGTAAGCCTAATATCCATTTTTCCATCGAAAAGGGAATCAAAATAGTGATGGGTTGCTAACCGCATCGCCTATTTCCATGATTTAAATCTCGCCCATTCCCTCGATCAGCTTTTGGCATCGATGTTCTGCGCAATAAGAGAAACAGCTGGTACATACTAAGTTTTTTATGTCTGTCAGACGCTTCGAAGAATTATACTTAGTTTATTAGTAGGGGAGCGGGGGGTAATTGGAGCCTACTAAGGAAAATTGCTAATAAAAACAAAATATGTTTAAATTATAATATATTCGAAGTATGAACATAAACCTCGTTTATATGAGTATCAGATAATCACGTTTTGAATCCGCTGAAGGTACGCTTTTTGGGAAAACAAACCGAATTATAAAAAAAATTATTCGCTCTTATTACCCCACACTTCGGATAATGAGAGCCTATCCAATTTTCATAAGGGCAATGGGAGCCATAATTTAGAATCTTCCTAGTTATAATTCTTACCATAGCTAAATCAAGAAAACCTTACTTGCTAATAAAGATAAATCTTTAGATCCTTCAGATCTTTACATAGATCTTTAGAAAAATCCTAGGCTCCCATTACCCGCTCACTTTCATTTTGATAAATAATTACATAAATATTTTATTCAGTTCTCTATCAAAATGAATTAAATGGCACTTGATCAATGATTAATTTGTGCATGCAATTAGTACAAACTTTTTCAACAATATTATATTTTCATACTTATCTCGTCACGGACAATCAGGATTTTTTTATAAGCACGGAACGAAAAACAAACAACCGTCTCTTGCGACTCAATGCAGCACACCAATGAGTCGGCCGCGTTACACTAATATTCCCGAAGGTCGACGAACACGACCGAGCGGTCACTCGTGCGCCATTAGGGGTAGTTTTCGGTAAAATACCATCGCTCTCATTACCCGACCGCTCTCATTACCCCCCGCTCCCCTATTAGTAGTCATACATATTTGCCTATAGTAAGGTATTTATAGATGTATATATATTAGTTTATGTATATACTTTATGTACCTATTTTATAATATGTATCTTTATGTTTAAATTTTCTTATTTAAGTACTTACGTTTAAGTATTTGTATTTAACTTTAGTCTATTTTGTTCACGCCAACAAAGTATACTACCTACCCGTTTTCTTCTCTTTTCCTCTCCTGGGTCTGTGGAAGAGATTTCTTATGAAATAAGCAGTACCTATTCACTCAATCCTCTTACTTTGTTTGTTTCTGTGTTTGTATAAATGAATTTCGAATTTTTTTTTATTATTGAAGAATAAAACGGTGCATGAACAAAATAAAAGACATTTATTAGTGCGCCTGAAGGGTTCTTTCGGCAAAAAAACGCTATCGCATATTAGAAGCCATTTTAAACTAGGAGCTATTATCCTAAAAATGAAGAGTGGTAGAAGATCCGTCTTGTATACATATACAGTATATACAAATATGTAGGTTTGTTTCTGCTTGATTCTTTAGCTGTGCTGCTTCAGAGCCGGGAACTTTCCCGCATTTTCTTCTATAAAAAAAGATGCATATTATTAATGGTCTCGCAAGAATCAATACCTAATTAAAATAGAACAGTAAAAATCACGTGTCTGTACATTTAGTAAAATTATGAAAAAAATTGTGTAAGCGATAAAGAAAAAGTAACTAAACACAAAAAAGAGAAAAAGTATACTTATTTATGTATGTCTGTATGTTCACGGTAATCTTCGAAATTACAGGACGGATATTTATGCGGATTTCATTAATAGATGAAACCAGGTCAGAGCAACATATTGGCTTTGTTTCATTTAAATTTGATAGCAAGAAAGAAAGTTGTCGCTATTTATAAATTTCATGCGAACGAAGTTAGGGGCACCAGCTAGTGCTCAATAACAGGTAGGTACCATTCAAAGATTTGGCTATAATTTACGAGCGGCTACCTGCCTTAACATAATTTTTCAAAACTAAAAACCGACTTCACCCCCAAACTACTCAACCGATTTTGATAAAATTTTCATGACCACATGGGAAGTATACCCTTTCAAACAAAAAAAGAAATTTTCAAATCGGTCCAGGCGTCTTCGAACAATCGGTGAACATACATAAAAAAAATCGCGACGAATTGATAACTCCTTCTTTTTTGGAACTCGGCTAATAAACTAAACAATTTAAATTAATGTCAAGAGTTAGAAAACATAAATTCGATTCAGAAATTTTTACGTCAAAAATTTTTGAGTAGGTGAGTGTTTCGTCCCAATTGCAATGGGACGAAACATACACAAAAAAGTATTTAGAATTCTGTGTGCGATTCGTCCCATTGATTTTTTTAAATGTAAAGTCAGCAAAAGAAGTCAAATATATATTTCAGTCAGCAAAAAAGTCGAATAATATATTATTAATATATTAGACTTTCTAGGTGTTGTCTCAGGGTTTTCCATTGCTTTTTTAATTTTTATTTTGATTAAGCTTGTGTTGCTGTCTGTACAAAAAATATATAAAAAATAAAAATATGGGGACGAATCGCACAACACATACTTTGAACTTTTTGAAAGTAGTTTTTCGTCCCATTGGGACGAAAAACTACTTAATGGGACGAAACGCTCACCTACTCAAATTGCTTTAGATATTTTAAAAATAATTAGTAGATAAATTATAGTCTAACCCTCATATTCATAAAATCAGCAGCCGTTTGATAAACCTGTTGCATTTAAAACATCTTTTATCCTTTTCTCTGTTTTCAATATTAGACATGGTTAGAACGAGACAAAACATATTTTATCTAAAGGAGCTTTAGCAAACGTTTGTTAACTTTTATGAATATACAGGGTGGCCAAAAAGTCGTGGATCAAACGAAACAGGGAGATAAAGGAGGTAATTTCCAACAAAAAATCTTTCCCCAGCATGGCCATAACTTCATTGCACGAAAAGATATGAATTATTTTAGTTTTTTCAATGAAACTACCGAGTTTTTTTACAATTTAATCAGTAAAAAATTAAATTGATAAAAACAATAAAACAAAAGGTGTTGTATTATGAGTCGATAATGTATCAATACTACAAAAATTGTATTGCAGCTCTTGGTATCAAACTTAACGAGCAATGATTTGTTTTCCGTAAATTTTAAAGCGTTACAAAAAATTACTTCTCACTTTAAGAGCACTTATTTGCAATGAAGTTATGGCCATGCTGGGGAAAGATTTTTTGTTGGAAATTACCTCCTTTATCTCCCTGTTTCGTTTGATCCACGACTTTTTGGCCACCCTGTATAGTTTAATTATAGATATAGTAATTACAAGTATAATTACTGCAAGTGCATTGGTCAGATGCAATTTGACACGGGAACTGAAACTAGAACTTCGAGTACCTACCTTGATATTTTTAACCGACTTCCAAAAAGGTTATTAATTCGTTGCGATCCTTTATTTTTTTTTTATGTATGTTACCCGATTATTCAAAGACGCCTGGACCGATTTAAAAAAAAATCTTTTTTTGTTTGAAAGGGTAAACTTTCCAGGTGGTACCATGGAAATTTTATCAAAATCGGTTGTGTAGTTTGGGGGTGAACTCGGTTTTGAATTTTGAAAAATTATGGTGTGTGCATTAACACAGATTACTAATAAGTTACTACTATTGATTATTTCTTTAAAACGCCATGCTTATTATAATTACTATAGAGAGTAATACCCCTCCGACAAGATTAACCCTTTTAGTTTTTTAGGGTTCCGTACCAGTGCCGCATTAAGCATGCGCGGGGCCCGTTGCAAATTCTATCAAGAGGCCCCTTTCTTTGCTATATCTAGGATTTTAAGTTAGTTAAGGTAGTAAAAAAAATGTTACTAATTAATGTTTTTTATTAAGAAACAATAAAAATTCTAAATTTGCCAATTGTTAGTGTCAATTTCTTTAACACTAACAGCTGTTTTTTTTATATTTGCTATAATAGGTCCCATCGTTGGACAAAAGACTCCCTTCTCTGTGGCCATCCTTCGCGGTCCCTAGACGTGATCTGCCATTATTTTTCAAACCGAGTAAGGTCGTCTGCCAATCTCTTTCTTGGTCCGGACGGTAGAAGAAAGAGAAGAACTTTCTTCTACCGTCCGGAGCTCAGTTGGTGATAATATGTGTCCATCTTTCAGGATGCATGCGACAGACATGACCCGCCCAATCCCATTTTAATGTAGCCGCTTTTATTCCTACATCAGCTATCTTGGATTGGAGCGCAGAGTGCTGATTCTCACGCGATCTATTCTAACATGCTGCACTTCATTGCTCACTGGTACACCTTCAATTTGGACATCTGTGCATCCGTAAGAGATCATATTTAAGCACCGTAGGTTAGGATAGGCAAGAAATACATATCGGTGAGTCTCTTCTTGAGGCAACTAACAGTACTATTTCGATTTTATTTCCAATATTTATCTATTGGCCGTTATCTCTCTTTTGTAGCGATGGGTAGGTGATCTTTATAAAAAAAAAAAATGCGGACCCTCTTATTGTGCGGTGCCCGTAGCAATTACCACTCTTGCTACTAGGCTAATCCGGAATTCTAAGGTTAATAATTGGCCAAGTGCGTGTCGGGCCACGCGCAGTAGGGTTCCGTAGTCACGAACGCCAACTTTGTGTTCATGCCACTAAAAACGTCTAAAAACTATTTTTCTATTAAATTTGTATGAATTTTCCTTTTCTGAGTACATTTTATAAGTTAATCGCCTATAACTTTTTAATTTTTAAACCCTACTTAGATCTGATAGTTTTCCCTATGAATGTCGTTATAAATTCTCTAGCTGTGAATTTTTTCACGTGTCCATTTAGCAGATTTAGGGTTTAGCAGATAGAGGGGGGAGGGGGCACTTGACTTCAACAATTTTTTTCAATTTAAAAGCAAATATTTCAAAACGGATCCCAAAATCAAAAAAACAGTGTTCTCAAACTCACAATATTTTTAAAAGACCTATTCAACAATACCCAACATGATTGGTTAGTCGAGAAATTCATTTTACAAATATGGGAAATACACAAAAAAAAATTTTTTCCATATTTTACTTTACCGTTTTTTCCGCTTAATTGATATATACTCGTATATTCATGCCAATTACAGCTTTCTGGTACTTATAACTGTAAGACCGCGGACAGACAGACATGGCTAAACTATATCTAAGATTTCCTTTTTTACTACGGAACCCTAAAAACGGGACCCTACGAATATTAGGTACTAAGACTCCGCTGTCCGTCTGTGAGTCACCAGGCTGTATAGATACATATATATATAGATTCATTAGAATGAACCGTGATAGCTAGCAAGTTAAAAATTTCATAGATGATGTATTTCTGTTGACGCTATAATAAATAGATACTATTATTATTTCAAAACTTAGACTCCACTCCCAAACTACACGACCGATTTTAATAAAATTTATATGGGACTACATGCTCTTCAAACAAAAAAAGAATTTTCTAAATCGATCTAGGCGTCTTCGAATAATCGATGAATATACATAAAACATCGCGACGAATTGATCCTTTTTAGATGGCGGTTAAAAACAGAATGAATTAAATAATTAAAGTTCCCATACAACAGACGTGATTTTTATAGGTAATGGTACGGGACCCTTCGTCCACGGTTATTTTTTGGAGTTAATCCGGTCTGTTTCCCCATAATCTGATATCCTAGTGGATCCGTTTTATTTGAATTATTATTCCTGTCTGTTCCCTGTCCAGAGTATCAGAAATTATAATTAAATATTGTATTCCGGTCGGATCCCCAAACATATTTTTGGTACAGTGAGGAACAAAATGTTTCTTGATCTACTAGAAAAGATTTTTTGATCTATCTCTACATTAGTATTTTTTCATATGGAAAACAGTCGAGCGTCATATACAATAGAAAATCATTATTAGTTTTTTTTTAAGTATTTGATTGTTCATTGGTTAATTATTTACATTTTCATTTAAAGTTATCTAAATCGTAGGTGCATATACCTCTATATGATTACATGTGAATGATAATACCTAGGTAACAAAACGAATTTATTTTATCGACAACTGCTTATCTATTGACTGTACTTACCCATTAAAAAAAAGTAGGGGGTCAGACCGGACTAGTCAATTTTATAGTGGACCGGACAAAAGTAATAACAATAATTGACAGTGGATCCGTTTGGTGGATCAGACCGGAATAACTCATTTTTTGATTATTTTGTAAGACTTGTTTCATGGACTATTCAAAAGCAGATAATCTGTATTTTTTTCCTTCACATGTTTTGGTATATTTTGAAGTGACTGTTCTATCTGTTTATAAGGCTATGGAATGTTTTCAATTTTTTTACGACATGAGGTCACCGTAGTAGTCACTCTATCGCTTTTATTCATGGCACGCTGAGATGAGTAGATTGTGTACACAATTTACTGTTATGATGTGACGATGACTCACTAGCTCACTACGGAACCTATACATAGATATTATAGTGGCTCAGTAGCTGTAGACCTCGCAAGTCACCCCGCCCTGTCTCATGAAGTTTGTTAGATAAAAAAGTTGTTAAGACAAAAATTTGCGTCTTAATAAGAGTGACAAAAAGTTTTATAACTATGTCAAATTGGCAGATTTTATTTTTTAGTTTTTAACCCCCAAGCTAGACATATTTAAAAATTTCGAATAACTAAATCGGCATATAAACTAAAGTTATCGAACAGGCTCGCACAATTTTACGAGAATCTGTTAATAAATATGACCTGTAGGCGAGAACAGCCGGAAAACTGGACATCGGACATCCGGACACACGAAAGAATTTTTGCCGAAGCTAAAACGGAGGCGCTATAGGCTCGCTCGGTCAATCGGGTATTTTCCTGGGTCAAAAATAAATTATTTTGTACTGATAACTAAATAAAACGTCGCAAAATAATGACACTTGTCTTTGAACATATCTATTTTAACGTGATTTTAAATTTATTGTTGCAAAAGAACTGAAAATAAGAGCGCTATTTGACTCCAAGAAACTATGACGTCATCTTCCAGTATTTCATACAATTTCCACATAAAATGTTAGTTTTGACATTTAGAAAAAAGTATCTGATTTGACTTGTCTGCCGCTCTTCGACTCCTCTCTGGACAGCCAATTATCGCAGCGCTCTGAGAGTCCTGCGAGCCCTCTTGGGTCTGACCGACTCTCTGGATCACTCCATCCAACAGCTTACCACACGCTGCCCTGCAGGTAATTTTTTATCTAGGTATTACATTACTATGATGTAATTGTATCTATGGCACAGAACTAATATAGCAATGGTACTTTACTGGAAACTTTTATCTCAATCATTAAGTACCTTATACTTACAATACCCGACACGTAAGTTGAACAAAAATGGAGGTCGTTGTTGTACATTGTTTGTCGATTTAGAATCACATTTCTATCCGAACATCAGATAGAAATTATTTTGGCTTTGAAGAAAAACCAAACAATCTCTTTTAACACTTTTATCTCCAATTAAACATGCGCCGATAGGCGCCATTTTTGTTCTACTTACGTACCGGGTATGGTATATCAAGTTATAAAATTCTGACTTCAAAAATTACAACATTTTTATAAAAACTTTTCCCCACTATTTTATGTTTAAGTAGGCACTAATAGTACAATGAGTAACTAACTATAAGATAAATGATCTTACGTCACTAGTGAATTAGCGGCATATTTTGTGTAGGTGATGTTAATTGCATTTGCTTGCGTCAGACGAAGATGAATATCAGGAGAATCAGAAAAGGACAATGCCAAATAATGTTCCGTTTGGCTTTCGGCCTAGAACTGGATCAATGCATCTCATCTCATACCCGTGGATGTCGCGTAAGAGACGACTAAAGGAGGGTTGATGTCCGGCAGGCCGGTCGTAAAATTACCTACAGCCAAATTGTTCTGGACCACTGTTCTGGTATATTTCTTCTTGATTTCGCATGGTCTTTCTTGTCTGCGGAAAAACTTGTGCGACTACCTATATTCGTTCAGCTTTAGGGAAGTCCGTCATTGTTCAGAATAAAACGTAAGTTCTTTCATTTTCTTATAAGTAACAATAAATTTAACAAACAAAAAACTTCTGTAACGTGACTTATGAATTAAAATAACGCTTTTGTCGAACAAAAAATAGAGGCGAGTCCCTGAAACACTTTAAAATTAAGTAGTTTGTAGAAACGCGGTCAACCGCTAACGCGGGTATTGTTACTAGGTACTTTTGTATAAATATTTCCAAAGCACACGCTAAAGTGTGTCAAACACGTGGCAAGCCCACAGCTGGGGTAAGTGAGAAGCGATGGCTCTATAGTAGAGATATTAGCGTGGGCTGTCGCCGCGCCTCGCCGCCGCCGGGTGACGCATCGGCGTCTCAAACTCGCCGACTATCCAACGATAAGTCTCGAGTCTCAAGATCGAGATTATCGTTCCGCTGCCGCACATATCAGTTTTTGTTGAGTTGTGGTTAAGATATCGAGTTGTTACTATCACGGAGAAATTATTTAACTGTTGTCCTTACTAAGGTGAATGATAATGCTTTTTAATTTTTCTTACGAGTAAGCGGTCAACATTGGCATGATCATGATGATTTTAAAGCTTCCGAATAAATATAATGACACATACACACAAACTGGTGCGGCTAGCGAAACGGACATAGACTACCTGTAAGTACCACTTGCTTACGACGAATTTAGACTGACTAAAGTAAGGCATATTATCTATCTTTGTAAACTGACAAAGCTCTTCTAGCGAGTGACTTATAGTCATAGCTGAAATCCAGCATGCTCTCCGGACAAGAATTTGTGGTTTTTGGTTTCTATTCTATTCTGATTTTAGAAGCACTGTTGTTTCTGTCAATCGCCACTTAATGTCTGCACTCCTTAGATCGGTAGCATCACTGATGTATAGGAGATATTTGTAACTAGATAAAATCTTAAGATTTATCGTGGAAATGCGAGTCTCGTGTGAACGCCCAAATAGAATTGAGGGAATAGGTAGGTTGTGTAGCGATGCTCGGCCGCGAGCCGTCCATCTGTTGACAGTAGAAACTAGCTAAGCCCTGCCACGATCCACAGTACACCATAGAGACCCGAGCGCGCCACCGGTGTCCACCATCGACCTACCTCGAACCCACGAGTGGAAAACGTGACTTCATAGTAGTAATAGAAAAGTTCACGCGACCAGAACGAAGGTCTTTCGTGACTGTATACGCGTTATATCAATTTTGATGTAGAATTCGGTGCAAATAGAGGAATTAAGATATGGAATTTTCCGCTGTAAATATTGTTACGAGTATAATCGATCGGTGATTGTGTCCAGTGGGTTAGGTTACGACGTTACTTTTTGAGTGTTAGAAATCCTCTGATTTATCTCAATTTCGAGTGAACTGTGTGCGCGCGTTAGCTTAATACAGTAGGTACCTATTTACCATTTGATAACTTACAGCTTTATATGCATTGTTTACAAGCTTTAGTGAACTACCTATCTAACTAATATTGCTAATACTAATATAACCATGTGAAAGTTTAGATGTTTGTAAAGTCGCATGTTTGTTACCCAATTCGCCACGTTCTAACTACTTTTTTCTAAACGTCACAACAAACATTTTTTGTGGGACTTGTATGAAATATAGACTAATGACGTCATAGTTTCCTGGAGTCAAATACGTAGCGCTCTTTATACCTATCAGTTTCTTTGCAATAATAAACCTAAAATAACGTCGAAAATAGATGTTACCATGACACTTAACTTCATTTTGTTGCGTTTTTCTTTGCTTAATATCAGTAACAAATAATTTACTTTTGCTATAAAAGTACCCAAATGAGTCGTTACGAGCAAATATCAACCATTTTTTTTGTCAGTAAGACATTTTAAATAAATATAATACAATGTTAATTGATTTGCAATCAAGAAAAAAAAATACATCGTGGCAATGCTGCCAGCCTTTTGGCCACGCTGCCGAGGGGTGATATTTTAGTGAGACTGCATAATTTGTATTTTTGTTTTTGGTTTTAGTTCTTAATTTAATATTTATTAAATATGATGTTCTAGGTTATTATATAGGTTCTTCGGCCACCCTTAGCTTATTCCGCTGCTTTTAGGTACCTACCTAGCTACCTACCAAATAAACCTAAGGTCATTTAATAATGTGCTTAAACTAGTAAATTTTAAAATCGTTAGGATAAACCCAGTTATACGCCTGATATAGGTACCTACTTTTATGTGTTATACATGATTGCTAATAATGTTATGTAAATTATTTATTGTACAAAAAGCACACAACACAAATACAAAAGAAAACAACAGGTATAAAGGCGGACTTATCCCTTCAGGGATCTCTTCCAGTCAACCCAAAACCAGAGGAAAGAATGACATTTAGTAGGGTGGAACATTGTAATGTTTATGTATTTAAGATCTAACAAAATATACTGAAACCATTTTAGGGCTGAATTCAGTCCGTTATAGTGAACAACTTTTTCCAAGAAACATATGTCGAAATACGAAAAAAAAATTGACTTTCCATACAAACTCGGATCAGCTGATCGGTCAAATTATACTTCGATATATGATTCTTGGGGAAAGTTGTTCAGTATCACGGACTGAATTCACCCTTAATAGTTTCTGCATATTTTGTTGGACCTTATTTAATGCATATATTATGAGTGTATACTTTAGAAGTACTAATTATGAGTAATAATCATTATGCATAAGTAATTTATTACCATTATGCATTTAGTCCCTACTCATCGTAAAATATAGTACCTATCTTTGAGTTAGTATCCCATTATCACAAGGCTCCTGCGACCTTGTGCCTAGCTGTAGCTCTCCATAGCTTGTTGAGCGACCTTGAGTCTTGCTTATGAAATGGCTATGCTCGGTGTTTCTCTGCGTTATCGAATCAGAAGTGAGGTAGTCTGTAGATATCCTTTCATTTCTCATAAGTATATTAATCGTTATATGGTTTGTCATAACTTTTTTATCATTATAATTGTTTCACATAATGCTTATAGTAATGATGGATCTATAGTCATAAACATAGTTTGTAATACTGTTTTTTTTCATAAAATGTTTTCTTATAGTTTGACATAATGTAGTTCATAATTTTTGTAGATATATAAATCTTTTTCCTTCCCGTATCTCATTCTAAGTGGGGTTAACCAAAATATATTACCTAAATAAGTCTATAACACTCTCACATTGTTTTATCTTTTATCCGTCCGGGTCCAGGCATTGTTATAATGCTTATCACCTATGTGGCAGAACAGCTGCCAACAGCAGACTCGTTCTTGCAGAGTCATGTCGCCAACCCAGGTCATGGAGTATATGTTAGGTTTGGTTATGGTGCGGCGGGGTTAGCCCAGTAGTTTTATGATTTAGTGGTCCATTTTAAGACTTCATTAATAGTTAGGTATGTTTAAATAAATTTTATATTAATGTACATTCTAAGATATTACTACATTTAATAAATCATATTTTGAATTTAATTATTTATGACAAATATAATTAAGTATATTAAACACAAGTTATGATAAAAAATATTTGAATATTCATTATGAGTAAATGAATATGTATTTTTTTTTTAACATTATATGAAACTAAAATATGATCCGTCTGTTGGAGAGCAAAAGTCACTGACATAGCCCAACGTATGCTCATTGAAGTGTCAGTGGGCGGGACACATAGCGCAATGAATCGGTGGCGGATGGGGCAAGAAGGTTCTAGAATGTCAATTACGTACTGGGAAGCGAAGCGTAGGTAGCACATCTCCTGCAAAAGTGGCTGGAAAGAATCTTTGAAGCTAGCTCAATCAGTTTTATTTGACCTTACCTATGTTTACAAGCTTTTATTTAACTTGCATATTGTGTTTGTTTAGGTCAAATATTGCAACTCAATGTTCAAGTTCTCCAGTTAGCCTCAACCGATTGAGGTGAACTTTAGCGTACTATTGTAAGTCGGATGACTATACAATAGGCTTGACGAATTGAAAAATATTTTAAGCCCATCGGTTAGATTATTAAAAAAATTGTACACGTATGTTTTCTATTCGCTGAGAAACAAAAAATAAATACAAAGATACAGTGCATTGAAATTTCGCATGACGTCACGGCTACGTACAATTTTTATATAGAGGTGACGTCGCAAGCCCCCTAGTCCGGAACTTTGATGCTTCGTTTCTTTGTGAATTTTTTCTTTTTCGGCAAACTGAAAAATATGGGGCCGTTATTTTTGGATAATCTAAAAGACGGACTAATTACAATTATATTTTTCTAATCCTGTCGTCACCCTTATTATATATACCTAATGATGTCAATGAGCTGTTCTGCAGCTCAGCAGAGAAATCAATAGAACTTAGTTAAAAACAACATAACCTCATTGAGTAAGACTCGTTTGATAGACAATGGTAGACAATGTCTAGCATCTGGTCCATCACGGAGACGGAAGATAGTCGACGGACCTTAAAGCGGCCTTTCCCGACTGCTCTGTCGTCAACGCAAGCATAGATTGAAAAGCTTGTTGTTTCATCCAGGGCAATGCTAGAAAATGAGGCATTTGCGAGGTTTGTATCGAAAGAAAGACCCGTTACTTTTCATACAAACGCTCGTACGTGACGTGATTATGGCGTTGGGTCTGATCTTTCTTGAAAATATTTGAACTCACAGGTATTTTGTGCGCTATTTCTAGGCTAGTCAGGATAAACCTTCAAAAATCTGCTATTTTGCACAAATTTTAGCGGAACTTCGACCGTTCATAAAGTACTCATAAATTGTAAAGGTAAAGAAAATATTATGATACAATCCTCGCAAATGTATATGTATTTGAATATAAAACATTTATTTCACACACTTGTAAGGCTTAGTGATAAACACGTAACATCTGGAACAAGTTTTATGTAATTTCCGCACCCTATGAATTGTTAATATTCGTTCAATTGATAGTTAATAAAAAATACTAATTTTATTCAATAGGATGCAAACCAGGCCCTTAGGCGCTATCTCTCTCTTTTTGCTTTGCCTATTTTTCTAGCATTGTCCTGGATGAAACAACAAGCTTTCCAAACTATGCTCGCGTTGACGACAGAGCGGTCGGGAAGGGCCGCCTTAATCAAGTTTGGGCTTATTTCATTTGTCTTATCAAGTAAGTCTGTTGGCCTAACAATAAACACTTGCACAAAAAAATTTTTTAAACGAATTATTCATTTATTAAAAAAATCTTAAAACTTTGTTATTGACAAAAAGTTACTATTCGGTTGAAGAATACTTAGAAGACAAATTACAAAACTAGTTTTAAAGAATCCTCAAGCCGTTCATCAATTATTATACTGACATTTATACTACAAATTTATATTATCATTTTTGACATTACTATTATTGAGATAATTGAAATGTTTAAATGTATCAGAAAACACATCCAATTTAATTTAATTAAAATGTAATAGAATTTCCCTGAAATTAATACTTATAAGTTTATGTAACAGCTGAAATTAAATTCAATTACTAACTTGTTACTAACAATTTCTGACATATCCCAAACGTAATATTTCTGAAATCACTATTATTATATAAACTCAACTACATACTTAAAGTTCGCAACACCCTGCCAGGGTTCATGTAGTTATTTACCTACTAACCATGTTATAAGTGCATGTAAGCGAGAAAGTGGTAAAATAAAATACAGAATTGTTTTTTGGGGTAACTCCCATATAAGTAAAGTGAAAAGTCAATTTTAATTTCTCGACTAACCAATCATGTGGGGTATCGTTGAATAGGTCTTTTAAAAATAGTTTGTGAACACTGATTTTCGATTTAGGGATCCGTTTTTGAAATATTTCCTTTTATTTTATTTTTGTTAGAGCTAAGTGTCTCCCCCCTCTATCTGCTAAACGGTTATATATGGACAGTTGGACACGTGAAAAAATTCACAGCTATAGTGTATACAACAAACTTTAAAGGAAAACTATCAAAGCTAAGTAGGGTTTATAAATTAAAAAGTTAAAAAGGAAAATTTCGTATAAATTCAATAGAAAATTAGTTTTTAGACATTTTCAGTGGCATGAACTCAAAGTGGGCATTCGTAACTACGGAACCCTACACTGCGCGTGGCCCGACATGCACTTGGCCAATTATTACCCTTTAAATACGGAACCCACGGTAACAATGATTTCAAGCTTCTTATAAAAACTCCTAAATACTATGGTAGAGTGAATTCAGTCTGAATATAGTTTCAGTATATTTTGTACTCTGTATAATGTACTTAGGCTAAGCCTAGCCAAACACTGCTACATAACAAGCACGAGAATGTTAGCATACCGTTATCAGAAGGTAAAATAATCTGTCCTACCCAGATTTGTTTTATGTGTTAGAAGGAAATGTGTTATCTTAATTAAATAATACACTTATTTTACTCAGCGTCACCTTATGTAATACCATAGATAAGTATACCTTATATTTATTGATGTCTATGGTTATACCTACACAATATAACGTCTATTGTTTATTGTTTATTACTTATTGATGACATTTTGTTACAGGTCAATATTATAAAACGTGAAAGATTCTCTTTCGCACGGCCTGTCGCTCCCTGTCGGTCCAGCCATAAATAAATCCTTCAATTCCCAATTCATAGCTCCGCTACCTATACTCGCTCCTTTTCCGTGCAAGCAGTTAGGCTATGGAATCAGTTACCACTGAAAATTCGTGAATCAAAAACCATAACCACGTTTAAGAAACGTGTAAAAGATTACTACCTGTCTTTATCATTCTGATCATCATATTTAGAAATATAATCTTATGTATTCATTAATTGTATGTATCAGTATTTATGTAAGTTTATTTTAAGTACGTCTATGTAGGTATGTTAATAATTTATATATGTTTCTTGTAGGTATAAGTATTTATTTATTTTTGTATTGTACTCGCCAATTACCTCTTTCTTCCCATTTCCTCGCGGGCACCTGCGTACTATGTTAACTTTTATAAGGATTTATTTTTTGTAAATTTTCAAGTGTACATGAACCAATAAAATAAAATAAAACTTATAAACATACATCACATCAGTACACATAAAACTAGGAATAAATGTCATATTATATTTTACAACTACTGTCATCGAACTAAATAGGAACATCTCATTCTCAAAATTCGTCGAATGAGTAGTCCCATTCAAGTAAAGGAGTTTCCAACGAGATTTTCTATAGAAAGTTCATGATACTGAATTAAATTCACTCTTAATAAATTTCTAATATCCACATATAATTACTAGTACCTTAGTAAGTAACGATATACTTTTGTACACCAACGTAAAAAGGTTTGTATGATTGTAAACGGAAAAAGTACAAATAAATTATCAATTCCTGTTTTTCGCAAGTGAAAAAGTTACGTAATGGTATTCATTAAATGATAGTAATTGTTTGTTTGATAACTTTACTGTGGTTACCTATTTGTTTCTAGTCAAAATCTTGACGCCTACTGTGCCTCCAATAGTTCAAGGTCTTCGCTAGAGTTTACATATCTTCACAATAAACGTAATACACAAACAAGTGTGTGGTGGAATCGGCGGCGCCACGGGCAACAAGTTCTAAGGGGCCCGGTCGTAGGCAGTCAACAGGAACACTGTGCCGTCTACAAACGTTTTTTAGGGTTCCTACCCTATTACTAAGACTCCGCTGTCCGACCGTCCGTCCATCTGTTACCAGTGATAAATAGACGTTGAAATATCATACAATGTGTAACAAAAACCAGCAACTCAGACCGTCAATATGAACAACTCATTGTATGGGGCCAATGCTTGAAACTCGAAGAAAATATCGGCATTTTCATACTAATTGCATTTGTATGAAAGTGACGAATTTTTTTGCTACTTACTGCTACAAGGATCTGACAGGGTTTTTGTTACATATTGTATAAGTGGGAGTTATATACTTTTTTTTTTCTGTGTAGCCCTCTTTACGATAAAACTGTAGGTAGTGATTAATTAAAATTAAACCGCCCCATCCATAGACTGCACCGGGCCTCAGACAGTGCTGTCGCGCCACTTCAGCGCATGCTCATGACAGTATTGAAAATGATGTCACCACTGTAAACGGCTGTGAAGTAATTCACGCGTTGTAAACAGCAGGGGAGCTACTGTACAAATTGTCTAAGTAAAAAGTATAGTATGTGTACAAAATGTATAGCTACTAAAAACTATATCGTAAAATAAGTTTTATGTATGACTAGCTTTTGCCCGCGGCTTCGCTCGCGTAGAGGTGTAATTAATCGAAATCCTTTCTTAGGGGATGCCCACGTCATAGTAGCTTTATGCATGCAAAGTCTCAGCCCGATCGGTTTAAAATTGACAAAGTTTCATACAAAATTTCATCCCCTTTTTTATCCCCTTGGGGGTAGAATTGATCCAAAGCCTTTAGCGGATGTCTACGTCATAACATCTACCTACATGCTAAATTTCAGCCCGATCCGTCCAGTGGTTTGGGCTGTGCGTTGATAGATCACTATGTCAGTCAGTCAGTCACCTTTGAGTTATATATATTTAGACAAAGACAATTTAGACAATAGACGTCCTTCCATGCTAGTCTTGGAGAAAGGAAAAAAACTAAGAATATGTACCAGCTTCTCTTCCTCCGCAGATCGTAAAAACTGATCGTAGGAATGGGCGAGATTTTAATCATTTTAATAGGCGACGATGCGATTAGCAATAAAAAAAGTAATAATAAGGAGTTAAAACTCGTTAAATAGTGTTTGTCAAACTGTCTTCATGACTACTTTCTTTATTTATTTCTAATATTGCCAATAAATGGCATTTTCATGATACCTACCTAAGCTAGAAAAAAATACTATTTTATTTCATGTGATTTTTTACTGCTGAATGTTAATAAACTAATTCAGTTGGATGATCGTTAACTGCATTTTAATTAATGAGTAATATAAGAACGCTACCAGATAACAAAAACAAGAATGTGTAAGAACGCGAAGAAATGAGAAAAGTCTTAGCAATCATTCCCACCACCAAAATTCACTTTTGTAGTCCAGCCAGACGCAGTAAATTTTTTTAGGATTGAAATTGTTGTAGAGAAAATGATTACATTCATTGCAGCAGCTCCCCTACTATAAAGCCGATACTAATTATTACATACCAAAACAGTACTCTCTAAATCATATTTAAATACCTAGCTATGGAAATTTACGTGTATAATGCACATATTGTATCTAGGTATGAATGTTATATAACTCAAGGATTTAAGACTCTTTTACCTGACTACGCCAAAAAGAGGGTCATGTATTTTGAGTATATGACACAAACAATCAATCAATTTTTTTCAGTAATCTGGCCTTTTCCGGCACTTTAATGACCTTCGTGGCGTAGTGATCATAATGCTAGTCCACCACCCAAAGGTCTCGGGTTCGATCCTCGGTCAGGGCAAGTTGAAAATGGCCTTTTTCAAAATGTCCTGGGTCTTGGATGTTTATCTATATATGTATTTGTTATAAAATATAGTATCGTTGAGTTAGTATCCCATAACACAAGTCTCGAACTTACTTTGGGGCTAGCTCAATCAGTGTTGTCCCTATATATTTATTTATTTATTTTTAGTATCCATTTTGTAATCTTTATACGTAATTTTATACTGTAGCGTTTTGCAACGACCACTGCTAAGAAGAATCAAACCATTTATCTGTACGTCTAGTGCGAGTGTATATTTTTAGTCAAGGTTTATTTGCAATTTATTTGGACACTTTTCGTCGATTTCAAGCTGGATTTTCAGACTGGCTAAAATGGCTGTCTTAATAATCATAACGGGCAAAACGCCATTGGCGGAGCTACGTATCCCGAGAGTCCAGCGTGGCATCATTCATGGTTTGGCTTGGAGTCTCATATCCAGGCCTAAATGAGACAACGTGGAAGGGGCATACCCGTAATATATCGAACCACAGGCTATTCTAGATCACTTTAGTATAATGAAATTAAAACAACAATAAAAATTAAAAAAAAAAAACATGTTGTCCATACTAAATTGTGCAGCCGCCGGGGCAATTTGTGTGGGAAATTGGGAATGTCGATTTTTTTTGTGTTTCGTCTGTTATTTTAATTTCATTACCCTTATGGATTCGTCATGTCTGTCGGTCTGTCCGTCCATATGTCACAGCCACTTTTTTTGAAACTATAAGAACTATACTATTGAAACTTGGTAGTAGATGTATTCTGTGAACCACATTAAGATTTTCACACAGAAATAGAAAAAAAAAACAATAAATTTTGGGAGTTCCCTATACTTAGAACCGAAACTCAAAATTTTTTTTTCATACATCCTATTCGTTTGGGGTATCTATGGATAGGTCTTCAAAATCAGAGACACTTTCAAAGTGGTAAAATGTGTGCCCCCCCTGTGACTTCTAAAATAAGAGAATGATAAAACTAAAAAAAAAAATATGTGATGTACATTACTATGCAAACTTCCACCGAAAATTGGTTTGAACGAGATCTAGCACTTAAGTAGCTTTTTTAAATACCTTTATTCTAACATCGATCAAAGTTACAACGAACTACAAGAACTTTTATATTATGATTGATAAATTTAGAGCTAAGAACACTTAGATGATAATTTCTTCTTCTTACTATTATGGTTTGTTAACCTCCTAGATATTTTTACTTTTGCGTTTTTATTCGTCTTTTTTGTGACTGGCATTAAGACGAAGTGGTAGCTAAAGTGGCGCCCTCATTTGAAATAAATTGTTTAAAACTAAATATGGTGATTATTAAAAAATTGATTTGTATCAATGTCTAGAAAGACCTTTAAACTATTTTATGAATAACCTTTGAAATTATTACTAATAGCCCGTCTAGTTTTAAAACTGTTTTTAGCCAAAAGTGGCCACTTTTGGCGAAAAACAGTTTTAAAACTAGACGGACTACCAATATTTCTTTCAAAGGGTATTCATAAAATAGTATAAAGGTATTTCTAGACATTTATACAAATAAAATTTTTAATTAATACCATATTTAGTTTTAAACAATTTATTTCAAATGAGGGCGCCACTTTAGCTACCACTTCGTCTTAAGATGGGCTTTTGATTTGTAAAATTATTTATAATTGCTTTATTAAATTATTACATTAATACAATATCAAAAATATAACATAAATGTAAAAATAAACTTAGTTAAAACTTAACCACCTAAAAATACAGCCTAAATTAACCTAAATAAATTAGTTTTAAATTACTTAATTAACTGTTTAGAATTCGATCTCGACCAGGAGGTTACTTTTCTTTATTGTTAATAAATACTCTGTGCACCTACAGTGTCCCAACGTGTGCACATTAGTCAAGTACATTAGTTTAAAAATAAGAAAAACAAATAAAAATTACAAATTTTCTAAAGTACGTATTTAGCATTCGAACAATCAAGGCGTTGAGCAAAGTATAGTTAATTTGTTGAATTGGTGTGTACGCCGTCCGCCGCCGACGGCACATCACAAAGGCCGCTTTTGAAAAAGCCGATGCCATGCCGCTTTGTCGCCGACGGCGTGCATACCAATTGACCGAATGGACTATAATGGCTGTAGTCACGTACTCCACACGTTCGCGCAATTGATTAATTTCTATATTTCCGAAAGGCTGACTGGTAGAAAATTCAATGAGCCAAAAACCACACCATGCTATGACAATGCTGCACAAATGTACGAGATGAAGGAGACATTTCATTCTTATCTTATTATTATTGTTGTTGTGGTACTTGTTGGCAATAAAGGAAATTTTATTCCATTCTAAGCCCATCTTTGTAATATTGTAATCTATTAATATTTTTTTAACTAACTAATGTAATTACTTTTTACAGGAAAATGGCTCCAGCGCAG
This sequence comes from Acrobasis suavella, assembly GCA_943193695.1. NCBI lineage: Eukaryota > Metazoa > Arthropoda > Insecta > Lepidoptera > Pyralidae > Acrobasis > Acrobasis suavella. Next base: position 21,625,239 of record OW971941.1, read on the forward strand.
CGAAACTTCGACGTTCACGACCAATTGCACCACGTGAAGACGATTCACCAAGATCTAACCAGCAATGGTGTCTGTGATACTACTGACAACAACAACACCGTGTTGCATAATAGTGCCGGCGAGAAGGCGTTTGACCTTAATAAATATGAAGCCATGGACTTCAAGCCGCGAATCAAGTGGCCCGACCTGCTAGTGCAATTGTCTTTGCATTTAGTTACAATTTATGGAATTTATTTGATACTGACTAACAAAGTGAGATTTTGGACTACATTATTTGGTAAGTTATAGCATATAAATAAATAAATATTTACGGACAAATCACACAGATTGAGCTAGCCTCAAAGTAAGCTTAAGGGGCTACCTGAATTTTCCGGGGTCCAGTGCTGCCCCCATTTGAAATAAATCATTTGATAGGAAACGGAGACATCATTTAAAATTTTGTCTTGATCAGACCCTAGATAACCCTCCAAACTATTTTATGAACTATTGTTTACAGTTCAAAGTTAGAACGTGAAGCTTTTCTACGCACAATTGCGAAAAACGGCCACTTTTGGCGTATGTGCGCAGAAAAACTTTATGTTCTTACTTTAAACAGTAAACAGTAGTTCATAAAATAGTTTAAAGCGTTATCCAGGGTCTGATCAAGACAAAATTTTAAATGACGTCTCCGTTTCCTTGTAAATGATTTATTTCAAATGGGGGCAGCACTGGACCCCGGAAAATTCAGGTATCCCCTTAAGACGAAGTGGTAGCTAAAGTGGCGCCCTCATTTGAAATAAATTGTTTAAAACTAAATAGGGTAATGATTAAAAATTTGATTTGTATAAATGTCTAGAAAGACCTTTAAACTATTTTACGAATAACCTTTGAAAGTAATATTGGTAGTCCGTCTCGTTTTAAAACTGTTTTTCGCCAAAAGTGGCCACTCTTGGCGAAAAACAGTTTTAAAACTAGACGGACTATTAGTATTAATTTTAAAGGTTATTCATAAAATAGTTTAAAGGTCTTCCTAGACATTTATACAAATCAAATTTTTAATCATCACCCTATTTAGTTTTAAACAATTTATTTCAAATGAGGGCGCCACTTTAGCTACCACTTCGTCTTAAGCTTGTGTTATGATGAGATACTAACACAACTATACTATATTTTATGATAAATACATATATAGATAGACACCCAAGACCCAGGACAATTTGTAAAAGGCCATTTTTCAACTTGCTCTGCTGGAGATCGAACCCAGAACCTCCAGATTGGCGGTCTAGCATGTTAACCATTACGCCACGGAGGTCGCCAAATAGGTGAAAACAGGGCAGAAGTGGCGACCTCGTTTGAAATAAATTGCTAACTCGTAACTGAGGTGATATACCAGTTTGCAAATTGTTATCTAGTATAAGATAGACTTTTAAATTATTTTTATAAATAAACTTTGATAACGCATAAAAAGTAAACATTCCTCTCAATTACTGGCCGGTTGTCTGGAAGAGATCCCTATACGGGATTAGTCCGCCGTTGTATGTTTACTATTCTGATTTGTAACTGTATTCTTTCTTTTGTACAATAAAGATTTATAAACAAACAAACAAGTATCATTGGTTTTCTGTCCAGTTTTCAAACGCGTTTCTGGCTAAAAGTGGCCACTTTTGGCGAAAAAAAGTTTTAAAAGTAGACGGACTAATCTTATTACAATCAACGACTGTTCATGATATAATTTAACCGAATAATTTATGCCTAACAATGAGCAAAATGTTATTATCACCAAATTTACGATATAAAAAATTTAAATGAGGGCTAACTCTTTCCTGTCTTAATTTTAATCGCAAATTGTATTCGCCTAAATCAAGTTGATATTGACAAAACATATTCACCTAAATCAAGTTGATATTGACGAAACATATTCACCTAAATCAAGTTGATATTGAGTAAACATATTCGCATAAATCAAGTTGATATTGACAAAACATATTCGCCTAAATCAAGTTGATATTGACGAAACATACCGCCTAAATCAAGTTGATATTGACGACATGAATGTTATTTTACTATTAAGATGTTGATTTCTTTATAATGGAAAATAGTTTAAACGGTTTATAGTTTCCAAAACTTAAAACCTACTTCACCCTCAAACTACACAACCGATTTTGATTATTTTCTATGGCACCACCTGACAAGTATACCCCTTCAAACAAAAAAGCTTTTTCCAAATCGGTCCAGGCGTCTTCGAATAATCAGTGAACATAAATAAAAAAATAACATAAAAGATAGCGACGAATTGATGACTTCTTCCTTTTTGGAAGTCGGTTAAAACGGCGTGAAGGTGGAAAAAGGGAATCGAAAGCAAACCATCACTATTTGATGGTTTGCAAGCCGCATAGTTTTTTGACATGAATCAGAATCTCGTCCTTTCCCTGCGCCTGCTTCTGGCAAGAGAAGAAGCTGGTATTTTTATGTTTTTTCTTTTATTCCAGTCCCAGACCGGTACGAAAGAAGAATTTTATCGCAGGGTCTAATTATTTGTAATTTTAACACCTTGACTGCCAGGACTGCAGACACAAGGGATTTTTTACTATCAGTTACCAGGTTTCCAACAAGTCAAATCAGATTGTTTATTCATTCATTACATTGCATTACATATGATTTGTGCATAAATATTTTACATATTTTGACTCAATATATATGTACCTCGTTAGGCGTTGCAATGGGACAAGAGGGAGCTAGGAATCATGCAGATATTCTGTAACGGAATAGTAGGTCTTATTTATTAGAAATTCTTTTATTAATTTTAAAAACTTTTTGTAATTTTTTTCTTCTTTAATACGTTTAGGCAGTTTATAATATATCTTTATCGACATTGGATAAGGTCCCTGAGCTGTGAAGTTTTAATTTTGACTGTATTTGAACCAAGTCGTTTGGCTTGCGCGATTTATATCGGCGAGGAATGTCACTATGCTTACAGTATAAACTTGAGTTTTTCCTTACGAATTTGCACAGTTCTAATATGTAAATGCTGGGTAGGGTCAATATATTGAGGTCCGAAAAGTATTGTCTACAGCTCTCGGGTCGCTAGATACTGGCTAGTATACGAACACACTTTTTTTGTAGCACCAGCAAATCTTAAGCGTCCGTACTATCACCCCACATCATCACACCGTAGCTTAGCCACGCGTGCGCGTATGCATAGTACGAAATGAGAGCGGTCTTCGTGTTCTTACACCATTTTAATTCGCGCAGTGCATAAATAAACTGCGAAATGTTGGTTTTAATTTTTTGTATGTGGGGTTTCCAATTTGCGTTCGAATCCAGAACAATACCAAGCAGAGGGAAAGAGTTCAGACATTCTAGTTTTACATTGTCGTATTTATATTCAATTTTTAGGTCCAATTTTTGATAGGGTCTAAATTGTATAAGTTTAGTACAGATACTTTTTTCTAAACGTCAAAATAAACATTGTCTTTGGCATTTGTGAAATACAGGCACATGACGTCATAGATTCTTGAAGTCAAATAGCGCACTTATTATCAGTTTTTCTACAATAATAAATCTAAAATCACATTCAAATGAAATACCTCAGTGCCTCAAGACGAAAGTGTTTAATCAATGTGTGTACCAGTGATGACTTATGGCTTTGAAACGTGGTCCCTTACTATATATGAGAGGACTATGCTCGGTGTTTCTCTCTACGCGATCGATTCAGAAATGAGGAGATTCGTAGGAGAACGAAGGTCACCGACATAGCCAAGCGGATTAGCTCATTGAAGTGGCAGTGAGCGGGGCACATAGCGCGAAGTACCGATGGCCGATGGGGCAGAAAGGTTCTAGAATGGCGGCCACGTACCGGCAAGCGCAGCGTAAGACACCCACCTGCTAGATGGTTAGATGATCGGAGCAGGGTTGCAGGGAGGCGCTGGATGTAAGCCGCTTCCGATCGGTCGTTTTGGAAATCCTTGGGGGAGGCCTATGTCCAGCAGTGGACTTCCTGTGGCTGATATGATGATGATGATGATTATTTTGCTGCGTTTTATTTATTTTTTTGACCCAAGAAAATACCCAATTCAAATATTGTTTGCAGCTGTGTTAACACTTTACTCATCCGGCTTCGGCATCACGGCGGGCGTGCACAGACTGTGGTCGCACCGCGCGTACCGCGCGCGGCTGCCGCTGCGGATACTGCTAGCCTTGCTGTTCACCATCACAGGACAGGTCAGTAGTGGATAGAGGGGGAAATAAGAGACTCTCCCCCCCAAAGCAAATGATTCCCTCAACGAAAAATTTTAGCGTTCCACAACGCAAAACTTGATTTATAATGGCAGTTAAAAAGGAATTACTTTAACCTGTCCAACTCATTCGGTCTTTGCCTGTAAATTAATAAATAAATAAATATAAAGGGACAAATAACACTGAGCTAGCCCCAAAGTTAGTTCGAGACTTGTGTTATGGGATACTAACTCAACGATACTATATTTTATAATAAATACATATATAGATAAACATCAAAGACTCAGGACAATTTGAAAAAGGCCATTTTGTAACTTACCCTGACCGAAGATCGAACCCGAGACCTCTGGATGGCGGACTAGCATGGTGACCACTAGGCCACGGAGGTCGTAAAAATGTCAGTGTCACTCAAAATGTCGTTCACGTCCCTTTCAACGACCGCGAAACGTTGTAACGTTTGTCATCGTGCTAAGCTGGATTTTTTCATACTTTAACCATTATTTTGACATACTTATGTCGCAAGTCTCATAAGGCCAGGCGTGAGCGTCCAGAGGAACTTAAGTTCGTTTGCTAGGCAAATTTAAAAAAAAAAAACTGCGATGACTCCTTCAAATGATAAGTGGCGGAAGTACATAATATTTTAACCGACAGACAAACAGACATACGGATATTTTTAGCGTCAATCTTATATATATATTGATTGTTATTAATATACCTCCTTTTTATCGGGGGTTAAAAGTTAGTTCAAATTTTGAATAGCACCATCTGTCGGTGACCAAAACAACTAATTTTAAGGATACTCCAAAACCATCAAAATTCTTAATTTTTAGCGTGCACAAATGCACAAACAGACAAACATTAAAAAAAAACATTTCTTGTGTTTTATTACGTTGATAAAAGCCCCCAGCAATATTTTTTCTTATTATCTTCCATGTACATACTATATTGCCTCTGAATACAGCTACGACTACAGCGACACTTTTTTGTTACGGAATTTTTATGGAAACCTTTTGTACTAAATTATTAATTCGTGACGGAAAAAAGTAACGGAAAAATCTTACATTTTTTTTAATAATAAATAAAGAAAATACATACATAATAATAAATTAAACGATAAAAATAAAAAAAATACATGCGAATGCTGAGACTTGAACAGGCAACATCGAGTATACAAGCCGTACGCTCAATCAATTGAGCTAAAGACGTGTTTATTACAAATTTAATTACCTATGTACTCAATGTTCTTACTCACAAAATACAAATACAGAAACCACATTATTTTACATACATTTATTTATTTACAATATTCATGTAAATATTGTAAATAAATGTAAGTAGAATGAATACCAGTTCAAATAAATGTACTTTGGTAGTAGTAGGTCACAAAAATGTTTATTGTAGCGGTGGTATTAGCTGTTTAATACATTAATCACTCTATAGCACAGGTTCGCGTGTCGGCGGGTGGGTACTACGAGTATGTTGTCATCGTCACCTCTGACCCGATTATTGATCTAGACTGGAAAAAGTATCTATAAATCTACATTACATCGTTAGTTTAGTAAATGTAGGTTTACTCTACCGTGTTGATTTCGATTGTGGGATCTCAGGATTTGGAATCAACCATCAGAATGAAGAGTTAACAGGCATGATGACTGAAAAAAATTTTTAGCCAATCTGTTTTAAATTATTAAAAAAAAATGTTCACGTATTTTTCTTTTTCTGAGAAACACAAGATTCGAAAATCCAAATTTAAACAAAAAAAGAAAAATCTGATTTCATTTTCTTTCAAGAGTTTATTTCATATCTCCAAAGTTCTTTATCAAATCTTCACCAAATTAACATGAGACCAACTTGGTGCTTGGTGCAATCAAATAAAAAAAGAATCATCAAAATCGGTCCACGGTTGGTGAAGATATCGAGTAACATATACATACAAAAAAAACATACAGTCGAAATTATCACGTCCTCCATTTTGGAAGTCGTTTAAAAAAAAATACGAATATACAGCGCATTTAAATTAGGCATGACGTCACGCCTAAACACGAGTTTTACATAGCGGCGACACCCCCACTCTGGAACTTAGATACTTCGTTTCTTTGTGCATTTTTACTTTTTTTAATAAACTGAAAAATATGGGTCCATTAATTTTGGATAAGCTATATTTTTTAATCTAAATCCCGACTACACCCCCAAAGTATACAACTATTTTGATAAAACCTGGGAAGTATACTCTTACCTTTCAAACAAAAAAATAATTTTCCAAATCGGTCTAGGCGTCTTCGAATAATCAGTGAACATACATGAAAAAATAATTGGCCAAGTGCGTGTCGGGCCAGTCGCAGTGTGGGGTTCCGTAGTTACGAATACCAACTTTGAGTTCATGCCACTGAAAACGGCTAAAAACTAATTTTAGAAATTGTACGAATTTTTCCTTTTCCGAGTACATACTTATAGTCGCTGAGTAAAACCGCGGACGGACAGACAGACAGACATGGCCTAACTATAAGGGTTCCTTGTTTACTACGGAACCCTAAAAATCTTGACGAATTGATAACCTCCTCCTTTTTGTAAGTCGGTTAAAGAGACATGCTAATAAGAATAATACTTTTCTGACACTGTCGTCACCCCTATTAACTATTTCTCAGGGTTCAATTCTCAATCATGACAAGTAAGAAAATGGCCTTTTTAAAGTCTTGGGTCTTTGGAGTTTATCTATAAGTAAATATGTATGTGGCGACCTTTACTCCACTCTATACAACGTGGAAGGGACCTCCCCGTAATAAATCGAACAAAAAAAAAAAAAAAAAACGGGCTATACTAGATCACTATATAATATTATACTGAAATTAAAATAAAATTAAAAAAATCGTCATTTCCATATAAAAGTGTGCAGCCGCCCGGGCAATTTGTATGAGAATGTCGAATTTTTTGTTTTTTTTTTACTGTGATTTTTCTTTTTTTCAATATATTATAGTGATCTAGTATCGCCCGTAGTTCGATTTATTACGGGTAGGTATGTCCCTTCCACATTGTATATGTCGTAATCTTATATAAAATACCTAGTATTGTTTGTTTGTTTATAAAGCTTAATTGTTTGTACATAAATAAGAAAGAACCGACTAGGCTGGGCAGCGTTCGGGAAGCTACGCAGTGTCTTCTCGTCCAAAATATCTCAGTGCCTCAAGACGAAAGTGTTTAATCAATGTGTGTTACCAGTGATCACTTATGGCTCTGAAATGTGGTCCCTTATTATGGGTCTCATAAGAAGGCTCAAGTTCACTCAACGCGCTATGGTGAGGGCTATGCTCGGTGTTTCCCTACGTGATCGAATCAGAAATGAGGAAATTCGTAGGAGAACAAAAGTCACTGACATTGCCCAGCGGATTAGTTCGTTAAAGTGGCAGTGGGCGGGATACATAGCGGACGAACCGATGGCCAATGGGGCAAAAAGGTTCTCGAATGGCGACCACGTACTGGCAAGCGAAGCGTAGGACACCCACCCACATAGTAGTCTGATGACCTGACTAAGGTCGCTGGAAACTGCTGGATGCTGGCCGCTCTAGATCGGCCAATTTTGAAATCCTTGGGAGAGACCTATGTCCTGCAGTGGACGTTATGCGGCTGAAATGATGAATGATGATGATAAATATAAATTTGTTTATATTTATCATCTTATTTAAAAATGTTTATTTATTTTCTTCACAAAAACCTCAAACTCTAACTTACAAGGTACAAAGTATATTTATATTTGTAAACAATAAAACTAAAGACATGGAGAACTGGTGCCTATGGTAGGTTTAAGAAGAACCTGTATTATGGGTCACCAGGACTCGCCACTAACATTCTTATTAATTAAAAGCAAAAAAATTTACAGAGAACTAAAAAAAGAAAAATATATGTTCAAGTAAATCATATTAATGGAGACTGCAAAGAGAAAACAAAGTTAAGTAACAACATTATATAAAAGAAATGATGAAACAAGCTGTTCGATTGTGGAACTCCTTACCTATTAATATCCGTAGCGCTAAAACTTTGTGCAGCTTCAAAACGCAATTAAAAGCTCACTATCTGTCCAACTCATGATTTATTTTGTAGTGGATTCTTTCGCATTATGCTCATATTTCATTATTTTGTTATAATTATAATATATATTTTATATGTATATATGTATGTCTATTAATTTGTAGGTGTGTATGTCGTGTATTTAAGTATTTCATGTATATATTGTGGCAGGTTCTATATAGTAACTATTTACAGTAAATCTAACATACTGCACCGCCTATTTTTTAATATTCACTTCTCCCTCTACCCAAAGGTTGACTGGAAGAGATTGCTATGCGATAAGTCCGCCTTTGTATCATAATTCTGTCTTCTTTTTTTCTGTTTATTGTTTTACCTTTTGTTTATGGTGCAATAAAGAGTATTTGTATTGTATTGTATTGAAACAAGAAAGAACACGGATACAAATCATAAAAGTAAGGGTATAATATATGTATATTATACAACGGTGGATTTATCCCGTATCTCTTTTATTTAACCTTTATTAAATATCCTTTGGACTTAATCAGTGTGATTTATTCTTCTTATCTACTTTATTGACCGAGTTTTCTTTCGTCTGTCTGAATTCCGGATGTCCGAATTCCAGTTTACCGGTTGTTCTCGCCAGGTCGCATTTCTCAAACGATTCTAATCAAATTTTGTGAGCAGGTTTTATGATAATTTACTCCCTTAGTTTTTTTTGCTGATTCTGTATTTCTAATATTTTTTAATACGTGGAAATATGGGTTGAAATTTGAAAAGTACATTTTTGGTACATTTGTGAAAAATTGCCACTTTTGGGCTGGCATATGTGCATAATAAAGCTTAACGTTCTCACTTTCAACTGTATACAGTAGTTCAAAAAGTAGTTTGAAGGGTTATCTATTGCCTGATCAAGACAAAATTTTAAATGATGTCTCCGTTTCCTATCAAATTATTTATTTCAAATGGGGGTAGCACTGGACCCCGGAAAATTCAGGTATCCCCTTAATGAAGACGCAACTCTTTTGTCCGAACCACTTTTTGGAACGAAGTTCCTTACGGCAGGCTTGGAGGAGATAGGGATTTTGCTGCGCGACCGAACTGAAAAAAATGTGATAGTAAAACCGTAAGGATGACCTCGTTAAATAAAACCGTTAAATGAGACGTGCGCAGGCGCGACAGTCGTATACACAAGCGAGTAGTGTATAATACCTTTCTCTTCCTTTGAGCACGATTTTTCTTTTGCAAATTGTGTCGATTCTACATTTGCCGAAGGAACTTCGTTCCTACCTGGTGTCCCACGACACCACATTTCTTTTTTTAACCGACAAACTTCAAGTGGTCAGAGGCGTGATGCAGGACTCGCGAGGTCTCCAGCTGACAGAGCCATTAGTCATAAGAATCCCCTTACCCTAGACTTCTCCATACAAACGTAGTCTACGTTTTATTTTAAAACGACATGTCAGATTTCGGTAAAAATTTGTAATTTTAAAGAAATTGCAATTATCTATGGTTATAATTGGTTTCCGACAGTTATGTTACGAACTGGAAAGAAAATTTAAGGGTGTAAAATTACATAATTTTGCTCAAACATGTCGTTTCAAAATAAAACGTAGACTACGTTTGAATGGGAAAGTCTGAATGTGCCCAAGGGGACTCTTAATGTTCACTGATTATTTGTAGGTTCATTGTAGACGCACTTGCGAGGAATGAGGTCACCACAGGAGGCCGGAAAATTCCGGCCTTACGATACACGAATGACGATGTCCTATTACTTACTACAAGCAGGCCTGTGTCACTCCCCGTTTAGGTATCGAAAATATTACCTACATTATTACTATGCGCGCGGCAAACACTTCGAAGGGGAAAATTCAATTACATGAATCGTTTGTCTAGCAGAGTAATAAGAATGAAATTGGCGTGCAATAGATGACCAGGTATCTAAAATAAGAGGTGAGGAGTTCTGGGGGGTTACTCCATAAAATTATACGTTAGTCGTACGAAAGTGACGACCTATTTCTATGTCAAATCAAATTACACTTTATCATCATACGTTAGTGCTCAATGTTGCTTAACACTGAAACGCAGTTTACAAAGAGCGACTAGAATCTTTCTTTTCGGATAACCATGTGATTAAAATCAAAATCAACTTTTCACAAAGTAAGCTCCCCAGTGGGATTCGAACCCACGACTTCCGGATCACAAGGCAAAGTTATATCATCAGAGTAAGGGAACTACCCAGGAGTTATCATCATCAGAGTAAGGAAACTACCCAGGAGATGGGTGTTCTTATAAACAGGTCGATAACGAAGGCGATGATGGTTGATATGAATCAAATCGTTAACAACTTTACATTCTGTGCTCTAATGTTACTAATGACCACCGATTTTGCGAAAATGAGGCACGGAGAAGGATTGAAATGGCTAAAAGTGCAGTAATATTCCACATTTGTATCTTTTGAAGTTGTATGATGCTGATACGCAGAATAGTTAACATGATAACTAATACCAAGTGCTTATTCTGTGCCAATATGCAGCGGAGGTCGGAGAATAGGCGGAGAATAAAGCCTGCCTGCAAAGAAATCCCAAATCTCAACTACAGATTTCTATTCAGGCTTTGAATAATCGTTTGTAAGAGGTATCTCGCTCTCAACAATCCAATGCTAGGCATAAGCCTCCTTTTGTTTGCGCCATTGAATCCTATCCCTCGCCTTAGCTATCCAGTTTTTTCCAGCAATCCGTTTGATATCATCGACTCACCTAGCTGCCGGACGCCCAACACTCCGTTTTCCATTCCTAGGGTACTACTCGGTGATCACCTTACTCAACCTTCCATAATTCCTTCTAGCCATGCCTTCCAAGAGGTGTCTACGAACTTAATTAACTAACTTAATAATTTTTCAACACTAAAAACCCACTTCACCCCCAAACTACACAACCGATTTTGATAAAACTCCTTTCAAAATAAGAAACAATTTTTCAAATCGGTCCAGGCGCTTTCAAATAATCGGTGAACACACATAAAACATATAGCGACGAAGGGATAACACCCTCCTTTTTTGAGGTCGGTTAAAAAGTATTCGATCGTAGCATGGTGATAATTTAATGCAATTTAAAGATGCAAATAGGCGTCTTTAATCGTCTATTAAGTATTATTTATGCAGCTTGACTGTGGCAATCGCGTTGATAAATAAAACCATAGACATAGAGACGACCTCCGTGGCGTAGTTGTCACCATGCTAGTCCGCCACCCAGAGGTTTCGGGCCCGATCCTCGGTCAGAGCAAATTGGAAAATGGCCTTTTTCAGATGGTCCCGGGTCTTGGATATTAATATATATATATATATATATATATATATATATATATATATATATATATATATGTATTTGTTATAAAATATAGTATCATTGAGTTAGTATCCTATAACCCAAGTCTCGAACTTACTTTGGGGCTAGCTCAATGTAATTTGTCCCTATTTATTTATTTACCTAGCTTATTAGGGTTCTGTAGGTACCTCAAAAGAATAAAATACGGAACTCTCATATAATCACTCGCCAGTCTCTTTGTCTGTTTGTCCGTCCGTCTTTCAATTTGCTTCGAAACTATCACCAATCAAGTCAAAGGTATTGGACAAGTACCTACCTATGTCATGTCACCCATGTTGGTCTAGATATAGAAGAAAAGAAAAAATGAGTCAGCTGCTTATCAAAGTCAAAGTCAAAGTCAAAAATGTTTTATTCAATGTAGGATAAATTTATCTCTTATTGAAGGTCATTTTTTTAATTATTATTTTAGTGCAAAAGCTAAAAACTACTAGCGTTTCAGAACGACCACTGCTGGGAAGATAACGCCTTCCCGCGCGTATCGTAAAAACCGATAGAGATAGAGTTCATAGCTATTAATAAGTTAATATAAAAAAATATTTATATGTGTATTGCATATGAAGATATTCATTCTGATATTTATATATAATAGGTATTTAATTTAATTAAGTAATATATATTGTATAGTTATATTTTCATATTGATATATTTCATGTTTATATTTTTTATCTCGTATATTGTATTGTTTTTTGTGCTGCATACTTTTAAGTTTATGCTTAACCTATGTAATAGATGTAAGTTGAATATAAAATTTCTTCTCGTGTAATTCCTTCAATAGTAAGTAAATAAATGATATAAAAAATTTAGATTTCGGCGAATTTTCGACCATTATGCCATTATGTGAAATAATAATAATTATTATATACCAAAATATGCACATATTTTGGTATTCAGTTTATTTACGGTCTTCGTAAATATGGCCATGTCTCTCAATTTCGCACTGAACTCAAGTGGCTACCTATCAGACTTCGCCGATATTGGCATACCCTCTCCCAGTTATATACCATTCTCTTCAATTCTACTTCTCCTAGGTATTTAGCTTATTTTTTTACAGTGACGCACCATCACAAGGTTACAATTTACGTAGTGCTATTACGCTTCGTTTAAAAATTCCCAGACACTCCACTGAATTTTGTACAAAATCTTTCACTGTAAGGGCAGTTTTGGAATGCACTACCACTGATAATAATACATTTATAGATTTTTCCATTATATGCAAGTAACATTGAACATGATTTAAAGGCCCCCAATCAGGCTTTAGCAGTGTCGATTGATGGCAGCATATGAGAAGCTATCCAGTGCTTCAAGTTGGGGCCATCAGACCGCCCTGCTACAGTTTCGATTCGTTTGCGCGTATAAGTCGTCTATACGCGTTTCCGCGATCATACCTGAAGCACTGCACCGTCGTGGAAGTCCCATCAGCGCTCTAAAAGCGGTATTATATTGAACGCGTAAATTGCTGAAAGCGCTATTAGAATATTTGACCCACAAGCTGCAGGTGTAACAAGATTTGCAATAAGCCCTGAATAGGGTTATTTTAACACTTTTAGTACACCCGGCAAACCTGCGTATCAACATATTATCTGCGACTTGCCAGCGACATACGCTCCCGATCTCTGTCCTTGTTATCATTGATGACTGCAGTGACCCAATGTCTCGGGTATTTGAACTCGGAGACCACCTTAAGCGGATAGCCTCTAATTGTTACAGAAGGTATCAAAGGGTAGTATTTCATGCCGGCTTTGAATCGCATTATCACGCTTACGTCCGTATTATACCTGAGACCGTGGGGAGGTACGCAGGTACCTTTCACATATTGTGACAAGTTCTCTGAGGGCGCTGATCGACGGGCTCAGCAGAATCATGTCATCTGCAAAACTGATATTATTCGCGCACCTTCCATCTATGGAGCACCCTTCCCTGGTCTTGCTGAGCACTTTAATCAGCTAAGTTTACATACAAATTAAAGAGCCTGCGTCACAAATGAAGTCACACTACCCATCCCTAATATAATATGACTTATTTTATTTTCCTTACTTATCTTATTCGGTTTATCTTTTCTGTGTATATATGTATTTATCTAATATATGTCTGTATGTATCTATGTATCACTGTCTGTATCTATCACTGTATATACCAGGCCACTCAGAAAGTATTGCGAAAAAAAGTTTTTATGTATGTGAGACTAGTCAGTTATAATCAATTTTGAAAACATAATTATTTATAAGTAAAAATAGGTACGTTCCAATTTTAAAATTTTCCTCCAAATTTTTTGCGGACTAATTCAAGTTATCGTGTCTCATTGAAAAATGGATCTGAGCTGAGAACATTTTCGCACCATGATTTTTTAAGATTTCAAGTGTCGCTTCAAACCGGATGAATCGTACGATAGGCTTCGTGGCATTTATTTGACGGCTGTTACGGAAGAAAACGTGCTAGCAGTGAAAAGTTTAATCCACGACAATAGGCGAGTTATGTATCAGGGGATTCAGCACATCTTGCGGATTGGATCAGGAAGCGTTTACGAGATTCTAAACGTGCAGCTTCGCGTGAGGAGGATAGATCACGATGGGTGCCGCACAACCTACTGATGCTCAGAAGTAAGCCCGGGTGGAATGGTGCCGCGATATGATAAACAAATTTGAAGCAGGCTCGTCTCGGCGTGTTTACGACATCATTACAGGTGATGGGTCCTGGATATATCAATACGATCCAAAAACGAATCAACGTCTACCAAAGTAAAGTGATCTAGAAGCGGGGGGGAAGATTTTTATAGCGAGCTTTTTCAATTTGACTGGCTACTTGGTGTCAATTTCTTTACGTAATCAAAGAAGCATCAACGCCGAATTGTATACTACCAAATGCTTGCCAGAAGTTTCCTCTGTTGTGAGCAACAAGCGACCAAACACATTGCTCCGCGGGCTACTGCTACACCACGACAACGCGCCAGCCACGGTACATTTAGTTTTGTGGCCCATATCGCACTCAAAACGAGGGACTTTCTGGACAGCACGCCCGTCAAACTCCTAGGTAACCCACCTTACAGCGCTGACCTAGCACCATGTGACTTCTTTTTATTCCCGAAAATAAAAAATCTGCTTAAAGGGATACAATTTTCGCCGCCGGAAGATGCGCTGTCAGCGTTTGAGCAGGCTATAAATGAGGTGCCGGCAGGGGACTGGAAAAAGTGTTTCGAAAATTGGTTCAGACGCATGAAACTTTGTATAGAGGCTGGTGGAGAGTATTTTGAAAAGATTTAATAAAAAAATTACTGTTAGAACCTTATTATTTAATTTCGCAAAACTTTTTGAGTGTCCCACGTATTATGTAAGTGTATAATGTATTATGTAATATTTACTGATTGTACCTACAGTTTTTTTTTTTGATTGCCGATTACTTTACACCTCACCTGTTTTCTTTAAATATCTCCAAGTACCTCGGTTGCGGAAGAGATTGCGATAAGGCCGCCTTTAGATATTTGTTTTTTGTTATCCATTTTTATGTATCATTATGTTTTGGTGCAATAAAGATTTTAACTAACTGACTAATATTACTAATTAATAATACCTATCTAAACTAATTCGTAAAAGGACAAAAGTCACTGACATAGTCCATCGGATAAGCTCGTTGAAGTGGCAGTGGGCGGGACACATAGCGCGGAGAACCGATGGCCGATGGGGCAAAAAGGTTCTCGAATTGCGATCGTGTAATGGCAAGCGAAGCGTACGAGTAGGACACCGACTCACAAGGTGGTCAGACGATCTGACCAAGGCCGCTGGAAAGCTCTGGATGCAAGCCGCTCTTGATCGGTCATTTTGGAAATTCTTGGGAGAGGCCTATGTCCAGCAGTGGACGTAATGCGGCTGAAATGATGAACTGACTAAGATACTTGACTTGCCGATGCCCGCGGCGTTGCCCGCGTGGAATATGTTAGGATAATCCAGGTAATCAGCTATCTACATGCCAAGTTTCATTCCAATCCATACAGTCGTTTTTTAGTGAAAGAGTAATAAACATCCATCCATCCATCCAACTTTCGCGTTTATAATATTAGTAATATACTTAATGTTAGATAATGTGCAAGAAATCTCCATAATTTTTCCCGTAATTGGGTAAAACTTATTGCTTTTTAACACAGTTCAGAAGTGTCATTTTTGAAACGTGGAGACATCGAAACGAATGGTTTTTCCATACAAAAAACTGTACGTTTAATGACTCCGCAGTTGAAACATGACACCACTGACGCTGTACTAAAGTGCCTACAATATTGATAGATCGATTGATATAAGACAAAACATACGTACGGCCTCGTCACCACATCAAGGCAATTGTATTCATTGACCCCTGATGGTGCTCTGACGCCGTCGGGTTAGATTGAATAATCTTTTTGTTATTCTAGAAATACAATCAAGAATATGCTTTCAATCTCAACGTTCAATGAGGTTAAGCGAGCGAAGGAAGTGATTACTAGATGAAATTGGTAGGCATAAATATATAATAGTACGTAACACACGCATAGTCTGGAATAACCTTTTGAAAAACTAACGCTTCAACTGACAACATATAATTTTTCGAAGCTAAAAACTGACTTGACCCAAAAACTACACAACCGATTTTGATAAATTTTTATAAGACCACCTGACAAGTACATACCCTTTCAAACAAAAGAAAAAAAAAATATTCCCCAGTTTTCCCCATAATTTTGGGGACAACGGGTACGTCATGAAATTTCTTTACCGTTGTCCCCATTGTACGTAATGGCAATGGGGAAAACGGTCAGTTAAAATTTCACGTATCGTTGTCCACTTTATTTTTTTTTACTTATATTTTGTATAAGTACCTGTGCGTCGCTGCCGACGCAGCCTTTTTTAGGTCATGTGTATACACATAGCACAATAATATGTTAGTTTAAATTTTATATGTATTTGTATAGATATAATATTTCCTTTATAATATTTTTTTCTCCTACCACCAGTTCTTTTGAACCGTTTCATAGAAGTACCTAGCTTTTTTCTCACTAATCATTTGATATAAAATAGTGTAACTCTTAATTACCACTTCTACATAAAGTCTTATCAATATACGTTAAAACCATAATTTTAATGTAGTCTCTCTGTAAAGTCACTCTCACTTAAAATGTAGCGCCGTGGGGTCAACGGGAAGTAATTTTAATTATTTTATCAAAATCCCGTTGTCCGCTTTTATTGGTACTGCGTATGGAGACAACGAAAAGAAATTCAAATTATTTTATTAACTTTCCGCTGTCCCCATTAATGGGGCCACGGACGATGGGGTCAACGGGAAAACACGCGAATCAGTCCAGGCGTATTCGAATAATCGTCAAAATACATAAAATAGATCACGAGTGCGACGAATTGGTAACCTCCTCCTTTTTGGAAGTCGGTTAAACATTAAATACTTACCGTTTCTCTACGCGATCGAATCAGAAATGAGGAGATTTGTAGGAGAACGAAGGTCACCGACATAGCCAAGCGGATTAGCTCATTGAAGTGGCAGTGGGCGGGGCACATAGCGCGAAGAACCGATGGCCGATGGGGCAGAAAGGTTCTCCATTGGCGGCCACGTACCGGCAAGCGCAGCGTAGGACACCCACCTGCTAGAACTGCTAGATGGTCAGATGACCTGAGCAAGGTTGCAGGGAGGCGCTGGATGCAGGCCGCTTCCGATCGGTCGTTTTGGAAATCCTTGGGGAAGGCTTTTTTTCCAGCAGTGGACTTCCTGTGGCTGATATGATGATGATGACTTACCGAGCCAAAATGTATGGAGCTGCAATTTTTTTGCGATTTCAGTAATGGTCCCATAGTAAAAGATATTTACATTGATTAGTATGTTGACTCCCTTTCGGATACCCCCTTTTCGTTACACGTTGTATAATGAAGAATATAATCTCAAAATTTGCTCCCTCCCACCGATTTCGCTGAAATGTATGTTTCACTTCACCGTACGACACGACGTTCACCTTCTCTTTATCTGTTTCATGTACCCTCGGTCTTCCTCGTCCTCTTTTCGCATCTATCTTTCCTTCAGGATATTCTTTATGAAATCGTCGTGTCGTATCAGATGACCTAACATCTTTCCTCGTCTTTTTAACTCCCGACAAAAAAGAGGGGGGTTATAAGTTTGACGCTAATATCTGTCGGTCCGTCTGTGGCATGCGGTTTTTTTACGTGAAAGCAAGTTGTGTGGTTCTTAACCATGTTTGTTGGAAATCGATTAAACCGTTTAAAAGTTATTGAGCAAATAATAGATGGCGTTGTGCTATAGATATCTATCTAGTGATGGGTAGTGAAACTACCGATACTATTTCGGCAGTTCCTCTACTCATCTCAAGATTGTGTTTTTAAAAAAAGGGGTTTTTTAATTTGCCTATAGCAATAAACTTAGTCTCTGTTGTGTCTAGAGTGCACCTATTCTCTCTTACTTTTTTTAGGATGATGGTCACCCGGGAGTAAGTATATTCAGGGCTGGGCAAAATACATGCTTTGCTTTAATTGAAATACAAATTAAAAAATATCTTTAAGTAAGGTATTTGAAATATAAATACAAAAAACAGTATTTTAGCTATTTTAATTGTAATACGAAATACCAATTACAAAATAAGTAATCTAGACCAGCACGGCTGAAAAGTAGTGGAAAACAAGATTTATTAATCCTTTCATGAACAGTACATTTTTAAATGTACTGTCAGACAAACAGCCTTTTGTTGGAGAGTGACTATAACCTGATAAACAAAACAATCTTTTTACAGGTCCTGATCAGCACAAACTTGTATTAAATTGTATGAAATTATTTTTTTATATTTGGATAGCACTCAAGAATAAAAAGCTCTTAGCTTCTATTATTTAGGAAGCTGACTCTTAAGGGGCTACATGAATTTTTAGGGGTCCAGTGCTGCCCCCATTTAAAATAAATCATTTGAAAGAAAACAGAGACATCATTTAAAATTTGTCTTGATCAGACAGTTTGAAGGGTTATCTATCAAACTATTTTATGAACTACTGAATATAGTTTAAAGTGAGAATATGAAGCTTTTATACGCACATACGCCAAAAGTGGCCGTTTTTCGCAATTGTGCGTAGAAAAGCTTCATGTTTTCACTTTAAACTGTAAACAATAGTTCATAAAATAGTTTGAACGGTTATCTAGGGTCTGATCAAAACAAAATTTTAAATGATATCTCCGCTTTCTTTTAAATGATTTATTTCAAATGGGGGCAGCACTGGACCCCGAAAAATTCAGGTAGTCAGGTAGCCCCTTAACTTGGTTAAATGTATTTTAATGTTAAAATATATTTTGTAGCCTCAAGTATTTAAAATACTAATTACAAAATACTTCGGCGTCAGGTATTTGAAATACGAATTACAAATTACATTTTAAGGAAGTAATTGAAATACAAGTACCAAATACGTGTTTGTATTTCAATTACGTATTTTAATTACAAGTAATTCAAATACTGCCCAATCCTGAGTATATTAATAGATATATGTTTTCTCAGCGGGACATATACACGTGGGCGCTGGACCACCGCGTGCACCACAAGTACACGGAGACCGTGGCAGACCCCCACGACGTGCGGCGTGGGTTCTGGTTCGCGCACGTGGGCTGGCTGGTGCTGACGCCGCACCCCGCCGTCGAGGACCGCCGCCGGGTCTTCCACACCATAGCCACCGACCTGATGGCTGACCCCGTCGTCAGGATACAAAAACAGTAAGAGATATACTTTCAAAAACACTAACTACTTCAATAGTCAATACTTGAATGACTACCTCCGTGGCGTAATGGTCGACACTCTGGAGGTTCTAGGTTCGAACCCCAGCACGGGCAAGTTGGAAAATGGCCTGGGTCTTGGGTGTTAATCTATACAATGTCCTTTTTAATTAAGTACAAATATTTTAAAAGGTTATTCAGTCCATCATTTTGAACAACTTTTCCCAGTAAATATATATCGAAATACGAAAATTTTTTTTTGCATTTTTCATAGTAACGATATCTCGTGACTACTTCGATCTGTATGAGAACCTAAATATTTTTTTTCGTATTTCGATATACATTTATTGGGCAAAGTTGTTCAAAATGATGGACTGAATAACCCCTTAAAATATTTGTAATTAATTAAAAAGGACATTGTATATGTATTTATCATAAAATATAGTATCGTTGGGTTAGTATCTCATCATAACACAAGCTTAAGCTTACTTTGGG
Organism: Acrobasis suavella; assembly: GCA_943193695.1. Lineage (NCBI taxonomy): Eukaryota > Metazoa > Arthropoda > Insecta > Lepidoptera > Pyralidae > Acrobasis > Acrobasis suavella. The sequence continues at coordinate 21,645,080 of OW971941.1, forward strand.
GCTAGCTCAATCTATGTGATTTGTCCGTATATATTTATTATATACTTATTTTACTTCTTAGAGAAAAGTCTCGTAATATCGCAATGCAGTCTTTTCTACTGTAAATCAGGGTCGGACTAGGTTTGAAGGGCCCGGTTGACAGGGCTATGTTTTGTGGTATGTATAGCAGGAACCCTCACAATAGGGCTATAGGGTACCAGGGCTCCTGATTTGAGCTTCTTTTATCCTTATTATATTTTTACGTGCTTATGAAAAGTGCATAAAAATGTACCATAACTCATTCTGTCAGATCGGTTTAAATTTCAGCTATTATTGCATATTTGCAATAAAAGGTACATCAATACGTACTATCTACTTACATCTAATACCTACTTACATCTGTTTGTTTGCATGCTTTTGCTCTTCTTTTAGGGTTCCGTGTCTCAAAAGGAAAAAAGACGGAACCCATAGGATCCCTCGGAACAAGGACGTACCCAGAGTTTCAGAGTTCACGCGGAGAATTCACGCGAAAATATAAATTAAAATAAATCGGGGCATCTATATACTTTGGTAACTAACTGAATAAGTATTTTGAACCAACTATTAAAGCAACGTTTATTTATATGAAATAATAACCTGGTTATGCGTTTGCCTCGGAAGTGTCTTTTGGTGCCATTTTGGTGCACACAATGTAAGTTGGTAAAGTCGGTGACTCAAAGAAGGTCGTATAATGTAAATAAATGAATTTTACACATGGAGGCAAAATCTTAAACTAGTCCTAAAGAAAAAGAAAGTTAAGATATGAGGTACTCTTTTCTGTTCCAGGTTATTCATTCCACTATTCGCTCTGCTAAACATAGCTCTACCGGTGTGGATACCGTGGTACTTCTGGCAGGAGTCGTTGGTCAACAGCTTCGTGGTGAGCTTCGTGACGAGGTTTACCATCACGCTCAACATCGCCTACTGCGTCAACAGCTTCGCTCATTTATGGGGAAACAAGCCTTATGACAGGTAATCATAATTTATTATTAGGCATCTTAAGAATCCCTTTACCCTAGACTTTTCCATACAAACGTAGTCTATGTTTTATTTTGAAACGACATGTCAGATTTCGGTAAAAATTTGAAATTTTAAAGAAATTGCAATTATATATGGTTATAATTGGTTACTGACGTTTAAAATTACTGGAAGGGAATTAATTATAAGGGTAAAGAAGTTTTTCATACTGATGGTCAAATATGATATACTTAATACACTATATTCTCTTTTAAGTTAATAATTTTATAGTTGGAAACCAATTATAACCCTAGATAATAGCAATTTCTTTCAAATTACGTAATTTTGTCCATATCCGACAAGTCTTTTTCAAATAAAACGTAGACTACGTTTGTGACAATGCATTCGATTTTCTCTTCCCAATGTGAGGCAAGCTTGCGTCGACATGTTCTTAGGAATTACGATCGACTCGAAACTTCAGTGGGGCGCTCATATATCAAAACTTTCAAATAAGCTTAGCTCTGCGGCTTATGCTGTTAGGAGAATAAGACAAAGTGACGATTTTTAAGAGATATTATAAATATCCTATGATAATAATGATATATTTGAATTGAATTGAATTGAATTGTATGGGAAGGTCTGATTCTGTCCAGGGTAAGGGGACTCTTAAAGAGGAAAAACTGTCTGCGACCAGTGTGCATGTGCAACTGTTGCGCGAACATCGGCGACCGTTGGCAACCGTCGGCGACCATCGGCGACCGTCAGCGACATCGGCAGTTTGCCACCATTGGCGATAGTCGGCGGATGTCGGCGACAACTGAACACTACATAGACCTAATTTGTTTGAAAACAATCTGCCGAAAGTGGCCACGTTTAGTAGAAACGCGTTTTAAATTTAGATTGACGTTGGTAATTTTATCTTTCGCTAGACGAACATTACTTTAAAGTTTGAATTGTACTGTATTTACGATAAAACAATTTATTTCAAATGAGGGCCCCACTTCTACATAAAATTGTTGCGTAGGTATTTATTAAGCTTTTCTGTAAATGTCACTGGATTATGTTAAACGATTTTTATGTTTAAAAAAATTATAATTTACAGGTTCATAAAGCCAGTAGAGAATAAAATGGTGAGTCTGGCAGCCCTGGGTGAGGGCTGGCACAACTACCACCACGTGTTCCCCTGGGACTACAGGACTTCGGAACTGGGTCGGCTAAACGTATCCACCAACTTCATAGATATCTTTGCCAAGATTGGATGGGCTTATGACCGTGAGTAGTCATATTTTGTCAGTGGGTCGGCGAAGGTGGCTATGCCTGCTCCATTAAAGACGCCACTTATGTTATCTACATTTGCGAAGTAAACTGGTCCGTCTATAAAAATTGATTTCAACCGACTTTTGGAACGAAGTTCCTTACGGCAGGCTTAGAGGAGATAGGGATTTTGCTGCGCGACCGAACTGAAAATAATGTGATAGTAAAACCGTAAGGATGACCTCGTTAAATAAAACCGTTAAATGAGACGTGCGCAGGCGCGACAGTCGTATACACAAGCGAGTAGTGTATAATACCTTTCTCTTCCTTTGAGCACGATTTTTCTTTTGCAAATTGTGTCGATTCTACATCAGCCGAAGGAACTTCGTTCCTACCTGGTGTCCCACGACACCACATTTATTTTATAATTATCAAGTTATACAGACATCCAAAGATAAATCTGTCTTTTATATGGTCAAACACTAATATAAGAACATAGATAATATGATTTCAGATTCCTAGTATAATAGTAAATGACCTAAAAATTTTTTTTGCTCTTTGATTACATGTGTCGTTATTTTGCCAAAAAGATACTCTTAGCCATAGATAAATAACTTTTTTCTTCAGATCGACAATACTACCAACACAATAAAAACTTTAGTTCAACATATAGTCCCATTTTTCAAACGCGGAGTCGCAAAAAGAATGGTTTGTTGCATGAAAAACCATTCGTTCATGTGACTTTATGTTGACAAAAATGGCGCTTCTGGTCGTTAGGAAAGCGTCAATTTTAAATAAATAAATTTACCACAGATACCTAGTATCTACCAAACATATGGTAGTATTTTATATCTTTCTTTATTTATTTTTGTATTTTATTAAGCAAATGTAGTCGTAGAAGAAGTATTGTATGAAAAGTTGTATAAGTACGTCAAAAATGGCGATGGCTCGATGGCGTCGATGGCTCGAAGGCGTCTCCTTGCAATGCTCGCTAAAGCTCGCATCGTAACCTGCGCCACTCGCATTTTTTAACCTTCCTATGAAATACTATTAACTTTGATTAACAGTCAAAGTAATTCAGAGGATATTGTATCTAACTTAGTGTACGTGTGGTACCACGCACGCAGCATATGATGCGCTTGCGTCGCGTTACGTCGTACGCGCCTATATTGCATTTCGTTCATACCACGCGCAAGTTACGCGGATAGAAATTCTATGAATGCGGGTGGTTTGACCCTGATGTATTTTGATTTTCCGTTGTTTAGAGACGTTACTCTTTCTTTTTAAAGTATCTTAAATAAATGAATTAAGTTTATCTCCGCGTGATTCCAGTTAAAGCGGCGACTTCAGCGATGATATCGAATCGAGTGAAACGAAGCGGAGACGGGACGCACGCCGACGAGGAGCCCCATCCAGACGCTGCAGACGATCCTCATCAAGAATAAACCCCGACTAACTTTTATGAGTCCTGTCAAGACAATAATCTCATTAAGCTATCTGTACCGTCTGCTCTGCAAATAAATCTAGGTATTGCAATCTGGAGACCTATTTTTCAATGCGGGCATACAATAAGTACTCACATACTTAGAAAAGAAATTCTATTAAATATCCACTCAATGTGGTTAGTGCTATGATTTAATATAGCTCGCGTCAGAAATCCATACCTCTTCGTTTAGATAAGTAGATAGAATTTTCCCAATCAAAGTGGTCGCCGCGCGCATAGTAGCGCATGTAGGTATGTATGAGATAGTATGTTCGATACCTAAACGGGGAGTGACACGGGCCTGACGCGAGGATCGGCGAAACACAAACGTTCCGAATCACGTAGGTGACTCAGAACGTTTGTGCCAGAAATAATATTCTTTTAATTATTTATTGAAATAGCATAATAAAACTCGGAACATTATCCGAATTAAAGATAAGTGAAGAAAAAATTTTCGCCACGATTGAGAAAGCGTAATATTGACGAGGAAATTCGTCGGAGTGATTCGTAGTCAGGTAGTACAATTGGAAGTGCACTCATAGTACAAACTAATTCGAATCTCAGTCGTGGTGAAAAAAAAAATCTTCACATATTAATTTAAATGTATTTACGCTGAAAACTTTAAAATATGTCAATGTTAAAGAAGACTCGTCGAGAATAAAAAAAAAAAAAACGGAACATATTCCCCATGACAAACAATACGTAGGTCTCTTCGACATTTGGAGCAAAAACGAATACCTAGTCAAGATCACTCGTTAAAACCCTTCGCGAACAAGCTATTATAAAATGCCCTTCGCGAACAAGCTATTATAAAATGACTCCCGCCTTCAAAAATGTGTCTCCAGAAATTCGAAAAGCGTTGCTCGTTTTGTAAGTACATTGAAAGGACTCGCTTACTGTCCATCCAGTGGTGCCCTCGTTTGAAATAAATTATTTAATCTATACATATAATAAAACAGTAAAAAAAATGTGTCAGTACATGGAAAATATGTCCTTAAAAAAGTTGGGGCGATGGAGACATATTAGTAGAGATAGATTAAGGATTTTAAAAATTGCTGACTGTACATGCTTATCTCCGGAAACGCTGGACAGATTCGTATAATTTTTTTGTTATATAGCTGTTAAGCCTGGGCATAATACAAGGTATAATTGAAGAAAATATAACACCAGATGCAAAACCATAATGGTCCAGCTAAATTATAAGAGATATAAAAATAACGCCTTAGTAAAAGTTGTTCAACCTGATTAGCATTTTTTGTTGAGGTATAATTTTGTTCTGTTAAGGTATACGATATGTAACAAAAACCTTGTGCAATCCTTGTAGGAGCAACTTAGACCGTCAATATGAACAACTTTTCCTATGGGACCAAAGCTTGAAACTCAAAAAAATTGACATTTTCATACGTAAGTGTTCGGCCGGCCCGGCAATTTGTATGAAAATGTCGATTTTTTCGATTGTACATATTGTAGAACTCGATGATCCGAAACACTTGATGCAATACGCCGGAGTCATAAAGTCCACACGAACGAAATCGCGGGTATCAACTAGTCGTTAATAATATTCATTTTTACCATTTGGATTTAGATGCATGCTGCTTGCATGATGCATGCCCGTTTGCATGATGCATGCCTGCTTGCATGCTGCATGCCTGCTTGTATGCTGCTTGCTTGCTTGCATGCTGCATGCCTGCTTGTGTGCTGCATGCCTGCTTGCATGCTGTACCTATGAAATACACATTTTTCTTACTATACCTTATCTGCAATATTAGCACTTAAGCCAAATGATGATTCTTACTGTACATATTCCAAGATATGATGGTTCTGCCTTATAATGACATAGAAATTGATTTAATGCCAAAACGACATTCTAGCTGTGAACTGTTTGCGACATTATGATTCTTCGTTTTAATTATTATAACTATGAAGTTTATGCCATAAGATGAATATTAATTTAAAAATTATGGATTCTAAATGTATGAGAAATGAGAAATGCCAATCTAAATTCTACGAAATGAATTCTACGAAATTTGTTTTCATAACAGCGTATGGTAGAAATGAGTTTCTACCATACGCTGTTATGCATGATAATATTCTTAACTAAAAAGTTCTACCATACAAGGTAGACCCTTTCCTATCACCTCAAGTCCGGGATTTGAAACCTGGAGTTTACCACGAAAACATCTGACGTAGAGCGTCCGAAATTTATTTATTTTACAGACCCGAGTCAGCCAGGGACGAGTACAAGAATAGAGTCGGTCAGACTCGAATACTGAATTCGAGTCCGCCAGACTCGAGTCTTATAAAAAGGGTTTTGAGTCACACATCACTAGCGGGGTCCAATAGCTTATCGGGGGGGCTTCTCATTATTGAGATGACGTTGGAATTTTCATTTAGTGTTGTGTTTTCGACTGAAATACGATGTAGGTCGTCTGCATAGAGTAGCCAAGCTGCAAGTACTCGTACGTAGTGTGCTAGGTAATCCATCATTAGACCCACAAGTGCAAAGCTTGAAAGTTTCAATTTTTAACTTTATTAAGAATGTGTATTATGTAGGTACTCATACATTCTTACTAAAAATAGAAACATTTTGAGGGATTTCTTTAATAACGCATGCGTTTCCGTTGCATTTTTACTAAATTTATGCATTTTTATTTATTCTGGTACAGTTCGGACTAACTTCCGTGAAAATAAATTAATTAAAGGTATGTTTCATGCTATGTAAACATGCTTTTGTTTATTTAACAACTTATATTAAACCGTAATAAGATAATTTTATCTACTTACACGTAGATATTAATTGTTCAAATGTATAAATATTTATGTTGTTGTTATATTTTTCTCTAAGCTTATTTCTAATTAAGGTTATACTTAATTGTAGGGGACTATAATTTCTAATATTTTAATGTACCTGCTTAGAAGTACCTTCATTTTGTTGTTTGTCTTTTTTGCAATGATGAAGTATGAAGTACATTTTGTTTACGAGGTTAAGCAAGTTATTTTTATTTTAAAACTAAACTAAACATGACTGCTTCCCCCTCATTTACAAAAGAAATTTACGTCTTAAAGCCCAAGTCACTCGGGCCTACCCCAAACATTCAAACCTTTTCCGGTATTTCAAAGTTATGGTGAATTAAAGAAATTAAAACACTTACATACCTATATTCCATATATACAACGTGTAACGGAAAGGAGTATCAACCCGAAAGGGAGTAAACATACTAATCAATATGAACAACTATGGACCTTGTCTGAAAAAAAAAATGAAATACCTACCGTGCCAAAATGTATGGAGCTGCAAATTTTTTTTACGATTTTAGGGATGGTCCCGTAGTAAAAGTTGTTCACATTGATTAGTATGTTAACTCCCTTTCGGGTTAATACCATCTTTCCGTTACACGTGTACAACGGCTAACAAAATATGCAACAATTTTGAGTCAGATTATAAGAAAATTATGTTGATAGAAAGGAATGTTGAAATTGTTTGGGCATGCATAAAGGATGGATGAAAAGAGTTAGTTAATAGATTCAGGTGTTACTTTGCAGAATGTGCGTTTACATTGAGTGAGCATCATAAAAAAAATACAAATGATTCCTTGTGCTCACTCAATCCTCAAGCTTTGTATTTTTTTGATTACGGCCCTTGACAATTTAAAATTAAAAGACCCTAACTTTAGAGAGTTTTTACTAAAACTAGGACACTCGAAACTTATTGTATACGAAGATCTGGCCGCTCATTCGTGACAACTGAGTGATCTCACATTTAGCTATTTATCTTGAGTGTAATAGTTTTACAAATTGTAAGATTGGTTTTACAATTGTTTTAGACCTTTTACTGATTATTAAATATTTTTTTAATAATTTCTAAAGGGGATCACTTAATGCACATGCACATCTTTGCAGAAGTCAAAGTTACATACTATGTGACTTAAACTACTTAGTAAGATTCCGCTGCTAGTTAGTAGGTACCTGCAAACTATTGTCGGCCGGCGCCCACCCACTACTGTTAGTCTCAGCATAGGTACCTGTTACCAACAGCCCGTGTGCGTGTACCCGCCACCAACAGCTGCTGCAACCGCTGCGGCTGCAGTAACATCAGACGCTGCATACGCGACACGTGTTTCGCCTCTCCACGAGGCATCTCCAGGCACCAAACAAGTTGTTGATCGTTCAGTATCGAATATTTGTCTAGCTGCAGCCGCAGCGGATGCAGCGGCATGGGAGTGAGCATGCATCAGCTGTTGGTGGCAAGTGCACACGGGCTGTTGGTGGCAGGTATGCTGGGACTAACAGTAGTGGGTAAGCGCTGGCCGGCAATAGTTTGCATGAACTAACTGATGGCGGAATACCACAAAGTAATTCAAGTCACATAGGATAAAAAGGGTTCAAAAGGCAAAAATGGAATAGCAGGACAGAGCGGCTCGGCAAACGTTCTGCGACCAGATTGCAGATGTTCTGGAAAAAGGAGAGGTTAGAAGTACTCATCACCGGATGTACTTATATTTGGGCATGTACTTATATTTATGAATAGAGGAGTCTTGATGAAGCGAAAAAGGCCTGTAAGGATCGCAGCAAGTAAAGGTTCACAGTCTCTCTTTGCCTACCTCTGTCATGTAGGCGTTATAATACTGCTTTCGAATGTGTCCATCGAGTAGAGGGATCTTATAGCAAGTATGATTCTTAATTGGAGCTAAAAACCTCGTACTCACTTCGAATACAACAGAATAAAATATCGGCAGTGGACGAGACTGGCACAAGACCGTAGACAATGGCGCAAAAAAAAGGAAGCCTATAGGTTGATGTGGCCTAGAGGGCTGCAAGACTCAAAGGCAACTTTTAGCTTGATGTGGGCAAGAAGGTGGAAGAAGGAATCAAATAGTGATGGGTTGTTAGCCGCATTGCCTATTGACATGATACGCATTTTCGTCCATTCCCTCGGTCGGCTTCTACGATCTGCGCGGGAAAAGAGCAGCTGGTACTTGTAACTTTTATTTATTTATTTTTATTTATTTAAAAACTTTATTTAGTCAAAAGCAACAATAGGTGCTCTCCCTGTCAACCTTTACTAAAATATAAACAGAAAAGAAAGTTGGCGTCTAAATAGCAGATGAAAGATGTGAAGCCAGATATCTTAATTACTTTAAATTATCATGAATACAATAATCACATATTTAATAATCAAATCATAAAATATTCCTACATATATATACATACATATATGGAAAATAGTAAGAAACGATAAATTCTGCTAATTGATTATGCTTTCAAAAAGTAAATCATGCACTTTTTTCTTATATATATAAGATGTATTCTTCTGGTCAATCGATCAAAACACAATTGAGTTTCTCTGTAAAACAAAGATTTTATTTTTATATGTTAAGTTGACTATGTGTAATTTACAAAGGTAAAATATGCGAGCCTTATAAAACAAACTTTACCTGTAAAACAAAGAAACGACATTTAATGTTTTTAATTGAAATGTCGATCGCGAAGATCACCAAATATTATTATTAAATGGAATTAAATAAATAAGTATTCACGTTTTTCTCTTTACAATGTTATGCCTGTCACTCAGCTGACAGCTCAGTTCCCAAAGATTGTCAATGACAAGTGTCACACCAACGACCCGACGCGCGGGAATATTTAAATAAAGAAAAGTATAATTTTTCTTTACATATACACTACTCGTAAGAAAAAATAATGGTTGCTAGTAGTAAAAATATTTGCTACACGTTACCAGACTCAAAGATTCAAAGATTCAAAGATTCAAATGTTTATTCAGTAATTAGACCTTTACAGGCACTTTTACACGTCAATAAGTATAATTTACGTTACGTGTAAAGCATATTAAAATATAATTTATTTTTAAAGAAAAGCTACCGATACCAGCACTGAACTGCCATTGACTGCTGAACTCAGGGCTACCAGTAGTTATGTGTTTAATTAATAGTTGTAGTTTAGGACATGCAACTACATGGTTTTCCTGATAAGAACTAAAGTTTGGTATCTAATAACCAAATCGCAAGTAGCAACACTGGCTTATAGCTATTTCTTTTTCTCAGTGTACATGTCTACTGGAGATTTGCCTGATGTCCTCGGGCAATGTATTCTCCCAGACCAGCATGGAAAGTAAAAAATACGGTACCAGACCAGCTGAACATAATGATGATTGATAAGTAGAGAATCAAACATTTATCGAATCACTAACATATTCTATGCTTTAAGAGCGGCCTTCCCGTCTTACTTTTCATACAAACGCTCGTACGTGATTATGACGTTATAACTGATCTTGCTTGGTTTCCTTTTGAAGTAACGCAGGTATCTTGTGCGCTATTTCTAGGTTTCTATCGAAATAAAAAAATTAAAATTTGAAGAAACAAATTCAGTATACGCCTCCAAAAATCTGCTTTTTTGCACATATTCCAGCTGAACTGCGACCGCTCATAGAGTACTCATAAATTATAGGTAAAGAAAATATTTCGATTATGATAACATTTATTTCACACACTTGTTAGGCTTACTTATAAACACGTATCACCTGGAACAAGTTTTATGAAATTTCCGCATCCTATGAATAGTTAATATTCGTTCAATTGATAGTTAATAATAATACTAATTTCGCTCAATAGAATGCAAAGCGAGCCCCCAGGCGCTATCTCTCTCTTTTTGGTTTGCGTCTTCTTCTAGCATTGCCCTGGACGAAACAACAAGCTTTTCAAACTATGCTCGCGTTGACGACAGAGCCGCCAGGAAGGGCCGCCTTAAGAGGCATTTCACATTTGGTTGGCTGTCTCGCTCGCACAATCAAACATTTTTAAAGATAATTAAAAATGTGGCTCATTTGTAGAAAAAATTTTCACTAACTTTTAATATGTTTGATATTATAGACATGTTTTTTATTGTTTATATGTGTGTGTGTGTGTGTGTGTGTGTGTGTATAGAATTAGGTCATCAAATTTTTTAAATTTTGAAGACCTAATTTTCGATGTAATCAATGTCTACATAATATACAAAATGTCTAAAATATCCACAATATAATTATATTGAATGTTAATGAAACACTTTTTTACAAATGAGACTCATTTTTTAAAAATCTTTAAAAATGTTTGATTGTGCGAGCGAGACAGCCAACCAAATGTGAAATGCCTTAAGTACTAAATGATTACTTTACAAAAATATTTGGGTTACAGTCATCACGCGAAAAGTGCGATGTCTATTTTGTTGGCATTGTTGGTTGTACGAGCGTATCGTATCTTTTACACGCGATTTTTTTGTTAAAAGGCAAGGACCTTAACCTGTACTATGTACTTCAGAAGCAACAAAACATTTACGTACAAGCAACGTTGCCCGTGTTGCAGTGTCAAGTTCAAAGTGCAAAATAGTAGATAGTGCTATATTTGCGTGCTATATAGTATTTTGAAGGCGAGGGCGCTACTTTGAATCCAGAGCGAAACGAACGATTCTACGGTGGAATCCTGAGTGTAGCGAGGGATTCATGTATATCGCCCGAGATAAAAATATTACCGAAAACCGAGTAGCACACTCTACTTTTCATCTCCATCTATGAGAAAAACTAGCACATATAAAACAGATTAATTATAAAGAGAAGTAGAATACCTGAAACCCCTTATCAGACTTCAATCGACAATTTAATACTAACCTTTGTTTGATGTCGTTTTCATACAAAAAATACTAATGAATAATTTTTCTAAACCCACCAACTTACGTTAAAATGTTCATTCATAACTTTGTTTGCATGTCCTTCATATCTTTTTATTTTTATAAGTAAATTGATACCTTAATACCTCTTCACCATCAGCTTAAACTTACGAAAAATTATTCACATTTACACAAATAATTACATCTCAGTACAAATAACCTAAAACTTCTGTAATTACTTGAATCAAAGAGAAAATTGCGCTTTTTTAAATTATACTTATTTCTTTTTGCGAAGCAAAGAACATTGAAATATTTACCTACATTCAATCATGTTGACACGATATGTATTCCAAATTTAAAAAATCACGACGTCTGTGCTAATTATTTTTTATTTTAAAACAAAATTCTTCTTTTTTTTTGCTGGACTGCCAACATTACTTTTGATTCTACAAAGATACACTCGTGTTTAGTTTCCAAATTGATTTTAATCCCTAGAGATTTTCTTTTTCACTTTTTAGTCCCGAGAGAATAAGCACTAACTTTAGCTCCAAATGTTTTGGAATGAAAACATAATTTTTCGAATAGATGAGATGAAAAAAATATTTACAAATTATGTCCTTGTCTGATATAGTCAAAGAGGGATGACACTATCGAATGGCTGTCGAGTAATTTCAGGAGTCGAGTAATTTTTTAACCCCCCTCAAAAAGAGGGGTTTTATAGGTTTGTGTTTGTGTGTTTTGTCTGTCTGACTGTCGCATCATAGCTCTCGAACCGATGGACCGATTTCGATGCAGTTTTTTCTATGTGAAAAAAAAAACTCCCCTTGCCCACGTTCCTAGCTATTTGATTAAATTGGTTCAGCCACTTTAAAGTTATAACGCTTGAAAGTTGGGTTTTTTAATTTACCTGGCAAATAATAAATGGCGCTATGGATATCAATTCCACTTAACGTCTGTTGGAGTATATAGTTCCACAAGTCATCACTAGATGGTGTCATCGGGGGTTTTTTGGGCTCCTACCCAAAGGGTAAAAACGGGACCCTATTACTAAATCCGTACGTCCATCCTTCCGTCCGTCTGTCTGTCTGTGCCCAGGCTGTATCTCATTAACCGTATCTGGACAGTTAAAATTTACACACATGATGTATTTCTGTTGCCGCTATACCAAATACTAAAACAAAATAAAATGATTATTTAAATGGGACTCCCGTACAACTAACGTGATTTTTTATAGACAATGGTGCGGAACCCTTCGTGCGCGAATCCGATTCGCACTTGGCCGGTTATTTAATATTTCTGGCAAAGAAACTTGTTTCATCTAGTTATTATGTGTATTGTGACTGACAGCTGACCCGTACCTTCGGATTTTCAAAAGACCTGGAATAATTGGAAGCGGCCTGCATCCAGCGATTTTCTGCAACCGTGTGCAGGTCGACCAACCACCTAGTATGTAGGTAGTTTCTACGTTTCGCTTGCCGGTACGTGGCCGCCATCATTCGAGAACGTTTCTGCCCCATCAGCCATTGGTTTCTCCTGACGTATGTTGCCCTCTGAAACTATAAAATTTTCAAACGTTTATTCAGAAATTAAACCTTTACAGGCACAATTAGAACTTTACACGTCAATTTATATATAATTTACATAACGTGTAGTTTATATTGAAATTTAATTTATCTTAAAGAAAAGCTACCGATACCAGCGCTTCGTAACGACCACTGCTGAAAGGAAACACCGAAAGAAACTCATTTTCACAGTATTGGTCGCCTACTCACCAAAAGGGCTTTGTCGTATTATTATTTTGTCTTTTTTTAAAATAAATACTTTTAATATAATACAATGTTGATACATTATAACATGTAATGCTTGCGAACGAGTTAACAAACATAAATTACGTAATAAGAAGAAATACTTAATACTCAAAAAATCGACTCCGGGCTGACCAGTCCCTCCTGGCAGCTTATATGATTTATTCAGATTATTATAATGAGCTAATCCGCTGGGTTATGTCAGTGGAGCATCGTTTTTCAACGAATCTCCTTATTTCTGATTCGATCACGTTGAGAAACACCGAGCATAGCCCTTTCTAGCCTGAAATGCCATTTTTGATACGTGTTGTCACTAAACGAATGGTTTTTTTCATACAAAAAACCTTTCGTTTAGTGACTGCGCGTTTCAGAAATGGCATCATCTCATTAGTAGTCTTGTTGGCATTGATGTGTCATTTTGGATAAGAGGACAATGAATAGCTTCCCGAACGTTGCCCAGCCGAGTCAGATTCGTCGAAAGACCTCTTTCTCGAAGCTGAAACTTCCTGCCTGGATCAATCGACTCAGGTAGACATACTGGTCTACAACTTCGAGGGATGGAGCTCGCTACAGAATCAGGTAAAGGCGCAACGTACAGATTGCTATAATTGACGTCCTGTATCTACACATATATGTCTATTTGGTACATAATTCAATTTTTAACAAAAAAAAAACTACCGATTAATTTTTTTTCAGGAATTTCTTTCATAACAAAGTTCTTCATCATTTCTTTATCAAATTAATATAAAACCGACTTGGTAGTAAAGGCTTTCAAATAAAAAAGAATCAAAAATCTGTCCACGGTAGACGAAGATATCGCGTAACATACATACAAAAAATGAAGAAAAAAATTTTTTTTTGAAATCGGTGAAAAAATCCCGTTAAACTAAAAGTTAAACTGAAATGTTGCAATATAACTCCATCCTGCATGTTACTACTCACCTCATTTCTCCATCACTTCATTCCGTACACCTTTCAAATTTCATTTCTAAATTCAATTTTTAAATTCTTCACACATTCCTGAGTCTTCATAATGAGTCGAGTACTTGATGGAAATAAACAATTCATTCATTCCTTCCTCATCATTCTGACTCATTCCTCTTCCACCTCTCATATTGAGAGCAAATCGCTTATTAATAATTGTTTAATTGCAAATATTTGTCGTTTAATCTCTAACTCTATGACTACTTGTACTGTTTCAAGTGGGAGCACCCTACTTAGCTGAGACAGGTTGAGTTCCCATAGAACTAGTAATTCGACTTTTTCTTTGTATCGAGTGTGTTAAAGCCCGTATAGCGCCATTGTGTGAGTTTTCCACTTTACCATACCATCTTGCTACGAGTAAGTGTGGCCTTTAGATTTTTCGACCTTCAGCTCTATATACTCCGCAAGGTCTTAAGAATAGTCACCGTAATGTAGACAGAATCAGACTTTCACATACAAACGTATTCTACGTTTTATTTTAAAAAGGACATGTCAGATATGGGCGAAGGCTAAATATATGCAATTTCAAAGAAATTGCATATATTGAGCCATATAACCAGTTTACACAGATAAAATATGAAATTAAAAGATAATATAGTATATCATATTTGACCATCAGTATGGAAAATTTCTGCGCCCTTCTACAAAGAACCGTATATACAAACCACATATGTACAATGTGAGAGCAATAAATAAATTGAAATAAATTGAAATTGAAGAAAATATATTTCTTTCCAGTTCATAATTTTACGTCGGAAACCAATTATAACCCTAGATAATAGCAATTTCTTTAAAATTACAATTTTTTTAACGAAATCTGACCTGTCGTATCAAAATAAAACAGAGGTTCCCAAACTTATTTTGTCAAACGCCCACTTTAAAAAATCAGTTATTTTGTAGTGCCCCCCATTTTTTTCACCATAAAAACCTGAATCACATATTTGTCTTGCCTGTAGTTTAATTCAACCTATATTCTAAACGAGAGAGCAATAATAATACATACACCAGTACATTAGAGTATCTTTTATAAAAAATAACAATAATCAACATTGTTAATTTTAAATAAAAAAATAGCAATAATAATACAATTTTACAATAATAAAGAGTATTGGAAGTGGGGACCTCACCTGCGAAACTTTAGAACACGAAATTTTTTCAGTGTTTGATTCCTTTAGCGATATAAATAGCGTAGAACGCATAAAAATAATAAATATTATTTACATTTTTAGTTTATATTTGTACAATAACAAAGGATATAAATATGAACTAATAAATGGATGTTGTGTAGTAAGAGGATTTTAATTTCAGTTAATTTTAAAATGTGAAATAGCTGAAGTTATAAATCACTCATTGCTTAAATCACATCAGCGCCCCCCAAATTTATTCTGGGCCCGTTACCGCCCCCCTTAAAGCCTCCAGCGCCCACAAAGGGGCGTTATCGCCCACTTTGGGAAAGACTGAAATAAAACGTAGACTACGTTTGTATAGAAAAGTCTAGGATAATCGGACTCTTAAACGATACTTAGTAGAGTAGGTACCTATGTGACAGAGCTAATCAGGTCGAGCTAGTGATGCACATTACAATGCATTGCATTTCGCAAGACAGTGCAGAAAAGACAATTACAATTTCGCTGAGTTAAAGTTTTTAAGTAAGCACCTATAGCTAGCTCTTAACAATTAAAATAACATTTGTTGTCACTCAAGTGCCGACACGTAATTTAATAAGCGTGTTGTGACATACGGGATAGAAATAGATCAACAAAACCTTTTTAACTGAAGAAGTATCTAAATCGCCACAAAATTAAAGTATGCATAATTGTTCAAAACTAACAACCGATTTCGACATCCAACTATTCAACCGATTTCTATCGTTTGTTTCCAATAAGTAACACCCTCTTGAGTACCACTGTTATTCAAGTAGTTAAGTAGTAAGTTCCAGGGTTCAAGTAATAAGTTCCAGTGTTACATTCTTTCCAATGAGTACCACTGTGTCTTATCGGCTCTCCAACGGCGCGCCGTATTCCCGCCAAGTTCCACTACAATGTTACTAGACGGGAATTTTGTATTCCCGTTGAGTAACAGTGACGTAATGAAGTGCTTAAAGGTTAAAAAAAAACCCACTGAAGAATGTTGGTACAAGGGACCACCTCGCAAGTATACCCTTTCAAACTAAAGAAAGGATTTTCTAAATTGGCCCAGGCGTCTTCGAGTAATCAAGGACACACAAATACAAAATGTAACGGGGTATCAACCCGAAAGAAGTTTGTTGACTCCCTTTCGGGTTGATACTGCCTTTCCGTTACACGTTGTATATGCATTCAAAATGATAACCTTGTAACGATGTTACAATAAACCTCATCCTTCATGTTCCCGATTTCCTCTTTTCTCCATTTGACACTGTCCACCTTTCTAAAAAATAATTTCATTTTCAAACTCAATTTTTAAATTTTAGATTCCTTCCTCATCATTATGCATTCATTCCACTGCCATCTCTGGAGCTGATTATACCTATATCAGTATTGTAAATTTATATATATCAGTATTGTAAAGTTATAATAAACAAAAATAACTCTGTGCTGTTTCTCTCAAGCTCTCCACTGCGTACCTTACCTACCTCTTCATGCAGGAGCTCCAACTGCCCCAGCTAGTCCGTGGCTACCTACTTACTAGGAGTTCCTACAACCTCCTCCTTTTTGAAGTCGGTTAAAAATGAGAGATTATCTCGGTGGCCCGCGGTTACACATTACTAGCCCATATATGGGTGACCACAAGTGACGTAAAATATAGAAAGAAAGAAATAAAGCAGTTTTAGTCGTCTCCCTGAGGGTGTCAGGGCGGGAATTAGTTGTAATAACGATTTTAGGAAGTCGAGAAGGTGTAAACTTAAGAGTCCACTTACCCTGGACAGAAGCAGACTTTCCCATACAAACGTAGTCTTCGTTTTATTTTAAAACTAGCTTTTGCCCGCGGCTTCGCTCGCGGAGGGGTGTAATTTATCAAAATCCTTTCTTAGGGCATGCCTATGTCATAGTAGCTTTATGCATGGAAAGTCTCAGCCCGATCGGTTTAAAATTGACAAAGTTTCATACAAACTTTCATCCCCTATTTTGTCCCCTTGGGGGTAGAATTGATCAAAATCCTTTCTTAGCGGATGCCTACGTCATAACATCTACCTGCATGCCCAGCCCGATCCGTCAAGTGGTTTGGGCTGTGCGTTGATAGATCACTATGTCAGTCAGTCAGTCACCTTTAAGTTATATATATTTAGATGACATGTCGGATATGGCCAAAATTGTGTTAAGAAATTGCAATTATCTAGGGTTATAATTGGTTTCCGACACTAAAATTTTGAACTTAAAAGAGAATATAGTGTATTATAATATATTTGATCGTCAGTTTGGAAAACTTCTACACCCTTATATTTTCTATCCATTTCACAATTTTACCTTCGGAAACCATTTTATAACCCTATATATTTACGATTTCTTCATATTTTTTTTACCGAAATCTGACATGTCGTTTCAAAATAAAACGAAGAGTACGTTTGTATGTAAAAGTCTAGGGTAAGGGGATGTTTACGTTTATTAATAAAATATAACCCTCAAATTCATAAAAAATTACAAACGTTTGCTAAACCTATTTTAGTTAAAATATGTTTTGTCTCGTTCTTTCAGTGTCAAATATTGAGAAGAGGAAAAGGGACAAAATATGTTTTAGCTAAAATAGATTTATAAACGGTTGTATTTTTTTATGAATATCAGGGTAAATATATACCAATTACACAGATTGAGCTGGCCCCAAAGTAAGTTCGAACTTGTGTTTTGGGATATTAACTCAACGAGACTAAATTTATAATAAATACATATATCCAAGACCCAAATCAATCTGATATAGATCATTTTCCATCTTGATCTGACCGGGGATTGAACCCGGGACCTCGAAATCTCTCGAGCTTCTCCGTGTTTCGGAAGGCACGTTAAGCTGTTGGTCCCAACTGTCATTATTGTATGGCAGTCGTAAAGCTATGTCATATGCCTGTAGGCAGCTTGAAAAATCTGACGCCGGTGTTGGCCACTTACACATACGAAAAATCCTTAACCGTAACCTTTTAATATTTTTTTACTAAAAAGGGAAGTACTAGTATATGAATGAAACAAGCTCACAGAATTTTATTTTATTTAATATAATTTCATTTAAACAAAAAAGGGACTTCTTTTTCGTTTCTGTCATATCACCAAAGTTCTTTATTATCATCATCATCATTTTAGCCGCTTAACGTCCACTGCTGGACATAGGCCTCTCCCAAAACGACTGATCAAGAGCGATTGAGAACCTTTTTGCCCCATCGGCTCTCGGTTCTTCGCGCTATGTGTCCCGCCGACTGCCACTTCAATGAATTAATCCGCTGGGCTATGTCAGTGACATTTGTTCTCCTACGAATTTCCTTATTCTGATTCGATCACGTAGGCCGTAGGGAAACACCGAGCATAGCCCTCTCCATAGCGCGTTGAGCGACCTTAATTTCTTCGTTATATTTACTTCACTAAATTAATATGGGACCAACTTGGTGCTGCAAGTTTTCAAATAAAAAAAGAATCATCAAAATCCGTTCACAAGTGGCGAAGGTACCTATTGCATAACAAACACCCAAAAAAATGGCCAAGTGCGTGTCGGGCCACGCGCAGTGTAGGGTTCTGTAGTTACTTACGAATGCCCACTTTGAGTTCATGCCACTAAAAACGTCTAAAAACTTATTTTCCATAGAATTTGTGTGTAATTTACATTTTGCGAGCAAGTACATTTTATAAGTTGATCGCTTTTAACTTTTTTAATTATAAACTCTGCTTAGCTCTAATAGGTTACCTTTAAATTTCTTTATATATACTAGAGCTGTGAATTTTTCACGTGTTTATATATAACCGTTTAGCAGATAGAGGGGGAAACACTTTACTCAAACAAAAATTTTCATTATAAAACCAAATATTTCAGAATCGAATCCCTAAATCGAAAAACGGTGTTCACAATCTCATAATATTTTTGAAAGACCTATTTAACGATACCCAACATGACTGGTTAATCGAGAAAAAAAATTGCCTTTTCACTTTACTTTTATCCCATAAAAGTAAAATGAAAAGGCTAAACTAAAAAAAATCTTTTTTCAATATTTTATTTTACCACTTTTTCCGCATAATTAATATACATATCCATGCAAAATCTCAGCTTTCTAGTACTTATGGCCGCTGAGTAAAACCGCGGACGGACAGACAGACAGACATGGCGAAACTATAAGGGTTCCTTGTTTACCACAAAAAATACAAGGACAAAAAATCAGCATACAAAATGCAAGAGGTACTTAAGTAAATACTTACTTATGAACTTACCTATTTTTTAAAGGCAACCCAGTAGATGTATTTTAGAAGTAGGTCATCATAGTCCAATGTCACAGTCATATAAACAGTAATAAAAAAAAAACTGCTTACAAAGTTTTACTTTTTATCACTCGTTGGTCTGATTCTCAGTAACATTTGCAGCTCGTAGTGCAAATGTAACTGAGATGTTTATAACGACTTAATGTTTATAAGTGCAAGCAAGGGCATAGTGGATCACTGGATAATGATGCAGCGGACGAACTAGCAAGAAGGGGCTCAAGCATGGTACCGTTGGGACCACCACCACAAGCCCCTATTCCCTTTAACCAAGTTCGTTCCTGGATCAAAACTAAAACAAACAAAGAAAAACAACAAGCCTGGAATACCCTAGGAACATGTCGGCAGGCAAGAGAAGCCATTCCGGAATGGAATCCGCGCTACTCATGTCGACTACTGTCACTTCCAAGGGTAAAACTTAAAAAAATGGTAGGCTTACTAACAGGACACTGCACTCTTAACAAACATCTATTCAATATAGGTATTACCGACAGCCCCCTGTGCAGAGGCTGTATGGGGACAGAAGAAACAGCGAAGCACGTGATACTTGAATGTCCGTGCGTTGCATCAACAAGAGAGGAGTACCTTGGAACTCCGGGTACACTAGCGGAGGCCTGCAGCACACCCTCTGCACTGCTCCGCTACCTCGACGAGTTGGGCTGGCTCTAATGAAAACATCGTCTCCAGCCCACAAAAAAAGGGGAGACATAGAAGAATGTCGCTACCTCCCTCACGTGCAAGGGGCTTAAAAGAAAAGTCTAGGCGCGGAAAATTGCCCACGGAACCAGGTGAACCAGGTGAGTGCAATGTTTAGGAGATTTTCTCCATATTCCAAAGCGCATGTCAATCCGGTTAGAAATTTATTAAAATAAACCTATTTTATTGTAATTGGAACGAAGTTCCTTACGGCAGGCTTGGAGGAGATAGGGATTTTGCTGCGCGACCGAACTGAAAAAAATGGGATAGTAAAACCGTAAGGATGACCTCGTTAAATAAAACCGTTAAATGAGACGTGCGCAGGCGCGACAGTCGTATACACATTGTGTCGATTCTACATTAGCCGAAGGAACTTCGTTCCTACCTGGTGTCCCACGACACCACATTCTTTTTTTTTTAAAAAGATACCCGTAGATATAATTTATGAGTGCAAAAAATTACGTTATCGATGTTAAATACGCACTTAAGGTTAATTTAAAATATACCTATCAAGCCTATATCGGGGCAAACATAGCATTTTGGGTGATCCTAGGGCTGTAATACCCAAAGGCCTTCAGCGTAATGGTGGGCGAGAAGGTAGAAAAAGGAATCAAAATAATGATAGGTTTATTAGCAACATCACATTTTCGGCCATTTCCTCGATAGACTTTTTACAATCTGCGTGGGAGGAGAAGCTAGTACATTCCATTTATTTTTCTCCCTGACCAGCATAGAAATTAAGGGGATACCTGAATTTTTCGGGGTCCAGTGCTGCCACTATTTGAAACAAATCATTTGATAGGAAACGGAGACATCGTTTAAAGTTTTGTCTTGACCAGGCACTAGATAACCCTTTAAACTATTTTTTGAACTACTGTTAAATTCACAGTGAGACCTTACTTTTCTACGTTCGATTGATAAAAACGGCCACTTTTGGCGTATGTGCGCAGAAAAGCTTCACGTTTTTTCTTTAAACTGTGAACAGTACAGTACAGTGAACAGTACAGTTCATCAAATAGTTTGGAGGGTTATCTAGTGCTTGGTCAAGACACAATTTTAAGTGATGTCTGCGTTTCTTTTCAAATAATTTATTTCAAACGGAGGCAGCACTGGACTGCGGAAAATTCAGGTAACCCCGTAATTGAATAAACTTTTTAATTATTTGGGCCTTCCGGCCCTGGGCTCCGACGCTCTGTCTGCCCCAATAGTGTGATAGTGTATTATGGACCTGAGTCACCTAATCGTTGATTTATATTTTCTTTTATTTACTGATTTATCGTTTACTTTTAATTTTATTATAAACCTGTAAGTAAGTAATTGTTTCCAGTCACCTATCGTTGATTTATTTTTCTTTTATCTACTGATTTCTCGTTGTTATAGACCTGTTAGTAATTGTTGCCAGTCACCTAATCCTTGATTTATATTTTCTTTTTATATACTGATTTCTCGTTTACTTTTAATTTTATTATAAACCTGTAATTAATTGTTTCCAGTCACCTAATTGTTGATTTATATTTTCTTTTATTTACTGATTTCTCGTTTTTATGAACCTGTACGAGTAAATATTGTTGCCAGTCACCTAAGCGTTCATGATTTTTTTTTTAAATTTACTGATTTATCGTTTACTTTTAATTTTAGCTAGTTAAACACTCCGGGCATATCGGTAACATCATGCTGCGTTCCCAAACCAAAATTTTGGACGTGGCCAAAAGGCCGCACGTTTAAAGTGGGAGTGGGAAGGGCATGTAGCCAGAATGTCTCAGGATCAATGGGACAACACCGAGCGAACCCCAAACCGAAAGGCTAGGGACAGCGTGACCTCAGCTAATCCAACGAAACATGGCATACTTTACAAGACCGAGAGTCTTAGGAGAGGAAGAGAGAGGCCTTTGCCATGTACTGGGACAGCAACGGCTATTACTAATAATAACAATTGTCTACGATCTACGATACAATTTGCAATTAGTAGATATCACAGTAATTTACCGTAAATATGAAACAGTACGGCAGTCGAAGAGATGAGCTGCTGCAGTGAGCACGCACAGAGTACGCGGCTGCGATACGTAAACATAAACTTAACGGTACCACAGTGATGCACTATTCAAAATAGTATTTTTAATAGTAGACATTTGCGCTATTTTGTGATATAATATACCCAGTGATAAATGAATATACTAGTGAAAATATATAATATGTGATTATTTCCGAAGTATCAGCAAGAGAGGTAAATACCTAAAAGTAATAATAAAATAGACACTTAAGTTAAAGCATAATTTACAAATCACTATTCATGCAAATTTTTCATGTCGTTAGACACCGAACGTGTAGTTTTTTAGGGATCCGTACCCAAAGGGTAAAAACGGGGCCCTATTTCTAAGCTCCGCTGTCCGTCTATCTGCCTGTCCGTCTGTCCGTCAGTCTGTCACCAGGCTATATCTCATGAACCGTGATAGCTAGACAGTGAAATTTTTTTCACAGATGTTATATTTCTGTTGCCACTATAACAACAAACACTAAAAACTGCCTAAGGACCTTAAAACTATTTCAAACAGATATCTTTTTAAGAAAAAAGTCCACATGCGTTTACTCTCTCCTTGAATGCAGCAGAAATTTTTATACTGGTTTTCTATAGTAATTAGACATATTTATTTAATGTATTTATTGTTTGTATGGTTATGTATAAATTTATTATATATTTATGTATATTATATAATATATGTTTATGTTATATGTATTTAATATGTTGTATGTTTGGAGCATACTGTTTGAGTATACATTACTTTTACGCCTACTACGCAAAATTTCTATTTATCCCGAAGGTTGACTGGTAGAGAATGCTATTAGCATTAAGTCCGCCTTTTGTACCATTTATTATTGGCAAATAAAGTATTAAATAAAATAAAATAAAAACAGAATAAATTAAATATTTAAGAGGAACTTCCATACAACAAACGTGATATAGTGGTACGGAACCTTTTGTGCACAAGTTCGATTCGCATAAGGCCTTTTTTTTTTGTTATTTTAACATTGTAG
This sequence comes from Acrobasis suavella, assembly GCA_943193695.1. Classification (NCBI taxonomy): domain Eukaryota; kingdom Metazoa; phylum Arthropoda; class Insecta; order Lepidoptera; family Pyralidae; genus Acrobasis; species Acrobasis suavella. Next base: position 21,668,392 of record OW971941.1, read on the forward strand.
GTATGTACCGTGGGGATAAGTGATTTTCAATGTGTTTCAGTTTGTTAATAATCTTAGTTACATTTTTATGCAAACAATTCCACTAGGAAAAGAAGTGTTTGAACATATATGTATATATATAAATCGAGCAACTTTTCATATAAAAGTCATAATTATACAGAATGACTGGTAAATCACGTTACATATTGAAAGGGTTGACAGAGTACTCGATTCTCGTTCCAATTATATAAAAAATAGATGCTCAAAATTTGACAAAGTTATCCAATAAAAACAAGAAGTGTGGACACTCGCTCCGTTTCATACAATGTTCGCGTTCACGTGTCGGTCGCGGGCAGCGTAGCACGTAGCGAGCGCGCTGTGTCCAAACATTCCAAGACATTTCGCACTAATTTGATTCAATTTTTCTTTTTAATTAATAAGTATTTTGTTGGTTTTATATTTTTTTTACATTTGGTGTGATCATGATTTATTACGTCCTTAAGTATGAAACGTGATGTACCACCTGTAAAGTATGTCACCACGGAATGATAATAAATAAGAAAAGGAGCGGCCCTTGAAAGAAAACCTCGCACGCTAATTAAAACTAAATTAAAACTGGGTTCCGTACCATAGTAGGTACTTTTAACAAACAGTTACCAAAGTAATTAAAAAAATGACGACATAAAAGTTTAGAAAAGGTTTCCAAACTTTTTTCGAGATTATAAATTTCAAACGTTATTTTTTATTTCATATTTTCGATTTAAAAACACGAAATACATGTTATGCTGTTATGAACCTTTCATTGTATGTCTGTATGTACTGTCATGAACTTTGGCCGGATGTATTTATAGATTTATAAAAAAAAGAACCATCATATATCATTATTCATTATACTTAACTCGAACTTATTTTATTATTTGTTATCCCTTATTCACCCTAAAATGGAGTATAGAGAAAAGTAAGATCTCATATGGGGGAACAGTTGTAATAGTATCCAGTTAATTAGTAAATGATAGTTCCAAATACCTTCAGAACATATGATAGTAGAGTCGCCACAAGATTGCTTATTAATTTCTGTGTTTATTAATCTTTTATTTATCTTTTACACTCTCACGTATCTTCAGTGTTTAGTATTTAAAAAGGTTTTTAAGATAATAATATCACATTTATAGCAAAAAGGCATGCAATAAAAAAAATGTCCAACAGGGCGTACATTTCATCCACACCACTTGGATAGTTGGCAATCAACCACCGTACGTTAAAAGGACCTTTTAACCACGTACGACCGAACTGTGGAATCAACTTCCTGCAGCAGCGTTCCCGGACCGATACGACATTGAAACCTTCAAAAAACGAGTCTTACCTATATTATCTTCCTGAAAGGCCGGTAACGCTTCTGTTACACCCCTGGCGTTGCAGTTGTCCATGGGCAGCGGTGATGACTTACCATCAGGTGACCCGCTTGTTCGTTTGCCGGCCTATGATATTAAAAAAAATCAGAATTAAAAGTCACATAATTTTTGCTACTTGTCACTGTAGCCGGTCTGATTAATGCGTTTTGACGGACACATTTGGATACACAAGATGGTCTTCCTCCCTCACCTCTATACTCCATTCACCTTCTAAGTAAGGATGTCTAAGTAAAATTACCTACACTATTTTATCCGGTAATAGTATTAAATGATTCCATGTTTATTGACCAAGCGAGCGAAGCGTCTTTATTTCGACTGGCCGAAAATTCTTTTGTCCGTCTGTCTTTCTGTTCTCGCCTACAGGTCGCTAACTGATTCTCATGACATGTGAGTAGGTTCGGTAATTATATAGAATTTCATCGTCGAGCCAGTTATTCGAATTTTTTGAAGATTGAAACTTAAAAAATCTAATATCTCAGCTATTTCGTAAAAAAAAATTAAAAATATCATTACACTTGTTTTGTTATTCTTATTAAGACGCAACTTTTTTATTTGAACAAATTTTTTATACAATAATCTTGAACGTGTTTATAGTTGGCAATTCGCCCAAAAATTGTCTACAAATCGATTTTCTGTATATTTTTAACCCTCGACGGAAAAATGTATAATAAGTTTGACGTTAATGTCGGTCTGTCTATATGCCTAACTGTCAGCCTGTCTGTGTGTCTATCTGTGGCATTCCTAGCGCTCGAACGGATGCACTGATTTCGATGCGGTTTTTTTTACGTGAAAGCAGGTTTCCTTGAGGTAAAAATCGATCCAGCAGTTAGGCAATATTTGCTCTTTAAGGGGCTACCTGAATTTTCCGGGGTCCAGTGCTGCCCCCATTTAAAATGAATCATTTGAAAGAAAACGAAGATATCATTTAAATATTTGTCTTGATCAGACCCTAGATAACCCTTCAAACTATTTTATAAGAACTACTGTTTACTGTTTGAAGTGAGAACATGAAGTTTTTCTACGCACATACGCCAAAAGTGGACGTTATTCGCAATTTTGAAAAGTTTCACGTTCTCACTTTAAACTGTAAACAATAGTTCATAAAATAGTTTGAAGGGCTTTCTAGGGTCTGATCAAGACAAATTTTTAAATGAAATCTCCGTTTCCTTTCAATAGATTTATTTGAAATGGGGGTAGCACTGGACCCCGGAAAATTCAGGTAGCCCCTTAACACCATCTAGATAGCGCCATCTAGTTGTAAAATTAGATAGCGCCATCTAGATGAGTCTCGCCTTTAGCTCAGTTGATTGAGGGTATGGCTTGAGTAATTGAAGTGTTCCAGGTTCAAGTCCCAGCTACGCATGTTTTTTTTTTATTTTATTTAATTTATTATTATGTATATCCTTTATTTATTAATAAAAAAGTGTAAGATTTTTCCCTTACTTTTTTCCGTCACGAATTAATAATTTACTACGAAAGGTTTCCATAAAAAATCCGTAACAAAAAAGTGTCACTGCAGTCGCGTAGCTGTATTCAGAGGCAATAGATAGAATGTACATAGCAGATAATAAGAAAAAATATTGCTGGGGGCTTTTATCAACGTAATAAAACACAAAAAATGGTTATAAAATTTTTGTCTGTTGGTACAGTTGTGCACGCAAAAAATTAAGCATTTCGGTGGTTATGGAATATCGTTAAAAATTACTTTTTTTTTTGGTTCTGTTCAAAATTTGAATGAATTTTTAACCCTCGATAAAAAAAGAGGAGTTATTATAACATTGACGCCAAAAATTTCCGTCTGTCTGTTTGTCTGTTCGGTTAAAATATTATGTAGTTACTGCTACTTATCCCTTGATGGTGACGTCGGGTTTTTTTTTTAATTTGCCTAGCAAACCATGTATTAGTGCATTCAGTATGATGTTGTAAATACAAATCTATGGGATGACAAGTACGACAATGGTGGGTAGTAACTGTGACGTCGGCGATACAGAGAAAAAAATGTTGTTTATATAAACATACCATGTGCGGTATAAAATGGCTTTATGAGTAGATTTAGTCAGGGAAACGGTAAAATATCGGTTATTTCGTGGTTGGAAGGGCTCGCGAGGTCTACTGTTTTCACAGAACCACTAGTTACAACCTGGGACTGCCAACACATTTTTGAGTCCTTATATTACACTCGTGTTCAGTTTTCCAATTTATTTTAAGAGAAGTTTAATCCCTAAAGAATTTTCTATCTTTCTTTTTAGTCCCGAGAGAATCAGCAGTAACTTTAGCTCCAAATGTTATGGGAGGCACTCCATTTCTTATCCTAAAATTTTCTGTCCGAATGTCATAATCTATATCTAGTCCGAATAATAACACTTTTGTGCCATAATTTGAATTGCTATAATTATTGAATTTTCTAATTTTGGATGCTATAAAGTCACAAGTCCTAGGTGTTGTATTCTATAATGTATGTTAGTCCGAATGTTAGTTTGTAATAAGATTATTAGCTTAAAACACAAGGTTAAAATTAGGTTTTAGTCACAGAAAGGAATTGCTGTAAAACCGACTCCACGTAGTCTTGTCTGCCTTATCCCTAGAGTGTAATTCCTACCCGCGTAGGCGCGGAAGGGCGATGCTACCAGCGGGCTGAGGAGTAGGTGGCTTGGAGCAAGCCGCCGCAGCTGAGGCTGGCTGGCAAAACTAGCCAGCAATCCGATTCGGTAGCGAGTGAAAGCCATCTGCGACGATTAGCACGCCTGGGACCGCCGCAGCCCCGCAGCGCCGGAGCCGGATGCTGCATGCTTGCTGCTAAATTAGGATACGTGATAATTATGGGGAAAAAGAATAGACATTTTGAATATTATGGATCATAATATATTTGAAAAAAATATTATTAGTTCCTAAATTAAGAATAAAAATTTTATGAGACAAAATATATGTTTATGTTTTGGGATGACATAATTGACATAATTATGTTATGGGATGAAAACATTATTTTTCGAGTAGATGAGATAAAATAGTAGATTATGCTACAAGGTAATAATTTAAGGCGAGGGCGCTACTTTGAATCCTGATTGAAGCGAGGTATTCATACATATCGCCCGAGATAAAAATATTACCGTACCCGAGTAGCATACTCTACTTTTCATCTCCATCTATGAGAAAACTAACAAATAAAAAGCAGAATATACAAAAAAGTAGAACACCTACAATACCTAATCAGAGTTCAACCGACAGATACTAAACTTTATTTGGTGTCGTTTTCATTCAATAAATACTAAGAAATAATTATCCGAAGAGCACTTCTGACGAAGTGGTAGCTAAAGTGGCGCCCTCATTTGAAATAAATTGTTCAAAACTAAATATGGTGATAATTAAAAATTTGATTTGTATCACTGTCTAGAAAGACCTTTAAACTATTTTATGAATAACCTTTGAAATTATTACTAATAGTCCATCTAGTTTTAAAACGGGTTTTCGCCAAAAGTGGCCACTTTTGGTAAAAACCCGTTTTAAAACTAGACGGACTACCAATATTACTTTCAAAGGTTATTCATAAAATAGTTTAAAGGTCTTTGTCTTACAAATCAAATTTTTAATTATCACCATATATAGTTTAAAACAATTTATTTCAAATGAGGACGCCACTTTAGCTACCACTTCGTCTTCTGATAAAATGTGTACTCATAACATTTTTTGTATGTATGTATAATTGTTTGACACGCTCTATGGCCTGAACGGCTCGATGGATTTAATCTTGAGAGGTGTCATTAGATTTGTCTTAATTCTGAGAGTGACATTGTGTATATAAAAGGCAGTCGGGTTTTTTGTTTGTTTTTCTTTTGTTTTTAATAATAACTTGTTTATTTAACTTATTTCTTTTGCCGAAGCGAAGAACATAAAAATGTTTACCTACATTCATCCATGTTAACGACAATATGTATTCCAAATTAAAAAAATTACGACGTCTGTGCCTCTTATTTATTGTTTTAAAACGAAATTCTTCTTTTTTCGCTGGACAGCCAACATTATTTTTGACTTTACATAGATTACACTCGTGTTCAGGTTTTTTTGCAAGAAGTCTAGGGGTTCTGTTGAAGTTTGCTTTAAATTGTTTTGCAAATTGATTGAAGTGAATTGTATACTATGAAATTGGTGTGTGCTCATGATCATGGACAATATGTGAAGGTTTAAAGTGGAGAGTAAGTGCGGCTGCAGTGATATTTATTTAGGGACTGTTGTCGGCGTCTTTAGGCGCCGTCGTCCGCCACTCAATCGGCTATGAAAACCAGAGGAATCGAATAGATTTGTCGCCAGAAGCTCCCTTGAAACAGTCATAGGGCCTAGGGTTAGGGTTAGAAATAAAGAAGTGAAAAAATAAAGATGGGCTCTAAAGGACTAGTATTCAGAGCCGTAAAATAATTAAAAAATAGTTCGGAAAGAGATAATCTGACATATAACCCATTTTGTGTCTCTTTGCCTGTTATGGGAATTAAACGTCAAAAATGAAAGCGTACACTGTTTGTGAACCGAGGGAGGGATGAAATGAAAAATATCGACATCGATACTTTTGGGAAATACTCACCCTCGTGCACGGTAATAGGGTTAGCAAGTAGTCAGTACTAAAAGAATAAAGACTTTTCAATTAAAACATTATTTATTTTTCACTATATATCCATGACACTTTGACAAATGAGGTGTCGTTCGAAGCGGATACAACGTGGAAGTACAGTATTTATTTATACAACATATAGTTTTAAAAATTAAAACCAAATAATTAGGGACATTCTTGCTAAAAAATATACAACGTGGAAGGGACATACCCGTAATAAATTAAACCATGGGCTATAATAGAACACTACACTATAATAAAAGTAAAATAACTGACAAAAGACCAAAAAAAATCGGCAACTCCTTATAATAGAGTCCGACCCGCGCCCGGGCAATTTATTTGAGAATGTCAAATTTATTTCCCGTTTTTTTACTGTTATTTTAATTAAATTTTACTATAGTGATCGAATATAGTCCGTGGTTCGATTTATTACGGGTATGTTTACCCCCTACCACATTGTATATTTTTCAGCAAGAATCTCCATGTTGTCTGGTTTTAATTTTTTAAACGATATGTTTTATAAATAAATAATAATACTAGATTGATTTGATTCCTTGGCTTTACACATAGGATAATTTTGATCAAAGGTGCAGAGGTAGCATCCGGCAGATAACACCCAAATCATCAAAATATTTTGAGCCCACTCTGTAATGTTTTTTAAATATTCAATCCCGCAGACGATATAAATCGAAAATCGGCGCGGCCGTGGTCGTTGGAATCTGCGGCCAATCCGCTTAGTCGCACGGTCGCAAATAAATCGAGCCCAACCAAGAAATGTAAAACGCTACACTATTCCTTCGTCCATTTTTTTATCGCTTTATTAATTTTAAAAATAAAAATATTATGTGTTATCGATATTTTTATCGACTAATTTTTTCTAACCCTAGTGTCAACAATTTCATTAATTACGAACAGCTTACCAAATACTTATATAATAAGAAATATAAGCATAAATTACAATATTCTCTATTTATAATAAAATGGGAAAGTATTGCACTCAATTTCCAGTAAAAAATGTAATGCGTGTACCTATAAAAATCTGTGATTTCAAGTGAAAAATATGTGCTCACCTGTGAAAGCTTAGTTTTGTCACGATTTTCTTTATTATTACAGCGGGATTTGCATCTCGATACTATACACTTCGATGGCATCTTGCTTATAAATAATCATGTGGAAATTAATTAGAAAATTATTGTACCTATTAGAAAATTTTATTTAAAATGCAGTCTAGCCGATTTGTTTACATGAACTGTTTAATACGACAAAATTTTAATGACATTGTCTAATGACATTGAATTCTGATCCCGCGACTTTTCTATTTAGCAGTGTCTTGAAAGGTAGTGGATGGCTAAATGCCTTCCTCTACATTTCAAAACAGTGTACGTTTAGGAGCCTTCATCGCGGAATCTATATACCTCCTATATCTTTGGTTTTTAATCCCTAAAGAGGTTTTTTATTATCCTGTCCCGAGAGAATCAGCAGTAAAACTAGCTCCAAATGAAAACATCGTTTTTTGAGTAGATAAGATGAAAATATATTAAAATTGCAATTTCAATTTATTTATCACCCTACAGGAAGCCCTCGGCTGAACATAGGCCTACTTGATGTATACTTAAGGGGAATCTCCTAAAAATATCTGAATTTTGATACGTATAACGACCACATTAACGACCTTGTTTTTAATAAAAACAGGGTTTAACAAAATATACTGAATCTTTTTTTAGGGTAGATCCACGCCACAGTACTGAATACTATATAATTATATCAAAATACGAAAAGAAAAATAAGCTTCCAATAAAATACATACTGAAACACTCATATCCTTTCTCTGCTTTTTAAAGTCCTTTTTAATCCCCAATCCCCGAGTTACCTCACTGAAAAATTCTCATTCAGAGAGATCGACAGCCGCCTGCGTGGTAGTAGTATCCCTCAGCTGCTAATTCCTGCTTATGTCTCCCAGTCTTACGGGGATTCATTTTCGGTATTCGCTGCCCGGTCCTGGAATGAGCTTCCTGTAGATGTGAAAAGTGCGCCTTCCCTCGATTCTTTCAGGGTCAGACTTAGAAGATATTATGACGATTCCTTAGACATGTAGAGCTTATATTATTGTAGTTTATGTATTTTATTTATTTTATAGGTAGTTATAGTATTTAAAAATGTAGTATGTTTTCGATATGTATTAGTTTAAGTATTATATGTATGTCTATATTCTAATTTATGTAGTAATAGAGTAAAGTAGTAAAGATAAGATTTCTTTTGATAAGTATAATTTGACCACTACCCGATCTGCCCATTTATTGTATCCTTTCGCCAATAATTGGTTGACTGGAAGAGATCCCATTATGGGATAAGTCCGCCTTTGTACTTGAGTATATGGTTTGTAACTATTCTTATAATTGTAAACTGTTTATGTACAATAAAGATATACAACAACAACAACAACAACAAAATATGACCATTGGATAAAATGAATCAGTATCATTAATTAAATTCAAGGTAAATTTAGTAAATGGTACTGATCCATAGTTTTAGATTTTTTTAGCTCTTGACATAAAATTTAGATCAGTTTGACGTGTGCGTGTTTATTTGTGTCTGTGTGCCCGTGTATCAGTCTGTGGCACTGTAGCGCCTAAAGGAATTGACCAATGTTGATAGTTCTTTTGTTGAAAACTGACTAATGGAGGTGGTTCTTAGCTATGTTTGATGGAAATCGGCCTTGTGGTTCAAAAATTATTGGGGGTGGACGTTTGAAAGTTGGAGTTTTTTTTAATTGTCTGGCAAATCAACTTGTTTCAAGAATTCCAACTGGAATGCCGATTTGTCAAAGTGTCCATCAAATGTCACAACCTAGAAGGTTGTTTTGACTTCTTACGTTACCACAAAGGAATTCTCATAATGATTATACCTACCTACACCTCGAGAGTCACTACCACATATGGAGGCGGACTAAGATACAATAAAATTATGAGCAAATAAAGAAATGCATTGCATTATTTACCCGACTGCGCCAGAAGGATGGTTATGTTTTCATGAGTATGTATGTATGTATAACGTTTGGCAAGCTCTTCAACCTGAACGGCTCGATGGATTTAAGCTTCAGAGATGTCGTTAGATTTGTATTTATTGCAAGAGTGACTCTGCAGGGTATATCAAAATAATAATAAAAATGGCGGATTTTTGGCGCCAAATTCTAATGTCTGGCATGCTCTGCAGCCTGCTCGATGGATTTCAGCTTGAGATGTGTCATTAGATTCGTCTTAATTCTGAGAGTGACACTGGGTATATAAATAGGCAGTCGGGTAATTGATTTTTTTTTAAACAGCAAGGAAATTGGTTATTAATGAAGTAGCCATTAGCATTTCGAATCTAAGAATGGGAGCGTGGTGGGGACATCTCACTATCTCTTTCATCGTGCACGACCTAATAGCAGTGTAGCAATATGCATTCAAAATTTCAGCTCAATTCAATCGGAAACCGGGAAGTTGGTCAAACATGCAAGATTTGATTACAGATAGGCAGTCAAACAGACACTGGGAATTTTCGACCATCTGGTATCCGGCCGGATAGGTTGCAAATATTCAGCATCCGGCCGGATAGCAAAACTCAAAAAGAGAGCCGTTAACCGGATAGTGACCGGATATAATTTGCATCTTGCAACTTTCACAAGTAATGTCCACAAGTATAGTCTACTTCCTTCAGCGACAGGGCAGTTTGAGAGATGAATTCATGAAATGTCGTAGATTTTTTAATTTATATTAAACTAGCGGCTCGCCCCGGCTTCGCACGGGTATTTAACTAAAATTTAAAAAAATATAACTCGCCTCGCGTACCCCTGTCTTAGAAGTAATATAAGTATTACATACGGAAAGGAAACTCCTAGGGACGCGCGCAGTATGCATCCCCGCACCTCTCCCCCGTTCTCGCTTTGTCGCGTGTATTGGGGGGCGAACACACACACACTGTCGTATGCACGGATATATAGTTTCGTTTGTATTAGCAGGCATAAATGATACTATGAATTGCCATGCCTTTGCTCCAGTGGCGCCTACATCGCATCGCATATCACGGTGCTGCCCAGCTAGCCGAGCAGGGTGAGCGACGACAACGCGACTTTTTTACTTACATTTTTGATATCAATGAATGAGGAATGATTCAAAAAAATTAAAGGTATTGAAACAGTAGTAAATATAATTTATTTCGATAAATATTAAAATAAAGAGCCTTTTCTAGCGGCGGCATTTCAACTAATTTTTTTAAAAATAAAATGACACTTATTGTGACATAACTTTAATAGTTAGACATATGCTGTCGCGACACTTTTTGTAGATAATGATGTGTTCTACAAAGTTGTAATACATTATTTTGTTCTATCATCAATAGTTTTCATTAAATATAGCCTATGTCACTTAAGGATAGTGTAGCTTACCAACGGTGAAAGAATTTTTTAAATCGGTGTAGTATTTTCGGAGCCTATTCAATACAAACAAACAAACAATAAAATCTTTTCTCTTTATAATCTAATATTGGTATGATAATGTTTTTTGATTAAAAAACTCCACAGACAAGTCGCTCTTAAATTTAAATGAATGATTTTGATTTGAGCCTAGATGTCTATTTCATGTTAACTCTTTTGTTGCCTGAAAAAGATGACTTATTATATTTTTATTATTATTTCGTTTTTCTTTTTTTTTTAAGAGAGAGATTATTTGTACGGGCCAGAGCCAAGCAAGCATTTTTTTTTATATTTTATATAACTAGTTTTCCTACAAGAATACTACAAGAATACTGCAAGAAATTTCGTGTAATACGGCAAGTATTTAAGATGACAGCCTTCTGTAGTGTTTGAATGATTTGTGACGGGATGTCTAGTAATTGTGAGCTGGTATGGATAGTTTTTTGGTATGACAGCCGTTGTGGATATGATAATCGGTATTATTTTAACAGTCCTGACTCGCCACTGTCTGTATTTCAATACGTCTAGGTCCTTATATTTGGTCAACTTTTTACACGTGTGTGTAGATTATGGGCTGTGTGTGTTGGGGATCGTTATTACTATGAGTTATAACTACGATACCATTGTGTTTATCGTGTTTTGTTATATCTGGTCTGTTAAAGTGTACTGTCCTGTTTGTAATAATTGTCCGGTCCCAGCAGATTTTAACCGAGTCATTTTCGAAAATTTAATCTGGGATGAAATTATAGTATGGTGTGATTTGGTGTATAAGTGAGTGTTTGAATGTTATGTGCTGATGTATGATTGCTGCTACGTGGTCGTGTCTGTGCTTCATCCTGAACTAAAGTCTTGTATGCTCAATAATGTGTTGGATCGTCTTACGGGCACTACTGCAATTTTGGCATAAATCGGTAAATAGGTTAGGTTCTATAATAATATATTTTTTTAAGTTTCTCGTGCTGATTACCTGATCCTGTATAGCAATCAAAAATGCCTCAGGTTAGAAAAGTTTCCCCTTTTGAGCCAAACATTGGACCATTGTTTATCTAAGTATGTGGGCCTGTTAAAGATCTTTATAATGTTTGCCATGTAAGGATTTAGATTGCCATATCTGTTTTTTCTGTGTAATGGATGTTTGTGCTTCATTTACTTGTATATTTCTGTTATATAAATTAAGGGGTGAAAATTTTGAATCTATGAGTGTAGCATACTTGTTTAGTTTAGCTGATTCAGCATTTTTGTAGAAATGTTGGCGTAGTGTAGTTATTTGTTTATTGTAAAAGTTGCTGATATCTATTATACTTCTTCCTCCGTCCTATTTAGGTAAAGTAACTAAGTCTCTGCAAGCACGCTTTAGGGTGATGTTTTCTGTCATCAGCATTATTACTGATATTATCTCGATTCCTTTTCGGGCGAGATCTTAAAAAATATCTTGTACTAGCTTTAACCCACGACTTCGTCCGCGTAGAAGCCGAAAATTTTAATAGGATTTTTAATTGGATTTTCACGTAATTAATGTAGTGAAAACATATTAATTATTATGTTAAAATGTTTGAATACTTCTAAAATATAACATTTTTTATTATAACGTAGGGATTTAAAGGCCTAGCAGACCCGCTCCCTCTCCCGTTCCCGTCATTTGCTAGACAGAGAGAGAGCGACGGAACGCTTCAAAACGGTTAAACTAATCTTGTTTCTCCATAACAACCTCTAAGGGGGTGAAATGGGGGATGTCACCCCCTTAGAGGTTGAATTTAAATAAATCCTGAAATACATACTTACTCATTTACCGTCAGGAGTACTCCTGAGTACTCCTGCGAAGTTTCGAATGAAATATTCTAACTAATCCTGTCACTCCATACAAACTTTGGACCCCATTTGACCCCATTTTTAGGTGAGTTTTGAGAAATCCTTTCTTAGTGTATTCCTAGACCTCATAAAAACCTATGTGCCAAATTTGGAGTCTCTAGACCCTGCGGTTGCGTGTTGATCGATCAATCTCTATCTATCTACGTCAGACATGTCTGTCTAAGTCGAAAATAGTTCAAAGATTCAAAGATTCAAATGTTTATTCAGTAATTAGACAGGCAAATTTCACAGGCACTTTTACACATCAATAAGTATAATTGATGTTACGTGTAAAGTATATTAAAATTTAATTTATTTTTAAAGAAAAGCTACCGATACCAGCGCTTCGTAACGACCACTGCTGAGAAGAAACGCCGAAAGAAACTCATTTTCACAGTATTGGTCGCCTACTCGAATAATAATAGGCTCTCCCTGTTCCCTGTTCCCCATCCCCCGTCCCCCGACCCCCATCACCCCTCCCCGGCCCCCGTCCCCCGTCCCCCGTCCCCCGTCCCCCGTCCCCCGACCCCCATTCCCCGTCCCCCGTTTCCCGTCTCCCGTCCCCCGTCCCCTGTCCCCCGTCCCCCGTACCCAGTCCCCCGTCCCCCGTCCCCCGCCCCCCGTTTTTGTTTTCCCAGCTGTGCTGTTTTAAGAGGATTGCGTAGTTAATTTTTTTTTAATGTAAAGAGCTATAACGGTATAAATGGCGAATGAATTTCGCAAACTTTTTTTTTTAATGGAACTAATATAAAATAAATTAAAAAGAAAACCTTTTTTTGTAGACGCTTTTATTGTGAGGCGAAAATCCCTAATACGACAAATGAGATAAGTCGAAACTTGAGGGAGTCGCGTGGTTTTATTACTGAGTTTCATCGACCACCTCGTCTCCGTGATCACACCCTGGACACCGTCTACCATAAAGTGCTCGTCACGATAAATCAAACGAGAATAACTTAGGACTCCATAAGGACCCTATTATCAAAACCGCTCATTGTGCCCATAATATATTGTCATCCGACTTACTTACCAGTATGCAAAAGTCTCAATCGGTTGAAGATTACGAGTACTTGTTGTAAATTTTGTCGAAAGATTTGACGTCAACAAACTCACATACATACCTACAAGGTACATTGCAAATTAAATAAAAGTTTGTAAAAAAAATCGGTAAAATATTTTAATTCCTGGCTGGCTAGATCGGTGTTCATATACGGCTGAAATAATTATGTGACGATGACGACATCATTACAACCCCTAGATCCCCCCTCCCCTTTGTACGGTTGGTATGTGGTCACATACTGAAAATATCCGATATTTTACAACTATTCGGTCAACGTTGTCAGTTTTGCTGGCCGCACCAGAGTGTGTAACCGCTCTTATTTAAATAAATATTTCTACTGCGTTGTTACCGGGCCAAAGGTTAAAAAAATTTATATTCATAAACACAAGAGGTTAAACTCTAATGTATACTTATTTAGTTATTTTCAAAAATGGGAAGGTAGACATTGTAAGTTTTTTTTAAGTAAATATGTAAGTATGTACTTATAAATAGATACAGAAAGCGAATACGAGATGAGATGCCTGTGTTTGACAAGGATTGGAAAGTCAAAACCAAGGATAGAGATACGAGGAAGGAAAGAGGGGATGCTTTTAATAATAAATCGTTTATTTCGGACAACAAGAGCCAAATAAAGGGTAAGTAACAATTGATCTTTAAAAGCTAGGGTGTTAGTAACAATACAATACATGAAAAATAGACAGACATGCACGCACATAGATAGTACTCAGCGATGTTAGCAGGACGGCCTATCTAACCGTAGTTGTATTGTACCATCGAGCGAGTTTCGGTGAGTCCCAGCCCAGGGGTCTGCCAGCGCGCACAGGGAACGCATTTTTAAATTACTTGTCACATTACAAATGGTTCAAACGGGAGCGTTTTCAAACGGGAGCATTTTTGAATCGAGCGTTTGCAAAGAGTGGTCTTGACCACTCGTAATTTTGACATTTGTAGCGTAGAAATCAAAGAAACCTATAATGGAGAATCCGTCCCGATTTACGCTGCTCTTTATTTATGGTGAAGTTTTTAGAAAACCATTGACATATTTTCGAAGTTTTCTGCATAAAACAATGTTGTTTTTCGCTGACACGACGGCTTCAAAATTACGGCCAAATGGTATTTTACGCGAACGGTGAGTTGCAATAATACACGTTTTGTGTTTTGGTGAGTCCCTCAATGAAAAATAGCACTCTAGGATAGTGTTGGGGCTATTGCGTAAGTACCTATGCGCCTGAGATGACAAGCGCAACGCTTGCGCATGATCGCTGCGTTTTGTTAAACATAACATATTTACAATCCATCTGTACAACTTTCGGCTATTTTACAAAACCAAGATGTTTTGCGGTGGTCTGTACCGACGTACTGTCATAACTTTGTTGTTTGTTTACTTATTGATTTATATAATATGTCTCATTTGAAAGCTAATAACAATTTGTATACTTACTACGTTTTTAAACACGTTGGTTACGCGGCGAAAATAGGAAGTTTCTAGATAGATTTTAGTTTACTATTCGTTTTGCTTCCCAAACACAAGCGTATGATATGTACTCGTTTACAAGTATATGTCAGACTCTCAGACAGACGGGCAAAAGTCAAAGTTTTTATTGACTCATTATACTTCTTATTAAGGGGCTACCTAAATTTTCGGGGTCCAGTGCTGCCCCCATTTGAAATAAATCATTTAAAAGAAAACGGAGATATAATTTAAAATTTTGTCTTGATCAGACCCTAGATAACCGTTCAAACTATTTTATGAACTATTGTTTACAGTTTAAAGTGAGAACGTCAAGCTTTTCTACATTGCGAAAAACGGCCACTTTTGGCGTATGTGCGTAGAAAAGCTTCACGTTCTCACTTTAAACTGTAAACAGTAGTTAATAAAATAGTTTGAAGGGTTATCCAGGGTCTGATCAAGACCAAATTTTAAATGATATCTCCGTTTCTTTTCACATGATTTATTTCAAATGGGGGCAGCACTGGGCCCCGAAAAATTCAGATAGCCCCTTAACTAGCTTACCCGCGACTTCGTCAGCGTCAACTTCAGTTTTTGAGCACCGTCATTTACCAAAATGACGGTGCCAAAAAATAATATAGTAAAATACCAATTTTAAATAAAATCGGCCAAGTGCAAGTCGGGCCACGCGCAGAAAAAGAAGCTCCGTAGTTGCGACTAGAAAGAGTTAAAAATTAAATAATTAATTACATTATTTAATATTTACATTCCATGCTGGTCTGGGAGAAAGGACAACAGAATTGGCGATTTGAATCATGCTAATAGGTGATGGATGCGGCTAGCAATCCGTCACTATTATGCTAAGCGTGGCCTTTGAGTCTTACGGCCCTGGTCTCATATAACATATTGATTTCCACATAACATGTATGGGAACAACCGAAAAAAAAATATTTTTAAGACTTTTCATCTGACATGCCAAATTACAAAAACCGCAAACAGAAAGACAGACAGGCATGCCGAATCTATTAAGGTTCCTCGTTCTCTATGACATCCGATTACATATTACCTAGTCTTTGTGTCTAAGCCAATCGGGATTTCCCTTGTTACCGAATGTTACTGCTACGCCTTGGGTCTTATAAAAACTGAATGCTTGCAATAGGAAGTGGCTTTGCTGTACTTCATTCACTCTCCGTCTTTCGGCGAGAGTTTCCATGTTCGGCCAGAGCACTGTTGTAGCCTAGCTCTCTTCAGACGAAGTGGTAGCTAAAGTAGCGCCCTCATTTGAAATAAATTGTTTAAAACTAAATATGGTGATAATTAAAAATTTGATTTGTATCAATGCCTAGAAAAACCTTTAAACTATTTTATGAATAACCTTTGAAAGTAATATTGGTAGTCCGTCTAGTTTTAAAACTGTTTTTCGCCTAAAGTGGCCACTTTTGGCGATAGACAGTTTTAAAACTAGACGGACTATTAGTAATAATTTCAAAGGTTATTCATAAAATAGTTAAAAGGTTTTTCTAGGCATTGATACAAATCAAATTTTTAATTATCACCATATTTAGTTTTAAACAATTTATTTCTTGGGCGCCACTGTAGCTACCACTTCGTCTTCAGCGGAATGCAGCCGCCACATATACTACTAAAATATCTCCCCCCCTCTCCCCCGCCCTCCTGGTGTGGCGGTGTAAAGGCAGCCTTGTCATACCTGTCATGACCTTCGCTAGGTCTCTATGTCTAGGTTACTTGGTGACAGATTTTGCGGTGTAGGTGGTCTGCCCTTTTCACTTAAATTTTTGGTTTTTTAAATAAAATTAAAATTAAATCATTCACGTCATTCAAGAAACGGGTTTCTTTTTTCTACGTTATTAACTCTATCTGTATAATGGCATATACGGAGGTACGGAACCCTTCATGTACAAGTCAGATTCACGCTTGAATGGTATATTTTAAAAGTGTTTGTTCTAAAATGACTTAATGGGCGTTTCGTGGGCTATATATATACCTAAAACTAGCTGAATTCTTCTGAATAATGGAAATAACAATACATTGGAATACCTAATGTCAATGAGAAGTGTCTTAAAATGAAAAAAAAAGAACATGTGGAAATTATTGATTCCAATATATCATTCAAATCATGAACAAAAAATTATCGACATACATTAAAGAGATTTTTGCTTTTAAGTATGTTAAATTATAGACATTAATTAGCACATAAATAAATGACTACGGTTACAAGTGAATGTCTGTTTGTTCCGGCTTATCTCCGAAATAGCTAATAAATAATAATAATAATAAATATATAGGGACAAATAACACTGATTGAGCTAGCCCCAAAGTAAGTTCGAGACTTGTGTTGTGGGATACTAACTCAAATATACTATATTTTATAACAAATACATTTATAGATTAACATCCAAGTCCCAGGACAATTTGAAAAAGGCCATTTTCCAACTAGTCCTGACCGGGGATCGAACCCGGGACCTCTGGTTGGCGGACTAGCATGGTGACCATGACTCCTACACCACGGAGGTCGACAATAAAATAGCTGGATTGATTTTGACAGAAATTTTCCCTGGCAGATAGGTAATAAGTACATGACACTTTTATTTCATAAAATACAGGGTGAGTTTTTACCCACCAGCCAAATTTTTGCAGCAAGTTCGGTCCATGATTCTAACCTACTTTCTACGAAAATAGGTATTAAAAACGGTAAAAAAAATTTGTCCTCTCATACAAAATCGGTTTTGCTGAACGCTTATTTGTATGGAGAGCCGAATATTTTGTTGCTTCGTGAAATGTTTTTTGGAAATTAGTCCTTTTGCTTCAAAAATTTTGAAGTCACCAGTATACATAAGTACTTGTTTACAGAACATTACGGATGTAGGTTTATTGACCGAGCGAGCGAAGCGAGCGAGGTCTCTTAATCGAGTTGGGGCGAAAAAATATTGTATGTTTGTACTTATGTATGTATGTATGTACCGCGATAACTGCCGAACCGAAGGTCCGATTTTGATGAAATTTGGTAGGCATGTAGGAAATATTAAAAGAGTTTTCAAGTTCGTTGGGAATCAAAATCGGCTCAGTAGTTTTTGAAATATTAATAAAAATATCGGCGATTATGTAGCAAACGAAACCATAGCGCGTTCTAACTTTAGATAGCGCCATCTAGGTGTTAGTTAGGGAATTGAATTGTGTTAGAATAAGAATCGCGAGGTCAAAGTCCACGGCGAACTACTAGTAAATTAGTTCTCGTAAAAGTCTCAGGAATAGCTAGTAAGAAATATTTATTCATAATAACTAACACGAGAATACGATACCGCCTTATCAACTATAATAAGCACACTCTTACCTCTGCGCACCAACTATGTAATCTTTGGCACTACTTAGTGTGTCCGGATACGTACTGTCAGCAATTACCTGTAAAGACTCCTACTTTGCTCTAAGATTATGCGACAGAACAAAATACATGTTATGAGCAGACATACAGAACACAAGAGACCTATTTTACAGAGCGAGAGTCAACGACATTTAAAACGTGTATTTTTTTTTATACACCATATTTTTTAAATGTCCGACGGGTTGAGGTGCCACATCAGATTTTTGAAAAACTGATAGCATCCTATTTTGTATTTGTTGAAATATATTTTTAGCCGGAATAGTCTAATTTTAGTATTTCGTATCAAAGTCAAAGTAAAAAAAATTCTATGAAGGATAAATGTATCCCTTCGAGCGATTGAAATAAAATTTTGATTGAAAATGCACTTTTTTTGAAATGCTCACGCAAATTATTTGTTCTACACGTTTAAGTATGACTCCTGCCTTTTTATAAGTGGGTCCCAAGCCGTGATCAGGTCTTAAAAAGTAAGCCGTTTGTTAACGACGGAAACCAGTGCGGTATTATCTCCGAGTTCCTTACTCAGCTAGTTCACAATGGACTGTAGAATAAAACACTTCTTCCATTGGCTTAGAACAGGCCTCTTATATTTATACTTTTCGTACTAACAAAAACTAAATCTAGATGAGGGTAGGTGTGCCTCTATATATCCCCTCCACTTTACAATATTTTCAATTACCTTCTCAAACTTATAAAGGGCGTGGCCATGAAGATCCTCAGTGTGACAAGGTTCTATGTAAATAAGCTAGGGAAATCCACAGTCAAACACCTTTATTTACCTTTAGTTACCTCACGCTTAGCACTATATATCTGTGCTAAACGCTACAACCGGGATATATAAGTATACACACAGTTCATAACTTATTTACTCTCATGTACATAGGTAACAGAAAGATATATCTAGGCACCCTATAATATCTGTCTCTACATCATATTTATTTACAAACATTTACATAGGCTAAAGCCCTAACTTATACTCAAAAAGGAATAACTTTATTTATCATATTTACAAAAACATTCGATAGCTATTTCTGTCTGCAACACCGTTTGTTTTTCTCTATCTATGGAAACATGGAAAAGAAATCATTGTTTAGAACGCCCCAAACAAAACTAAAAACTTGCCTGACACGTGGCGACGTAGCAGCCTAATGTATATTTACGTACGAACCATTTTGGGCTACTTTTGTCCCCTTCACAACTCGTAATATTTTTCACCTAAAACCGTGAAATTTTGCACGTACATTTCAGTGCTATAGCTTATCTTGAACCAAAAATTTTAATAATGTAACTCAAAAAGTTATTGCTATAATAACGTTTAAAAAACTGGAAAAATATCATTGACTCATTTTTTATTCCATGATCAAAATGATAACCTCTTTCCATAAGACCTGTAAAATTTATATTTGGCATCTAGGTAGAATATATTATAACTCGTATACAATGAAAAAAATAAAAAAACAGTAAATTTCCTAGATTTTATTGATTTTCAATCGATTGATTTCATTAATTAAAGCGCCTATTCAAATTATACAAGAAAAAAATATTCTTCTTTCTGATAGTCCTGTACAAAAAGTAAAATGATTTTCCACCAAAACATAAATGTAAAAATCGTAGCCAAGTTCAAAATCCGACAAAAGAATTGTGACGTAAATGGAGGCCAAGTTCTGTAGCGAATTCTTAAATTTATTTATAATAATCTTAACATTTGATTTGGCTAGTTTTAGCATGCTTTCTGATATTTGGCTTATCAACTTATCATCTTTACATTAAACGTTATTATTTTTACATTATAATGTCATATTCTTCTAAATATTAAATTAGCTGGTAAAAAGCTAGCCAGGTCTCATGTTAAGATTCTCATAAATACTGATGTGTGAGAATCCTTCTACAGAACTTGGCGGCCAATTAGATCATAATTCTTTTATAGGATTTTGAACATGGCTCCCATTTTGACAATTATGTTTTTGGTGGGATATTTATCTGTATCAAATTTAAGTGGGTAAGTATACCTACATGAATGGTTGGGTGCACCTTGTAATTATTATAAGATGCAAGTGTCAGGTGCCCCGGTTTCTTTCCCCCAAAAACAATTCAACAAATACCTATAAAAAAAACAATTACTTAGTAGAAAATTAACGTAGTCGTTGATTCTGTTTCAAACGCCTTAAAAAAAGTAGGAGCTTATAAATAAATAAATAAATAAATAGGGACAATTAACACTAATTGAGCTAGCCTCAAAGTAAGTTCGAGACTTGTGTTATGGGAAACTAACTCAACGATACTATATTTTATAACATTCAAGACCCAGGACAATTTGAAAAAGATCTTTTTCCAAGTTGACCTGACTGGGGATCGAACCCGGGACCTGTGGGTGGCGGACTAGGTCGTCAGTCATCTGAGATTATCAATTCGAATGTATACGTTTTTTAGTATGTTCCTTGGAAATTTTTTTTTGTTAGAAAACGACATACTTGTCAGATGGTCCCATAGAAATTTCATCAAAATCATTACTGAAATTTCTCATCTCGCGTAAAAACAAACAAATTGCGTGCATTACCTCCGTAACCTACCAGCCGTGGGAAACGTCTGCTGAATAAAACCTAAGTAGTCAATGCCGTAGCAATCAAGGAGCCGATGAATAACCGGCCAAGAATGTGCTGCGCCTCGCACGGTGACGGTTCCGAAGATACAATAACATTGGGACTTTATTTTTCCCAATTTCGCATAGTTCGCCAAGTTCTGTAGAGAATCATTCTACAGATTTTGGCGATCACAATTCTTTTTAAAGGATTTTGAACATGGCTCCCATTTTCACATTTATGTTTTTGGTGGGATATTTATTTCCGTATCAAACTTAAGTGGGTAAGTATACTACATGAATGATTGGGTGTACTAAGATGCATGTGTCAGGTGTCCCGGTTTCTTTCCCCTTAAAACGCTTCAACAATTACCTATAGATACTATACACCTATATTTACTGTACACATATTGAGGACTCTAATGAGCTACTGTATAATTCGGTTCTGTATTCAAGTCGTTTTAAAAATAATACAGATTGTGTTGTGAACTGGAACAAATGTGTTGATAGATGATTGGAGGAAATCCTTGCATTTCTTTTTTATAATTTTTAATCCACAGTTCTCATTCATTATAGCTAAAAAAAATCAGTACTGAAACACATACATACTGTCCTTTTTTATTATGTAAACATTTTTAGGGGTGCTTTAGTCCATCATTTTGAACAACTTTTCCCGATAGGTAAATGTATATATATATACATATATATATATATATAAATACGCAAAAAAAAAATCATTTTCCATAGTAACGATATCACGTGACTACTTCGACTTGAATGAGAACCTAAAAATTTTCTTTCTTATTTCGATATACATTTATTGGGAAAAGTTGTTCGAAATGATGGACTGAATCACCCCTTAAACTATTTGGACTTAATTAAAAAGGAAATTGTATACGATGTAGAAAATAAATATTATTGACCATGTCAATGACCAATGGCTTGTTGGCAGTTTGTACCCGGAGTAAACAAGAGCCTGACACGCCTTGATAGAGCGAGATAGTCTTATTGAGATTTGTAAAAGAAGAAAAAGAAAAGAGTACCGTGTTTTGTCTCTATCACCAATAGAAAATTTTTTCATGGTCAGGTTATAGGCACACTTCAAATTGCATATACCGAAAGTGTGCCTATAACCCGACCATGAAAAAATTTACGTAGTAACACTAATATGTCTTTCTCTTACCCCTGGACGGGGTGGCAAATGTACTTGTATATGTAATGGGGTACTTGTATATTCTAAAATCTTTGGGAGTAAAGTAGATTACAACAACTAAAACGCGCCATTTGATGTCAAAGTCTACAGTATCCATAGAATTATAAACCCATAGACAATATCCAACGATATCGCTTTAGAAAAGAAACTTTTTGTGACAGTCTAGCCAGAGATTTTTTTTTGCTTTCTGCTAGAGACAGAAGCGGCCAATGCACAGCAATGCATTATGCAATTATAACCCATAGAGGTTAGATCTTCGCATGATTTTCTTTTTTATATACGTTCGATTTTATTAGCCAGTGATTTTTATAAAACCTCTATAATAAAAGTAAAACATCTTAAATGTCATCGATAACTATTCTATGGCAGGTCTTACAGAATGTACCCGAATGTAGACTTTATCGTCATTTCCCTTTTGTTTGTTAAAAGTTCCCGCACAATTTCGCCTAATTACAATAATTTATTTCTAATTCAACGAGAAAAATAATTATCTGAGCGTGATAAGTTACCGTATTAATAGAAATGGTAAAAAGTAAAGCCGGATTGGTATTACATGCAAATTCATTATTGGTAAAAAAATATATTACTTACGAAAAGAAACAAAATGATGAAATGTAAAGTTTAGCCATACTTATATGTCAATTACCCGTTGTTTATTACGACGGGTAATTGTCATACGTAATAAATCAAACCATGCGCTACCAAAGTAATAAATGAATTTAAAATGACAGAAAAAATCTTTTCCATTTCCATTTCTTTATATTTCTTTATAAAAGAGTGTAGTATGGAAATGTCGATGTCTCTGGTTTTTTGGCTGTTATTGTAAAATCATAATACTATAGTGATCTAGTAAATTTCTGGGGTTTGTTTGAATTTTGCGCGGATGTCACTTACACGTTGTATAACACAAAGCGAATATTTAAAAAAAAAATTATTAGATAACTAAGAAAGATAAAAATGTAAATAGATAGGTATCTACATATAATGTAGCCTATACATATAATTCTATACCCTGCATTAAGGGGCTACATTAATTTTCCGTGGTCCAGTGCTGCCCCCATTTGAAATAAATCATTTAAGAGGAAACTGAGATATCATTTAAAATGTGGCCTTGATCAGACCCTAGATAACCCTACAAACTATTTTATGAACTATTGTTTACAGTTTAAAGTAAGAACGTGAAGGTTTTCTACGCACAATTGCGAAAAACGGCCACTTTTGGCGTATGTAAAAAGATAGGAAGCTGAGGTATGTCATGTTTTTCATTCGCTTTAGGACTAGCATTTACGATAATTTTATAAATAATAATAAACTGCTTGTTTTAGGAAAGAATGCCGAGAAACAAGGAGAAAAGAGAAGCAAAAAACGTTAATACTTACGCATAAAAAACGATCCATTGTTATATGAAGAAAAGAAACAAAAAATAAAGCTGAATATTTAAAAGTTGTAAGAAGTTATTAACAAAATACTAATCAAAATCATGTTAATTTCATACGAGATTTTAATTTTCGTTTTGTTTCGATCTTGATACAAGTACATTTAAATTTTATAAACGAAATATTTGTATTGCCTTTTTATCTGTTTCCATAATACAGTATACACAGATATATTTGAAGTCACTTAACAAATATATTTAAAGTCTCTGGATAAGACTTTGTTAAGTGACTTGAACAATAACCATGAAAATGTAATTAAGTTCCTATAATTGTCATTATATTCGTGACAATAATTATAAATTTCTCGATTAATCAAAATCTACAAAAAAAACATAAGGTCCAAACATTTGCAAAACATTGCTAGTAAAAAAAAAATATCATATGTATTAACATATTGATATTAGAAACAAAATTTTAGGGTAGATGAAAAACATATCAAAATAATTATTTCGATAGGAACGACCCATGGAGGGGCAAGTTTATTGTTTTTCTCTATTATGTTACTTGGACAAATTGCATACCATGTACTTAATATCAAAATAGATTCAGTATATTTTTTCCCGACTGCGCCAGAAGGAGGGTTATGTTTTTCGAGAGTATGTATGTATGTATAATTGTTTGGCACGCTCTGCAGCCTGAACGGCTCGATGGCTTTTAGCTTGAGAGGTGTCGTTAGATTCGTATTTACTGTGAAAGTGACACTGGGTATATCAAAATAATAAAAATACAATAAAAAACAAAAAATAAATAAATAAAAAGGCAGTCGGTTTCTTGTTTTTGTAATAATTACTTGTTTAGATCTTATATTTATCGTATCATAAAATAGGGATTTACGTTACCTAGATTGTCAAGATTATGCATAGCGCTATGCGGATGAATTTTCTCATAGATTTTCCTTTACGAGTTAAAACGAATACCAACTACAAGGTTAGTCGTAGAAGCGAGCGAAGTCATCCGTGTCTAGTTACACCGGATCGTTCAACTAGACTTTCGTTTGTATGAATGTACGTGTCGCAGTAACATTGTTTATGATGCTGTTTTCTAGCGCTTTGGAAAAACAGAACCGTTACTCCAGAAAATATCACAGCAGCCGTTCGATACTCTCGTCCTATTTCTTTGTCAAACTATACTTAGTTTGACAAAGAAATAGGCTTTATTTAAAGGAATAGACTTTATTATCATTTTGCAGTAACGTATAATGAAGGACAATGAAAAGACACCTTCGTGTCTTTTCAGTGTCCTTCATTATACGTTAAAGACATGAAGGTATTATGGATTCAAGTTTTTTGTGTTAGATTGCCACTAATCTCAAGGCGCGTTCATACGACCTGTCTAGCGCAAGAAAAACGACGGGTTGCACTCCGGGAGTGCCGGCAGATGTGAAAACTTAAATATTAACGTTGTGCATTACTTTATATACACGAATTTTACGAATGCACAGCAGTGTGGCCACTACACAGACAGTCGAGCCATCAGTTGTCACCATCCATGGATGCGCGTGGCACGCTGTAACATAAACACACACGAACATTCGCGCAAGCGCCCTGCGCCGCCTAAACGAAACAGCAGGCGCAGGCATACATTTTCGCCGCGCCGTAAGAAGAGAGGGGGATACTTCCTCTCCTACGCCGCGCCGCGCCGGCTGTCTACTCTCCATCCGTCTTACGATTTTTCGATCAGGTCACGTGTCCTGATGCGAGTTTAACATTTATTATCAATTACATAAAAAGTGTACAACGCCGCTAAAGAAATTTTCACTTCAAAAACGCGCTTTGTATATTTTTTTATTTTTTAGCATATAATTTGAGTCCTATCACACATCAATACAACTCAAATTGCATTAACAGAAGTTAACACGCGCACGCCTCGCCTACGCCACGCGCTCGCTTTGCGCTAGGCGTGTGCTTTGCATGCGCTAGGTGTGGGCTTGGCGTTCGCGTGTCGTCCGAACACGCGCTTATAAAGTTACTAGCTGAAGCCCGCGACTTCGTTCGCGTGGACTTAATGATTCTCGCGTATTAATATAAATAAGAACGAATGTAGATACATAAGAATAGTAGATTGTGCTACAGGGGGATAAGGTAATATTTTGAAGGCGAGGGCGCTACTTTGATTCCAGAGCGAAACGAAGGATTCCACAGTTGAATCACGAGCGTGGCGAGTGATTCTACGGTGGAATCCTGAGTGTAGCGAGGGATTCATGTATATCGCCCGAGATAAAAATATTACCGTATCCGAGTAGCACACTCTACTTTTCATCTTCATCTATGAGAAAAACTAGCACATACAAAACAGAATATAAAGAACAGTAGAACACCTACAATACTTAATCAGACTTCAACCGACAATTTAATACTAACCTTTGTTTGGTGTCGTTTTCATACAATAAATACTAAGAAATATTTTTTCGAAGACCACCAAAATAAGATAAAATGTTCACTCATAATCAAAACTTTGTTTGCGTGGTCCTCCATATCTTTTTATTTTTATAAGTAAACTTGATAACTATTCACTATTGGCTTAAACTCACGAAAAAGTATTCACATTTACACAAATAATTAAATTTCAATATAAAAAACCTAAAACTTCTGTAATTACTTGAATCAAAGAGAAAAATTGCGCTTTTTTGAGAGAGCGCGGCTGAGAACTAAAATAGGAGTAAAATGGACTTGAAAAACATTTTATTTACCGATACTACGGTGGCAACGTAAAGTAAAGACGTATATAAGATGTTATGAATACTGGATTTACCCATCGGCCTTTAATATATCAGTTTATATATTTCCTCTCACAATCTTTCTTTCAATACTCGATCGTGGTACTTAGGATCAAATTTGTCCTGCTCATCAGGCTGAACAACTTTTGCTAAGGTGTCATTTTTATATTTCTTGTAGTTTAGCTGGATCTATTATGGTTCTGCATAAGATGTAACAACTTTAACCTGATCTCTTAGATTTCCACATCAGATAGATGATCATCGATATTTCATAAACATGTGTTTATGCAAATAAATTTGACTTGGTTCTGCATAAGGTGTTCCAGACCTTCGATTTTTATACCTCAACAAAAATGCTTATCAAGCTGAACAATTGCTGCTAAGGCGTCATTTTTGTACTTTTTATAGATTAACTGGGTTTTTCTGGTTCTGCATCTGCTGTTCCATTTTTCAAAATCAATAATGCCCTATATATTGCCCAGGATTAACAGTTATATAACAAAAAAGATTCATTCGAATCTGTCCAGTATTTTCGGAGATTAGCGTGTACATACAGACAAAGAGACAGACATTTTTTTTAAATTTCTTACTCTATTACTATATAGGTATCTCCATCGGCCAATTATTTTTTTGGAAATTAAATTTGTGTATTCAATGACAACAGACACATTTTATTTACTGTTTTATTATATGCATTGATATTATATGTGTTTATATTGATAAGATCTTCCAGCCGTTTATGTATTTTTTAACGCCCGACGCAAAAAGACGTTATAAGTTTAAAAGTATAAAGTGTCTGTCTGTGTATCTGTGTATCGGTCTGTGGTATCGTAGCTCCCAAACTGATGAACCAATTTTCCTTTAGTTTTATTTTTGTGTCACAGATAATTTTATCCCGAGTGTTCTTAGCCATGTTTCATGAAAGTCTGTTCAGTCGTTTGAAGATCATCAGCTCCTTAGATCAGCTCTTTTCTAGTTGATGAGGGGATCTGGCTCACTTCCTTATGCCCGATCGATTCGAAATTTGGTACCGTGTTACTTCAATGATATTGAAAGGATATGGTAAGGTAACCATGACCTGATCAGCCGTTTAAAGAACATCAGCACTTTGATAGTTAATTTATTTGTTAGTTTTCAGAGTTTATTTCTTGTGTAGAGGGGTGTTTAAAAAATTGAATTTTACTTTTATTGTAGACAACTTCTTTTGTACGGGAGGAGAAATTGATCACATCGCAACACAACATACTTCGTGGTATTCGTTATTTAGTTGTCCAGAGTCGTAAAGGTGCCAGACCTCACTTATTTCACACTAATGATTTGTGATTTTGTGTACGATGTTGGTACAGATCGCGCATAATAACTTGGCGGCTCGGAAGTTAGCTGCAAGTGACAGTGGGGTAGCAGACGCCCGGCGGCGCCGGCGCACCGTCCCCGCGCACACCTGTATTCGTCTACTGCGCAGCTTCCGCGCGAAGTTCAGAGCCGCCAATTTATTTTGCGCGTACTGTATGCACTTTCAGTTAATCGCTAGTTTGTAAACAGGTCCACTTAACTCGTACCTCAACTCAGCTCAGGGTCCTGGTCCATACGGGGAGCGTCTTTTAAAATTATTCAACTATTACCATAAAGGAAGGCTGGTTAAAGATGTGGTGTGGGGATAAATAAAGTATGATAATTTCATTACTTTTACTAATTCGTTCTTTATGGCATCTACTATGATATATGCGCAAACCTCTCTGTCCTTTGAAAAAACGTGACTGGGGGCAATCTTTACACTGCACGGACTCCAGCGGTGTCGAGAAACTGGACTGGGTAGACGCAACCTCGTCAGCGTTCAAGAACGGCGGCGGCTTAGCATAAATGCCTTTAAAATCTAAATTAAATAATAACTATAATGAAATTAGCAAAAAAAAGTCTGCATTGTCTGTTAACGTGGTGGTTATTGTATGTAGATTTATATTTACCTATTCATTCAAATTTCTGAACATTTCTTTAGAGATGAAAACCACTGTTTAAAATGAAGGCAATGGGGCATGGTATTCATATCATCGTCAAGTTTCACTGTCAGGTTTACAAGGCTTTTGGAAAAGAATGTATTATCTCTCAGAAATTCTCACAAACTGTCTCTACGATCTTTCTCCGAGGATTTAAATAGAGCTTCCGTGATCGGATTAGCAGAGAAAATATTTTTGTAGGTAGGATGTACGACACGTTTCGACCTCATCAGAGGTTACTATTTTTCAAACGCGGAGTCACCAAGCGAACGGTTTTTTGTATAGAAAAACCATTAGTTTAGGTGACTCCGTGTTTTAGAAATGGCACTTCAGGGCGAATGTGACTCGGCACCCGCGCTCAAAGTCGTCCCTATCCCGAATCGCACTCAAAAGGTTTTTTTGACTTATTTCAATGTAAAATTTAGTAGTTAGTAGTCAATCATGCATTTATTGTTAAACAAAATTACAAAATTCACAACAGTTTCGTCAAAATTAATACATAATATGAAAGAAATCAGTCAAAAATACCACCCCGAATTGAACCCGGATCAAAGGTACTCGTACTCATTATGCTTGCTGCATTACCTCTTTGAATTGCAAGGGACAAAGGGACAGCCTTTGGACCAGGTACCGGCCGGAGCGGTGGTCATATCCACGGGATTTTAACCGCCGACTTATCTCACTAAAAACGTGCTTCGCTTCTGAACACCATGGTCCACTGGTTAGATAAAACCGATTATTTTACATTTTTATGTTCAGCTGCCACCTTTGCTGCTGCACCAGGTGATCGCATAGTGTTAGTGAGGTAGGACGCCGCAAACGTGCTGACACAAGTTGAGTCCAACGATAAACAACGTCCCTCTGCCACGGTATCAACGTGATTCCATCAGGTCGTTTTCCGTCTGTGCGCGAGAGGCCAGGAGGTTCCAGCTAGCAAGGTATATTTGTCGATATCAATGCCCTTCGTATAGTATCATTTAAAGAATGATGACGAGACAAACGACCCACACATCTCGCACATCCAAGAGCATGGTGTCCCTCAGCCTCTACCATCTTCCTACAAATGCAGCGGTGAGGTTCACACTCGTCGCAGCCCAGCCTTAAAGCCACGGCCACCCTCAGGGAATCGTTATCTAATAACGTACCCATGTGAGGGGGTGGGACAGTAATCAATTATTTAAAAGTACTTAGTTTTATTCATAAGGTACAATACAATTAAAATTAAATTGAAACTACAAATAGTAAAATTTAAATTTAATCTAAACAAGAGCTAAAACAACCTAAAACTAAAAAAGAATATTACAAATTATGTAGTCCCACTAAAATATCACCCCTCGGCAGCGTGGCCAAAAGGGTGGCAGCATTGCCACGTTGTATGGCAATGCTGATTCTTTAATCCAGGTAGTTACCAGCCTTTTGGTCACGGGATACGTCGAACAAACGTTTTGAAATAACTTAGTTTTAATTTAGTACATAATACAATGTTCAAAATGACATATTTTATTATATGACATTCACGATTTGCAGTTTTTTAACGTTACTCAAATGGTTAAGTATATTGTTACATTTCTAACTCACTTTATAGGAGTATGTTAAACTGCTTTTAACTTTTAGTTAAATTTTTAATCGAATAATAATGGTGTTTTTAGCAAGAACCTTAGTTAATAATGGAATAATTGATATTTTTTAATACCTAAAAAAAACTAAAATACCTAAGTAGCGGCAGGCCTGCAATGTGTTTAGGTATCGGAAATATACCTACATTATTAGTATGCGTGCGACGACCACTCTGAAGGGGAAAAATTCAGTTACATTAATGATGTCTAAGTATCTAAACGAAAAGGTGAGAAGTTCTGACGCGAGCTAAATTAAACCATAGCGCTAACCACATTAAGTAGATATTTCTTTGAATTTCTTTTCTGAATAAGACTTCTGTACGTAAGTACTTATTCTGTGGTAGTGGCTCTGTTTAGGTGTACTGTACACCTTGCGAGTATGTCTATTGCATAGAGGCCTTTACCCAAAAGGGGTTCCAAGTTACGAGTATAATAGTATTAATTTCGATATTTTTTTTTCAGCCGTTAATTTTAGAAATACGTATATATACAATATGTAACAAAAACCCTGTCCGATCCTTGTAGGAGCAACTCAGACCGTCAATATGAATTCTTTTCCTATGGGACCAATGCTTGAAACTCGAAGAAAAATCAACATTTTCATACAAATTGCCGGGCCGGCCAAACACTTTTTATGAAAATATCGTTTTTTTTTTTCGAGTTCAAGCATTGGTCCCATAGGAAGGTTTTTCATATTGACGGTCTGAGTTGCTACTACAAGATCGGCAAGGGTTTTTGTTACATATTGTATATTTTTTGAAATATTTTTGCTCGGCTGTTATATTTAAAACACGTAGATATACTCTTTGTATTAAACCGTATGTTACACCTGTATCTTACGTCTAACGTTGAACTTGGAAATAAACAGACTTTTATTTTATTTTTTTATTTATTCAGCATCATGGACTGAATTCATCCTTAAAATGGTTTTTATATATTTTGTTAAACCTTATTTATTAATATGTTATTTGCACGTCCCAACACGTGTCCCACAGCAGGGCAGAGACCTTCCTCCATTTCTTCCATTTAGTCCCTCTGAATTGTTTCCTACCAGTCTTGTCGCTTTTGAATTTATCCAGTTCGTATTTATTACTAAGAAATATTTATTAGTAAGATTACTAAACAAGGAAAATATAATATTGTTCGCGTTAGAATTAATCATTATAATCATCATACAACAAAACAGGTTTCCTTTACTACCGCAGACCGCAGTGCTTGCAAATATAACCGTAATTATATCGAGTCATTGATTACAATTTATTAGCTGATAATCTTGTTACGAGTAGTAAAGCAGTTATTCCGAGTAGAACAGTTTGTTGTAAGCGTTGTAGGTATAATAAAATAATGTATGGTGTTAGTGTGCGGCGAAGCGGCGACGAAGCATCTTGCGTCATTCATAGAATTTCTACCTGCGTAACTTGTGCGGGATATTTCTCTCTCTTGTAATGAAGAGCTTCCTCTTCTTGGCGGAGTTAAGAGATCGGAGTTAATCGATTTTTATGTTCGCAGATGATATTTCATAATTATTTCAATGCAAAAATAGCGAGGAATCATGTACTGTACTAAAAGACGCGATTAACCCATTAACCAACTATCTGGACGCACAAAACCTAGGAATCAACTATAAAAAGACAAAAATAATTCAATTTAGATCTCATCAAAAACAAGCTGTAAATATAATTTAGAAGATAAATAACTTGACTAGAAGAAGTAAAACACTTCAACCTTTTAGAGATAACAATTGACAGCCATGCAACTTGGAAAAACCATATCGTAAATATTAAGACAAAAATTGGCTAGGTTCGTGTACGCCCTAAGCGTACTTAAAACAAACACTAACTACGAAACTGCATTATCAGCATACTATGCCTACGCGCACTCGTGGTTACGATATAGAATAATAGTTTGGGGAAATATTGTGGATGCCCACGCTCTATTTGTAATGCAAAAAAATGCATTGCATCCTCACACGAACAAGACGTCCAAATAGCTGTAAACCGTATTTCATTGAGAAAAATACATTGATAATACCTTGATTGAAATACCTTGCCTTCATTGTATATCTAGGAATAATGTCTGATTGTCATAAAAAACTTTAACCTTTTTCAACAAGTTAAAGACACGCACAACAGAAATACGCGCCAAAAAGACCTCTTGACATCTGAACATAGAATTAGACTAGATATATTTCAAACCAGTCCGTTCGAAATGTCCATCTAAATTTACAACAAATTACCCAACACAATAAAAAATGAACAAAGGGACACTTCATTTATAAAACTAGTTAAATCACTACTCTTAAAAGCATACTACACAGTAGACGAATACCTAAATGATAAATTTTAGCAAATTCACGTAACCATCTCATTTATACTTGGCATTTACAGTGACTCGTTCTCAATCTCTCGTTCTATATGTGACTTATATAAACCTAAAAATGTGACTACATAGATAAGTAGCTACATATTGTTTGACTACTCGTACCTTTGACGTTTTAGAACTTTAGAATTTTGACTAAGCATGCTTACCTACTTCTTTTTACTTTCATGATAGTCCTTGACATACTTTAACCTTTTTTTTTCTATCGTCAATTTTATTAAACTTTTCAACTCTAAAATGTATATTATAATCTTGTAAAATTTAAAAATTAACAACGTATTTAGCGACTTATATTAATGTTTATTTACTTTAAGTTAAAACTGATATTGTTAAATTTTTATTGTTAAATCGCCACACCCAAAATGGGTACATGTATTACTGCACCAATTTTTTGTCACCTTATGCAACATGTAAGCGATTAATAAATGAGTAAATGAGTAACACTTTTGAACTAAGTAACAGGTATCCTGTACGCTATTTCTAGGTTTCTATCGAAATAAAAAAATTAAATTTGGAAAAACAAATTCAGTACCTATAAGCCTCCGAAAATCTGCACATATTGTACCAGAACTTTGAGCGTTCATAAAGTACTCATTAATTGTAAAGGTATAAAAAATATTTCGATGTAAACCTCGCAAATATACTTAATTTACATTTTAAATTTAAAACTATTATCTCACACACTTGTAAGGTTTATTGAAAAACATGTATTAGTGCCGCAACAGACGGGGCGCAAGTTGCGTCGCGTAACAGCTAGAGATGGGCAGTGGATAGTACTCAATCTACCCATTTAAGTATTTACTCACTAGATTTAATAAATAGAGTAAATAGAGCGTGCTCAAGTATTGACATCGCATTTGATGTCTGTTTACTTATTTTTACGTAAAATTACGTCTATGCACACCTCCCACCAAAAATGATAATTAGTCAAAGAAGTTTACTTTCAGTGTATGATTAGTATGGTATTTTCATATAATTTAGCGTCGCATATAACGTTTACCTACATTTTAAGCATATTATGGCGTACGCACACACTTTCCGACAAGAATTGCAAGTGTATACTAGATTTAAATTTCAAAATTGTCATGAAAAAATGAAATAATGAATATGATTATAAATATGAGTCGCAGAGTCATATAAATCAATCTACTCACCAAATGGATAAATAAGGATATTTATCGGGTATTTACTCAATCTACTGAGTAAATACTCAAATGTGTTGATTGAGTATTTATGCATCGACCATCACTAGCTGTTACGCGGCGCAACTTGCGCCGCGTCTGTTACGGCCCTTAACTGGAACAAGTTTTATGAAATGTCCGTACCCTATGAATACCTAATTTATATTCGTTCAATGGATAGTTAATGACAATACTAATTTCATTCAATAGAATGCAAAATGAATTCTCAGGCGTTATCTCTCTTTTTTGCTTTGCCTCTTTTTCTGGCATTGCCCTTGATGAAGCGGCCGGGAAGGGCCGCCTTTAGTAAAGGTGCTTCCATTCCTCTCTTCTCTCCTTTTAATGTCCTGGTTGTACCTAACTCCTAGCTTTTTGTTGTGTGTGCACGGTGGGTAGAAATTCTAATATGTCGTGCACCTTATGTTGCGTATGGCTCGACACTAACTTGGAAAAATCGGCTATGACAAGAAAAGGGCGGTATGGACAAGAAGGAGAGTGCTGACAAAATAGAGCAAGGAATGTTTAGTTAGATAGTTAAGGCATGTAGAAAGGATGGATAAAAATAAATTAATATAAATAAATATAAATAAGTCAAGGACAAATTACACTGATTGAGCTAGCCCCAAAGTAAGTTCGAAACTTGCGTTATGGGATACTTACTCAACGATACTATATTTCATAACAAATACAAATATAGATAAACATCCAATTAACAAATAATATTTGTAAGGAAAT
This sequence comes from Acrobasis suavella, assembly GCA_943193695.1. Lineage (NCBI taxonomy): Eukaryota > Metazoa > Arthropoda > Insecta > Lepidoptera > Pyralidae > Acrobasis > Acrobasis suavella. The sequence goes on from OW971941.1 coordinate 21,702,436, forward strand.
GGAAGCGCAGGGTTGGCCGTGGTGAACATATTATTCTGCGACCAGATTGCAGACGTTCTAGTAAAAGGAAAAGCACTTGAAACGGGTTTACTAACATTTGATTGTTTCATCAACAGTGGAGTGAATCTAATTTTTCATCTAATGAACTTATTCCTCCATGAACGTTTCGCCAACATAACTTTATGTCCGTGAATGCGTAACCAACACCGATTTGACCAACAACTCTTTACCAAAAATATAGTCCTTACAGGTTTATTCAAATATTTCCACTGCAAATGTACTCTTATTATTATTTAAGGTACCTAGTTCTAAGCCAATTTCGCTGCATGCATAACCACATTTGTATTCATCGTCGGTAAATTTGTTTGTCATAAATATGAATTGGAGAATTATTGTAATTAGATAAGTGAGCCAACGCCGGTAACGTAAACAAACAGGTTCTGCGAAAGTATTATTTTCCTTTGTTTCTATAATAGATATTGATTTTATCTCTGGAGGTACGTGTCTCTTGATGAAAATTTATACGTGTATATAAATCATAATCATAATAATCATAATCTCTTTATTTGCATAAATGTAGGTACATAATAAGGTACAAATTCTTTAAAAGTGCCAGTACATTTTGCCTCTGTAAGGCGTGCAAAAAATTATAAAATAAAAGTTAAAGTTAATTGTCAAAAGTTAATTGTCAAAAATAATAATAATAAATTTTAAACAAGTAATAATTAATAATTGTCAAAGAATTGTGAGTAAAAAAATCAAATTAAAACAAATAGAAAAACAGAAAGAAATAACAAATTAACAAATCCATCAATCTAATCTAAAAATCTGTAGTTTTTAATTTGTTATCATATAAATATTAAAAAAAATTGATATTAAAGAAAAAATTCGAGTTTTCGCAAAAGTAAAAAGAGTCATCTGATAAAGATCAGTTTTTTCTGAGTCTCTCTTATAGAGAATAGCTACACTGGTGGTCCAATGGTGACGACCTTCGTGGTTTAATAATCAACACGCTAGTCCGGCAATCCGGAGGTTCTGGGTTCGATCCCCAGACAGGATAAGTTGGAAAATGGGCTTTTTCAATTTGTATTTATCATAAAATATAGCATCAGTGGGTTAGTATCCCATAAAGCAAGCTTAAGCTTACTTTGGGGCTAGCACAATTTGTGTGATTTGTGCAAAGAAAAAAAAAAAACTGGTGACTGATGTCAGATTTTTCGACAATAAGTCGCTAAAGTCATGTTGGCCTAGGAGGAAAGAAAATGAAACCGGCCAAGTGCCACTTGAACTCGCATGAAAAGGGATCCGTACAATTCCAAAGTTTTCAAATTAATACAAAATATCAAACTTGAAATCCTCACAAAGTAAGACTTGAGTTAACTACTACTAGCGCTATCTAGTGGTGTTTCAGTGAACTATTTTCCGTAATTGAACGTATTATATTGAGTTTACCACCTTATTCAATTGATAGTATTTTATAGATTTTCCTAATCAAAAGCAATAAAAAATACTAAGTTTTTTCTTTTTTTCAAAATTTTAGGCTCGGTAGTTTCGGAAATCAGGAATGGTAAATTTCGTCTTCTTTCATTAATTAAATCAAAACTTTTTATTTTACAATAATAACGAAAATATATTTTAGATCCTTATAACAAGTCCTTTCATTTGATATATAATATGACACAGTAAGGTTTGCGAAACTTTTTTTCTTATTTGTCCCTTATTTAAAAATAAATATTTACTTTATATCTGTGTTTGGGCCATAGGATTACACCATCCTACCAAATTTCACCTAATTTGGTGCAGAAGATTCGGACAGACAGACGTACGAGTGATCCTATAGGGGTCCATTTTTTATTTTTAGTACGGAACAATAAAAATTAGAAACTACCAGTTGCTTCTCTTCCCGCGCAGAGCAAAAAAGCCGATCGAAGGAATGGACGAGAATCTGAATCATGTAATAGGCTATGCGGCTACAGCTACCTATCATTATTTTGATTCCTTATTCTACCCAGAGGTCCCGGGTTCGATCCCCAGTCATAGCAAATTGGAAATGGTCTTTTTCAAATTGTCCTGGGTCTTGAATGTTCATCTATATATGTATATGTTATAAAATATAGTATCGTTGAGTTCATATCATCATAATCATTTATTTTGTCAATCACAGGTACAATGGGTGTTAGGTACATAAATTCAAGTATCACTGTGTTGCGCCATTAGGCATACAAAGTCATAATTTTTTTGGTAATACATGCTGACAAGAATTTCTATTATTATATTACCACAATACTTTTAATTTAAATAAATGTTTATTAGATACAATATTATTAAATTAAAATAAAAGGAACGTGTACTATAAAAAAGTGTTAAAATGTCTACAGATTAGAAATCAATTGAGATATAATTTCGCTAATACAAATAAGTTAATGTCATGTCAAGTTATGTCTATGGTCAATTATTTTTTAATTGTTTTATTATTATCACACAAGTATTCATCTGTGGAATAATAAGCTTTATTTACTAAAAAGTCAAATAATAAGCGTTCGAATTTTTTAATTTCATTGCACCTTCTTATTTGTGTGGGTAGTTCGTTATACAGTCTAGGGGCCATTGCATAAATACTTTTGTGTAAAAAATCAGTTTTTGTCGATATTTGGTGAAGGTTATCCGAGCGACGTAGGCTTTTAACAGGATCAAACAAATCATTAGTTAGAGCTGGTATCCCACAAGTCTCGAACTTACTATGGGGCTAGCCGAATCAGTGTTATCTGTCCCTATATATTATATTATACCTTCTCACCCATCATCACGCTCAAAGTAGCTTTTGGGTCTTGGGGACCTGGGCTCTGTCTACGTAGAGCAGCAAGACTCAAAATGTTCTGTCTGCCCTGGGATACAGACGTGATAACTGATAGTGTAATTATGAAATGTTGAAGATTCCGTACGCGGCGCGTGGCTGGCCCCAGCGCATACATAACCCCCAGCGCCATAGCTTGCTGACTGAAGGCTAATGCACCTTTTTATTTTATGCAGAAAAGGGTTATTTCGGTCGGTTCTTTCAACTCCCTCTCTCTCCCCTACTCCCTGACTGCGAATATCTCCTACACTCCTTTATCCCTATCTACGAGTCCAACTGGTTTCTCGAGCCATGAGAGTGGTATAACGAGGTTTGGCGTCGCCATGTTCTAGGGACTGAGGACGATATACATGCATCGGCTTTGGTCTGCAAGCGTGATGACGTACTCTCCAAGGTAAACCTCATTCATAAGCTCTTGCAGCGTAACTGCTGGCTGGGCGGACTCAGAACAGAACAGAACAGAACAGACTGCGCCAGAAGGAGGGTTATGTATTTCGAGAGTATGTATGTATGTATAATTGTTTAGCACGCTCTGCAGCTAGATGGATTTTAGCTTAAGAGGTGTTATTAGATTAGTATTTACTGTGAGAGTGACACTGGGTATATCATAAAAAAGGCAGTCGGGTTTTTGCATTTTAGTAATAATTACTTTTTTTAATAATTTTGAAACCTGTATTATATAAATGAAGTAAGAAACTGTTCAAAAAAGTTACGTCCTACAGGCAGTACCACAAGTCCTGCTGGTTGGACGCCGGTCGTACTATTCTATCATAAACTGTATATTGTACAAGTTCTTTAAACTTATACAACACATGTTGAAATATCTTCTGTTCTATTTAGTTTGGTGTTTTACGTTTCAGGTACTCGCGGCGATTATTGGGATATTGAAAAATGTGTGAATGCTGCTTTCCGCAATGTGTGAATCCTGCTTGGATCGCGTCATCCATGCCATAGCGACTAGATAAAGAAATCTAAAATGGACCCTCTGGAAGACATTGCGCCAGCAGACGCCAACGATACAGCCCTAGAGGCTTACATGAACGCAGTGCAGTTTTTAGGACCCCAACGTGATGAGTTATACATCGTGGTCCCCGTCACTATCATCTACGGTATTATATTCGTGACGGGCCTCTTAGGAAACATTTTTACATGCGTTGTGATCGCCCGAAACAGAAACATGCATACAGCCACGAATTACTACCTCTTCAGTTTGGCGATTTCTGATCTCCTGCTACTAGTGACCGGGATCCCTCCAGAAATTTACTCGATTTGGTCGCGCTGGCCATACGTGTTTGGGGCCAACTTCTGTTGGCTGAGGGGGCTTGCGTCTGAAACATCTTCGAATGCAAGCGTGCTTACTATAACTTTGTTCACCGTGGAGCGATACATCGCGATATGCCATCCCTTCATGTCGCACAGGATGTCGAATCTCACACGAGCTATGCGCCACGTATGTATCATGTGGGTCGTATCTTTCCTGTTGGCTCTGCCAACCGCGCTCCAGTTGGGCATAAGGTACTACGAAGGCATTGCCGTGTGTCTGCAAACCCAAGTGATTTTAGAGCATTCGTTTGAGATATCGACATTTCTGTTTTTCCTGGCGCCAATAGTTTTGATCTCAGTGCTGTATTCGTTAATCGGGTTGCGGCTCAAGAAGGCGGACGCAAACAAAGACCTGCAGGAACAGTGCCTGTCTGAGGGCAGCCGCAACGTCTCGTCGTCGTCGCGCCGCAACACTCACGCCTCCACAAAGAGAGTGATCAATATGTTAGGTATGTACACACTCTATATACTTATTTTCTTTGTTTTCACGATTGAAATGTATTTAAAGATATTTTGTACTAATCATTCGCCGCGTAGGTTTAGGTATCTGTCTGTCTGTACGCTAATAACGCGTTCTTTATGGCAACGTCCCAAGCGTGGGGTCCAGAAGTATCCCCGTATATATTTTACAATTCAATTCGGAATTTTGGAAAAAAATTAAAATGTAAATTTACATTTTAACCCCCTAATTCATAAAAAAATACAGATGATTATACAGATGATACAGAGGCATAACCTAATTTAGTTAAAATATGTTTTGTCCCTTTCATTCCTTTCAATATTTGACATTGCAAGAACAGGAGAAAACATAGTTTAACTAAAACAGATTTAGCAAACGTTCTTATATTTTTATGAATAAAGGGGTTAATATATTTACAAAAAGTATGTGAAATAATCAGACTTTGGACAATGAGAAATATTTAACACAATTACATCTCATAGTGACGACCTCTGTGGTCTAATGGTCATCATGCCACGCTGTCACACCGGGTTCCCAGTCAGGTCGAGATGGAAAATGATTTTTTTCAGTTTGATCTGGGTCTTGGATGTTTATCTATATATGTATTTGTTATAAAATATAGTACCTATCGTTGAGTTAGTATCCCATAATATGAATCTCGAACTTACTTTGGGTCTACCCAAACCGTGTGTTTTGCCCGAATATATTTATTAGTACATGGATTTTTTTTAGATACTTTGCAAATGTATTAAAATTTAACCAAATAGTAAACTTTTGACAAACATATTTTTATTTTCAAGTAAAATGAGAATCAAAAACAAGTTATTATAAAAAAATACAACGCACTACTATTCTGCATTAACGTAAAAAAAAATCTTTAGATAGGCATGGCAACCAATTAGTAATTACTATCTACCGAGGGAGGCTTCAAAAATACTTTATTTTAGAATTTTCAAACAATAGTCGTTGCAATCACTTTCACCGTTGGATCTAGGCAAGAGCCGTTGTCGATAAACATGCACTTTATTGCCCTTATATCTTTACTCATTATTATTTATCATTGGACTTTGTATGCAAATCTTACCCTTTCACACGATGCTACTGAAATCTCTGTCGCGGCAGCGTGACAATTTACATACATAATTTTTCAAAATTAAAAACTGACTTTCACACCCAATTACACAGCTTAATTTAATAAAAAAATTGCTGTATGTAATTAATTGACTGCCCGTCAAGCATGCCATTTAAAAAAAAGAATTTTCTAAATCGGTCCAAGCATCTTCAAGTAATCGGTGAAGATACATAAAAAAACAAAGGATTCCGACGAACTGATAAATTCCTTCTTTTCTTAATGTCGATTAAGTGTTGTCTCTCTTGTCAGCACGTAGCAGCACTTTTCTATGCTGCTACCCTTTTCTGACGCTCAGAACCGTCATTTGCCAGAGCGAGAGATAGCGACGGACCGCTATAGCGCGTTCCGTCGTTCTCTCTACATTACATACATACATTTGCGATGACTTATAATTTGTTTAACAGTGGCAGTGGTGATTGCCTTCTTCATATGCTGGGCGCCGTTCCATGCACAGCGGCTGGTGGCCATCTACGGCACAGAGGAAAACAACCAAGCCAAGTCCACGCTGCTGCTGAAGGTGTACTCCTTCCTGACCTACATCTCCGGAGTCTTCTACTACATGTCAACTTGCATTAACCCCATATTCTACCACAGCATGTCCAACAAGTTTAGAGACGCTTTTAAGGTATCTTACTTTGTGATTTCCTTCCTACGAGTAAGAGGCTGGCGAGGCCATAGAGCTCAGTTTCTTTCACAGGCGTTGACAAACGTAGTTATACTGCAGATTAATTTTAGTAATTATGAAAATCACAATAGAATTGTGCGGGGCAAGTTAGATCTTAGGTAGGTAGGCGCGACTTGGATTGGAAGACATTGCGCTTACAGACAGACAACGCCATGTGCCATGTTGAGACCAATTCTATTGGAATGTCATCCTTTACAAACAATTTTTAAAAATAGATGAGGCTCTCAAGTTTTCAGAATCCTACTTCAGTTAATTTAGTTGCCCGAACAGCAAGTTAAAAAATTGTAAATCTTGGTTTGTACATTTTAGGCTACTACTAGGCAGCTGCTTTGTTGCCGAATCAGTCAAGATAACCCCGAGCGCTATAACTACAAAGCCATGGTGCTGGGGTGCATGCCTAGCTCCTCGGCAACCCCAAACTCAGGTAAAATTTATAAATATGTCATCTCCATTATTATTTCAACTAATAGCTTTTCAGCCTCCTTAGCATGGTGACGTTGATAAACCCAGATAAAGTATTGAAACATAATGATATAAGATACTCGTAGCGCTCGATAAACGCCGTCGCCACCGTTCATTGAATTTCTAACCGCGTCATTTCGTTCGTTCACGTGGTGTGAACACTAAACGGTGGCTAGAAATACTATGAAACACAAAATAGGCACGTAACTCGAAGCAAAATGGCGTGTGGTTTGACGCTTACACCCTGCATATCTCCTAGTTTTGGAAGAAATCTCTTTCATTTGTCGATTTCAGAACATACTTAACCCTTTGAGACTCTCAGCATTTCGATATATTCTCTTCTTTGTTCTATTATTTATCAGAAACCTATTTTTACAGGCTCCATAAAAATTCAAGTAAACAGTATAAAGAACAAACGAAAGCAAGTAGAAGAAGTGAATGAAAAAATTGAGAAGACCTGTGTGGAAGCCGCTGATGACGGCAAGCAACTGCTCCTTCAGCTGACTGACGAAGAGGTCGCCCTTCCCTGGTCCAAACGACGAAGGTCGGCTACGATGTCGGAATTACAGACCAAATTGCTCCATACCAGTACCAAATTCATCAATGAATGTTCTCCGAAAAGACTCTTCTCTTCTACCATCGACATCTCACTTGTGAACGAAAATAATAATAAAACCCTCTAAACACAAACCCGGAAGAGACAGCCAGTGACAGGCATCTTGTCTCGAGTCAGAGTACTTTCGAGTAATGTTGTGGAAGACTGACAAAATATTAGTTTTAATCATGAGTCAATGAGAAATAGACACCTATTCTATGCGTTTTTTTTTAAATATAAACTGGCTGGAACTAAAACTACCAGAAAGCACAAAACAGCCCTTGCCAAACAGAGAAAGAAAGCTCATTGCGAGAAAGGAATCTCCAAAGGGCAGTTAAAACGTTGGCGTGTGCACTTTGAAGAGGCTGTCCATAAGACTAACTCAGCGCTACCGGATTCACCGACAACCGCAACAGTTGTTAGATATTGACACATCTACTTGAGACGAGTTTGAAGCTGCCATATTATTTCGATTAATATAAAGCGCCAGTGCTGTGACTGTAATGTCAAATGAAATGTAAAATTCTGCCTTTTATTGGATGTTTGCTGCAAGCTAGAAGCGTAGCGCTGTACTGTCCGCGCACTCACTACGAACCTCCAGCGCGCGGCTGTTTCCATCATTCCGCCGCGAACACAGACCGTATCGTCCCATGTTCTCGGTGAGCTTCACTTCACAAATCGGTTGATCGTTTAAAGCATGGAGTGTGAAGACCCGTTCTCGCTCTGACGGTTTATCGGTGCTTCATTATTAATAATACATTAACTCATCAAAATACGCCAAAGATCCCACCGTTGATGATTGGTCGTTTTGTGGATTCCACAAAATTTATCGGGATTGGTCCTCTATCAAACTGAGTGCCTTATCCTCAATCCACCCCTCCGTGTCGTCTCGTTTTTCCATTTTGCTGTTCGTGCTCGTGCGCGTCCCCAAAACGAACGTCCAAGCCGCTGCTCTGCGTACACCGCGCACTTGTGTTTGTACAAAAAACCGACAAATCGCAGAAGTTCGCTATTGAGAGAATTGTGTTACATTGCATGATACATTACAGCAATGTGGACGGCCAATCTCAGAAGATCGTTAAGCGCACAGTTGTAACACTCTTAGCGTGCGCTACTGGGAGTATTGTGTTACATTGCAGCAATGTGGACGGCAAATCTCAGAAGATCATTCCGCCCGCACGGTGTGTAACACTCGTAGCGTGCGCTACTGAGAGAATTGCGTTTCATTGCAAGTTACGTTGCATTCATTACATACTACGTTACAGCAGTCTGTACGCGCTATAAGAAAAAATAATGATGATACTATGTTTGATATGTAAACAGCTGTCAGTGGTGTAAGACTGATTTTATGAATATTGCCGTAAGAATTAGGTACTCGGACGAGCTTTTATCGTTAGTAGATAACTAATATTAAAATATTTTTGTTATTAACTTAGATAATAACGAAATGACTTTTAAAAAATTGTAATGGTGTAATGGTTAACCTTCAGTCTGATAACACCGTTAGAAAATGCTATCGTTAAGAGTTCTTTTACCCTACCGAATCAGACTTTTCCATACAAACGTAGTCTAGCTTTTATTTCGAAACGGCAAGTGAGATATTGGCGAAATTATGTAAGTAATTTTAAAGAAATCCAATGGCGCAGATAAAGGGAGGCTTATGCCCAGCAGTGGGTCGTTGAAAGCTGACGATGATGATGAAGGCATATAACTTGTTTTCAAAGTCAAAATATGAAGTTAAATAAGAATATAGTGGATCATTTCATATTTGACCTTCAGTATGGAAAACTTCTACATTCTCATATTTTCTTTCAAGTTTTTGACTGTCGAAAACTAGTTATATGCCTAGATATAAGTATTTCTTTAAAATAACAAAATACTGCAGAAATCTTACAAGTCATTTCAAAATAAAAGCGAGACTACGTTTGTATGGGAGAGGTTAGGGTAATGGAATTCTTAAGTGATTCTTTTTAAGGCCCAATTAGACGGTGTTAGTTTCTTGCCTGTCGGATACCATTGAAGCAAGAAATGATTTGTATGGCTGACGTTTCGCTTAGACGTTGCAAGTTATAGTTATATTTACAGCAAATTTGCACCATCTAAATGGCTCTTTAGTTGTAACAAATTGCCTTTGAAATCGAATGGTTAATACTTTGTAGTTTGAAAACACCTTAAGAAAATAATAAATGGTGTTCGTCGAAATGAAAAACAATTCGCTATTTTCCAACAAGTCAAATCAAATACTTTTTTCTAAACGTCAAAACTAACATTTTATATGGAAATTGTATGAAATACTGGGAGATGACGTCATAGTTTCTTGGAGTCAAATAGCGCTCTTATTATCAGTTCTTTTGCAACAATAAATCTAAAATCAGGTTAAAATTGATATGTTCAAAGACAAGTGACATTATTTTGCGACATTTTATTTAGTTATCAGTACAAAATAATTTATTTTTGACCCAGGAAAATACCCAATTATATCTTACCTACCTTCATACCTAAGATGCCTTTGTCCAACACTGGGAATATACCATAAATAAAATATAAAATTAAAGGGCGAATAAACCATGTTTCGGATTCCAAATAGCCCATCCATCTGTTTAAAGAATGAAAAGTATTTTTCATCTCATCTACTCGAAAAACGATGTTTTCATCCCAAAACATTTGAAGCTAAAGTTACTGGTTATTCTCTCGGGACTAAAATGTAAAAAAGAAGATCTCTAGGGATTAAAACCAATTTGAAAACTGAACACCAGTGTAATCTATGAAGAATCAAAAATAATGTTGGCGGTCCAGCAAAAAAAAAAGAATAATTTTGTTTTAAAATAAAAAAATAATAGGCACAGACGTCGTGATTTTTTAAATTTGGAATACATATCGTCGTCAACATGGATGAATGTAGTTTAACATTTTTATGTTCTTTGCTTCGAAAAAAGAAATAAGTATAATTAAAAAAGCGCAATTTTTCTCTTTGATTCACAGATCTCTTTGATTCGAGATTCTTTGAAGTTCTCTGAAGTTTTAAGTTATTTGTATTGAAATGTAATTATTTGTGTAAATGTGAATACTTTTTCGTGAGCCAATAGTGAAAAGTTAACTAGTTTACTAATAAAAATAAAAGGAGATGAAGAACCACACAAACAAAGTTATGAGTGATCATTTTATCAGTTGGTGGTCTTCGAAAAAATATTTCTTAGTATAAATACTTACTAAGAAATATTTTTTATGAAATTATTATTGTATGAAAACGGTACCAAACAAAGGTTAGTATCAAATTGTCGGTTGAAGTCTGATTAGGTATTTTAGGTGTTCTACTGTTAACTGTGCTAGTTTTTCTCATAGATGGAGATGAAAATTAGAGTGTGCTACTCGGGTACGGTAATATTTTTATCTCGGGCGATATACATGAATCCCTCGCTTAACTCAGGATTTCACCGTAGAATGTCAAATTCAACTGTGGAATCCTTCGTTTCGCTCTGGATTCAAAGTCGCGCCCTCGCCTTCCAAATATTACCTTATCCCCACGTAGCACAATCTACTATTATATCAAATGTAGGTAGTATGTTAGTATTGAAAAATATCGTGAGCGGGCGGGTAGTGAAATAATTTTTGGCCAATCTATGATTTATCGTCCAGTACAGTCAGCCCTACCTCTCATTTGTTGGTCGTCACATACTAAGAGTCTTGGTTTGGTCGTTGATATAACTATGAAATGGGGTATAGTGTCATACCTATAAGTCATTTTAAAATAAGTATTATGGAAATTGTAGGTATATAATTACGTATTAGGTACTTCACTTACCATTTTGTGTTCTGAAGTTCAGACACGAAACGAAACCCAGGTTTGCCATGTTGCTATTTAAGCTCCGTATCCCTAATCGAAACTAAAGTATATCCGAAGTAAAATAGTATATTATACAATTAGTGAATAAAGGACGGATTTAAATCAAGGACCATACATGAATCACGAGCAAGTGAAGGATTCTAATGACTGAATCACTACCCGAGGAAGTGATTCATGATTCAGTTATTCACTGTTTTCAGTGAATAAAATAAACTTTTCATAATTTGTAACCATACCCGATCAAAAGTAACGAATGATTTTGGATTGAAGCGGGGGCCTAAATATTATACATTCCCTCTCTAAAAAGTTTGTTTTATTTACTTAAAATAGTGAATAAAGAGTAGATTGTGCTACAATGGGATAAGATAATATTTTGCAGGCGAGGGCGCTACTTTGAAACCAAAGCAAAACGAAGGATTCCACAGTTACCGTATATACCCGAGTAGCACACTCTTCTAACTAGCTAGAAGCTTAAAACTAAAAAATACAAAACACATTATAAAGAAAAGTAGAACACCTACAATACCTAATCAGACTTTAAGCGACCATTTAATGCTAACCTTTGTTTGGTGTCGTCTTCATACAATAAATACTAACAAATATTTTTTCGAAGACCACCAACTGACGATAAAATGTTCAATCATAAATTTTTTAGCGTGGTCCTTCATATCTTTTTATTTTTATAAGTAAACTTAATATCTATTCATTATCGGTTTAATCGTACGAAAAAGTATTGACATTTACACAAATGGTTATTTGTATTGACATGTAATTATTTGTGTAAATGTGAACATTTACACAAATAATTAAATGTCAATACAAATTTATCAAATTAATTAAATCAAAGAGGAAAATTGCTCTTTTTTAATAATACTTATTTCGTTTTCCGAAGCGAAGAACATAAAAATGTTTACATACATTCATCCATGTTGATGACGATATGTATTTCAAATTAAAAAAATCACGACGTCTGTGCCAATTCTTTTAAAACAAAATTCTCATGCTGGACTGCAAACATTATTTTTGATTGTTTATAGATTACACTTGTGTTCAGTTTTCAAATTGGTTTTAATCCCTAGAGATTTTTTTTTTTCACTTTTTAGTCCCACCCAAGAGAATAAGAACTTGAGCTCTAAATGTTTTGGGATTAAAACATGGTTTTTTGAGTAGATGGGATGAAAAAGCTTTTAATCATTATTAGGTGTTTGAATTTAGAAAAATCACTTTAAATTCTAGTAATCTTTCCAATTTAAATGTGCATTTAAATAAATTTAACCTTCCTTATTCTGTAATAAACGTCCATTATCATCTAAATCTTTCTTTTTCTCGTAGTCATAATATAAAGTATAGTGTGCAACTCTTGAATGAAATGGATTTATGACGAGGGTCATGAATCACTCATGTCGCTCAGGATTCAATCATCATAAATAACTCCCTACGGTCGTGATTCAGTCGTAAGAATCCTTCAGTTGTTCGTGATACATCTATGGCCCTCGATGTGCATCCGTCCTTTATTCACTAATTGCATAATACTAGTTAGTCCGTGGCATAGTGGTCACCATGCTAGTCCGCCACCTAGAGGTCCCGGGATCGATACCCGGTCCGGGCAAGTTGAAAGATGACTTTTTTCAAATTGTCCTAGGTCTTCGGTATTGTTTATTCAAAAAAATCCTTAAATGTATTATTTCTTTAACCGAGATTAAATTAACTAACGGATAATCCGATTCTGAAACCGGAATAACATATATCTCTAGGTATCCGTATCTAGATCCAAAACAAAACTTCCTATCCATAACATCCATAGATGAAGAAGTTACCTACTTGTTTAAAATATGAGCAGTACCTAAGTGATACTTCGAATTATCTACACTTCGCGTGGCCTGACAATCCTGACAAGTACTTAACCATTAATGTAAATATTAAATCTATAAGTGTATGTACTTAATTTATTACTTACTTAACTTATTACCTAAAATGTAATAAATTAAGTATAGTTCGTATATTTAGTCTAAGGTAATGGTATCAAAATAAAAGGTTGAAGTAGGTAAGTACGTAACTAAATAAGTATACACCGGTACAGATTTAAGCCATGACATTAGCAATTTAAATAGAGACAGGCATACACATACCTACTTAAATTTCAAAAATAATACGTCGTATATTAAGTACATGGCCAGTTAATTCCCAATCTGTAGAAACAAAATTAGTACAAATAGGAAACTTATTGATTATAATACTAGTATAATAATACTAGATATAATGTAATTTTACCTAAAAACAGCGTCCAAATATTCTGTAAGAACATAAGTGAAGATGTTATATGTTTAATTTACCTAGTTTATAAAAAATAAAATAAGAAAATAATATTTTGTTAGTTAAATTTTTTTATGAAATTCTTTTTTAATCTTCTAATACCAATAAAACCATTGAACTTTAAACATTTTTTTGCTCATTTTATTGTAGTTCTCTGTCATAAAAACCTGTATTCTACTTGTCAGGCTTCCGTTGATCAAGATTGAGCCTCCTATCGCGTGGGTAGTGGGGTGGAATTTAGGTATTCCACCATTCCGTGGTGGCGGCCATCTTTGATAAGAAATAATACTTACTTATTACAACAGTGTCCCGTCATTTGTGGTATGATATGCTTATGCCATTTTTCATAGGCAAATCACTCTTCATAATTAAATTTTCTTCTGTTTAGCATAGCAAAGTGGCAGAAATTTTGTTTTTAGTGGTAGTACTGAAGCATAATAATCGGATCTCTTATAAAATCTTAATGACCTCTCCTTCTTCTGAGTATTCAACTGAATTTATGTTTTTGGAGGTTTCTGTCAATGGAACTAAAGTACTTCTAGGAGTCGTATATAGTCCTCCTGGTATTGATTATTCTGCTCAAATTGAGCCAGTTTTTGATTCTCTTTGTTCGGATTACATGCATCACGTAATCATGGGTTATTTCAGTACTGACCTTGTTTGTAGCGATGAATCGCGTTCTCAAAAGCTTCTCAATATACTCAAGTCTGTCAACCTCTCTGTTTTGCCTTAAGAGCCTACTCATTTTAATCCAGATTCTGATGACACATGGCTTGATTAGATTATTACTTCATCTTCTAATCTTGTAGTTAAGCATGGACAATTTATTTTCAGCTCCTGCGTTTTCAAGGCATGATCTGATTTATATATCATATAGGCTAAGAACACCTAAGACTAAGCCAACAACAGTTTTGATGCGCAACATGACCGCCATAAATCGTGAAAAACTTCTGAGTGATGCAGCTAAGTTGGATTTTTCTTCTATACTTAAGGCAACAACGCTGGACGAGAAAGTTACAAAGTTAAATTCAGCCGTGATTTCCTTGTATGATGTTCATGCTTCTATTAAAGCAGTAAAACTGAAGCGTCCACCATCTCCATGGATCACGATAGGCGTTAGGATGGCCATGTCTTTCGCATTTACAAGCGTGACAGGTGCGATGATAACGGGACTGCATACAAGAAAGCGCGAAATCGTTTCAATAATATGGTAAGAGCTGCCAAGCGCAAGTACTTCTGTGACAATGTGTCTGGTTCTTCTTCGGTTAATATGTGGAAGTTTCTACGCTCTCTTAATCTAGGTAAAGATCCTACAAATTCCTATTCTACTTCCTTTTCTCCTAATGATTTCAATAATCATTTTTCCACTACGAGTACTCTTGATCTTTCTGTAAAATTAGCGACTATTTCTAGAATTTCTTCCATGGTCAAACCATCAAATGATCCTTTCACTTTTTCTCCGACAACTGAAGACGACATTCGTGAAATTATTCTCGCTATCAAATCCAAAGTGGTTGGATGTGATGATGTGAGTCGAGAAATGATTACAAATATATTAACAATCATTCTCTCAATTCTGACTAATATCATTAATTTCTCTTTAGCTACTGGAACCTTCCCTTCGCTTTGGAAAAAAGCCTTTGTCATCCCTCTCCCTAAAGTCACAAATCCTTCTGTCTTGTATAATTTTAGGCCTATATCCATACTCCCTTTTCTTTCCAAAATACTTGAAGCTGTAGTTCACGCCCAAGTATCTTCCTATATTTTTTCCAACTCTCTTCTTACTCCTTTTCAATCTGGTTTTCTATATATTCTATATTCAGTGGGGCATAGAGAATACGTTGGTCACCGTCTTAGTTCTTATTGACTTCTCCAATGCTTTTAATATGGTGGACCACGATATTCTTCTAGCTATTCTTGAGCATCTTCACTTCTCGTCTTCAGTTTTGGATTGGTTTTCTCAATATCTTCGTGATCGACAGCAAGTAGTTCATATGGACTGCGCGTTGTCGGACTGGAATAATTTGTCTAATGGTGTACCTCAAGGAGGTATCTTGTCACCTTTACTTTTTTCAGTATTTATAAATCTTCTTTCTACATCCTTTGGCTGTTCTTACCATTTTTATGCAGACGATCTGCAAATTTATGCCCAAGCGTCAGTCAACGACTTAGACACGTGTGTTGCGAGCGTTAACTCGGCCTTGTGTAACCCTTCTAAGTGCCAAGCTATTATTGTAGGTAGTTCAAGGCAAATCTCTCAGATTAATTTTGATTATGTCGCACCTGTGACATTTAATCTTCTCAAAGGTGATATATAACTCAAAGGTGACTGACTGACTGACATAGTGATCTATCAAAGCACAGCCCAAACCACTGGATGGATCGGGCTGAAATTTGGCATGCAGGTAGATGTTATGACGTAGGCATCCGCTAAGAAAGGATTTTGATCAATTCTGTCGCCAAGGGGATAAAATAGGGGATGAAAGTTTGAATAAAACTTTGTCAATTTTAAACCGATCGGGCTGAGACTTTGCATGCATAAAGCTACTATGACGTAAGCATCGCCTAAGAAAGGATTTTGATAAATTACACCCCTACGCGGGCGAAGCCGCGGACAAGAGCTAGTAATTCTATAATCCCCTACAGTAAATCCGTGAAAGATCTTGGATTCTTCATAGATTCCACACTTAGTTGGGTCACTCAGGTAGCCGAAATCAGTAGTTCTGTTACTGTTGCTCTTCAGCAGCTTAACCGCCTACGGAACTTCTTGCCAGTTAAAACGAAGATTTTGTTAATTCAAACATTGATACTACCAATCATTGATTACGCTGATATGTGTTACCTAGATCTCAATGTAGATTTTCTCAATAAGCTTGATCGTCTCGTTAATAATTGTATTCGTTTCATTTTCTGCCTTCGCAAATATGATCATATATCATCTTTCCGTTCTGAGCTTAAATGGGTTCCTATCCGTGAACGCCGACAACTGCGAATTCTTTGCACTCTCTTTTCAATTCTTTCGAATCCAAATTCTCCTCAATACCTAAAATGCAAATTTCAATTTCTTTCCGACACTCATGATCGGCAACTTCGTTCTGCTGATACTTGTCTTCTTTCTATTCCTCTAAATCGCACAAATTTTATGGCAAACTCTTTTATCCTACAAGCTTTACGGCTCTGGAATGCTTTACCCGTTGACATCAAGGACATTTCAACTAAATTTTCTTTTAAAAGAAAAGTACACTCTCATCTTCTAAAATAGTGTATATTTAATTTTCACCATCAACATTCATTATTTATATATTGTATGTATGTTTATGTATGTATATACATATGATAAATGTAGGTATATGTACGAAAGGGCGACTTACTGCTTTGTTATTAAAAAAATAACTTGGCAACGATTAAATATTGTAGCAATAATTATATTAGACGAGCTTCAAAATGCAAGGATTTATAAAAACTAAATAGTGGCTGCCACTTTAAGGTTGAAAACATTATTAAATAGTACCATTGAAATCATAGGCAAGGTGCTATAAATAATGACATGGCGACTAATATCAGTGGGATAACAATCATTTTATTAATGACATCTATAGGCTTCCATTTAAAAATACATTTTCGGGCTGTGATTCGCGAGTAGCTGTAAAAATTAAAATGGGTACTATAATTAAGTCTTAAGATATCAGTATTTTATTTTTAAAATCATAATGTAATGAAAACGGCGAATAGTGCTTTCCTTGCATAGAAGCAGAGTGCGAGCCGCGGCGCGGGGGGTGGAGCGCGTTTGATGATTTCAAAGAAAAAAACTTTGCATTTTGGAAAACTGAAGCAGAATGGAAGCAAGGCACATGCAACTGTCCTCTGTTCTTTAAAATATATGCTTGTAAACATATAGTGGATCGTGCCATACGGCTGAAACGAACCACTCCACCTTTAGAGGCAAATCGATTCAGATTCGACAAAAAAGAAAACGTGGGCGCCCCAACAAATCAAAACCTACACTAATAATAGTTTTTTTTTTATATTCTAATTCTAATTGTTAGTTTTTGTATTCATTGTACTTCGGTATAGTCGTATATCGGTATATCGTTTGTAATTTTGATTTAATAAATAAAGACATTTATTTATTCTTCCTTTAAGCCTTTTACTTTTTCACCATTTGTAGGTAAAAGATTATATTCTCTTACCTACAAATAGCGAAAAAGTAAAGTCAAAAAAATAAAATTATAGACTAACATTTTTTATTTGCTTTTTAGAGCTTTTAAACTGTCGCAATGTTTTTTTATGACCATATTCATATTTTTTTCTCATCTCAGTTAACTTTATATCCAACCTCATTGTATAATTGAAGAAATCTTATTTTCTATTTTTTATCCACCGTCAAGTGTTCGCTTAACAATTAATATAGTTACCAAAACAATAAACCAATGCCAGTTTAAATTAAAACAAAGCTTACAACTGATAAATTAGCTGCTACTTACTACTTAAATTTATCCCTCACTGTAGCTCCCAACCTATTATTTTTGCTACCGGCTTAAATTTTTTTTAAATGCCATATTCAGATTAATTTGTCGCCGCGTTATATACATGCCTTTATTTAGTAATTATTTTGCGCCGCAACTAGATCTCTGTTTATCCATATGGTTGACTGGGAGAGAACGCTTTTAGCGTTAAGTCCGCCAATTGTAAACAATGAAAATTGTGAATTAATAAAGTTTTATAAAATAAAATAAAGCTGAGCGCTTGAACTAGTTCTATTCACAAAAACTAATTCTATTCACAAAACTACCTATGTCATTAAAGATACAACAAAAACCCCATTATTAACTACCTACCAAATTTTTTTTAAATTACTGTATTTGTAAATTTTTTTAATCAAACTGGCTATAAAACTACATTTTTTTAAACCAATAAAAGTAATTTAGTACTACAATAAAGTGCCTCGCGTCTTAGCCCTGCCTATATTATTTTATCAAAAAATATTTAAAAAGAAATACACTTACTTGTACTTAACCTAATTCTCTACTTTCCATTAAGTCAAATCAGAAACTTTTTTGTGAAAGTCAAAATTTTACATGAAATATAGACTAGTAACGTCATCGTTTCTTAGAGTCGAACAGCGCTATGGATATGATCATGACAAGACACATGATTATGTGACGTTTCACTTCCTTAACAGTATCAAATCAATTATTTTTGACCAAAAAAGTACCCAATTGCGGTATATCATACACATACCTACTGTATATTGTTTTGTCATTAGAATTACAGATTAATCGGTCAACAGAGAGGGGTATTACATTAATTACTATTAAATATAGTAATTTTCTTCCCACACGCACAAGACCTAAGCAAGCCACAGACTGAGTGAAGAACAGACTAGATAAAACTGTTTAAAAACCATGTTTGGTATATATGCTTAGGTGATAATTGTATTGAAAAAGTAAGTACTTAGATAGGTAATGGAAGTACATAATGCAAGAATAAAGAGCAAGTAGGTACAACGTTTTAGTTTTAGTACCTACTTGGACTAGGTTATTATATTAATAATTAAGTAATCAAAACTTAGAAAGTTTTCGAACTTACTTAAATAATTTGGCTGGGAATTTTTATGTATACTTAATAAAGTTATCAAGATAATTTGTACATAATTATAACTAACTTTGAGAGAAAAAGGTGCCAGTCAAGTGAAATAAATAAATATTTGAGCAAATTGTCCAAGAGACATATTTAATTTTTCATTTAAGATATTTAAATTTTTAAAGGTACCAGTTTGTTACCGTACCTGGACAATTGAATAATAGGAAATATGCACGTTTTTATTATAAGAATAAAAGAATTTATAAAATATCTTAATCAGCGACGAAGATGTGAAACTTTAATGTTTTAATTAGAAAGAGTCCGATAAGGATTGGTGACGTCAAAGTCCATACCACAGAAAATAGCATTCTTGCGAGTGAGATAGACATATTTTCGTAAAATCATTATATCTCGTTCGTTTTTCAACCAATTTTCATTCTGTTTTCACTGTTAGTACTTTACTTTTGAATATTTATGGATAAACTGGTTAGATAACACATTTTTTATACATACTCCCTATTCCTTTAAGTACATGTTCTTGTTTAATTAATTCAAATATTATACTAAGCTTAAGTATTTATGTATATTGTATGAAATAAGTAGATTCAATTCAATCCAATTGATTTATTGCTTTTAACTTTGTGTATAAGCGTAGTTACAAAAAAATTACAAAGTTTCTTCTTTTGCCAGTAAATACGTCTATGATCAGTAAAAGTTGTTTTCCAAAATAATTTTTAAGTTATTGACATAGAATCAATTCACGAAACGCAAAATTTTTACCAAATATCTCGGTAATCTACATATACAATGTCCTTTTTAATTAAGTACAAATATTTTAAGGGGGGATTCAGTCCATCATTTTGAACAACTTTTCCCAATAAATATATACAGAAATACGAAAAAAAAATTTAGGTTCTCATACAAATCGAAGTACCTAGTCACGTGATATAGTTAGTATGAAAAATGCAAAAAAATTGCGTTTTTCGATAAACATTTATTGGGAAAAGTTGTTCACAATGATGGACTGAATCACCCCTTAAAATATTTGTACTTGATTAAAAAGGACATTGTATAAACAACAAAAAGTTTTCAATTTATTTGTTGATTCAAAAACCCAATAATAAAATACAATGAATCCTAAATTTAATAACCAGCCAAGTACGAGTCGATCTCGCGGACGAAGGGTTCTGTACCATTATCTATTAAAAAAAAACGTTTGTTGTATTGGACAGACAGAGACAGACAGACAGACAGACGGACAGACGGTAGGACAGCGGAGTCTTAGTAATAGGGCCCCGTTTTTACCCTTTGGGTACGGAACCCTAAAAAATAAATAAATAATATAAATTAAAATCTAAATATAAATAAAATATAAAAAACTAAATTAATAAATTGTTATTTGATCAAAGACTCGTTTAGAAATAGATTTGGCAAAGCCAATCTGAAAATAACTTGCGAACCCGAACTACTAATAAATAATAGTAAGTACCTACTTACTATTATTAATAAGTACTTAGTTAAAAGTCAGGCTTCAAAAATGGAGACATAATTTCTCAGACAATTAGTATGAGAAATTATGACTCCATTTTTTGAAGCGTACCGTACAAAACATAATTTTATATTTTTTATAATAATATTCAGGTGATCGACGATGTTATTTTAAATCATGCCCTCACTATTTATTATCTGACTATTTTCAGTAAATTAAATTCTGGTGTTGATTAACGCATTGGTTTTATTTAATCCTACACGAAGAAAGCGCAGCTAATATAGCTCCATGTAATCATAAGTTTCAATTTAAACATATTACCCCCAAAGTTATAGTCGATGCAGTTAAACAGTTAAATTAAAACAAATCTGGAGATCACTAGGGTATGTCCGTAAATATAGTAAGCAACATCATAAATATCATTGCTGCAAACCTATCTTTTATTTTAAATAAATGCATTGATGAAGGTATTTTTCCAAATTTAATGAAATGCAGCAAATTGATTCCTTTATTTAAAAAGGGGGTAAGAACAGATCCTGGCAATTATAGACCTATGTATCTCCAAGTTGCCGGTTTTGAGCTAAGTGTTTGAAAAGATAATGCTTAATCGACCACCGATGCGGGGGCACAGATTGAGTACTAGTACTCACGTACAGAAGTCTTACTCAGAAAAGAAATATCTACTTAATGTGGTTAGTGCTATGGTTTAATTTTGCACGCGTGAGAACTCCTCGCCTTAGATACCTAGACATCCATTGCAAGCCAATTGCATTCTTATTGTTCTGGATAAACGATTCATTTAACTGAATTTTCCCCTTAGATTCGCTACGCGCATTAATAATAATGTAGTTATATTTTCGATACCTAAACGGGGAGTGACACAGGCCTGGCGGGGGTAGCGCTAGTTACTCACATTTACAACGCACGGGAAAACAAGCATGATGCAATCGGTTCTTTCTGCGATCTCTCAAAAGCATTTGACTGCGTAGATCATCCGAAACTTTAGTTCAAATTCCGTCAGTACGGTTTTGACGATAAATCTATAAACATTCAATCATATTAAACGGATAGGCTTCAGACTGTTGATATAAATGGCATAAAGAAAAACGGATCTCTTGTCAAAATGGGTTTCTCAAGGTTCTATCCTAGGACCGTTCCTCTTCTAAGTGTACGTTAATGATTTGCCTTACGCGGTTGAGAAACAGGCTGCTATTGTGTTGTTCGCCGATGACATGTCTCTTATTCTTGAAATAGACCATCATAGCGAAGATGCTCTACAGTGAATAACACACTATGGACCATTTCTATTTGGTTTTCAGCCAATAACCTTCTGTTGAAAGTAAGCAAGACCCAATGCATTAGATTTAGTCTTCCTAGACGTGAGGCAGGCCAATGTTGATGTGCTACTTACTCGACGGTCAAAAATTAGATCTCGTGAAAATATTACTTTCTTGGGAATCACAGTAGATTCAAAACTTCAATGGGATGCCCATATTTCTAAACTTGCTAATAGGCTCAGCGACTTACGCTATTAGAAGAATCAGACAATTGACAGATGTAGCAACTGCTAGATTATTTTAGTTACTTTCACTACTTATGGGGCTGTGCAGCTGATATACAGACTATTTTTATTAAAAAAGGGCAATTCGTTTTATTTACGATTTAGGATCGAGAGACTCCCTAAAATTTTTTTTAAGAAAATTGAAATACTCACTGTACTATCCCAGTAAATATTTGAAAATATAATGTGTGTAAGAAAAAAATTGCATTATTTAATAAAACAGGCGATTTTGCGGGTAGAAACTTGCGTAACATTAATGATTTAGTTACCCCGTATTGTAGGCTGAAAATGATCTGACGTCAACAACTACCAATTAAGAAAACGAAAGAAAAAAAATTACAATTTTCAAGTGATACAAATATCCAAAGATAAATAAATGATTTTTGACGCTTTGACTTTTTTTTGCAGCCATTAGTCTCCCGAATCGGGACACCCCTGGCCATCCCCTGGCCGGTCCGTCCCCGATCTCTAAACTTCTTGTCATTTAGTATCTAATGTATATTACAGTACAAAATAAACATTGGGACGAACCGTTATACGAGTATTTTTGAAATATGCCGGCGTGAATTTTATGGTACCTAAGTATTTAATTTTTAAACGATGAAATATGATTACGTACAAATGGAAAGTTATTTATTTACACACCACGACATTTTATTATGTTTATTAGTTTTTGTATGGTTTTCGCTTATCTGTCGAAGTCAAAGTGGCATTTGAGTCTTGCTGACCTGGCAATGTCTGCTCAGAGGCGCAAGATCCCAAATGCTCTGCCTGCCCCTTTAGGGATAAACGTGATATTATGTATGTATGTATGTATGTATGAAAGCACCAGGCACATTAGCAATCGACTAAGTCAAGGTAATGGAGGTGCCTAGCAACAATTGAATGAACAAAACAGTGATCTGAGGTGTCCTCTAGTAATTTAGTACATAATATTAGGTTGGATGTTTATCTACATATGTATTTGTTATAAAATATAGTATCGTTGAGTTAATATCCCATAACACAAGTCTCGAACTTACTTTGGGGCTAGCTCAATCAGTGTTATTTATCCCTATATATTTATTTATTTTTGTTATTTACGGACAGCGAAGTGGTCAAACATCGGGGGGCGGTCTGGCTCTTTCCAAAAGAAGGAGGTTTCAATTCGTTCGATCTTCGTTTTAACTTATGCTCACCGATTATTCGAAGACGCCTGGATCATTTTGGAAAATCCTTTTTCCGTTTGAAATACTTGTTGAGTTTTATAGAAATTTTATTTAAATCAGTTGAGTACTTTAGGCGTAAAGTAGATTTTTATTTTTAAAAAAATATTTCAGGTTTCATTCACATTGTGGATGAGTTATCTTGATGTAATATGACAAATACAGAGGTACATAGGAAATTTAATTTCACATAAAATATAATTTTACAATTAACTAATATTATTTTTAGTGCAAGTAGAAGGGCCCACATTCGGTCCCAAATATACCAAGATAGAAAAAATGATGTTCTTGGAGGAGTTCTTGTAATTAGAGTTAGCTGACCTTAATTCATTATATCTTCGATAGTAATATGAGTCATAAAAGTTTCTTGTTTGTTAGGTACAGTTAAATAAATAAAAATCACTTTTTTAATTAAAAAAATAGTAAAAATAGATTTAATTAAAGATATATTGTGTAAATTTTACAAGAAATAGTAAGGTTCTGTTTATTTCAGTAGATTCGAGTGTGTTTGGTTCTACTCTCCGCTACAAAGGAACGCCACTTGATATAATGTAAGCAGCTCATACATTTTTCATTGTCCCGAAATGTATTGTCATCATGTATTGTCAATCCGGACTTCGCCGAGGCACCACGCGGGAACGCCTTGGCCCTTGGCACATCGCCGTTTCCACAGGTATGTACTATACACCGTTTTCGATATCGGATATTTACCTATATTATTATTATGCGCGCGGCGCCACTTCGAAGGGGAAAACTCGGTTACATGAATCGTTTGTTCAGAGTAATATAAGAATGAAATTGGCTTGCAATGGATGAACTAGGTATTAAAACGAAAAGGTAAGGAGTTCTGACATGAGCTAAATTAAACGATGGCGCTAACCACACTAAGATATTTCTTCGAATTTCTTTTCTGAGTAAGACTTCTGTACGTGAGTACTAATACTTATTTTGTGACTCTACTAAGCTCGTACGGAGTTAATATCGAATGGTCGCAAACGCAAATGTAGCAACATACTCTACAGTGGCAACTCGTCTAAAAGGTGGATGTACATAATTGAGGTAAGCAACATTTGAAATGTAAGTTTTAATGAAGAAAATCATACTATTGTTTTGAAACTAACATTCCAAATGACACTTTAATGATGCTTAATAAAAAGTTGCTCCACAAAGAGTAACCTCGGTGTGGATACAAGAAACAATTAAAAAATAAAGATGTTAAGCTATGAATGGACTTTTCCTCGCGATTGTTAAGTATAATATATATATATTGTTAATAAATTTACATACATTTACAAACAGAAAATATACAGTACAGTACAGTATACTCAACTCGAGGAAATACTTAAAGAAATATGAAAAAAATATTATGTATATGATCTTTATTTTTCGTATGTGTCATGGACTGAATGCAAACAGGGCCCCGTGTTGTATGTTATTTTTATTTTGTAAAAGGACCTATCTACTAAGTTTTTGTAGATTCTCAGCTTATTGTCCGAGCGATCTAAGCGAGCGAAGCGTCTCCGTTTTGAGATTGGCCAAAAATGTTTTTGTCCGGCTGTCTGTCTGTCAGGTCGCATTTCTAAACCGATCGTAAATTTTTTGGGAGAAGATTCAAAAGTTATATAGATTTTATTTGTCGATTTAGTTTTTGAAATTTTTCAAAATGGCCGAAATATGGGATAGGAAATTTTATAACTGTAATATTTCAGACATTTCGAAAATTTTCAGAAATGTCATAAACCTTTTCGTTACCCTTTCTAAGACGCAACTTTTTTGTCTGAACAACTTCTTTATAAGATAAACTTTAACGGGTCTGGGTGACTTGCGAGGCCTACTGTACAGCTGGCAGAGCCCTTAGTAAGTGAGAAGGTACCTAATGTATATTTTATAAAATAAAACAGTATCTCATCATCATCCCAGCGTATTCCCGGTTGCATCCAGGAACAAACCAGGAACCAATCCTTGGATAGTTTGATGATCAAACGCTAGGTGGCGTTCGGGACCCACAGTTTTACGTGCCTTCCGAAACACGGAATCATCTTTCTTTTCGGATAATCAGGTGATTCAAGCCTGCAATATCCTATCCAGCCTGGACTCAACTTTTCACAAAGTATGCTTCCCAGTGGGAGTCGAACCCATGACCTCCGGATCACAAGGCGAACGCCTTGACCACTGTACCACGGAGGCAGTCGTAAAACAAAATAAACCAGTATCTGACACGTGATAAATAGAAACCAATCAAATACATAATACACCCACATGTTACTCAGTAGGTAGGTAAATAAACATTGTAAAATAGAAAATGGAAATGACTCGACACGACTATATAGCGGTCAAAGTTTGCATTTCCCCTATTGTATTCTAACATTCGTGGAACATTTCCATTCAAAATTAACTGTGATTAATTAAGTATTCGTACAACAAAATGACTGACTAAATTCAATATGGTTTCCTTGGAATCGCGTCGGAAATGCAGTTCCTTTATAGTTCTTTATAAAATTGTACATTCTGAAATTGATTCGGCAGTTCTGTTGTTCTCACTAAATTTTAACACCCGTTTTAGATATCGTAACCCTAATTTCAATACGTTCCGCCTTAACGTGTACGCCAACAACACTTCTTATTATAACCCTATAGTTCATATGTGTCGCCAGTACAATGATATTCTTGCCGATCACAGAGACATGGATATCTTCCGTTTAAATTTGTTCCAATTTCGCAGAGCAAAGTAAATGCACTGGGGTCGGAGGACCCTTAAAAATTATTCTCAACAATTTTTAATACAGATATTGTTTGTTAGATTTATTTATTTATGTATATTCTAATTATCTTTTAATGTTTATGTAGTATTCAATGCACTTATTATGTTTTTAATTAGTTAGTTAATTCAATGTTAAAACATAAATAAAATAACTGTGTATAAACATGCTGTAAACACATAGTTTTGGAGTACAGTCTAGAACAGATATGTAGAAATTAGGTACCTTGGTCCTTATATGATTGTATTCGGTTTGTGTTTCTAATAAAGTAAAATAATATAAAATGGCCTTTGATTCAAATATCTGCAGTTGTGGATGCATAATATCACATTGATCCGACGTTAGGTCGTAAAGGATGAACATACAAGGACATTTTCAATGACCTAGCTAGCGAAGTGTCTCAGTTTCTAGATTGGCGAAAAATTTTTTGTCCGCCTGTCAGTTTGTCCGGCTCATAAGAGTTGTTATCGCCAGCAGGTCGCATTTCTCAAGCGATTCTTGTGAAATTTTGCGTAAAGGTTTAAAACGTTAAAAATTAAAAAAAGCACACAAAGTTTTTTTGTTTCTTCCTATTTAAACGATTTTTTTTTGTCTGAACAATTTTTTTTCCGATTCTTTGATTGACTCGCGAATTCTTCTACTCACAGAGCCTCTAGTATAATATTATTGATAAGTATTTACAGAACTGATTTTATATTATTTTATATCCCATAAACTTACAATACAATTAAATTTATTCCATCATCTTAAGTGCATCATTAGCGCTTTCGCAAGTTATGCGGCACTGGGCATGGTAAGCACTTGAATGGGTGTCCACAAGCGGCATAAAAATAATCTCGAGCTCCTCCGTGCTTCGGAAGGCAGGTTAACCCATACGGCTGTCTTCATTGTATGGCATAATGGCAGTCGTCAACCTGTTCAGATACCTTTAAGAGTCCCCTTACCCCAGACAGAATCAGAGTTTCCCTTAAAAACGTAGTCTAGCTTTTATTTTGAAACGGCATGTCAGACATTGGCCAAATTGAGTAATTCTAAAGAAATTGCATAAATCAATGCATATAACTTACTGGTTTATACAGGCAAAATATGAACTTAAAAGAGAATATAATGTATCATACCATATTTGACCACATCAGTAGGGATAACTTCACACTCTCATATTTTCTTTCAAATTTATATTTGACTGTCGAAAACTAGTTATATACGCCTAGATATATGCAATTTCTTTAAAATTACAAAATACTGCTGAAATCTCACATGTCATTTCAAAATAATAGCTAGACTACGATTGTATGGAAAAGTCTAGGGCAAGGGGATTTTTAAGCAGCTTGAAAATATTTACACCAACCCCACTGCACTTACACGATACACTACAAGAACAACCTAACTATACTTTACCATTATACTTGACCTAGACCAGAGGTTCCCAAACTTATTTTGTCAAACGCCCACTTTAAAAAATCAGTTATTTTGTAGCGCCCCCCATTTTTTTCACTATAAAAACCTGAATCACATATTTGTCTTGCCTGTAGTTTAATTCAACCTATATTCTAAACTAGACTTTTTTACAAGAGAGAGCAATAATAATACATACACCAGTACATTAGAGTATCTTTTATAAAAAAATAACAATAATCAACATTGTTAATTTTTAATAAAAAAATAGCAATAATAATACAATTTTACAATAATAAAGAGTATCGGAAGTGGGGACCTCACCTGCGAAACTTTAAAACACGAAATTTTTTCAGTGTTTGATTCCTTTTACGATGTAAATATCGTTGTGAACGCATTAAAATAATAAATATTAATTACATTTTTAGTTCATATTTGTACAATAAAAAAGGATATAAATATGAACTAATAAATGGATGTTGTGTAGTAAGAGGATTTTAATTTCAGTTAATTTTAAAATATGAAATAGCTGAAGTTATAAATCACTCATTGCTTAAATCACATCAGCGCCCCCAACTTTATTCTGGGCCCGTTACCGCCCCCCTTAAAGCCTCCAGCGCCCACAAGGGGGCGTTATCGCCCACTTTGGGAAAGACTGACCTAGACCAACATGGAAGATTCATAATCACATAAAAATTTAATATATACCTCATACATAATGTTTTTACAGAATTAAAATGATGTTCGTGGCTCAGTAGCTACTAAAACTGCTTTCGTATGTACAATGCATCGCGCACAAGGTTAAATAGGTACCTACTGCACGACTGCATAATTGTTAGAGCTACTGTACTGACAGTCAGTTACGTGCGTACCTTAGTAAGACATTTACGTGGTTTTTTTTTCTTCAAAACTATTAGTGCTTGATCAGACACTATAGTACGAGATTTATAATTAAAGTGTAGTGATATCCCCGAAAACTTACAATAACCCCACGACACAAAACGTAAGTATTAATAGTTTATCATTTAGCTTAGTAAGAATGCTTTATTTTGTTAGAAATTCAAAGGTTCCTTTAAATTTAATACACAGATTTTAAGGGGTGATCCAGTTCGCCATTCTAAACAACGTTTCCTAATAAATACCAATCGAAATACGGTTTTTGTCTACATCTTTTAGGAAAAGATGTTCAGAATGATGAACTGAAATAACCTTTAAAATATCTACTTACTTCTTTATACTTATTTTGTTTTGTATTTGCTAGTTTTTCTCAAAGATAGAGATGAAAAGTAAAGGTGCTTCTCTGGTACGGTAAGATTTTTACCTCGGGCGATATACATGAATCCCTCGCTTCACTCAGGATTCCACCGTGGTTCGTGAATCGTGATTCAACTGTGAAATTCTTCGTTTCGCTCTGGATTCAAAGTAGCGCCCTCGCCTTCAAAATATTACCTTTGTCCCCTTGTAGCACAATGTACTATTAGGATCAATTATAAAATGGCCTTTTTCGAATTGTCCTAGGTCTTGGATGTCTATCTATATAATATTTATTAATTAAAAATATACTTTAGTATCATTGAATTAGTATCCCATAACACAAGTCTCTATCTTACTTTGGGACTAGCTCAGTTAGTGTAATTTGTCCGTATATATTTATTTATTAGGTATTTATCATTGAAAATATGTTAGTAAGGTAAGTACCTAGGTACTTTAAATGCGTGAATCGCCAAAAGTGGTCACTTTGTGTTAGCTAATACTTATATCATTGTCAGATTCTTCCAGCTGCCTTAAGGCATCTGCCTTAGTCCAATGACTAGCATCTAGTAACAATTGTATTTTTTACCCGACTGCGCCAGAAACAGGGTTATGTTTTTCGAAAGTATGTATGTATGTATAATTGATTGGCACGTTCTGCGGCCTGAATGGCTCGATGGATTTAAGCTTGAGAAGTGTCATTAGATTCGTCTTAGGTAATTCTGGGAGTGACACTGGGTATGTTGGTGTCTTGGGCTGGTTCTCTGTAATAATTATACGATACTGGATTGTTTGAGAACTTATATATTTTATATTTTTATAATAACTACATTGCAGTTGACAGCAGAGAGAGAATAGAGACATACAATGTTGCCAGCATATAACAAAAAAATATAAAATATTGGTGTTCCCAACAGGGTATTAAAAAGGCAGTCGATGACTTGTTTAGACTCTAGTTAACTAGTTATCAGCTTTACTCACGATGTTTTCTTTCACCGGTAGCAAATAGTGGTGTTTAAAAATTATAATTACGAGTCATAATTTAAACTTAGCTGCTGCTCGCGGCGTTGCTCGCATTTCGTAGGGATCGCTAATATTTTAAAGATAAAATAGCCTACGTTTCTCGCTTATATCTGTTGAATTCTGGCTGTACGAAGGTACTCTGCCAACTAGCTATGTAGGTACTAATGAGGAGCTAAGACAAACACGCATATTACTTAAGGAAAGTCAGTGAAGTAAGGACAGACTGCGATGTGAACATTCCCACACAAAAAATCTTCAGCTACCTACCTAACGCAAATGTGACAATATCGTATGTTTCTAAAGGTGAAAGAATTTTTTTATCGAATCAGATGTCAAGACTTTATCCATGGCAAATAAACATTAATATCTTTTTTCTTTATAAGGTCCAGATCATGTCCGATGGCAGTATGGCGGACGGGAACACGAGTCTGGAATCATCCAAGCTGAGCAAGCTGCGGGAGG
Source organism: Acrobasis suavella (assembly GCA_943193695.1). Classification (NCBI taxonomy): domain Eukaryota; kingdom Metazoa; phylum Arthropoda; class Insecta; order Lepidoptera; family Pyralidae; genus Acrobasis; species Acrobasis suavella. The sequence continues at coordinate 21,732,832 of OW971941.1, forward strand.
CTGACTGGCCAGCGGTGCTGTTCTTCATCCACGTCCACCTGCTGTCGTTGTACGGACTCTGGCTCCTGCTCTATGAAGTGCAGTGGCTCACGGTTTTGTTTCGTAAGTTTATATAGTTATACCCGGATAGTTGCCGCACCTTAGTGATAGTTGGAGAATCTTGCGATGGATAAACAAGTTAATTTGCCAAGCAAATAAAAAAAATAAACTTTTAAGCGTTGTAAAGCGCTGAAGCGATTTACATCAAACATAGCTAAAAACCATTTCTATCAGAACGGCTTTCAAACAAAAAACCGCATAAAAATCGGCCCATTCGGCTAAGTTAAGATGCCAGAGACAGACACACAGACACGTTGAACTTATAAAACCCCTTTTTTTCGTCGAGGGTTAATAAAATAGCATGCAATACATTCGCGAAATTAGAGTAACAAATTACAATCGGGGCAACTATCTTTGTTTTACCCTATATCAATTAGATATCAATAAAAAACAGCTTTAAGGCGCCATTTTTTCAAATATGGCGGCCTAAGCAGCAAAGATACGAAGTGCTAAAATTCCAAAATAACACCTCGAAAACTATAAAATTAACCATTTTCAAAACTCCCGGAAAACTTTCCATATGAAACTACCAAATGACTGTATCTACTACCTACTAATGTAGATGAAAATTTCCATTATTAACGATAAACATATTAAAAAGCATGGCCCAATTATGTTCGTCGTTGATATGTATGTTTATGGTTCGCAAGACCAACATAATTAAATATTTTCATACATTTCGTACAGTAGCCCTCCTGACGTCGATGGCCGTGTTGGGTATCACGACGGGCGCGCACCGTCTGTGGGCGCACGGCGCGTACAGAGCCAGCACCGGCCTGCGGGTCATCCTCATGCTCTTCCAGACTATGGCTGGACAGGTAACAACGGATAGTGGTTTCGCCGGATAATGAATAACAAATGCTTAGCCTAGCAATCGGCGGCTCGACCGAATCTTACGCGACGAAAATTTTGAGGGATTGATGTTTTGGAGTGTTTCATAGACTTGACCTACGCACATGTAAAAAAAAAATACGTGAGCGTTGATCTAGTCTATGTCTAAATCATTCTAAACTGTCTTGGAAAGTACTGTTTGCGAGCGAAACTACCTACAAAACCTAACACTTCGAATAACATATTATATACATATTATTGACGACCTCCGTGGCGTAGAGGTCACCATGCTAGTCCGCCACCCAGAAGTCCCGGGTTCGATCGTCCTGGGTCTTGGATGTTTATCTATATATGTATTTGTAATAAAATATAGTATCGTTGAGTTAGTATCCCATAACACAAGTCTCAAACTAACTTTGAGGCTAGCTCAATCAGTGTTATTTGTCCCTATATATTTATTATTTATATTTATTTATTTCGTTTCATGTTATTTTGCTGTTAACGAATAACTTTTGAGTGCTCACATGTCTTCTGTGTTATGTATGAGTTCTGAGCAAACATGGTAAACGATTTTAATTTTAATAACATGAAAATGTATTATCTTTTATCCGGCCGGATAGTATGTACGTACATATCCATCATTCGGCCGGATAGCACAATGAGGGCCAGGTAGTCCAGATATGTACCACGAATATCAGATAGGGACCAGTTATCCGTTGCAACTCTAATATTAAAGAGATACCTGAATTTTCCGGGGTCTAGTGATGCCACCATTTGAAATAAATCATTTGATAGGAAACGAAAACATTCTGTTTACAGTTTAAAGTAAGAACGTGAAGCTTTTCTACGCACAATTGCGAAAAACGGCCACTTTTGGCGCATGTGCGTAGAAAAGCTTCACATTCTCCCATTAAACTGTTAACAGTAGTTGATAAAATAGTTTGAAGGGTTATCTAGTGCCTGGTCAAGACAAAATTTTAAATGATGTCTTCGTTTCCTATCAAATGATTTATTTCAAATGGGGGCAGCACTGGATCTCAGAAAATTCAGGTAGTCCCTTAACACTTTAACAGAAAACAAAAATGACAATAGTTCTGCGTTATTCAGACGCTGTAAGCTCCTATGTGCCTCGCAGAATATTTCAAGGGGCAGGTTAAATCCATCCATGATTATGAACTGCTTTATGAATGTTTACGAATCAAAAAAAGCCGTGAAAATGGCCGGTAGTTGAGCAATATACTTATATAAATGTTTTTTTTAAATATTGGCATGAAGTATTTAGGCACACGACACAATTTGGCATACAATCTGCAGTTACGATCTATATACCATACAATAACAGAATAAAGTGTAAATTGAGTCCTTTAGACGACCTCCGTGGCGTAATGGTCAACACGCTAGACCGCCAATCTGCAGGTTCTGGGTTCGATCCCCAGCCAGGGCAAGTTGAAAAATGCCCTTTTTCATTTTGTCCTGGGCCTTGGATGTTTATCTATATATGTATTTAGCATAAAAATGTAGTATCGTTGGGTTAGTATCTCATAACACAAGCTTTTAAGCTTACTTTGGGGCTGGCTCAATCTGTGTGATTTGTCCGTATATATTTATTTATTTATTAATGTAATTAAAAATAATATATTGTAATTTATTTATTTATAGTTATCACACATACAACTCAAAATGCATTTACCGAAGCCTACACGCGCACGCCTCGCCTACGCCACGCGCTCGCCTTGCTTCCGTCTTGCGTTGAGTTGTGTTGATGTGTGATAGGACCCAAATTATAGGCAACACATTTCAAAGCGCGCTAAGCGTGACCTAGGCATGCGCTTGTCGTCTAAAACGCGCCCAAAGAAACGTGTTGTGGTCCACAACACGTCTCTACATTACACTCTGCAGTAAGCACCAGATTGTTACTGCAGATTTTATGCTAAATTGTGTCGTGGGGAGCCACCTTTTGTCACGACTCTGGTTGATTCTAGGGCTCCATATACGAGTGGGTGCGTCACCACAGACTGCACCACGAGCACTTCGGCACGGACCTGGACCCCTTCGACAGCAGCAAGGGGTTCCTATACGCCCACGTCCTCACCAGGCTCAGGAAGCTGAGCCCCCAGCAGGAGAGGCTGAGGGCAGGCATCGACATGACTGATCTGGAGAAGGATCCGGTGGTCATGTTTCAGAAGAAGTGAGTCCAAATTAAAAGAATACAACAAAATAACACATTCTTCAAATTCGTCAGAGTGATTGGAAGTCACGGCAGCACAATTGAAAGTGAACTAATGCCACAATTAGGATTACAGACGTGAGAAAATTATGTATATACAAACATATTAGCAATGAAAATATTAATATAACGCTATTTCTCTCAAACTAATAACTCTGGCACTCGCGTCCTCCTGTACTTATATACCACAAAACAGAACCATTCTCTCTTTAGCTCAACATATATGCAAATAACGGTTCGACATATTAAGTTAGAAGTATAAATACGTAGTTACACCACACGACACCAAAACCATTAACAAAATTATGATTAGGTACACTTGAGGGAGGCAATTAGAGTGTATTGACATTCTGTTTGTTAGATTGGTTTACCTTCACACCTAAGCTCCACACGCACATTCTAGGGTTCCGTCCTTTAAATATCAAGCTATACTTTGAGAATCACGGGTCTTTTTCACTATTGCAAGAAAAAGGGAAAGGTCTATGGGTTATGGAATGAGATTGGGATGGACTTTGCAATAGAAACGTCACCTGCCATAATCATGATTACTGACTATGGTAGGCAGGTGGTGGGTCTTCGCCCACTAGATCACCTCTGATCAAGATCGGCCCCTCAAACGCACCGACAATAGTTACCGGCAAAGTAGCAACACCGGTGCAGGCAACTCAGGGCTGCCGAGAGGTGTGCTATGCTTTCTTCGAAGTTACTCGCGGCGTGATGCCCTTTAATAATTGCCCTTTAATTTTCCATAGACTTAAACATTTATTTACTCTATTTTCTAAGGCACATGTATAGATAATATCGACTTTGACGTCACCAGTCCATATCGGACTTCTCTTTCTAATTGTAACTTTAACTGTGGTTAATAAGGATTTCATTGAGCAAATAAAAAATACGTGCATATTCCCTAATGAGAATGTTGATGTTTTCTTTGAATTTCTAGCATTGGTCCCATAGGAAAAGTTGTTCATATTGACGGTCTGAGTTGCATCTACGAGGATTGGACAGGGTTTTTGTTACACATTGTAAAAAATAAATAATAAATACTTTATTTATTTACGACCTCTGTGGCGTAGTGGTCACCATGCTAGTCCGCCACCCAGAGGTCCCGAAAATGGCCTTTTTCAAATTGTCCTGGGTCTTGGATGTTTATCTATATACGTATTTGTTATAAAATGTAGTATCGTTGAGTTAGTATCCCATAATACAAGAATTGAACCTACTTTGGGACTAGCTCAATCTGTGTTATTTGTCCCTGTATATTTATTTACTTATTTTATGTATTTACTCTTCTCACCAGGCAATCAATTAATCAGCCAGTTTTCAAGATGCTGTTCTGACCACTCCTCCTCTGTTGAGCAGGGATGTTTGTTTTTTGAAAATTATAGCGTTAAAGTTATCTGTGTAGTGCTCAAACATCCCCAATGGGGTTCCCTACGTAGTTGCAGCGCCGCTGTTTAGACGCACGCTGTTGCAATTTTTTTTCCACTGCCTCAAAGGTTCAGAGGCTTGTGGACTCGAAGGATGTGGTCGCAAACGACGCTGTCTCGAAAAACATTTCCACTGCCTCACACGCTCGAATGCTCGTGAACTAACTAATACTGTCTCATGTGCAATTAATTCATTTCGGTAACATAAACCAATTGAACAGAAAATTGTTTATCTCAGTCGTATATTTTGTGTTACACATAGAAAATCAATAAAAATGTACTAATATTTTTCATGTGGAAATTTATTTCGAAACAACGTCGTTTGCGACCACATCCTTTGAGTCCACAAGCCTTCGAACCTATGAGGCAGTGGAAAAAAAATTCGCAACGGGGCGTGCGTCGCAACAGCGGCGCTCGCAACTACGTAGGGAACCCTCCCCGATGTGCTGCAGTAGCGAGACTATTATGATTAGTATTCTAGTAAAGATCGTAGGTCAACTTGGTCTCCCTCTCACCAAAGGTACTTGGTTTCAGGATATACTGGCTGTTGTATGCCATCCTATTCGTACTTCTGCCGCTGAACGCTCCCTTGGAGTACTGGGGCGATTCCGTGCTGAGTGCGGTGTTCGTCATCGGGTTCCTGAGATATGGCTTAGTGCTGCATGCTTCCTGGCTGGTGGAGAGCGCCATCTGTGTGTGGGGGCTCAGGCAGGGGCAAAAGTGAGTTTATACCATTCCCCCTCTTATGTTTATTTAATTCACTGAAAACAGTGAATAAAAAGCACTTTTACTCACTATTTTAGCTATTTATTTAATTCACAGAAAACAGTGAATATAATGTACTTTTACTCACTATTTTCGTAATTGATTTTACTCACTAAAAACAGTGAATAAAAATCACAAACAAATCACTATTTTGGTGTTTGAGTTTAGAAAAATTACTCTTGATTTTAGTAATCGTTCCAAATTCAATTTGCATTTTAATTGATCCTTCCTTTCTTTTCTTTAAATGTCTATTTTTGCTTAAATCTTTCTTTTTCTCGTAGTCATGGTACAAAGTATAGTATGCAATTCTTGAATAAAACGGATTTAAATTGAGGGCCATCACTCGCGTCGCTCAGGATTCTAACACTTGCATTACGAGCGTAATGAATCCCTCCTACGGTCGTGATTCAGGGCCGAAACAGACGGGGCGCAAGTTGCGCCGCGTAACAGCAAGTGATGGGAGTTGTATAAATACTCAATTAACCCATTTGAATATTTACTCAGTAGATTGAGTAAATACCCGATAAATATCCTAATTTATCCATTTGGTGAGTAGATTTATTTATATGAGTTGCGACTTAAATTTATATTCATATTCATTATTTCATGTTTTCATGACAATTTTGAAACTTAAATCTAGTATACACTTGTAATCCTTGTCGGAAAGTGTGTGCATACGCCATAATATGCTTAGAATGTGGGTAAACGTTAAATGCGACGCTAAAATATTTGAAAATACCATACTAATCATACACTGAAAGTAGGCTTCTATGACTAATTATCATTTTTTTGGGAGGTGTGCAAAGACGTTATTTTATGTTAAAATAAGTAAACAGACATCAAATGAGATGTATATATATGAGCACGCTCTATTTACTCTATTTATTAAATCTAGTGAGTAAATACTCAAATGGGTAGATTGAGTACTATCTACTGCCCATCTCTAGCTGTTACGCAACGCAACTTGCGTTCCATCTGTTGCGGCACTCAGTCGTTGGAATCCTTCACTTGCTCGTGATTCATCTATGGCCCTCGACTTAAATCCGTCTTTTATTCACTAATTGCATAATATATTATTTTACCCAACTGTGACCCAATAGCGATGATTATTGGGTATTATTATTTAGTCGATCAATAAGATTATCCAAAAATAATATACCTATACTTTATAGTTTATCAAATCAGTAAAAGTCACCAAAATGACGACCTCTGTGGCCTAATTGTCATCAATGCCTGTCACACTATAGGTTCCGGGTTCGATCCCTGGTGAAGATGGAAAATGATCTTTTTTAGATTGTCCTGGGCCTTGGATGTTTGTTAAAAAATATAGTATTGTTGAGTTAGTATTCCATAACGCAAGATTTGAATATGATTAAAAAAAAAACAAAACACAGAGCATCCAAGTTCCGGTTTTGACATTATGGCCCTGCAAAAATCGTACTGTTAGTCGGGGACACTTAGTTCTTATAAAAAAAAAAAAAAACAATTTTTTATAGACCCGAAATTAATTTATTTACTTTAACTTTTACACTACAATCACTTTATTAACTGACGTCACTTCACTTGGTTTAAATAAAACTTAGAGCATCGCGATGGACCATGAGGTGTGTTGTGGCTCCCTAGTGCTATTCACTAGAACCCTATTCGGAGGGGCCGAAGAGCAGCAGAATGACGACTGACTAAACAACCAGAATTCTACTGATTATATAGCCATATATTGCCGATTAATCTCAAAATTTTGGCAATTTAGCAGATCAGCAATATATGGTAACAGTACGAAGCTGTGAAGTAATGCAATATGAATGCGCTGTATCTTAGTTATTTATTTATTTACCAACTTATGTACACGGAAAATTTATATAGAGAATACATCAAATAAAGTTATGCAAAGGCACTACTTATCTCAAAAGAGATCTTTTCAAGTAGGCCTGTGAGAGGAGACGTTTATGTAAGAGAGGCATACAGGCGTGTCATTTACTTTTAATGTTGCCAGAGAAAAGAAAAAAATGTGTATGTAGAATTTATTTTAAATGAACTTACACTGATTAGTTAAGTGATATTCATAGCATCAGCACTAGAAATACAAACGACGACCTCCGTGGCATAGTGGTCACCATGCTAGTCCGCCACCCAGAGGTTGCGGGTTCGAACCCCGGTCATGTTGAAAAATGGCCTTTTTCAAATTGCCTGAGTCTTGGGTGTTTACCTATCTATATGAATTTGTTATGTTATGAATATGAATAATATGAATTTGTTAAATTCTTTAAAAAGGACACAACACAAACAACAAAAGAAAACATTACAAAGGCGGAGTTTTGTTATAAAATATAGTATCATTGAGTCAGTATCCCATAACACAAGCCTCGAACTTATGGGGGGATAAGATTCAATCGATCTATGGTTTTTCGATTTTATGCTGTATCGGGCAAACTGACAGTCGTGATAGACTTCAGTCGGTATAAACTAGTTATCATTTCATCTTATGTCGGTCTAATGCATGAAAAGTTAATGAACTGTCGGTATAGCGTTCACCGAGATTTTGTCTGTCGGTATTGAGTGGTAGACTCTACTCTGAGGGTAGTTCAATCACTGTAATTTATCTCTATATATTTATTACTATATTCTCTTTATTTATTTTAATAATCTTCGATAAGGTTTTTTGTTTATTATTAAGCAACTATCTATCGAGGAAACAAAAAAAACCTTTTGTGGTCTCAGACTGCGCTTCTATAATATAATTCCAGACATTTTAGTGGCGTAAGTGTCTAAGTTTTGCGGCTAAAGTTCCGCTCAATGTATTCGATGGGGGCTTGCCGTTACATAATCATCATAAATAATAATTTATTTCAGGTCGCCACCAGATTCGAATTCCGTGTTCATCCTGTCGAGGACCTACTGGCCTCACTACCATTACTTGGTGCCGTATGACTACAAATCAGGAGAGTACGGCACTTATGGTACGTATGATTTGAAGTTCGCTTCATTTCATTTCCTAAGGCAGGCTTGCGCACGGGAAAAATGTCACCATCATCCTTTTTTAACCCCCGACGCAAAAAGAGGGGTGTTGTTTGACGCCAATGTCTGTCTGTCTGTTGGTGGATCTATGACATCAGAGATCTCAAACGGATGAACCGATTTCGATGCGTTTTTTTATATTTGATGAAAATTGATCCATTCAAAGTTACTGGGGGTGAACCCTTGAAGGTCGGGGGTTTTTAATTTGCCCGGCAAAAGAAAACTTGTTACCATAGCGATTATGCATTTTTGACAGCTACCATTGGAGTGCCAATATAATTATTCATCTAAATAAAAACGTAGGTATGTTATTTCAGAGAAATTAAAAAAATAATGCCACTCTTGTGAAAGTAGTCTTTAGAATCCCGTATGACCATTGTCATATCGTTATAGAAATGGCTCCGTTACAGAATAGTTAGAGACACTGACTGTGTATGTAGTAGAGGCATATACTTATACTTAAAAATACTTGTGGCTCTGTGAGCTATAAACATCGCGAGTGACCCGACCTCTTGAAGTTTATCGGATGAAAAAAGTCCAGATAGAAAATATGCGTTTTAATAACGGTAACAAAAACAGTTTTATGACATTTTAGAATATTTTCAAAATGGCTGAAATATATTATTAAAGTTCTCAACCCCCATGCATCCGCCATTTTGAAAATATTTTAATAACTGAATCGATAAAAAATTCTATATAATTTTCGAACCTTCTCACAAAATTTTACGAGAATCGGTTGAGAAACGCGACCTGTAGGCTCTCGCCTAGCCGGACAAAATGACAGCCGGACAAAAGCAGTTTTGTTTGGCCAATCTCGAAACTGAGAGACGCTTTGATCGCTTCGCTCGCTCGGTCAATAAATAAAACGAAAACTTCCAGACTCTGGGTGCTCCACGGCTTTCATCCGAGTCTTCGAAGCCCTGAGGCTGGCCACAAATCTCCGCACAGTGGACACTCCCAGGCTGCAGAAAGCCCTGGCTATGACAGCTAAAACGAAGCAGCCTCTGCAGAACTGCCTAGACATTTTGGCCAGCAAACAGGCAATTCGAGAAGACACATTCCTTAAAAGAGGTTAGCTTTAAAGACGCTTGCTAATCTTTTTTAGTAAAAATATGTTTCGACCTTATTTCTCCTTTTAGTATTTGACATGGAATGATTGAGGCAAGACATATCTTGAAACATATGTACCAAGCTGTTATCAAAATTTCAAAGACAGTAAGTTATTATTTATCTTATAATTAATTACAGTTCTTTTAATGAAAATATTGTATTTTATTTTGTTACTCGACCTATAATCGCCTGAATCATTCATTTTGCCAATTCAGCACAAAATGATATAAAAAAATGTCCTCCTATTCTATCCTATTCGTGTTTATTTTAGGGAAAAACAGTTTTCAAATTGTTGCGGCGCAATAAATAAAACAATAAAATTAAAACACAAACGTTTCACCTTAGTGTTTCATGGGAAATATATAGAAAACCGTAGTAACAATAATAAATAATTATACCCATATTTTAATATATATTTTATCGTTCCTGTGTCTCACATGCTACAATACTCGTAAGTATATCTAAGTGCAGAGACATATTATTGGAATAAGTTTAAAATGCGTCGGTAGCATGAAGACAGGTATTGCTGCAACTCCTTCCTATTTTTCCAGCAATACTCGCCAACACCTGTAAGTAAATAAAAAAATTACTTATAAATCCTTGCACTCCCCAGCTTTACTGAAATTTTGGGAAAAGAATCAACAATAGCTGTTAATAAACCGAAAGATAAGAATTTTTGGTATAACATTTTCTCCCAAATTTCCAATAAATGGCTAACCTACATTTTACTACGTGGGGCGCACTATAAGTTTCCGGAATGAATATGAAAAAATACTATTAAAGGTACAAAATTAATTTATTGTTTTTCAAAATAATCTCCCTTGGCGTCTATGCACTTTTTCATTCGATGAAACCAGTTTTGAAAACTTTTGTGCCACTCCTCTGTGGTGACCTCTGAAACGTGTTTTTCATACTCCTCGACAGCCTCTTCTGGTGATGAAAATCGTTGACCGCGTAATTGGTTCTTAATTTTTGGGAACAGAAAAAAGTCACAAGGTGCCAGGTCGGGACTGTATGCAGGATGACTCATGAGTTCTACATTTTTCGCCTTCAAAAAGTCGTTTGTCTGTCTGGCCGTGTGAGAACTAGCATTGTCGTGGTGCAGGATGATACGGCGTTTACGGTTATTTTTACGGAGTTCGTCAATAACTTCCGGCAAACAAATGGTCGTGTACCAGTCACTATTCACTGTACGACGATTCTCTAAAGCAACAGTAGCCACGTGTCCAGTTTTATTAAAAAAAGAAGCAATCATCCGCTTAGATGCACTTTTCACGCGCGCCACTTTGATTGGTTTCGGCTCATCTTGAAAGACCCATACGCTCGATTGCTGCTTTGTTTTGGGATCGTAGCAATAAATCCATGTTTCGTCACCTGTTACTATGTCCCACACCAAATTTGACGCACCTTCGTTGAATCTGGTAAGCATGGCACTGCACCAAGTGACGCGGTCCGTTTTTTGAGCCTCGGTCAAGTTGTGTGGGATCCACCGCGAGCACAGCTTTCTCACACCCAAATGTTTGTGTAGGATTAATTGTATTTGACTCATGCCTATTTCTAAGGATGCGCGAATTTCATGGTAGGTCACATGCCTGTCTGTTTCAATCATACGGCGCACAGCATCGATGTTTTTGTTGGTCACAGCGGTGGACGGCCGACCATCGCGAGATTCGTCACTGAGATTGATACGACCACGCTTGAATTCTGCAAACCAGCTATAAACAGTTGTCTTGCATGGTGCTTCATTGCCAAAAGCTGTTTCAAGCCGAGCGATGCTCTGTTGAGCTGTCAAATTACACTTAAAATCGTAGAAAATCATACTACGAAAATTTTCCTGAGTTAAATCCATGTTGATGCAGACACACAATTTTTTAAATGGCGCCACAAGGTAAAAACAAAAGACAGTCAGATGAAACAAACTGCATTCTACAGCCAAAGAGTTCTATTTTCAAATGTTGCAATAAATTTTTAAATATTGTTTATGTAAGTGGCCAGTTCCGGAAACTTATAGTGCGCCCTATGTATAGGTACGCGTGCCTGTAGCCCTCCCCGCTGTCCGGCCGCCAGTCGCCTGGTAGCGGGTAGTGACGAGATTTTTATTGGTACTATGCGTTTGTTAGCTGATATTTTTGGTTTTTACCCGACTACGGCAAAGCTAAGTATTGATTTTAGCAGCCTATGTACATATATGGGTATTTATGTTTGTTACACCATAGCATCCGTATCGCTTATCCAATTTTGACAAATGAGATGTCAATCGATTCACCATTACTATCCGGGTGACATAGGCTACAATTTGTATGCAATAAACGAACCTATATAAATGTACGTAGGCAGAGACAATAGACCAGAGGTTCCCAAACTTAATTTGTCAAACGCCCACTTTAAAAAATCTGTTATTTTGTAGCGCCCCCCATTTTTTTCACCATAAAAACCTGAATCACATATTTGTCTTGCCTGTAGTTTAATTCAACCTATATTCTAAACTAGACTTTTTTTACAAGAGAGAGCAATAATAATACATACACCAGTACATTAGAGTATGTTTTATAAAAAATAACAATAATCAACATTGTTAATTTTTAATAAAAAAATAGCAATAATAATACAATTTTACAATAATAAAGAGTATCGGAAGTGGGGACCTCACCTGCGAAACTTTAAAACACGAAATTTTTTTAGTGTTTCATTCCTTTAACGATATAAATAGCGTTCTGAACGCATTAAAATAATAAATATTAATTACATTTTTAGTTTATATTTGTACAATAAAAAAGGATATAAATATGAACTAATAAATGGATGTTGTGTAGTAAGAGGATTTTAATTTCAGTGAAATTTAAAATATGAAATAACTGAAGTTATAAATCACTCATTGCTTAAATCACATCAGCGCCCCCCAACTTTATTCTGGGCCCGTTACCGCCCCCCTTAAAGCCTCCAGCGCCCACAAGGGGGCGTTATCGCCTACTTTGGGAAAGACTGCTATAGACCTTCACTTGCTACGATCCTGACAGGCATCTTTCGCTTCGTCCACACTCATCGCCCTCTTCATATATATATATATATAGACCATATATGTATGTATATATGTACGTAGTACAAGTTCCAACTACTCGTACAAAACGCTTTGCGTCTTCTTTCCTTATACGTACGGCTGGAGACTGGAATGCTCTGCCCTCCCACATATTCCCCGAAAGATACAACTTGGATGTCTTCAAGAAAAGAGTGAATAGGTATTACCTGAGTATGCGTGATCAGATCCATCCCAGACCGTTTCGTCGCCTTCCACCACGTGAGAAGCGGTCAAACGCTACTAACTTTTAAATAAAATAAAAAAATAACCTATGTGACATAGAAAGAGAGTGCGTTACAAAAAAAAATGTTTTTATATCGAGTGGGGTATCAAATGAAAGGTCTTAATAAGCAAATTTCAAAAATATATACTATTTGAGCTGTAAATGGCTCCCGTATTTTTAAACGTAAATCTTGTTATTACGACACTATAGGAACTATGACAAGCAATATGACACAATATGGTCCTTTCCTTGACAAAGTAGGTACTTATAGCATACCATATGAGCGAACTGTTGCGGTGTTATTGGAGAGAAATGAACACAGTTGTGTTTTTATATTGCTAAAATATGGTAAAGGTAAAGCCAAAGGCTGCCCCATTTCACATAAACTAAGTAATAATTTTTTCATGATTTAAGCTCTGAAAGTAGGTTGTATTTAACTCAAAATTCGAGTTGTAAGTCTAAGGAAGTAAATTCGAAAATCGAAGGCGGCCAGGCGGCCTCTAAGGCTCCTATAGTTAATATGCATGAATAAAGTTTAATTTTGACGTGACAACGTCTTATAAATTGGTTTGCCGGGTGACACTTCAAGAAACTGCGTTACGCTCCGCTCACGTTATGCGCTCACAATGAGAGCGAGTGAGAGGCACGCGTCCCTTCCACTCGGGCATTCAAAGTCGTTGTCACGTAAAACTTTCGCCCGTATACCGACTTTACAGGCAACCAATTTTTTTTTTTTATAAAGCACACTGGCCTCCACGTTTGGCTGAATACCATAGACCTAGATTTTTTTTACTGCTTCTTAAATATAATATAAGCTGAATATTGTGTAGAAATCTTTGTTGCAAAAATTGCAAAATATACTTTTAACAAAAAATTACGAGTTCAAGTGAAGAATTGGATTTGACTCCTGAATCGGTAAAAATAGAGACAAAGGCAGTCATAAAAAACTTATTACCTCCGATTTCAAAAGAAATTTCATTAAATTGTGTAAGTTGAAACTTCTTAAATAACCAAATCTGTTATATTAGATTTTTATTATTTCCTCGCTTTTATTATGAAAAGTAGAATGTTCAACTCGAGTGTAAGTGATCAATAACACTCTCGAACTATAAACTCCCTCGCTCGCGTCGCTCGCTCGTAAGCCTAAATATCTCAACCCTTGTTTAACAATCTACTATAATAGTTACTGTGTTCAGGTTTCCACATAATGTTAACCTTCATTGAAAGCAAGTGGTAAAGGTTACCCTTGGGGTATCTAATAGTTGAAGATCGACTCTGAGCTTGTACTCAACAAGCTCAGAGTTGCGCCTAGTGAGGAATTGAGGATCGAAATTTTGCCAAAGCTTGTACACATGTACGATATTGGTACCACCTTTACCACTTGCTTCCGATAAAGGAAAACATTGCAAAAAAAACCTGAACACAGTGACTATTAAAGTTTACTACTTAGTTTGCATAAAATGGAGAAGCCAATGGCTTAGCGGACCCCAGCTTCCAAGCGGACCCCGGGCTTCTCAGCATTGCAGCTGAGGACGCAACTGGGAAAACGCTGAGATGAGAGAGAGGAGAAGCCAATGGCTTAACCGTATAATAACTGCTTGGCCAAGAACCGCCGTGACGTACCCAGCGAGAAGGCGGTGAGAAGCCCCACCGCGATGAGCAACAGCGCTGAGCGGACGTCGGCGGCGCGCGCGGACGCGAAGCCCACGGGCGGCGCGCACTCGGGCATGGCCGGCACCAGCGCAGCCTCCAAGCGGGCCAGCGAGCCCGTGCTGCGGAGCTGCAGCAGGCTGCAAGCAATCGCCAGTGCCAGATAACCACGTAGCAAGAGTGGCAATGAGGGTTGTCAAAATATGTGACAACAGATGGTAGCACACTGAACTCAGGTCCGATGAGCTGCTGTTAGTGGATTCATTTGATGAAGCGCAACTGATCGTCCAATGAGCAGTTGATTGGACCTGACACTGTGCTGCCAAAACCCTCATTGCTGAATAGGTACTTTTTTGAGATTTTAGACAAATGTGTTTCTCGTAAATAACTAATGTAACAGTATAAAGTCAATAGGCGATGCTTATCTTGGTAATCCACTGCTTTAATTTCCTTTTCCAACTTCGTCCACACCACGCTGAAAATGGCTTTAAGATGTTACAGCTCGCTTATATCTGAATCTATATAATATCATACCTCACAAGCGTCGGTCTAGCGTAGGGAGAGCGCCGTGGCAGTGGAAACGCTAGATGCGCCCGCGTCGAATGCACGGGCAACTCCCGCACCGCGCATCGACCTCTGGCTTGGCTGAGAGACCTGTGATAAGTTACATAAAAGCACAGTTTTTTTTTGTAGGACGAAAAGCCTTATTTAGCTGATGTATTCTGATCCAACCGAATACAAAAGCTGCCAAGGTCCCGGAGACTTAAATGCGTAAGTCAGCGAAACACGAAACATGTAGTTTTCCAAACCATTACAATATCGTAATTTGAAACCGTCGCAAACGCTTCACCGAAACATTATATTCTTTTACGCAAAAAAAGGTCCCTTTACTTATACAAAACGCAGAATTTAGAGTTTTTGAACCACTCATACTATGAGGCACGGTTTCTTCAGAAACACCCTTTGACGGCTGTTACTTAAGAAAACGTGCTAGCAGTGAAAAAAAACGAGATTCTACACGTTCATCTTCGCGTGAGGATGATAGCTTCACGATGGGTGCCGCATTACCTTATAGATGCTCAGAAGCAAGCCCGGGTGGAAATGGTGGAATGGTGCCGCGATATGATAAACAAATATAAAGCAGGCTCGTCTCGGCGTGTTTACAATATCATTACAAGTAAAGAGTCCTAGATTTATCAATACGATCGAGAAACGAACGAAAAAGTGTAGCGATTTAAAAGCGGGAAGAAGTTTTTCATAGCGAGCTTTTTCAATTTGACTGGCTACTTGGTGTAAATTCCTTTACGGAATCAAAGAAGCATCAACGCCGAATGGTATACTATCAAATGCTTGCCAGAAGTTTTCTCTGTTGTAAGCAACAAGCGACCAAACACTACTCCGCGGGCTACTGCTCCACCACGACAACGCGCCCGCCCATACCGCGCTCAAAACGAGGGACTTCCTGGACGGCACGCCGGTCAAACTCCTTGGTCACGCTTACAGCACCACGAGACTTCTTTTTATTCCCGGAAATAAAAAATCTGCTCTAAGGGATACAATTTTCGTCGCCGGAAGATGCGCTGTCAGCGTTTGAGCAGGCTATACACGAGGTGCCCCCTAAACTTTGTATAGAGGCTGGTGGAGAGTAAAGAAAAGATTTAAAAAAAATTACTATTAGAACCATATTTTTTATTTTTGCAAAACTCTAACCCTCAAACTCATAAAAAATAACAACCGTTTGCTAAACCTATTTTAGTTAAAACATATTTTGTCCCTTTTCTTCTTTTGAATATTTGACATTAAAAGAACGAGACAAAACATATTTTAACTAAAATAGATTTAGCAAACGTTTGTATTTTTTTATGGTAAGTGTCCGTATACCTGAGTGTGGCGCGCGCAGAGCGTTGTCCAGCAAAGAAGGCGTAGTCCTGCCTAGCAGCGCGCGCCAACCCTTCCTCGGCCGAAGCCACTAGGTTGTCGGCGTCCGAGTAACCGCGGATGTAGAAGGCGTTCAGCTGGGCGTCCTTGGTTGACTAAAAATGACATAATTTTAACACGTCAACAACCGCAATTTTGCAAACCCATTGTTATCTATTGTTCTCTCGGTCGGATCCGACCGTCTGGAAGCTGACGGGTTAAAACAAAAATAAATTACACTTCGCGGGTCTTCTTCATCAGCAATTCATCAACAAGTTTTTTTTTTTTTTTAAATCGCCCAGATTGAGCTAGCTCCGAAGTAAGTTCGAGATTTGACTTAACAAATACATATAAGACAAACATCCAATACCCAGGTGAATCTGAAAAAGATCATATTCCATCTTGACCTGACCGGGGATGGAACCCGAGACCTCCAGTCACAGCCTGGCATGATGAACACTAGGCCATAGAGGTCATCACCGGAAAGTTAAGTTTGAGAAGGTAAAGTGCTAAAGGCTGTAACACTCACCATAAGATACATTTGGTCCGCCCCGTTCCTGATGTAGCCTATCTTGAAGTCGGGCGAGTGCAGCACAGCAGCCACCGTGTCCACGCTGGCCACACGCACGGACAAAACCGACGTGATGAAGGCCGCGTACGCGTTGTACGTCACTACCGCAAACAGGAGGCACACGATGAGCAGCACGCTCGCTGCTGGGGTCGGGGGTGTCCAGTTACCACCTGCAGACATAATTTGTCCCAGTACAAAAGTGAACTATAAAATATTATACAAATATAACATAAAAGATGGTGGCTCTTTAGAGTCAGCGCAGACCGAGAGGAGCGCAGCGGAAAGAATTTTTATGACACTCGAAAATAAACTTTATACTATTGGCATAAAGTACAAGATGTGCCAGCTTTGGTATGCTCGCGTGGCCCTGAGACGCGCAAGCATTTTGTATGTTTAAACATTTATGCACATTCGACTATGGTAATAAATATAAATAAATATATACGGACAACTCAGACTGATTGAGTTAGCCCTAAAGTAAGTGTAAATTTGTGTTAAGGGATACTAACTCAACGATACCATATTGTTTAATAAGTAAACATATAGATAAACACCCAAGACCCAAGACAATTTGAAAAAGGCCATTTTTCAACTTGCAATGGCTGGGAATCTAACCCAGAACCTCCGGATTAGCGAACTAGGGTGTTGACCATTACACCACGGAGGTCGTCATAATACAGTCCTATTTTCAATTAAGCCAGTAAATTGCTCGGACATTGTTCCTCTCGGTCTGCACTGACCCTTGTTACCCAAGGCTAGAACTAGAGGCATAGCTAGTGAACCAAAGACGAGCTAGTGTAAAAAATACCTGGGCCTTAAATAAACTGGTTACCTAATTAGAAACAAGCACACCCTTTGCATTTCTTCCACCCGTCACCATACATAGTGGCTATATTGTTCGTTCAAATAGTTTGAACGAATGATGCGGCATAAGCGCAGCGCAGGCTCTTTCAAAGACCATGCGCTGACAGTTTGCAAACCATTTAGTTTTTACTGTTGTGGACAATAAGGGTGCTTTGAAGGCGTGCCTTAGCAAGTCGCCTATCCAGGTTTTGATAGGCTTTGACCTATTTTATTTACATTTCAAAAGTGGGAGACTTTTTACTGTTTCTATACAAGGTTTGTTGGCCATGGGCCGAAGGCCCCTGAGCTAGGGGGGACGGTACATGGTATTGTCTAACCCCTTGGTGACGCCACTCCTAGAACAGATGGTCCATCTGTTCTTACCACCCAGAAACAAAGGTTGAAACTTGCCTTGTTGGCAAAGAATCCCAGTAGACCATATCAGGGCTTCAGTGTAGTCCATGGGACGCTCCATGGTGCGGAAGGTTGGGGCTAGTTTGCTTATAAGAATTACAGCTAAGGCCGCCACGACAGCAACAGCCAGCACGCAGACCACCAGGCGAGCGCTGAATGGAGCCAAGAAGATGTCCCGCACTGTGGAGGTTTCTTGCTGTCGGATGTAAATATTACACCTGCAACATTTACAATGTGTCCCGTCATCGATGTCGGAGTTTTTAGCACACAGGTATTATGTAGTAGCTACGGCAATTTTTATCGGAAAATCACCAAAACGTTATTTCTTCACATTGTTTTATTTCTCTACTTAACTAGAATATTGTAAACCCTGACAAGACATAGTGCATCAAGTACTAACATAGTTTCCGCGATCGGAAAGATGAAATCCATGTCGTTATGCCGCGAGGGGTGTGCCGTCACCGGCTCCAGAGCCAGGTCTACCGAGGACTCCATCAGCGCCCCAAGGAGCCCTGTCCACGTGCCCTCGTAGGTGCGAAAGCCAAGCTTACTGTAGTAGCGATTTCGCGACCTGAAAAAACGATCATTCAAAGAGTTAACCCAGTAGACTACCCGCCTTAATAATAAACCTGTACTTACTTTAGACACACTACTTGTACCTCGTATATACTTGGTTTAAACCATCATTCACCCAAATGACGTGAATTGTATTGTAAAAGGGAAGTGAATTGTATTATAGCAGATCAATACGATGGTATTTTTATCAAAGCTGTTACCCTAGAACAGGTCAAATAATTATGTCAGGCGCCCGCCGTCGTCGTCCAGCGTCTGCGTGCCGTCCACCGTGCCGTTGCAGCGCCCCGCTCCACCCTTCACACACAGCGGAACTCATCTCACGTTGTGTTCAGGCGCAAGGTCAGGAAGTGCAGCACGTCGTTTTTCGAACGCCGGCGTGCCGTCTGCCGTGTCCTTGTAGCGCCCCGCTCTACCTTACACACACAGCGGAACTCATCTCACGTGGTGTTCAGGCGCACGGTCAGGAAGTGCAGCACGTCGTCGAGCAGCGCAGGCGCGGACGGCCCGTCGTCTTCCAGCGCTGGCGTGCCATCCGCCGTGCCGTTGCAGCGCCCCACCGTCAGCTCTTCGCCCAGGAAGTGACGCGCCTCAACTGGGTACGGCGGCTCTACTCCAGACATTGAAAGTTCTCGAACCCAACAACCTGAAAATGAAGGTTTATATGTAAAACGGTTGCTGATTACCACAAAAATCGTACCATTAGATCGATATGGAAGACTTTCAACATACACAATATAAACTAACTCTCCCGGAGCGTCATCCTGCACTAAAAGAATAAATACTACATAATAATAACTAACTGATTGGAGACTGCTCTAAATATTTCCTGTGTTTAAAAACTGTGCACGAATTACATATGTACGGTACGCTTCAAAAATGGAGTCATAATTTTTCATACTAGTTGTATGAGAAATTATGACTCCATTTATGAAGCCTGACTGTACTTACTTACCTGAAGAAAAAAAAGTACCTCCAAATGTATATTTAGCTCTTGCAGCTGGAATTTGTGAAGTAGGTGTAAGTAACCTACGTCCTATGTTCAACAAACAGCGGGAACAAAGCCACGCACAGCTCCGCAGCAACATGGCCGAAAACCTAGCAGTATTGAAAGATGGCTGTTATTGTAAGGCGATTTTGATTTTCTCGGCCGATATTTCACTTCGAGCCACGTAGTCAGGGTCACGGGATACAAATGAGTAAGTACATCATATATCAGTTCGTTTTAATAAAACTCACCTAAATAGAAAGCGTACAGCGTGGAATTCATCCGAACTTTGAAATACTGCACCACATTTATCCTAACACCCGATCTGTCGATATGGTAATCTCGCTGCCATCTAAAAAACTGCTGCCTCAGGGAGAATCTGCTGATATTAGTCATTACGAAACTCCTCGAATAATTGTAATTTGTATACCCAGTGCGCCAAAGGGGCATTATTCTCCCATACTTCTTGTATGTTTTGTCCCGTGTTAGATTTCTGAATCTATCAGACGTTCGGTAGTAATTCATTTCATACTCATTTTTCGAGCATTGTTGATGACTACGTCCAGTGTTTCTACAATTTACATAATACTGATCGTTGCCATTTCTTCTATTATATTTGTTTTTGTCATTATTGTAAGCGAAGTTGTTACGGCAAAGGCCTAAGGGTCGTGCTTTGTCCATGTTTTCTGGTTGAGAAGGATAGGTGACGATTATGTTTTGGTCGAAACGAATGGAGGTGGCATTGAGAACTTCGTTTATGTGTCTAAAATCGTATTCGGATTGAGTGACTATCAGCCAGTCATAAGAAGCGGTGTTCATTTCTTTTTCATGAAGCTGAAACAATAAAATATGAGTTATGTTAAGAATTAGTGATGTACGAGACTCTAGTCCTCCGAGTCCTCTTACTTAGAACTTAGAATCGTTTACAAGTCTCGACTCTTTTAACGGAAGGCTCCACGACTGCCAGCTTAAGTGAGGCCTCGGAGCGTAGGATTAGAGTTCGAGTCTCTTTCCGCACCCGAGCGGTTTTCTGTGCCCTCGTCTTTTGCCTTTTCCCGACTGCAAAGAGGGAGGGTAATGTTCGTCTAGTGTGTGTTAATGTAATAAATAAATATACACCGTGTAAATCTTAACCTTGTCATATTCCCGAACGTACCTCTACTGATCATACTAAACAACTTTCCCCAAGGAACATTGGACGAAATATGAAAAAAAAAATGGGTTCCCCATATGAAACTGCTAATCAGTTGATCGATTAAGTATGGAAAGTCATTTTTTTTTTCATTATTGGACTAATGTTCCTTGGAGAAAGTTGTTCAGTATAATCAGTATAGGTACGTTCGAGAATTTGGCAACGTTACAGATTTACACGGTGTATAGGGACACATTACACTGATTGAGCTAGTCCCAAAGTAAGTTCGAGACTTGAGTTATGGGACTTATGGGATACTTACTCAACGATACTAAACTTGATAGTAAATACATGTATAGAAAAATAATAATATAAGAAGACATATATTTTAAAAGCAATGATTTTTCATTTATGAAACTAATCTTCTTTGTTTATCTGTTATCGAAGGTGGGCTCAAATAGGTAACATTGATGTCAGATAGCTGCATAAAGACATCTGACGTAGGTACCTGAATGATTGTAATTTAATGACATTAGTCATTTCTGTACACTAGTGAAAGTGTGCAGATTTGATCACGTTTTCCTTTACCGGAAGCAAGATATAGTGAACTATGAAAATTATCTGATAGGTATACCTACAAGACGGGCCGGGCGGGGATCGAAACCTAAGACTTTCGGTTATACGAGTGGTCTAGTGGTTTAAAAGCTCTTAGGTTGAGCTTTTAAACTGATAGACCACTAACAATTCTAACAAATTTACTAACGGGGTAATAATATTTAATACTAGCTTTTGCCCGCGACTTCGTCAGCGTAGACTTTAGTTTATGAGCACCGTCGTTTCAGTACTTTCAGTAAAATCGGCTAAGTGTAGGTATGTGAAGGGTTTCGTAGCGATTGCCGATTAGAGTATTAATTAATTAATTCAAATATTTAGTTTAAGTACTAAAAGGAACTGCACTTATCCTGGGCGGCTAGATTCCGATATATCCCAAATATAGCTATCCCTTCTATGCTTTCGATACGGAATGGGGTGGCGTCTGGTTATTAGGGGTCCACAAAATGAAATTTTAGGGTCAGGACGGACCGAGACACGACGTGCTATTCAGAAAGCAAGGTACTGGTAATCAAGAAGGTGGCAAAACCAACAGGGACGGCATATTCACATATTCCCCCCCCCTCCCCCCTCCAAAAAAAATCATGATCCGGTACTGCTCAAAAACTGATAGCTTATGCAATATAGGCAGAGACTGCTAGTAGGTACTTGATTCACGCTTTTTCATTCGGCGGCAATTTTTCATTCACAGCTCTGCTTTAGCTGTCTTCAGCGGAGTGCTGCCACCGCCTATAGGTACTACTTTGGTCTCTCCCCCCACCCCCCACTCCCCCGCCCTCCTTATGTAGCAGTGCAACGGTAAGCCGTGGAGGACCGTAGTTGTTGAGCGAAGGAATCCAGTTTCTATCACCCGACTGGCCCACGTTATGGAGGCAGCAGTTGCAGGCATAGGCCCGCCGGCTGCGCTTTGTGCGCCGGGGATGGATGGTCAGGTCGGTTGTTGACTTCTGGTTCTCTCCGCCACCTCTTTGCGGAGCATGTCGCTCTCCGCAAAGGTCTGCACTGCTCTCCACGACGTTCATGTGACGAACCACAGTAGACAGCGGAAGGTCGTCCCTCTACCGTGCACAGTTCAGCTTGGTCTTCCGCCCAGGCTGGGCAATCCGTCAGGGTGTGAACCTAACCTAACCGTATCTGTCTCGTAGTCAAGGAGTACCAGGCGGCGCGGCACTCACCGCGCTATTGTCTTCCATGCTGGTTTAGGAGAACAGAAAAAAAATGAAAATATTCTCTTTCTACGCAGATCGTAAAAGCCGATCAAGTGAATGGGCTAAATGTGATTAGCAGCTAGGAACCTAGTGTCACTAACTATTTTGATTCCTTTTTTTCATTATCCCACCCATAATCACGCTAAGAATGGCGGTTGGGCGTTATGAGGTCTTGCGGCCCTAGGTTCTGTCTGCAAAGGCCCAGAGATGCACAAAAATTTAAATTTTTGAACAGCGCCATCTATCGGTGGCCAAAAATCTAATTTTTGAGAACACTCCAAATCCATTGAAATTGTAAATTTTTACCTAAGGGTAAAAACGGGACCCTATTACTAAGACTTCACTGTCCTTCTGTCCGTCTGTCCATCTGTCTGTCTGTCACCAGGCTGAATCTCATGAACCGTGATAGCTAGACAGTTTAAATTTTCACAGATGATGTATTTTTTTTTTGCCGCTATAACAAATATCAAAAATAAAATAAAATAGAGATTTAAGAGGGGCTCCCATACAAAAAACGTGATTTTTATACATAATGGTACGGAACCCTTCATACGCGAGTCCGACTCGCACTTGGCCGGTTTTATTAACTTTATATTAATTTTCAGTCATAATTTTATAGCAAAAATTTTAGTCATTGCAACGGAACAGTTATTTTATAGCAATTTTTCAAACAAAAACTTTTGACTTGATTTTTTAAATTGTCATAACTTTTTTATTTACGATGAAACAAACACTAAATGTTAAGTGAAGCCTATTTAAATACATTAGTAAAAACTGCAATCGAATCGGTGCAGGCGTTTCTGATATTAGCGTGCACAAACGCACAGATAAACAGATCTAAAAATTATTGTTTTGTGTCCTATTGTGTTGATAAAAGCCCCCAAAAATATTTTTTCTCATTTATCTTCCATGTACAGTCAGGCTTTAAAAATCATAATTTCTCATACTAGTTGTATGAAAAATTATGACTCCATTTTTGAAGCGTACCGTACAGACAGCGATCGGTTACGATTTCATTACCTATATGTATTGATTTTCACTATTGTTAGTAGGTAAGTAATGTAAGTATTGTAGATAAGTAAGTATCTACCTACCTACTTTATAATGTTAAATGTTTTTTTGATCGCTATATTGGTTTGGCCCCATTGGCCATTGTTTTTCGTTTATTCCTTATAAATATTGTTAATTTTATGTTGTTTATGATGTCATAGTTAATCTAGAACTTACTATATTTTTCTAGAATATGCCCAACGTTCACTATAAACTTTGACCATAGTCAGAAAGTATATAAAAGATAACGTTTTATTTATAACAAATATGTATGCAAACAAAAGCGTTTTTTTTTTTACAATATATTGGTTTAGGCATTTGTCCTCAATCTCACCTGATGGTAAGCGACGATGAAGACTAGGATGAAGCATGCCTATCCAAAAGATACCCATTCAATCTACTTTTGAATGTCCCGGGACTGTACTTCTCTGGGAATATAGACGCAGGCAGTTCATTCCACATCTTAGCTACTCGAACCAAAAAGGAATTGTCGAAGCGTTTTGTTCGAGACTTAGGTATTTCAACGACAAAGGGGTGAAACCCCTGTCCGCGCCTCGTAGTCCGATAGAGAAATGGTGAGGGTTTCACGAGATCAAAAGTGTGAGAGTCTTCCCACCGACTCCCACAATCTTTATGTGAAGATGGCTTACCTTCTTTAAAAGTACTTTCAGTGATGACGTACGGTTCCTTTGCAGCCGGGGTGGTAGAATGACGACCCCCAGGAGGGTTTGCAACCTGACGTCCACCGTGGGGTTGACTACGGACGCCACCCCGTTCACCGACAGACATTTCATCAGGCGGATTGTAGCCCAGTTGCATTCTATAAAAACATTTTAAACCTGTTTATAGAATCTAATTGAACGATCCGGCGTTTGTAAATAATAAATAAATAAATATATAGGGACAAATAACACTGATTGAGCTAGCCCAAAGTAAGTTCGAAACTTGTGTTATGGGATACTTAATTAACGATACTTATAATAAATACATATATAGATAAACATCCAAGACCCAGGACAATTTAAAAAAGGCCATTTTCCAACTTGCCCTGACCGGGGATCGAACCCGGGACCTCTGGGTGGCGGACTAGCATGGTGACCACTAAGCCACGGAGGTCGTTTGTATGTATATATGTACGTTTGTTCGACGATACCTAACTCGATTAGTTTTGATTTTAGCTTCATTAATGAAAGGTAGGCGTGTAGAAGTAAGCAACAGAATTTTTAAAATTGAACATGAGCCAAATCAGTCAAGGTGTTGCCGAATTATTGGGTTCGCGAGTTTACAGTTCGGGGCGAAGCGAAGTGAAGGCCCAGTCAAGCAAATTCGGAATACTTATAATTAACAAGTCTCGAAATTCTCAGTGGTTCGGAAGGCGCGTTAACTAGGTATTTGTTGTTTGTTTTTGTGTATGTAAGTGGCCAACACTGGTGTCATATTTTCCAAGCTGCCTAAAGGCATCTGACATAGCTTGACGACTGCCATACAATGATGACAGCCGGGACCTACGACTTATACGTGTCTTCCAAAGCACGGAGGAGCTCGAGATATTTCTATGCCAGTTGTGGGGACCCATCCAAGTCCCGTGTCGTTTACCTAGTTGCGAAAGCGCTAGTAATGCGCACTCCCGCCGCGCCGGGCCGCCGAGCTCCTGAATCTTTAACTAATCTAAGTGGGATAGTGGGGTCCACCCCATTACATGACTTATTTAGATTTTGCATCTAAAAACTAAGTCCGGTACTGTTGGGGTGACACCCAAGCAGCTACGCCGCTGCACAAAAATTCATTTTAAAACCGGACACGTTTCCAAACACACTCAATACTCAATACTCAATATTTATTGCTTCCTTAATGTACAATATAGGTGTTACAATAAAATAAGGATCAATTAAGGGCCCTGGCGGGCGCTGCAATAGGAGAAGGGCTATTTTAATTTTAAAGTTTTACATTAATATGTATGCACGTGCGTTCTGTACCTATGTATATGTATTAGTTATTTGTAGGTGTAATTATGTTTTAGCCATTTCTTAATTTTGTCCAGTTTATTATTCATTAAATGTTCATAAATATTGATTAAATTAAAATGTAATTATTTGATATAAATAAATATTATTATAATATGTCATTGGTAATTTTGTCATCTTATATATTGGTATTGATTTTAATATTTATTTTGTCATGAATTAATAGTACTCTTTACAATTTTCGAATAAATTTCTCTTTGTCTTCTAAATATTCATTTACGGAATAGTAACATTCGTTAGACAGAAATTCTTTAACATGTTTTAGAAATGTTTTATAGTTTTCAATGTCTGTAATGGCTTTCGGTAGTTTATTATATAGTTTTATAGACATAGCTAGAGGACCAAACGAATGAAGTTTTAGGCGTGAGGTAGTACTTGTAACCTATTTTGATGTCGGAGTGTATATTTAGTGATAATGTCCTTTCTTTTTGCGAAGAAGTGTGGGTATTTGCGTACGAATTTACACATTTCCAAAATATAAATGCACGGTAATGTAAGTATTTTGTGTTTAATGAAATGTGGTTTGCAACTTTTTCTTTGTTTTAAGTTGGCCATTATTCGGACCAGTCTTTTTTGCAGGAAAACGATTGATTTTATGTACACATTTGTTACATAAAATCAATCGTTTTCCATTCTATTGTTAAATTTATGTATCTAATACTTTTAAACGAGCTATTCTTATTTATTTCATTATTTACTAGCGTTAGTTTTTACACTTATTTTTACTCACATACAAAGGAAATTAAAAAAAAGCATTATTATCTTTTTCGATAGAAGTGAATTTATGGATGGATATATGATTTTTATTTAGATCTATTACTTTTTTTCTAATACTCAAAAAAGTTTTCTTGTTAAGTGGTTAAAAATATATCATTATAACTTTGTGATTGTGAAGTGAATTTATGGATAAATGATTTTGATTTTTGTTTAACATCTATTACTTTTTTTTTTAAAACCTACTGGAACAAGTTTTCTTTTTAAGTGATTAATAAAATATTACTGTAACTTTGCAATTGTGAAGTGAAGTTATGGATAAATGATTTCGATTTTTGTTTCTATTATTATTTTTAAATACCTACTCCAATAAGTTTTCTTTTTAAATGATTAATAAAAATATGGCTATATAAGTGTGTGCCTTTCTCTCTTATTTATTTTCTAATAATATCGCCAAAATTGACATTTTATCGAATAAAAGAATACCTACATGAGTTCTTTTAAAAATTTTGCTTAAGTTGTTAGTATAATAGCTTAAATTTTTACTTACATAGGTACTCGTAAGGTTATTATATAGTCAATATAACAAAAATCTAACATATATAGAATCTCGCATTATTCGAAGCTGGCATTTATAGAATCTGTCATTTGTAGAATCTGGCATTTATCGCTGAATCCATCTGGAGGGATAATATCTGGGGAATAGCAGCAATGAACATAACTCAGTCCGATTCCTACAAAGTGGTGGTTAAATAATTAAACATGTATCTGAGCAATGAGTCACTAAATTGACATAATTGCAATTAAATTCAATCATCAAAATAAGCGAACGTGATCAGAGATTCACTTGTCCGATTCGAAGACGCCACAATCGCACGTCCGGCAGATAAACCTGGTATGCCACGGATGTGCAGTGCTGTCGGTTTTCGCACGCGCGTGCTGTTGTTAGTTGGTCTGCACGCGGTTACAACACTCCTGTGACGATTTTGATCCGTGAATTAGTGAACCAAAGTTACAGATGAGCTAAATACTTTAGGTAAGTCAAGTGCATTTATTAATCATTGAATAAGTTTTTCTTGGGTAACTCGACTTGTCCCGGCGCATCTAGGTGAGGTGACAATGTAGGTAAGGTACGTACTAGAAGATGAAGTGGAGAGCAGTTGACTTCACAGCAATGATTAACAAACTTTATTTTAGTTTGTATTTACAGCACTGGAATAAAAATTATAAATAGTGGCTCTGTGTGCTGTAGACTTCGCGAGTCACCCCAACCCGTAGAAGTATATCGGATAAAAAAGTTGTTCAGACAAGAAATTTTTTCGAAATGACTGAAGTTTTGAGTTATCAACCCCTATATCTTCGCCATTTTGAAAAATTACGAACAATTGAATCGACCAAAACATTCTAAGTAAGTATATAATTTTCGAATCTTCTCACAAAATTTCACGAGAATCGGTTGAGAAATACGACCTTTAGGCGAGAACACCCGGATAGACTGAGAAAAGCATTAGCACCCACGGCGAACTTATGGTGCTGAAACGGGGTTCCTTACTATGGGTCTCATAAGAAGGTTCAAGGTCATTTAACGGGCTATGGAGAGGACTATGCTCGGTGTTGCTCTAATCAGAAATGAGGAGATTCGTAGGAGAACGAAAGTCACTGACAAAGCTAAGTGGATTAGCTCATTGAAGTTGCAGTGGGCGGGGCACATAGCGCGAAGAAAGAAGGGGCAGGAAGGTTCTCAAATGGCGGCCACTGCCGGCAAGCGCAGCGTAGGACACCCACTTGCTAGGTGGTCTTGGTAGGGAAGCGTTGGATGCAAGCCGCTTCCGATTGGTCGTTTTGGAAATCCTTGGTGGAGGTGTCCAATCCGTTATGTCCACCAGTGGACTTCCTGTGGCCGAAATGATGAAACCAGTCTTCGTTTAGCATTCGAGTGTTTCACTAAGTTCCCTAATGGTGATACTGCTAGCCTTTGACATCGCGCTCGCGACTCGATTCCGCGCTGTATGCATACCTAAGGAGTAAAAAAATTTAAAAACTGCACGTGTGGCCAAAGTTCGCAATGACGGACTTCGCATTGGGATATAGTAACTTTTTAACGAGTGTTTTGTGCCGTGGAAAAGTAAAGTATTTTCCAAAAAATGAGTGCGTCGTAGTCGAAGAGAAAAGAAGAAGTGATAATCGCACAAGCTACAAGCTAGAGAAGCTAAACCATTATTACATTGGCATATTATTATCCTGTTTGTACAGAAAAGCCTGATCCTGATAGTGTTATCTATCTTACTACCCGATGTAGAACTATGCCTTATTTACCAGATATTTAGAAATTAGAATTGTCAATTTGTTCGTCAACAAGTACGTAACACAGTGCTGGGACTGCTAGGAGATATTCCAGTTTTTATACGAGGACACCGTAGGGATGACAGAGGAGATTCAGGATTTGGAGCCTAGCAAGGTGATCCCCTACATGACCAGCTGATGTCCCACTACGAGAAAATTCGCGATTTCGGGAAAGTGTAGTGTGCGTTTCGGAAAAGTGAAATATAAGTAGCCTATTTGCGGAAAAAAGTGGTGTAGTGTTTATTATTAAATGATGTTTCTCAAGTTAAGAGTGCGGAAATTGGCAGAACAAATAGACAATTGCATTTTAAAAGACATTGAGTGATATTATATGATATTTATTTATTCACTTATTCTATTATATATCTACTATTAAATAACACGTGGAAGGGACATAGGTACCCGTAATAAATCGAACCACAGGCTTTACTAGATCACTATACTATATTATAATAAAATTAAAATAACAGTCAAAAAACAAAAAAATATTTCGGCATTTCCATACTTAAGTGTCCAGCCGCCCAGGCAATTTGTATGGAAATGCCAAAATTATTTTTTTGACAGTTATTTTAATTCTATTATACTATTGTCCTCTAATATGGTCCGTGGTTCGATTTATTACAGGTATATCCCTTCCATGTTGGAACCCACGCGAGTGAATATGGTACTTTTTTTACAACTTAATTTTATTTTAAGTAATTGATGACTTATTATATTAAAATGCTTTGATGATATAATAAAAATAAAAAAAGTATTTGATTATCAATTAAAATATAAGGGTAGTTACAAATATAATATATTTGTAACCACCCTTATATCTTAATTGATAATATTTATTATATTATATTGAAGGAGAGTGATAGTAATATTAAAATTTCATATGAAGAGGCAAATATACTTAAGTAGTAAGACTTTAGAGAGCAATGATTCTGTACCTAGTATAAATATTCATACTAAATGTTTATGGCAGAATATTAGCTTTATGTACACATTAAACTAAAGAAGAAAGTAGTGAAAGT
The DNA here is from genome assembly GCA_943193695.1 of Acrobasis suavella. Classification (NCBI taxonomy): domain Eukaryota; kingdom Metazoa; phylum Arthropoda; class Insecta; order Lepidoptera; family Pyralidae; genus Acrobasis; species Acrobasis suavella. The sequence goes on from OW971941.1 coordinate 21,762,666, forward strand.
GATCATATTGAGTTTACTGAATCCTTAAATTCAAAAATGAAGTTCGATATCTTTATATCACAAGCCGTCTTTACGGCTTGTGAGTTTGTCTCTGTAATGAACAATAACGAAAATAACACAAAGAATATATTTTCTTCTATTTAGATGTATGCAGAAATGTTATCCGATTCAGGTATACAGATGTCAATCAAATTTGTTCTTAAAAGCAGACTTTCTGAGATCGCTACAAAACAATGACCTCATCAAAGATTTGAGAAAAACTGTAAGTAAAAAACATTTAGGTACTTACGTCAATTCATAATCGATTGCAAAAAGAAATTGCCCAGGGTTGGCGTACAATCGATCAGTATGGGGCAGAAATCAAAAATTTATTTCCTGATTTGACGGTTACTCAAGCAGAAGGTAATTTTGAAAATTATTCTATTCTTAAACCCATAAATGAAAAGTTGGCGGTAAAACGGTTTTCAGATGGCTTACGAGACTCCCGGATGAGTACCATCATAACTGCGAGGAATTACGAGCCTCTCAAGGACGATGAAGTTGTTGCATCGTCTTCAACTACAGCCAGTAAAGGTATCATGCAGTTTTTACGCCAACGAAGAGGTAAAGTTGGCGCAGTATACCTACTCGCATGCGACGACGTAGATTTCAACGACAACGACATCCGCGGGGCAATACAAGGAATTTCAGCCAAAGTAATTTTTCGTGGAAACCAGCGTGGCGTGAATCGAGAACGTGGATTTTATTCAAATGGTGAGATTCGACTTATCGTAATACCCGCCATATGGGACCACCAGGAAAGTATACCCTTTCAAACAAAAAAAAATTATAATTTAAAATTAGTCTAGGCGTCGTCGAATAATCGGTGAACACTGAACGTACATGAAAAACAAAAAAATCACGATGAATCAATAACCTCCTCTCCTCCTGTTTGAAAGTCGGTTAAAAAGGTTTTAGGAAAATAAAAATATTGTACATGATTTCCATTTATTAACCACAAGTGAACATACTAGGATACGTAGTAGCTTTTGCATCAAAATAATATTTAAAAGTCAGACCTTTAAAAAGAGATAAATTTATCCTACATTGAATATATATTTTTTTTACTTTGGCTTTGATTTGACTATAAAAAGATTGACGACGCCAGGCCAGAGGCCAGGACATTGTTATAGACACAATCATCATTTCAGCCGCATAACGTCCACTGCTGGACATAGGCCTCTCCCAAGGATTTCTAAAATGACGGAGTCGTCTGACCACCTTGTGGGTGAGTGTCCTACGCTTCACTTGCCAGTACGTGGTCACCATTCGATAACCTTTTTGCACGCTTCGTAGCACTACGTGTGCATCCCGCCTACTGCTACTTCAACGAGCTAATCCGCTAGGCTATGTTAGTGACTTTTGTTCTCCTATGAATTTCGTCATTTCCGATTCGATCACGTAGAGAAACACCCAACATAGCCCTGTTAGCCTGTAGCCTATAGCGCGTTCAGCGACCTTGAGTCTTCTTATGAGACCCATAGTAAGGGACCACGTTTCAGAGCCTATTAAGTCATCACTGGTAACAAAAATTGGTTGTAGGTAGACTTTAGTCTTGAGACACAGAAGTATTTTGGACTTCCCGTCCAAAATCCCCCGTCCCCGATCCCGTCGACGGGAAGGCACTGCATACATAGCTTTCTGAACACTGCCCAGCCGAGTTAGATTCGTTGAAAGACTTCTTCGAAGCTGGAACTTCCTGCCTGGATGAGTTGATCCAGGCAGATGTTGATGCTAAATGTTTCCCATTCTAGAAGCGAAGGCATCTTTCAGTGCAACGGTGAATAGTTTCGAATATACCTATAACGTTTGCCTGTCTTACACCTTTTTGCAGTGGAATAGCCCACCTGCACAGCTACTGTGCTCTGATTGACTTAGTGACGTTACTGGATCAGCACTTTAACACTTCGATATACCGATAGCCAACCCGGCATCGCTGAAGAGACTGAAGCACGCCCCTGTTTCGATCGAATCAAAGTCTCTTTCATATTACACGAACCCCAAGCATTACGGGTGGTTATAGGTACTCCCTCCTCTTCTCTAAAACCTGTCGCAGCGTGTGGATGTGGTCCACGGTGCTAAAGCCTTTACAGAAACTGGCTTTTTCGGGCGGCTGGAAAGTATGGAACCTATTTGCGAGACGATTCGTGATTGATTACTGAGACATTGTTGAATATTCATCTCTTCGTCGTAAGGATGAAGTCGATTTCGTTCTTAACAGGGATCTGGTTCTTCTTTTCTGGACCTATTGAGGTCCACTTTATTTGCGGCGGCTTTTTGAAGAAAGAGTTCATCGCAAAGAGTCCCTCTTGCTCCAAAAAAATCAGCTAGCTTACGTCCCCTGTTATTTCACTCTCCATATCCGAGCATAAACTCTCCATCGCCTCCATTGCCTAGTTTTGCGTTGAAATCTCTAATGATGTCCTCGATACACTTCACCCACTACCACATATAGTTGTGACTTTGTTAATGAGGGACTTGTGGACGAGAAACTCGACACCATACTGGGATTTCTCTTTGTCTCCTTCCCGGTAAAAGAGTTGTATGGGTGCCTCACTTAAAAACCTATTTACTTTATTCTGTTTTTAGTATTTATTGTTATAGCGGCAACAGAAATACATCAACCTGTGAAAATCTGTGAAAAGCGACCGTCAGGTAACCAAACTTAATATTTTTAATTTGTACACAACAGTAATTGATAATTAAATAGATAATCATTAAATTAAAATAGGAATGATTTATTTCTAAACATAAAACTACACACATAAATCTATCTACAGTGTAAATAGATTATTATTGCAGAAAAATTGTAGAAAAATCTATCTACACACGTCTGCTTACTTTTTGTAAACTAGATAGACGCCAACCCTAGCGCTCCTCTCTGCGTAGGTATAAATTTCAAGGAAATGGCCGTGTCAAAGTACTATATAGTTTAGTGTATTGTCACACAATTAATAAAAGTATGTAGTATCTCTATGGAGATGTAGGAAATCATTTCTAAATTCTAACAAAAAAGTGCGAACTTACGAATTTTGTGGAGAAATACCAGAAACTGTAACTATTGCACATGCATTTGTAAGTACATAAGGTAATCCTTAGGTTCGGGAAACCAAACATTATCGCACGCAACTGACCACGTAACGGAATATAAGTCATCTACAGTTTGTAAGTTACTAGAAATAGAAAATTTTAATTCTACAGCATAATTATCACCACGAATCCCTTAGAGAGATAAAGAATTTGCTAAAAAATTTAGTCATGTTTTACGTAGGTATTCATTAATTGTGATGGTCAAAAAGAAACAAGGAGTCAATGGCTTTCATTGTGGTGTTATAGCTTTAACAATATTGTTCACACAGAGGCTAAATATACGCCGTTCGAAATTGTGTTTGGTAGATACATTTTTGCTAATTTTTGGTTTTTCTCTTAGGTATATCTCAAAAGCGATTCCTCGTAGCGAAAATGTTCTAAGATTGAATAAAAGCTTATAATTCTTTACATTCGTTAATTAAACTCAGGTTACTTGATTAAGACTGTTCTGCTATTTCTTCTACTCTTCGCAAGATCTTTGGCATCTTTGGGTGATGTTGGCCATTGATCCAAAGCAGCACTACTGAGGATGCAACCGGGGTCGTGCCAGGCCTGTGTCACTCCCCATTTAGGTATCGGAAATATACCTACATTGTTACTATGCGCGCGACGACCACTCCGGAGGGGAAAATTCAGTTACATGAATCGTTTGTCCAGAGTAGCAGGAAATTGGCTTGCAATGGATGTTGAGGTATTTATCTAAACGAAGAGGTGAAGAGTTCTGACGCGAGCTTAATTAAACCATAGCGCTAACCACATTAAGTAGATATTTCTTTGAATTGATCTTTTCTGAGCAAATTCGACTTCTCAACGTAAGTAGGTACTAGTACTTTTTCTGTCGTCGTGTCGTCGTGCTAAGATGGAGAAGACAGTAAAATATGTCCATACCCTGGTCATCGTCCACAGTGTACACGAGCGCCTGGCACCAGCCTCTCCACACGGCATGTTCCACCACGTACGGCAGGTGGGCCAGCGCAGCCGGCGCACAGCGGGTGTGGGCACCAGACCATGCATACAAGCTGATGCATACAAATACTGCCCACATATGATTCATCTTGCTGAAAAATATTGACAGATTTCGTTTTTTTTTTAATAGCTTAATGGGAGAGGCTTTCAGTCCACTGCTGGACAATAAAGGTATGACAACGCTAGGCCGGTGGGTTGGTGATCGTAAAAGTTCAGTTTTCTGTTACCTATAGATACTTAGGTATTTTTATTGTAAAATAGGTGTGTAAACTTAGGATTAAACCAAGATTAAGCACACAGTTTTTTTTTTGCGTTTTTTACAGTTACCTACGTACCTACTCGTACATAATATAATTAAATGATTGTTAATTACATACGTGGACGCGGCCAACAACTATTTGTAATTGATGAAGGTAGCCCAGTTCTGCGTACTCAGAACCTTAGGCAGGTTCTGTACAGTCGGCAACATAATCTACATTTTTTTTATTACAATAAATGAAATTACAATTAAGAGTTAAAGATGTGGTACGGACATCTTTCGATTTAATTTTTTTGAATAATGCATGCAATTTCAAGTTGCAATTCAACAAATGCAATCAAAATGGCGTCGCGCACTCCCTACGTACGTCCAAACAGTGGTGCGCCATAGGTATTCGCCGGTTAACATGATTCGCATTTTCGTCCATTCCCTTGATCGGCTTTTACGATCTTCCGGTGTGTGATTCCACATTTACCTGTGAAAATAAGTTTCTTTCGGCGTTTCTTCTTAGCAGTGGTCGTCACGAAGTTCTGGTATCGTTAGCTTTTCTTAAAAATTAATTTAATTTATACGTAACGTAAATTATACCTGTTGATGTGTAAAAGTGCCTGTAAAGTTCTAATTACTGAATAAAAATTTGAATTTTAAATCTTGAATCTTGAATCTTGAATCTGGAATCTGGAATCTTGAATCTTGAATCTTGAATCTTGAATCTTTGAATCTTGAATCTTGAAATGAATGCTGAATGCTACATGCTATTTTTATGTTTATTTATTTCTAAATGCGTTTAAAAGTCTACCTAAACGTACAAAGAACGAAAACCCTAAACAACGTCTGTGTTTATTTGAGCTTATCTCCAAAATTACTGGACCGATTTTGACGGGCAGATATAGCTAATGATAGCTTTTACTCGCGAAAGAAGTCGCGGGCACATATGCGAACAGCACGTGCCGCTAGCTATTTGTTCGTCATGTGACAAACAATCAACGTGGATACTAGGTCACAATATGTAGCATAATGAAATTAAAATAACAACCAAAACACAAAAATTCGGCATTTCCATACAAAAGTGTGCATCCGCTCGGCCAATTTGTATGGGAATGTCGAATTTGTTTGGCGTTTTGGTTGTTTTTTTATTTCATAATACTACATATAGTGATCTAGGATAGATAGTGGTTCGATTTATTACGGGTAGGTATGTCCTTTCCACGTTGTATGCATTGTGAGCGCAACACATCATAATATATCAGTGTCACCCTTCATAAAGTATGCAACGAAGTTATTTCTTTATACAATTCAATTTGTATAGAATCGATAAGCTCGCGTTTCTGAAGACTTTACAAGGACATATTACGAGAATACGGGGCGTTACAAAAGGCTGTGGTACTATTATCAACGCGGAGTCGCTAAACGAACGGTTTTGTATGGAAAAACTATTCGATTAGGTGACTACGCGTTTTAAAAATGGCATCTGCTGCTGCCGCACTGCTGCCAAGCGCAAAGCGCGCGGTTTTTTAAATTTTTTATCCAAGATGGCCGCCGAATCCCCACTGCAAGCGATTGAGCTGAAATTCTATGTTCTTGAGTTTTTTGGATCACGAAATCCGAATCTAAACTATTTATTGGAATCCAAGATGGCATCTGGATTTTAGAATTTTAACTTAATTCGTTATCAGAACGCCCTACTATATATAACGTAAGGGTACAGAACCCCGTGGAACTCGAAACTGGAATCAGATTTTGCATTGCATTCAAGATTAAGATGGCTGCCCACATATTTTGCCACAGCATTCTACACCCGACTTCAACAGCTGCATAAAAAAACCGCGCAACGTTGCTACGACCAAAAAGCTAGTTATGGATAACATCAAAGCGATTTGTCTTTATGACGTAGTTAATTTATTATAAATGCGAAAATGCATGTTTATCAAACGCTTTCATGATATACCTACCTAATTCAATTTTTAACAAAAAAAAAACGACGGGTTGCGCGTGGCACGCTGTAACATAAACACACACGAACATTCGCGCAAGCGACCCGCGCCGCCTAAACGAAACAGTAGGCGCAGGCATACATTTTCGTCGCGCCGTAGAAAGAGAGGGGGATACTTCCTCTCCTACGCCGCGCCGCTTCGGCTGTCGACTCTCCATCCGTCTCACGAATTTTCGATCAGGTCACGTGTCCTGAGGCCCTGACGCCCTGACGCGAGTTTAACATTGTTTACCCATTACAATAACAGTGTACAACGCCGCTAAAAAGTGTTCACTTCTAAAAAAACAACTGGCTTCACTTTCATTCAAGAGTTTCTTTCATATCTCCAAAGTTCTTCATCATATCTTCACCAAATGAATATGGAACCAACTTGGTGCTATAAGCTTTCAAATAAAAAAAGAATCATCAAAATCGGTCCACGGTTAACGAAGATATCGCGTACCTAACATACGTACAAAAAAATTCAATCCAATTAATAACCTCCTCCTTTTTTGAAGTCGGTTAAAAATGGCTCAACGGATCAGAAAGAAATTGGCATATACCTACCTAGTACAGCTTTTTAGGTACCACATAACATATAGGATAGGCTCTTTTAGTCCTGAGAAAATGTTAGGTTCCCGCGGGATTGTATCAATATTTAACCGTCAAATGAACGGTATTATTATTTCTGGTATTTTGTTACAGCTTCAGCGATGACGCAAGTGTCGACGCAAACCTCTGTGATAGAACTCATCCACACAAAATGCTTCCAGCGGAAGCTCTCATCAGACCATCAAACCTCATCAGCAAACAGTGCAGACAGGAACACAACGGCAGATATCATTAAACATGACATTTACGACGAAATTCTGCCAAAGAATGAAGCGAGATTCATGACTTTTGTCAGAAATTGGGAGAAAAGGGTTGGCTTTGTCACCCCCGTCAGATGGCTGGATGCGATAGTAATAACGTTGTTCCATTTGGTGTCAGTATTGTATTTCTCGTATACAGTTTATTTTTCACACAGTCCGAAGTGGCAAACTATACTTTTTGGTAAGTTAAATTCGTTTTATCTTCTCCTTTTTTAACCCCTGACAAAAAGAAGGGTAGCTATTATAAGTTTGACGCAAACTTTTGTCTATGGCATCGTTGCTCTTGAACGGATGGACCAAAAGCAAGTTTCCTTGCGGTGGTTCTAGCCATGTTTAATGAAAATCGATTTTAGCTGTTCAAAAGTTATATCTAGTTATAGCTAAAGGCTTGAAAGCTAGAGTTTTTTATAATGGCGGACTTCAAAGCATTTTTGTACAAATTCTCGACACGTAAATTGAACCAAAATGGCAATCCTCGGCGCATTGTTTGTACCTGCACCGGTAACCGCCGTTTTGGTTCAACCTACTTGCTGGGAATTTGTACAAAAATGCTTTGAAGTTCGCCATTTTTGTTCAACTTATTTGTGTCGTATTGTACTTTCTCCGCGTTGTTTACAATATTTAACAGAAACCCTGTCCGATCCTTGTAGGAGCAACTCAGACCGTCAATATGAACAAATTTTCCTATGGGAACAAATGCTTGAGATTCAGAAAAACAATCGTAGTTTCCATACAATTGCCGGGCCGGCCGAACATTTTTGTATGAATATGTTGATTTTTTTCTAGTTTCAAGGAATGTCTCATAGGAAAAGTTGTTCGTATTGACGGTCTGAGTTGCTCCTATAAGGATCGGACAGTTTTTATGTTTTTCCTTTTTTTCATTTTTCCATCATCTGTCGTAGCGTTTATGACAGGGCATCTGGCTGGTTTCGGGGTCACCGCCGGCGCACACCGCTACTGGAGCCACCGGTCGTACAAAGCGAAGTGGCCTCTGCAGATCATACTACTTATCGGGTACTCGATTGCGGGGCAGGTACGTTCCAGTTGTTATCATTATTTGCTAGTCCATGTCTTCATTTAGTGTTGTCGAAAAATCGATGGTTTCAATCTAAAATACCTACAATGCGACACAAATAAGTTGAACAAAAATGGCGGACTTCATATCATTTTTGTAGAAATTCCCGGCTCGTAGGCTGAACCAAAATGGTGGTTATCAGCGCAGGTATAAATAATGCGCGGGTATAAATAACCGCCATTTTGGTTTAATTTGACTTCAAATTTCTGTCCAACTTATTTGTGTCGCATTGTAACTATAGATAGATAGAATCGATAGTTTTTGAGCAATCCTATTTAAAACTAACAATAGTATCGAAAGTTTGTTTGTCGTCAGGATTGATTCTATCGATAGTATCAGTAGGTACTATCGATGGTCTATTTAATTAACCTTATATATTGGCCTATATATATTGGTATACCTACATATTGGCCTATTTCCTGTTTTTGGATATGGAGAAGGCCTTTGACTGTGTTCCTCGAGAGATGATCTGGTGGGCTTTGAGGTCCAAAGGGGTGCCAGAGATCTATATTGACATAATCCGCGATATGTACCGCGATTCCGAGTCCATAGTTAGGACTGCTGTTGGTGACTCCAAACCCTTCCCCGTTACAGTCGGGGTTCACCAAGGCTCGGTTCTCAGTCCATACCTGTTCAGTGTGATATTAGACGAAGTGTCTGACAGCATCAGAGACACACACGAGCAACCTCCGTGGCTGCTTGTTTATGCTGACGATATCGCACTGGCGGATGCGGACAGAGGGAGACTGGTGCGACGCGCAACTGTGTGGAGGGAGTCGCTTGAAAACGGTGGTCTGAAGCTAAATGTGGCGAAGACTGAATACATGGCTTGCAATTAGGGAATGCAATCTCGATCTCGCGAGATCTAGATTCCAGCGAGATGTCGAGAAATTTTTCGAGATTCAATCTCGAAAATAGGTAATCTCGTTTTTAAAATATCGTTCGAGATCTCGACCAAATCGATCGAGATCACATTCGAGATCGAAATTGAGCGCACATGAAAAAACTACATGCTCATCGATCAACAGCGCGCTGTCTGATCTAAGCTGAGCTTCTAGCCGGCAGAGTAGCGTGCGGCGTCGCGGGCTGTTCACGTATGCAAGAAGTTCAGATTTCAGTTTCTGAGAGCGTCTTTACAAAAGAACTGGAAGAAGTTTTAAGGGGATGTAAAGAAAGCCAACTGAAAGCCAAATGATAACATGGGCAATCTAAAAAAAAAGATTAATCTTTTTGAGTGCGGCGGAGAAAGAGGGCAGTACTTGAAGTTCGCATATAATTAGGCTTCTCACTGTAGTTCCAATCAGCATGGAGGCTGAGCGGGCTTTTGGAATATATTGCTACAGATATTAGGAGCCGCATGGTTGCATGAAACCTTGAATAAACTATGCTTCCTGAGAAGTTATTTACAAAACAACATTTAATTAGTTTTTTTTGTATCTCTTGTAATTCTTACCTTTTCTTTAATAAAAGTTTATTTTTAAATTTTTGCTCACTTATTATTGTGTTTTATATACAAAATATTATAACAGTTACATAGGCAGGTAGTTTTATACAAGTTAATAATTTTTGATCAATGAATAATGTATTTTTTGAGATTAAGTCTAATATCGATTAAAGCGAGATCTCGCGAGATCTCGTCGGATAATTGGACAAGATCTCGAACGACTCAATCTCGTATTAAAATTTTGTGACGAGATCTCGATTCGTCAATCTCGAGTCGAGATTGCATTCCCTACTTGCAATGCTACAGATCCCCCACCCGTACGCATAGGCGAAGACTTGGTCAAGCGTACGGACCAGTTTAAATACTTGGGATCTGTACTTCACACGTCCGGAGACATCGATGCCGACGTCAAGGCCCGTATATCTGCCGCATGGGCAAAGTGGCGAGAGGTGACTGGTGTCATTTGTGACCCCAAAATACCGGTTAGGTTGAAGGGACAGGTCTACAAATCCATCATTAGACCTGTCCTTTTATATGGGAGTGAAGCGTGGCCTTTGCTTGAGCGGCACAAGCAGGAGTTGCGTGTCACGGAGATGCAAATGCTGCGCTGGATATGCGGAGTGTCACGGAGAGATCGTGTTAAAAACACCCGCATCCGCGGCAGCCTTCATGTCCGTGACATAGCGGACAAACTGCAGGAAAGTCGCCTACGCTGGTACGGTCACGTCCTACGAAAGCCCACAAGTTACGTAGGAAACAAATGTAGGTATAGCCATGCCGCCTCCGCCGGGGCCCGGCAAGCGAGGTAGACCCAAGAAGTGCTGGCTTGATGTCGTCAAAGATGATATGCTTGCTAATCGTCTTACAACCAAGGATGCTCAAGACCGTGCAAAGTGGAGAAGAAAAAGTCGGAAAGCGGACCCCGGGCTTCTCAGCATTGCAGCTGAGGACTCACCTGGGAAGAGAGAGATACTCGTACCTACATATACCTGCTAAATATAAAATTACCTGCGTACAAAAAAAAAACATACGTATTGCATACAGAACGGAATCCTAAGGTCCTGCGCATTATGCGTCCCTGTTCAACCCGCGGTCGCACAACCTCACCCGCGGACACCGAAGATTACCTACCTCCTTGAATATTATAATTATTAGATAGAAATAACGTCTTTTGTTTCTAAAACATTTATTTTTGGCAGTAGCATAAAGAAGAATGAGCTTCTTAGTTTAGCTGTTGGCGGTAGTGAGTTAAGAGGGGGACTAAAGTTAAATTGCCCATCGCATATTGGATTTTTAAACTCGAGAATAAAACACAAATAACTTGTTTTTTTTTATGTAGATAACATTATATTTCAAATAAATTGGTCTTGTTAAAAACATAAAACCATAATGTTTTAGTAATGAAAAAAAAATCGCAAAGTTACGTCTAATTTTCAACTAGCCTAGAATCCTTTTTTTGACAAAACTATGCGTGTTACTGAGTCAATATTTTTATACATAATATAAAATTACATTGCCGATAAGCCGTATTACCATTTTTCTAAAGTAATGTATATTTCACAAGTAATTAAAATAAAACGAATTCGGCGCATTTGGGCGCTTACTACGTTCTTACTCCGCGCAGAATGCTCTCGTTTTGTCGCACATGACCCGAGGTAATGCGCATGTTTTGTTTCATCAATCAGTCGTGATCGCTCCATTGAGACGAGAAGACTGTGCTTTTGTGCTCCAGCTCAAGAAAATACGACATCGAAATTATGGCAACAAAAACAATCACAGAAAACACTCCAAAAGAGAATACGTCTATAAGAATAAGAAGATAAAAATTAAACTCATGGCTAATTGTCGAAGGCATGTATCTCTTCTGTTTAGTTATTTTAGTGGACGTAAGCGGGGTGTGTGAAGTGCACGGGTGAAATCTGATATTTTCTTAGCTTTATGCGCGCTCTTAAGGCGGCTCTTCCCGGCAGCTCTGTCGTCGACGCGCGCATAGTTTGAAAAGCTTGTTTTTTCCTTCAGGGTAGTGCTAGAAAAAAAGCAAACCAAAAAGAGAGAGATATCGGCTTAAGTAAGGGGCTACCTGAATTTTCCGGGGTCCAGTGCTGCACCCATTTGAAATAAATCAATTGATAGGAAACTGAGACATCATTTAAATAAAATGTTGTCTTGATCAGACCCTAGATAACCCTACAAACTATTTTATGAACTCTTGTTTACAGTTTAAAGTAAGAACGTGAAGGTTTTCTACGCACAATTGCGAAAAACTGCCACTTTTGGCGTATGTGCGTAGAAAAACTTCAGTTCTCCCTTGATTTTATTCTGACGTTTACCTATTAAAATAACGTAGGTAGGTACATATGTATAAAGAATGGTATTTTTCCATACAAAAAACAATCGTTTAGTGACTCGGGCAGGGCCTACTTTTAAGCAGCTACGTTAGGCGGGATCACGCGACATGTTCAGTCTTTCTCTGTCACAAATTCTACGTGCCAAAGAGATAGCAGAATAAGTCGCGTGATGCAGTCTTTGTCCCACGAGGAGTTTGTGTAATAGGCTGACTGACTAAAGACATCGCGGTGGTCACGCTAGCGAAGCGTACATTCGAAAGAGTTTTGCCCAACTGCGCCAGGAGGGTCATGTTTTTCGAGAGTATGTATATATGTATGTACCTATGTATAATTGTTTGGCACGCTCTGCAGCCCGAGCAGCAGAGGTGTCATTAGATTCTTTTTAATTCTGAGAGTGCCACTGGGTCATATAATTATCTAATCCATAAAACTAAAAATCAAAATGGCGGACTTTTGGCGCCAAATTCTAATGTTTGGCACGCTCTGCAGCCTGAACGGCTCGATGGATTTAAGCTAGAGGTGTCTATTAGATTCGTCTTAATTCTGAGAATGACACTGGGTCATATTATCTTATCAATATTATTATAACCCATCTTATCTCTGCACTAGTATATAAAAAGGCATTCGGGTTTTTTTTTATTTTTAATAATGACTTGTTAAAAATGTCACCACAGAACTCGATCTACAATTGGGTGCGCGACCACCGCGTGCACCACAAGTTCTCCGAGACATCCGCCGACCCACACGACGCGCGCCGCGGGTTCTTCTTCTCCCACGTCGGCTGGCTGATGATGAAGAAGCACCCCGCAGTGCTGCGGGAGGGCGCCAAGTTCGACATGAGTGACATCGTGAACGACCCGCTAGTGCGCTTTCATACCAAGTAAGTATCTTCACCACGTCGTCCACTGGCCAGGCCAATAAAGTGCGGTATACAATGTCCAGGGTAGTGTTGCAAGCAATAGTATAAAATATCGTGGCCTTGAAAAACAGTCACAATATCGATAGGACTATCGATAGTATCGAATAACCGATACTATAGGTACTATCGATTGTCAATAGTTTGCAACACTATTGATATAAGGTAAAACTGTCGATAGTATCGATACTATTGAATTTAGATATTATCGACAGTATTCGACTATACAGGGTTGCTGGTTACTAACGCAAAACCTCTTAATATCAGTATCAGTCACCACAACACATTATAGATTTGCAAGAAAAAATACAAAATTTGCAGAAAAAAAAATTGGCCTCCCTTACAAAATCAGTGATCACCTGGTCGAGTTTCTATGTAGAGTCCAATTATTTTTTTAGATTATTAATTTTTTTTTCTTGTATATCTATGTTATGTTAGGATTGTGATTCCGATGTTACAAGGTTTTGCGTCAGTTACCAGTAACCCTGTATAATAGATAGTTTCACCTTACATCAATAATATTACAAACTATTGAAAATCAATACCATCGATACTATTGATCCCTATCGATATTAGGACTGTTTTTCAAGGTCGACTATCGATAGTCAAACTATCGATAGTTGAAAATGCGGGCCCTGGACTGGCGTTGCATTACCGCTAGTCCAGGGCCCGCATTTTTGAAATCACTTGTTACCATCACATACCAACACATAAACCATTTTGCGAGCGGTTATCATGTTGTGCGTTCAACATTATGCGCCTAAACGATTTTAGTGAGCATGAAAAACCCGATCTCGCAAACCTTGTCAATATTAGTTATGTTGGTCATCTATTGATCGCAGAGAATTTACATGTTTTTACAGTAGATAACCTTATTATGGTAACAGAAAATAAGTACATCTTATGTTTCCTGTGTGGAGTGTAATGGAAAAATTTTGGGAAGTGTCCACGTGTAATCGTCTCATAATCATTGATAATAGGTATAGTACGCATTATTCAATAAAACTTTTTTAACATGTATTTTAAATTTTGCAATTAGTAGGTTTACGACCGCTTCAGGAAGTTTATTAAAGTTTCCTAGACCTAAGAGTGACTCTCTGGTTTTAGCAAATCGAAATGTAGGCGTATGAAGCTGATTTTTGTTAGGAGTGTTAGGTATACCTAACTGTGAACATCACTATTTTTCTTGAAACTATTTAACCTAGATTTTTCAAACAGAAGATTATCGTTAATAAATTGAGATGTCACAGTAAGAATATTTATAGATTTAAATATCTCTCTTAGGGAATCGCGTGGTTTTAGTCCGTAGATCGACCGAATTGCTCTCTTTTGTAGCATCAAAATGGTACCTATGTATGTTAGCCGCTTTACCCCATAAGAGCAATCCATAGGACATTATGCATTAAAATAACTAGGTAAAGTATACTAGTCTAGCAGTTTCAACGTTAGTACACCGTCTGACTCTCTTCACAACATATGCTGCCGAACTAAGTTTCTTAGTGGCCACAATATGTTTAATCCATTTTAAGTTGCAGTCTAAAAATTTGGAGTTGGGTACGCATTCTAGAACTTGGCCATTAAGACTCATAGGTATGAGTATTGGGTTATTTCAAGAGTGACAAATTAACGCACTTAGTCTTTTGTGTGTTTAAGGCCAGATTATTAGTCGTAAACCAACGGAGTACTTGTGACAGTATTGCTTAATCATCGTCATAGTTTGTGCATTTTCTGTCAACCTTAAAAAGTAAAGAGATGTCGTCAGAAAACTATACTACTACACACAAAGATTTAGAATATACAAGTAGTGTAGATTTGCCACCGAGCGTCCAGGGGTAAGAGAAAGACATATTCATGATTCTACTTATATTTTTTTCATGGTCGGGTTATAGGCACACTTTCAATATATGCAATTAGAAGTGTGCCTATAATCCGACCAAAAAAAATGTTCGGTCGGTGATAGAGACAAAACATGGCACTCTTTTCTTTTTCTTCTTCTAGAAATCACAATAAGACTATCTCACTCTATCAAAGCGTGTCAGGCCCTTGACTTCATACAACTTTTCTGCAAGACAGGGGAGGTCATTAATACCAATAAATCGAAACAAAAATGGACCAATTATTGAACCCTGAGGCACACCCATGCTCACTGGTGCACTATTTGAGGATACTCTGTTGATTTTAACTCTTTGAGTTCTATTAATTAGAATTAGATAAGGGCATATATAATTTAATTAGATAAGATGAAATCACATAGAGTGCAGTAATAAGTAACGTCATAAAATGTTAGTTTATTTTTTTAATATTAGGTTGGAGAAAAAGTCTTTTCGCATATAGTATGTATGAACTTGTAATAAAACCACTTTGGCTATACTATTTGTACCTGGCTTGTTTTGGTATCATTTAAAAGTTTAAATTTTAAAGAAGATAATTCCAAATTCAAATTCGGAATGGGATTTTTATAGCAATGGGATCATGTCCCTACCTATAAGATGGCAAAAAGTTATCGAACAAAATGGTACCTACATACTTTAGTTAAATGTAAATAAACTATATTAAAAAATGTTTTGAATTTTCATATAAAATGCGAAGACTTTTTTCCCAACCTATTATTATGTGATTGTCGTCTTGTCGATCCTCCCAGGCTTCGTAAATAATTTGAACTATAAGGCCGCTGCTGCATCCAAGACCAGTCTAGTCCGGCGCGCGATATAAACTTTATCTGGATTTAGGAGCGGCCTTCCCGTCTTACTTTTCATACAAACGCTCGTACGCGATTATGACGTTGTAAATGATCATTCTTTTTTTTTTTGAACCAACAGATATCATGTGCACTATTTCTCTAGTCGAAATAAAAAATTTAAGTAAATTTGGAGAAACAAATCCAGTATAAGCCTCCAAAAATCTGATTTTTTTGCACAAATTTTACTTTACCTGAACTTCAACCGTTTATAAAGTACTCATAAATTGTAAAGGTAAAAAAAAAACATTTCGATAGAAACCTTGCAAATGCTTGAAAATTTTGAAATAAAATATATTTATTTCACACTTGTAAGGATAACTGAAAAACACGTAATCACCTGGAACAATTTTTATGAAATTTCCACACCCAATGAAAAGTGAATATTTGTTCAATGGATAGTTAATAATAATAATTTCATTCAATAGATTGTAAATGGAGCCCTCAGGCGCTATCTCTCCCTTTTTGCTTTGCCTCTTTTTCTAGTATTGCCCTGGATGAAATAACAAGCTTTTCAAACTATGCTCGCGTTGACGACAGAGCAGCCGGGAAGGGCCACCTTAAGTATCCACAATGCCATGCTACAGGGGCAAGAAATCCACCAATTTGCAAGTCATTAAAAAACAATGTGTTAAACAAAAGATTTATTGTTATAGATACTTCAATCTATTCAAAGTGATGTTTTGCTTCGTCCTGCCGACTTTGGTGCCAGTGGCGGCCTGGGACGAGCGCTGGGACATGGCCGTCATGTCGCAGGCCTTCCTGCGCTACATGTTCAGCCTCAACTTCACGTGGTCGGTCAACAGTTTCGCGCACCTGTGGGGGAACAAACCCTACGACCGGTAAGAATCAATCAACCCATAAATTGACTTGTTTCCCAGAAGTGGTCGTTCCGAAACGCTAGTGTTTTTAGACAAGACATAAAATTTACATTGTGTGTTTTTTTTTACTTTGACTTGGTCACTTAGCTTGGAGAGAAACAAGTATGTAATAGAAATAGAAAACCTTTTATAGAAATGAAAAGAGAAATAAAAATTGTAGTTGCAGTATAATGAACTGAATCTGCCCATAAAATAGTAAATTTTGTAAACCGTTCTATTTCGGTACTTTAGGTAGGTACAACTATTCTTACTCTATGGCTCTGTCTATAGGTTTTCATAAGCCCTTTATAAGCCTCGAATTAAGTATAACTCAAGAAAGGGGAAGTGGATGAATATTTAATTAAGTATTCCGTAATCAATGAAGGTTTTACTGCTGCAGAAACATCATGCCAGTGGAAAACTGGGGAGTCTCCGTGGTGGCTTTGGGCGAGGGCTGGCACAACTATCACCACACGTTCCCCTGGGACTACAAGGCGTCGGAGCTAGGGTCCCCGCTCAACGTGACCACGCGGGTGCTCGATTTGTTCGCAAAAATCGGCTGGGCGTACGACCTCAAAGCGGCCTCTCCGAGCCTGGTCAAGACTGTCGCGAACAACAGAGGCGATGGAAGCAAGGTTTTCCGATCTTAAGGCCCTGTATTCTAACCGCCCACTGGGATGAGGTGCGGGGCGATTTGCGAGGCACCCCGCAGACTTTTACATATGTATTTCGTCTTACTGAGGAACGGAAGACGGGGAATAAACGCAAAGGACGCGGCATGTAATGTTTTTTTAAAAGGGATAAAAGGTATAAAAGGGAAGTCTGCAAATTTGTCTTTAAATATTTAGTGGCTTTAGTAGAGCACAAGAATTAAATGTAAATTATCAGTGCTGTCGTAGTTTTAAAAAATATTGCAAAAAGGGGTTACTTTGGGATTTTTTTTATCGAGTGCAGTTTGTAAGATCATGTAACTGACTGCGAATTTAACTACCTATACAGGATCCTTAACTAGGGCATACCTTTGATCAGATTTTAACACCCTATTTTTTATGTCTTAAGACGGTTTTCCGTAAATTTCCGAAGAAACTAATTACGACTAACTAGTCGTAATTAGTTTCTTAGAGTACTTTATGTATGTGGGTACTTAATTAATTAAAGATACTGATATCTAACTGTGAGTTTGCATTCATTTGTTTTTCATATCTATAGGTACCTGAGCATCCTAAGGGCTAAATTTCGCGGAGAGTTGATATACAGTCAAGGCTACACCTCCTTACAAATTGCGGTCCGCCAATTTTATTAAAAAACTAATACAATTCTAAACAATAGAGAACATACATAATGAGTAGATTTTGATAAATGTCTCTTAGTTTGTATTACAAACTCAGACATTTATTCTTTCCGGTATTTCTAAGGAGCTCCGGGACGCCGTCCAAAGGCGAACGTAACTTTGTAACCTGTATATCTTACTAAGTGATAATGGGTTAGCAAGTTGTTTTTTGGACGTGCCTATTTTTAGCACAACGAAAAAACTACTACATGCAAACACCAAAAGGACTCACTCGATGCGCATTTCAGAACGGATTGGCAAAATATGGCCGCCGCGTCCGCTCCCCTGTTCGGACCGCAGTTGGCAACAAATTATAATATTTACTTAACAACTCTCTGCGACTTGAGGTATTTTAAAACACTCGCCCTGATATTATGATCGTCCAAACCGATCAAAGCTATTCGGCCCTTTCCGACTACACAAAACCGTGTGAAAATATCTAGTTATGTCACCTCACGTTAATTCTAATAATAAGTATAGGGTAGTGTATTAGCAAAGAATAGAGACATACAGTATTCGTTCCGTCGATCTCTTCGGTTTTACGGTTACTTCGGATTACGGTTCTGAGCGATAGAAAAGGATGGCAGCATATAACAGTGCATCATTTAATATATAACTATTTTAAGATAAAATAGCCCTATTGCAGCGCCCGTCAGGGTCCTTAATTGGTTCTAATTTTATATTAAACACCTCATGTATGTACAACATCAACGAAGCAACAAAGGATTGAGTATTAAGTGCTGATCCGTGCTGACAGTGAGATTCAACTCATAAAGGTGAACGCACACTTATCCTAACCGAACGCGCCGAATTCGTTGGACGAAATCCTATGAAACCTCGCACACGTGACCGCGTCGAATCGTCCGAATGTGAAAGAAACACAGATATCCTAGACGAATTCGGATGACGTCATAAAATTCGGCGCGGGTGATGCGATCGAATCGTCTGCATTTCGACAATGACAAGCGTGTCCGTAAGAGAGAGTGCGACAGGTGTAAAGAAAATGGAAACAATTCTTTCGGCGCGGTCGTTTCTTTCGGTGCGGATAGATATGCAAGGCCTTAAAAACTTCGATCGATTCGACGCGTTCGATTCGGATAAATGTGCGTTCACCATAATAGGCATCTGACATAGCTTGAAGACAGCCATGTACAGGTGAGACACCTTAGTCCAGCAGCAGAGCGAACTCGACAAAAATGCGCTTGTGATCTCCAATCCAAGAGCAGACTGCGCGCTGGGTTGCTAGACATGTGTAAGCGTGTCAAAAAAGGGGTTCAAAATTGTTATCAGAACTGCTAGAGCTGCTATCACATCTGTCTACGTCCAGTTCATTGTGTTTTTTACCTGACTACTGCAAAGCCAAGGAAGGGTAATGATTTTAGCAGTCTATGTATATACGTGGTTAAGTATGTACGCCTGTTCCACAAGGAAGGGTAATGGTTTTAGCAGTCTATGTATCATCATTTTCCTCGCAACTTCCCTATTTGGGGTCGGCTCTGCATGTCAACTGTTTCCACTTCTTTCTGTCATTTACCATACTTGCACTAGCTCCTCGTTCCTTCATATCTGTCCTTACACATTCTTTCCACGTCTTTCTCGGTCTCCCTATACCTCTGCAGCCCTCTACCTACAAATGAACCATCCTCTTAGCCAGGTGTTTGGCATCCCTCCTCATGACGTGGCCACACCACGTAAGACGATGGCTTTTCATCTTGTCTACTATTGGAGCAACTTTTAAACTTCCTCATCGTTACACCGCACATCCACCTCAACATTCTCATCTCCGCCACATGCATCCTATGCTCCTCTTTCTTTTTGGTCGCCCAACATTTCGCCCCATACAGCAGAGCAGGTCGTATTACGGTCAATGTATGTATGTGGTTAAGTATGTACGTCTGTTCCACGCATCGTTCGTTCAATTTTCACAAATGATATGTCAATCGATTTGTCATTACTGTCCGGATGACATAGGTTACAATTTGTATGCAAAATATATGTATAGATAGGTTACGAATTTTACATACAAAAAAAAAGGATGTTTTTTTTCCATGTCTTGTGGATTATCAAATGAAAAGTTTTGATTAGCACATTTTAAAAATATACTTAAGCATTGTTAGCCGCACATTGTTCCCGTGGGTTAATATTAAACAAATAAGTTTTATAAAATATCTTGATAAAGCATCTTTTGTCATGATGACATTTAGACATTTTGTTACAAAACAGGATTTATGTAAAATCATACACAGAATAATTAGTTTATGTGTAATAGGGACTTTAATTGATAAGCACCATCTCAGTCCGCGCACAAGCATTGTCAATTTTTATACACGGGAACTAACAGGTATATTTACCCTCATGTATAAAAATAAAATAATAATGCAACTTAAAAGTACATACTAAATGATTTGAATTACTTTGTGCAATTCCGCCACCAATTAGTTCATGCAAACTATTGCCGGCCGGCGCCCACCCACTACTGTTAGTCCCAGCATACCTGCCACCAACAGCCCGTGTGCACCCGCCATCAACAGCTAATGCATGCTCCCTCCCAAGCTGCTGCATCCCAGCGGATGGCAACGGCGGAATTGCACAAAGTAATTCAAATCATATAGAATGTAACTTTGACTTCCGCAAAGTAACACCTGAATCTATTAACTATAAAAGTAGTATAAATAGTTATGCCCTGACGAGTACTCTTTACATTAAATAAATAGATATTTTTATCTCAAATAATATCATCTACACAACATCTGAAAATCACTATGCACGTCAATGTTGAATCAGTGTAAACAAGTCATTTTTGGGTTTCACCTTGGTATCAGATATAATTTCAATCACATTACTATCAGTGCTGGTTTTGGCTTCTTTTGTAGGCCTAATGTTTTCATCTTTAGACTGTTTTCTTTTTAAGCTTAGTGATTTTGTAATATTATCACTGTTGTTAGGTTCGCTTCCAGATATTTTCCTCTTCTTTGGTTTACTAACAACAAAGTCTAAGTCATTCGAGTCATCATCAAATCCACAATAGATTGGAAACGAGCGACCGCTTCTTGTGGACCGTACAGGCTGCACTCTGGTTGTTTCTTCTAGAATTTGGATGGGAAGGGGCCAACTAGCGAAGGTACTGGATTTTCTGGCCTGGTGATATGTGTTTATTGACATTAACTTGATGTAAGCTGCTAGAGTTTGAGCTTTTTCCATTTGGGTCATGTTGCTGGGCAGGATGCTCCAAGGCAGTCTTCTGTCGTTGACATTTACATATTTCCTTTTCAATACTTTTTTTGGAGACTCTGTGCTTTCAATCTCATTTTGTCTGTCCTCCACCTGATATATAAAAAAGAGATGTCATATATTTTTCCCCAGACAAATCAATGTAAAATCAAATATTTCCGTAGGAATATAGTGGATAAAAGTTACATTCTCTAAGTATTTAGTTATACCTACATCTATAAGTTCTCTTATCTAACCTATTTGGATTAGATAAGAGTAGAATAGTTGATATTTAGACATATAATTTACTTAGAACTGTGATTAATTAGAACTTTCATTTAGATATAATATAGTAACTGAAATCACATGAAATTGTAGGATAATTCTGCATATTAATTGTAAGAAATACATAAGAAATAATATGAAAGTATATAAGGGTAATTAAAGTAAACCTCACAATGGAGTAAATTGGAGAAGACAATTTTGTGCCAACCATTATAATAAATAAATAATTATTTATTCAATTTGTTAAATATATATATGTATGTGAGTAATATACCAATTTCAGGAGTGTTTCAATAAATTTGACAGAAACAGCTAAAATCGGTAACATTGTACTGTTAACTGTTTTAAGAAGTGTGTTTACAAATATTTGGAAAGGCCTGAACTAGCGGTTCTGTTACCTTTTCATGTTCAGCATCTTGCACAGATTCTTTGGAGTTTTTCAATGCTTGTAAGAGATCAACCATTTCTGCTTTACTTAGATTTTCGTCGTCTAATCCATACTCTGAAAATGAAATTTAGTTCACTACAATTATTTTATTATTGACATGCCTGGACCAAGATCCAGATGTCAGAAATGAAGAATGGAGACTTCTTCACTGACAAGAGATCACAAAAAAAATCAGTTAGTATTATTAGAGTTATCTTTGTTAGATCGAAGAAATAACAAGAAAGGGAATAATACTATATTGTTTTATGTCCGCAAGACACGTACCATTAAGTTGGCTCTTCATAATCTTAATTTCGGAGTCGCAACTGTCATCTGAAGATATTAGATGTGGATTTGAATCCTCCATTGTTTTCTTAATGAAATGCAAACTTTTTAAGATTTATCTAGTGATTTTCATAACAATATTTATAGCTGCGATTAGCGCTCATCACATAAATAATTACCACGAAAAAGTAGTCATATCAAGTCGATATGGAAAAATATTTATAGGTAATTTACCGATACCAACAAAGTCCAATTTTCTTTTATTTACGGAAACGTAAGGACAATTGAGTACATAATCCACGGAACAAAATAAACAAATCAATCGATCGTTCATGCAAATTGAAACAAATTGCTATTAGACAGACTGCATCAAACAAAATTCAACAAATATATCAAATGATTATCAATCAAAATCACGTCAATGTCACTTCAGCACAGATTATAGAGAAACTAAGTGACACTTGTGTGACATAATTGGCAAGTCGTCCACATGCTGAAGTAGTCAGATTCATAAGTTTCCGGTTCTGGGGCGCCATCTTTGAAAAGCTGAGACACTAAACGAACGGTTTCTTCATTCTTATATGGAAAAAGTAATTTAAAAAAAAAACACCCGACTGCTTTTTTCCATTGCTTTTTCTATTCACAGTACCCATTGTCACTCAGAGTTAAGTCGAATAAACGTAACGGTCCATAATATTAAAAATGTCTATTTTCTTTCCCCATTTTATCACGTATCCTAATTTCGAACCAGGGTCGGATTAACCCTATTAGGGGCCCCTAGGCAGTGCCATTCTCTGGGCCCCTTTCCTTTTCCCCTTTTCTTACTTTTTAGGGTTCCGTAGCCAAAGGGTAAAAACGAGACGGTCCCGTTTCTACCCTTTGGGTACGTTCCGTCGGGACCCTATTACTAAGATTTCGCTGTCCGTCCGTCCGTCCGTCTGTCACTAGGCTATATCTCAGGAACCGTGATAGCTAGACAGTTAAAATTTTTACAGATGATGTATTTCTGTTCCCGCCATAACAACAAATACTACTACTCTTATACAACAAACGTGATTTTTTGCCGTTTTTTGCTCGATGTTAGTAACGGCAACAGGTAGTCGTTTGAAATATTTACAGAATATTTAGTTGTTTATACACTTTAAAAATAAATAATTAAATTAAAATATAGACAATTAAGGGGGGCTCCCATACAACAAACGTGATTTTTGGCCGTTTTTATAGATAATCGTACGGAACCCTCCGTGCGCGAGTCCAACAAGCACCTGGCCAATTTTTAAAATACATTTTTTCTATCATAAAAGTCGAGTCGAACAGGGCCCTATTTCTCAAAAGTATTAGTTTACTAGTATATAAGTAATAGATATTAGTAAAAAATGTACGAGTCTAATATTTTCTGTTTCTCAAAAATTATGATTAGACTGGTGACTAATACCGGTAGACTAATAAAAAATATTAGTCTGGCTTGACTGAATGAACCTACTACCCATGCCTTCTTACCTATTAAAAAAGCGGGAAAAATTCCCGTCACTTTTGTATTCGTTTTCTTTGATTCGAGTAATATTGTATTTATTAACGGCCTCCAGTCATCTTCTATTCTACGAAATGGAGCACTGTTGCGTAGAACTCTGGAGTCATGCACTGCCCCTAGCCAATTACATAGTATATGAATACAATTAATAAAAATGTAGATCGGGACCGTAAGCTACTAAACTATTTATAGAGTGGTTTCCGTGCCTGTCGACAAACTGCTCTTCATTTTCATTAGGGGCATCAATAGGCACTAATGTGCCATCTGAACATCCAGCAACCATATAATAGGCATCGCCGCAGGTCTGTAGAAGGCTTGGACAACACGTTCCATGTTCTGGCCACTTGACTATAACCGGGAACATGTTGTGCACTACCGAATGAACCACTTGATTAAATTAGTCAAGTGGCAAGCAAGCATTCTACAGACTTGCGGGGATGCCTATGGTTGCTGGATATTTAGATGGCACATTAGTGCCTATTGATGCCCCTAATGAAAATGAAGAGCAGTTTGTCAACATGCACGGGAACCACTCGATAAATTGTTTGGTAGTTTGCGGTCCCGATCTTAGAACATTTTTATTATTCATATACTAACTGGCCAGGAGTAGTGCACAACTCCAGAGATCTACGCAAAATTGCTCTATTTCATAGAATGGAAGATGGCTGTTGGCCGTTAATAAATACAATATTACTCGAATTAAAGAAAACGAATACAAAAGTGGCGGGAATTTTCCCCGCTTTTTTAATAGGTAAAGAAGGCATGGGTAGTAGGAGCATTCAGCCAAGCTAGACTAATATTTTTTATTAGTCTACCAGTATTAGTCACCAGTCTAATAATTATTTTTGAGAAACAGAAAATATTAGAACTCGTAAATTTTTCACTAATAACTAGGTATTAACTAATTACCAGTAAACTAATACTTTCGAGAAATAGGGCCCTGCTTCCAGAAACGTAAACTAGTAAACTTGTAAAAAATATTAGTTTATGGACTAATATTACTCTAGTCTAACAAATTTCGAGAAATAGGGCCCAGATTGACTCCTTTGGTTTTTTGTTACTTCAATGTCTGTGATATGGAAACAATCTTGACTTGATGCTACAGCATCACCTTACATGCTTGACTCTTTTCTTTTAGCTTTCATTAAAAAATTTTTAATGACTAGGCTACAGTTAATAAGTGATGATACCAGGGGCCCGATTATTGAATCTCACTGGTGACTAATTGCCATCATTGGAAATTGGTCATGTGGTGACAATAGTCACTCGTTGAGATTAAAAAATCTGGCCCCTGGACTCATGATGGAGCAGGAAAGAGAAATAGAAATGAGACGCGACGAGGTTAATTTAAATTTTATCTTGTTAAATGCAAAAAAAATACAACTTTTTCTTGGTAAGTGCACGCACGGGGCCCCTAGTCGATGCGGGCCCCTAGGCAGTTGCCTTGTTCGCCTTATGGATAATCCGAGACTGTTTCGAACATATGATAATTATGGTAAAAAGCAATAAACTCGTTTGCTAATAAATACACTTTTCAAATTGTAATAAATCTCGGTCTCGACCACTCGTAATTTTGACATTTGTGGCGTAGCTATATGTCAAAGAAACCTTTCATGGAAAATTTCGATTCGTTCTCATGGTGAAATTCTTAGAAAACAATAGACATATTTTCGATCAGTTTTCTGCGTGAAACAATATTGTTTTTAGCTGACACGACGGTTTCAAAAATACGGTCAAATGGTTTTTTACGCGAGCGGTGAGTTGGAAAACTACACTTGACTACACTACAGTGACTCCTTAAATGAAAAAAGGAGTGCTATTTTTTCCAAGTCACCGCTCGAGAAAAAAACCATTTGGGCGTATTTTTGAAACCGACGTGTAACCTAAAAACAACATTGCTTTACGCAGAAAATATTGAAAATACCTATGTCTATGGTTTTGTAAGAATTTCACCATGAATAAAAAAGCAACATGAATCGGAACGGAACGGATTCTCCATGAAGGGTTTCTTTGACATAAGTACGCCACAAACGTCAAAATTACGAGTGGTCAAGACCACTCGTTGCATATCCTTCGCATCGCATACTAAAGCAGTCCTCAAGATTTTTGTTTTTTTCAAAGCGTGTTTTTACTGGCTTTTAATGGAAAATTAGGTGTAAGTATTATTCATCTTGTGTTATTTATAAATGATATCGATTAATTAGTTACAGCTTAAGTATAAAAGCAGTTTTTTCCGGACATGGTTACTATTTGTGGTCAATTTTGTTACTATTTATTTAATCAAAATTAATTACAAAAATAGTAATTTTACATCAAATATTAACATTATTGCAATTTAAGGACAATAAAGTTATTTATAAACCAAAACACACTTGATTAAAAAGTATTAATTTCAAAATTCAATAGGTTGAATGAAGATCAATATTGTTACTTATGTAAAAAAATAAGCCTGTCTTCCGTCTGTCTGTTATCTCTTCACGCTTCAACTACTGAACCGATTTAGATGAAATTTAATATGAAAAATTTCTCTGTTTAGTGTATAACCATTTAAGTATAACTCACAAAATTATTGAGTAGGTAAATAACGTAGCGTAAGTAGTCTTATTACAAAAATTAACATAACATAAAATATAATACTAACTAGTCAAAACGAGTAACAAATTTGAGCACAAATTTGTACCAAATTCTAACCCAACGCTTGCTTTGATTGTACACTGATGTTTGACGAGCAATTTTAATTTATTTTGGCTATGTATTGGAATGAGAATAAAGCCTTCTTTAAAATTCACTTTTGTCAAAATATATTTTTTATCATAGGGAAATAACATGGTAACAAAATTGATACGCAAAATTTAGATTTTTTAGGACAGCAAATTGTTTCTAATATATAAACAATTGAAAGAATGGCTAGTAAAGGGGCAATTATATTGATTGAACTACGCAATAAGCCAATAGAAACATTTTGGTTTATACTTGCACCAGATTATTTGTCTTAAATTAATCTTGAATGTGAAGGACACCTAATTTTAGTCAGGTATAATTTTTTTGAGAACTGCTCACTACGATCAATTTAAAAAATGCGCCCATTTGGAAACGCTCGCGCAAACCATTCGTAATGTGACAAGTGATTTCAAAAATACGTCCCCAGGATTCTTCCGCGCACGCAGGCTGCCTCTCCGAGATAATATATATCTACGTTGCTATGGTTACGGGCTCTATTATACGTCGCCACTTGCACTCCGTTGATACAGTCAGTTCTGTGCATAGGTCAACTTATGTGCCGGGTATTGTACAATACTTATAAAATCACAATAAACATTTCATTCATTACATTTTTTGGAACATTTTATTTTACTATGCTATGTATAATATTATTATTTGACTGCCTCCGTGGTCCAGTGGTCAAGGTGTTTGCCTTGTGACTTGTGACCCGGAGGTCATGATGATTCCGTGTTTCGGAAGGCACGTAAAACTGTGGGTCCCGAACGCCACCTAGCGTTTGACGATCAAACTATCCAAGGATTGGTTTCTGGTTTGCCCTTTGGGTTGTGGAGGTCAGACGGCAGTCGCTCTGTGTAAAAGCCAGTAACCTCGTCAAATCTCCGGATCGGTTGGATGATAATGATGATGTTTATTATTTTTTAGCAGTGGGAAACAACAACATGAACCAAACAACCGGATGGAACGAAGTAAAATATAAATAGGTCTAAATTACGTTCAAACTCTTTTCTGCGTTCTAAAATCAAGTTTTTATTATCTTCAAAAATTTGAATGAACAAAAAGTGTCGTTGAAACATAGTTGAAACTTAGGTCTTAATTTTTTCCGTCTAACCCCCTTTCGCATTTGACTTCGTTCCAACAAATAAAACTAAAAATGTGTATTTGAATAAGATTTATTGCAAATCATTTAATTAATCACTTTGGGCATCTATAAAGGATGGTTTAAAAAGGAACATTTGTAAGGCATATATCTACAGGGTCGGATTTAGAGTTCTGGAGGCCTCGGGGCAACGAGGAGTGGAGGCCCCTGGTTTAGGGCCAGGGCCTGTTTTATTTTACTGATTGTCTGATTAGAGTGAACAATATAGATCAATGATTGTTGTTAATAGTTAAGAACAACATAATCATGTTTATAAAAAGTACTATAGGTAGAGGTAAAACAGCGAAAAAATCAAAGGAAAAGTTGTTTACTACTGCTAACTAGTCGGAATCTGAAAGATTTTTTCGAAGTCTATTGTGGGGGCCCTACTATTGTGGAGGCCCCGGGCTGTAGCCCCGGTTGCCCTCCTCTAAATCCGGCCCTGTATATCTATGAATGAAATAGGGACAGTGAGATCTATTTTTGAACTGTGTCAACAAAACAAACTATAGTATACGTTCCAAGTCACGCAATACTATAAGGCACCTTTCGTAAGCGGGACCGCTGTCTAATTTTGGAAAAGGCCATGTGCGGCGATTTCATGCGCGAAATTTGGCGAAAATGAATGCGCGGCGCAGTGCAAATTATGGTTAAAAGTAACATTTAATTTGATAAGAATTAATAAAACAACGACTGAATTTGAAAGTTCGATAACTAATTTATAATATATGAAATTTTTTTTCTTCCTGAAATTACGACCTGTTATTTTTCTTAGACTTTTTAATTATGAAATTGTGTTCAGAATGCTTACATACCACTTTAAAAATATTGTTTTACCGATATTTTTTGTTTATTTGGTTTTTTATTTATTTCCCAGCATATATGATAAGCATAGCTAAGTATAACTAAGCTATGTACTGTATGAGATTTTATTAGGTTTCAACAAAAGATTACTTATAAAAACTAATTTGAAATTGCACAAAAACTTTCACAGATTCGCCATTTGCATTCACAATCTAACCAAAGTTTCCGTAAGTCATATCACATTATTACTTGATCTTAAACAATGGAAATTGTTTATTTACGCACAAAGTTTATCCTTTTACATGTAAACTGTAAAAAATAGCATTCCCGAAAGTAAAATACTAGTTTTAGACGAAATAACTGGAAGGCGGGCACAGCTGATAGGCATATATTAGGTTGGGAAAAGTCTTTTCGCATATAGTATGTATGAACTTGTAATAAAACCACTTTGGCTATACTATTTGTACCTGGCTGGTTTTGGTATCATTTAAAAGTTTAAATTTTAAAGAAGATAATTCCAAATTCAAATTAGGAAAATGCGTGATTTTCATTTGTTTTTCTTACCGTCAAGATGAGTGAATCTAATGAAGAAATTAGATACATTTTAAAATTTTACTACCAAAAAGGTTAAAATGCAACGTAAGCCGCAAAAAAAATTTGCGATGTTTATGGACCTAGTGCAGTGTCTGTGAGAGTAGTACAAATTTGGTTTAAGCGTTTTCAATCCGGAAATTTTGATGTCAAAGATGCACGGCGCTCTGGTCGCCCTGTTACGGATAAAATGAATGCTATTTTTGAAAAAGTGGAGCAAGATCGGCATATCAGCAGTTACGACGTAGCTGAAGAACTGGGAATTGACCACAAAACAGTTTTGGCGCATTTGAAAAAAAATGGCTACACAAATAAGGTCGATATTTGGGTACCTCACGAGCTCTCTGAAAGAAACCTAATGAATCGTGTACTCATTAGTGATTCTTTATTACGACGTAATGAGACCGAACCATTTTTGAAGAAATTGATAACTGGTGATGAAAAGTGGATCACGTACGACAAGAACGTGCGAAAAAGGTCATGGTCAAAGGCCGGTCAGGCTTCACGACTGTGGCGAAACCCGGGTTAACTCGCAACAAGGTGATGCTGTGTGTGTGGTGGGATTGGAAGGGCATTATTCATTATGAGCTGTTACCACCAGGCAGGACCATCGATTCAGAATTCTACTGCGAACAACTGATAAGATTAAAGCAAGAAGTTGAGAGAAAGCGGCCGGATTTAATCAATAGAAGGGGTGTGGTTTTTCATCATGATAACGCTAGACCTCACACATCTTTAACCACTCAGCAAAAATTAAGAGAGTTTGGCTGGGAGGTGTTAATGCATCCGCCGTATAGTCCTGACCTGGCACCTTCAGATTTCCACATGTTTCGGTCTCTTAAGAATTATTTAGGCAGTGTCAGGTTAACATCACGAGAGGACTGCCAAAACTACTTGACGCAGTTTTTTGATCAGAAGCCCCAAAATTTCTATATCAATGGGATCATGTCCCTACCTATAAGATGTCAAAAAGTTATCGAACAAAATGGTACCTACATACTTTAGTTAAATGAAAATAAACTATTATTTGATCGATTAGTGAGAAGTTTTTTGAATCCCGGAATTTGAATTTAAAGAATATGTTTTAAGATGCCGCTTCCATAATTTCCTAGTCAATAATTAACTTTAGGTATATATTCATTGATTAGTTCGACATTCCCGATTTTTATTGAAATCCCGGAATTTGTATTTGAAAAATATGTTTAAGAAAGCCGCTTCTATAATTTCCTAGCCAAAAATTAACTTTAGGCAAATATGCATCCGATTATCCGACCATTGGTTATGTGGAATAGACTGTAGACTTTTATGAAATCATACATTTTCTAGGTTCTTATAATAGTGTTCTTGACTATTTAAAATACAGATCACAGTACAGAAGGTTACTTGTATTATTAAAAGTTAGCAGTCATTTTACTAGTAATTTTGCTAATGGTAACTTGTGCGCAGGAGCTGTGTATCTGCACTAGACTTTGATCAATCTGGTACAGTTTCACCACAGTGCCGTCCAACATGGCGCCCGTAGAGGAAATGCTCACTCCGCCTTCATTCATCGTAACTAGGTTTATATTATCGTTGTTTGCGTACGTAACGTCGTTGAGGCATATATTTGCGTTCTGAAACCTTTCAATTTGACTGTTATCGACTACCAGTATTTCAGTGCTTGGCTCGCAGTCCGGGAGGACCAGCTCGCCGGTCACTTCCATTGCCGTGTCCTGCTCTTGTGTCAGACGTTGCTCGTTGTTACTGTCGACACGCTTCACACGAACTCTCTTCTTAGTTTTCTTCTCGTTTTCGTGTACCTTCAGATGCTTCGTTAGATGCGATTTCGTGGTGTATGCTTGGTTGCAGACTGTGCATTCGAATGGTTTTTCACCTGCAATGAATAGGCGATTTAGAATCAGAATAATTGGTAGTTCGTCCCGAG
Organism: Acrobasis suavella; assembly: GCA_943193695.1. Classification (NCBI taxonomy): domain Eukaryota; kingdom Metazoa; phylum Arthropoda; class Insecta; order Lepidoptera; family Pyralidae; genus Acrobasis; species Acrobasis suavella. The sequence goes on from OW971941.1 coordinate 21,793,490, forward strand.
AATAACTGAAAACTTGCGAACCCTCATAGGGTTCGTTGCGTTTTCGTAGCCTTTACACATTGGAACGAAACAACTATCCGGGTTTTTACCCTATATGGTATAATAAATAAATAAATGGGACAAATAACATTGATTGAGCTAGCCCCAAAGTAAGTTCAAGACTTGTGTTATGGGATACTAACTCAACGATACTATATTATTACATATATTAGATAAACATCCAAGACCCGCTTTTGTGTGTGTATGAGAGAGAGGGTATGTGTGTAAGAGAGAGGGAGGGTGTGTGTGTGTGAGATAGAGAGAGACAGGGTTCAATTCAATTCAAATATTCAATTCAATTCAAATATATCTTTATTATCATAGGATATTTATAATATCTCTTAATAATCGTCACTTTGTTTTATTGCACAATTAATTATTGTTGACGTCAAAAAGTTACTTAGAGCTAAGTTTACTGCCGCCTCCAAAGCGCTAGTGCAGAAGAAGCGGTAACAAACTGCACTGCAGCATTTTCTCCAAGAACGTCAACTCACAATGAAATTAATATTTATAGTTGATATTTGGACAGAGTATACATTGTTTGTTGTCATAATTTAAATTAATTTTTTAATGTCGAAATTTTGAAATAATGTCAAATCAAGTTGTAAATTCAGTATGTACTTAATGTTCCAGATTATGACCATTTCTGAGTGTACAAACCTTTAAGAGGGACCCGCGCCAAGCTCAAGCCAGACTTTGTTGTCTTTAAGATAGTCATCGGTCCTATAATAAGCCTTCTCACACAGTACCTTCTTTACATAAGCTTTAAACTTTTTGTCAGGCATATCAAGGACCGATTGTGGCAGTTTATTATAAAAAAGTATACCGTTCCCCATAAACGTTTTACTAACTGTTTTGAGCCTATAATACGGGGCAACAAAGTCACTCTTATTGCGTAAGTTTCTGACGGTAAAATCGCTCACTTTATTGTATGAGGAAATATTTTTCCTTACACACAGTATGTTTTCAAATATATACTGTGATGGTAAGGTTAGTATACCTATTTCCTTGAATAATTCTCTGAGTGAGTCTCTAGATCCTAAGCCGTAGATAGCTCGAATTGCCCTTTTTTGTAAAATGAAAATAGTCTGAATATCGGCTGCACTCCCCCATAGCAGTATGCCGTATGACATTAAACTATGAAAGTTACTAAAGTACACAAGTCTAGCAGTTGCTACATCTGTCAATTGTCTAATTCTCCTAACAGCATAAGCCGCAGAGCTAAGTTTATTTGAAAGTTTTGATATATGAGCGCCCCACTGAAGTTTCGAGTCGATCGTAATTCCTAAGAAGGTAGTACTTTCAACAAGATCAAGTTTTTCGCCATCTATCAGTATGTCGACGCAAGCTTGCCTCACATTGGGAAGAGAAAATCGAATGCATTGGGTCTTTTTCGCATTTAACATGAGGTTATTGGCAGTAAACCAATCAGAAATAGAAGACAAGGTGCTGTTCACCGCGCTAGCATCCGTGCTATGACGGCCAATTTTGAATATTAGCGAGGTGTCATCAGCAAACAGCACTATGCCTGCCTGTTTCTCAACCATGTAAGGCAAGTCATTTACATAAACTAAGAAAAGGAAAGGTCCTAGAATAGAACCTTGTGGTACGCCGATTTTAACATTAGATCCGTGCGATTTTATGCCGTTTAAATCAACAGTCTGAAGCCTATCTGTTAAATAAGATTCTATTAATTTAATTGAATTTTCATCAAAACCATATTGACGAAATTTAAGCAAAAGTGTCGGATGATCTACGCAATCAAATGCTTTAGAGAGATCGCAAAAGGATCCAATCCCATCATTTTTGCTCTCCCATGCGTCGTAAATATGAGTGATGAGTGCCACTCCCGCATCGGTGGTTGATTTTCCGCCAGTAAAACCGAACTGCTGGCTATGGAAAAGGTTGCAGGTCTTGAAGTGAAGTAGCATTTGATTGAGCATTATCTTTTCGAACACCTTACTCAAAACTGGCAAGATAGATATAGGTCTGTAGTTGCCAGGGTCTGTTTTTTCTCATTTTTTGAATAAGGGGATTAGTTTACTACATTTCATTAGGTTAGGAAATATGCCTTCATCAATACATTCGTTAAATATAAAAGCTAAATTACCAGCTATGACATTTATAATATGGCTTACTACAGCAATCGACATGCCCCAATGATCTTCCGATTTTTTTAAATTTAACTGTTTAAATGCTTCTACTATATCACTAGGGCCAACATGCTCAAATTTAAATTTAGAATCACAAGGCCTAACATTATTCTTAAGCAAGGCTTCAGCACGTTGGGGGTTAGAACCCACATTGGAAGTAAGTTCCAAAGGTATGTTAGTAAAAAAATTATCAAAAATATTAACAATTTCTTCAGGTTTAGTAACAATCTTACCGCTAGCTTTGATTTGACAGATATTTTCTTTTGCTTTATTTTTACCAGTTTCTTTATTAATAACATTCCAAGTTTCTTTTATCTTGTTAGGGGCATTATTTATTTTTTTACTAATACGATTGGCCTTGGCTTGTCTACAAACTTTTTTAAATATTTTAGAATAATTTTTAACATATTCTACAAAGGAAGGATTAAAATTAAATTGTTTTTGGGCATATAAGTCATAAAGCTTGTTCCTACTTATGTAGATGCCGGTAGTAGCCCACTCACTAAATTGTGATTTACTATGCACAGCAACTTTTTTTTGTTTCAATGTTTTAGAATATTCTGAAGAAACACAATTAAAAAGCTTATTGTAATGGTCGTCCGGATTTTTCCCTGTGTATACGACAGATAACAGTTTGTTATCTAAATTATTTTTAAGTTTTCTTATATTTTTTGAATATATATAATACGAATAAAACGAGGCGGAACCGGTTCAGTGTCAAACGACTCGCTGTGAAGTCATCGGCGCCAGCGCCGTCTAGTCAATGCTCGACACGCGGCGTAGTTCAGTTGCCCGGGGATCCGCCGCGGAACACTTGTCCGTAACTGACCAGTCCGTATTAGTTAATTTGAACCGTGGAACGTCTTATTTAATTGTATCTATGGATGATTGATAATGACGTATTGTAGGTTGTGTGTTAAAACTCAGTTCGGGCTTGGATAATCCGCGAGGAAAGCAAAATTCTAACCACACATGGTGCGTGTCCACGTGGAGTGTGGATCGGTTAAATTTCTATTAGAATGGTGATTTGTGTACTACGGTGAACGGTGTTTGTTCCAGAAATTGGTGATCTTTTTTCAAATTACTTGACAAGCGAATTACCCCAAGAAGACACATTTCACCAATTGTCTCGAGAAATCCACTTCTCTGTTGGTAGTTCACACACATACTTCATCAACAATTTGCATAGTTCGTCACTTATCCATTACATAAAATTATCCAAGTAGATCAATTTGTATTAGAAGTTATAAGTCCGTATACGATATTCTTATTTAACACTTTAATAGGTACATTCAACTCCATGCCTGTTTGAGGTTACAATTATATGCGACTGACGTGATTTAATATAATCAGGCACTGATTAGAAATAGGCAACAATAGTTTACTTCCGTTCACCGGGTTACGCAAAAACATTACTATACTAGAAATTTAACTGATTTTCCCTACACGTGGGCGGCACGCGTCATGCGTAGTTAGAATTTTGCTTGTCTCGCGAGTTATTCATGCCCCAACTGATGTTTTAACACACAAACAACAATACTTTATCATCGATAGATACAATTAAATAGACCCTCTAAGGTTATTAGACTAACTAATACGCCAAGCGCGGCCATCGCGCAGACAGCCATCCCGCGGCTGAGTCAAAATGACACCACCTTCCCGAAAGGTTGTCGGATACAAGACAGCTTGACCGCTCGTCACGATCCCTCGCTCTCAGCGCTTGAGCCAATGATGCCGCGGCCCGTGGTACTACACTAAACCGGTTCTATTCGTAACAAAGGGAAATAAACTATTGTTGACTATTAGTTAAAATCAGTGTCTGATTATATTAACTCGCGACGATCGCATGTAATTGTAACCTCAAACAGACATGAAGTCTAGTGCATTGGAGTAACCTAATTAAATAAAAAAAGTGTATAAGAACTTATAAATCATAATACAAATTGATGTTCTCGGACAATCCTGTGTAGTGGATTAGTGATTGTAAAGAACTATATACTAATTGTTGAGGAACTTTGTGCGTGCGTCACTACAACAGAGAAGTGGATTTCTCCAGGTTATTGGTGAAGTGTAATTCTTGGGATAAGGTGGCCACCTTGGGGAGGTATAGGCTTCGAATCCGCTGAAGACGACCCGAGGAATTGGACGTAAGGTGCTCACCCAAAAGACTAAAAGACTGTTAGTGTTAAATTTAAGTAATTTCATTTTACCTTAGATTAGGTATTTATTATTATTAGTTGTCGTTTTGTATGTATGTATGTATGGTTATCGACAATTATTGTACAAGCACTACAGGAATGGTTCCGTGGTTAGTGTCTTGTAATTATTTTCTTTACCCAAAATGCTTAAGCTCTGCATTTTTATACTCTGCTAAATTCATGTCTACCCATTATTATAGGGTGTGTGTGTGTGTGTGAGCGTGTGTGTGCATGGACTGACTAATGTAATTTAGAGTAACTCAATCAATGGAATTATTTTGTGTAGGTGTACTCTTGTTGATGTTGCGGGCGGGCGCTTGCGACGGACCTGTGTGCACGCGGCGGTGGTCCCGGAGGCGCGCGGCGCTGACGAACCGCTTGCGGCACGCCGAGCACTCGAACGGCCGCTCGCCCGTGTGCTGCCGCAGGTGCGCCGTCAAGTTGGCGCACGCGAACCTGGAGACGCGTTTTTTAAATCACTTGTCACATTACGAATGGTTTTTACTCATTCTCATTATTGTCCTACTTAAACCTTGTAACCTTTTCTATGTAGAACACCTAGATTATTCATCTTGATCCTATTTCTTCTTATTTTTGTTCTGTATATAAATCCTAAAAGTCTTATTATTAAACCCAGACTAATTTTGTTACTACGTTTAAACAATTATTCGCCCAAATCAGGTTGACATCTAAAAATATTACACAATCTCACCTGTCAATGTCAACTTAATTTTGGGCGGATAATGGTTTAAACCTAGTCGACTGCCTCCGTGGTCCAGTGGTCAAGGCGTTCGCCTTGTGACTCGGAGGTCATGGGTTCGATTCCCACTGGGAAGCATACTTTGTTAAAAGTTGTTTCCAGTCTGGATAAGATATTGCAGGCTTGAATCACCTGATTATCCGAAAAGAAAGATGATTCCGTGTTTCGGAAGGCACGTTAAACTGTGGGTCCCGAACGCCACCTAGCGTTTGATCATCAAACTATCCAAGGATTGGTTAATGGTTTGCCCTTTGGGTTGTGGAGGTCAGACGGCAGTCGCTCTGTGTAAAAACCAGTAACCTCGTCAAATCTCCTTGGTTAGGTAGCGGACCCCGGGCTCTGAAGCGTTACTGCTGAGGATGCAACCGGGAATACGTGAGGATGATGATGAATGGTTTAAACCTAGTAACAAAGTTAGACCCATTTTTACAATAAAACGGTATGAAATCAGTAATGCTTCGGCCGCATCTGTGCCTATCGCCCCGAAGCAATTCGCGGAGAATCTTCGTACATTATGTACACTAAAAAGTTATCGATATAAAGCGCTGGTCACACTAGCGGCTTCGTTATTTTTCACGAACTATCTGGCAATAATCCAAGATGGCGTCATTTACGTGTTTTAAATATGGAAGTCGACTTTCTTTACTTTTACACGTGTGCTAACAATTACATAATGCATTTATTTAAACTTAAAAAGAAACCTAGAAAGAAAAACCTAAAAATTTTAACACCATTTTATCGTTCCTCTCCATTTTTACGCATTATCAACCGTGGCACCGTCGCACAGCACGCGTCTGAACAAGATGAAAACAAACGCCAAAATGAACAACGCTAGTGCGACCACGCAGAGCGAATTGTTAGCGCGCTAAAACCCTTTCATGTACCGCCACCCGCGCGATAACGAAGACGAAGTCCGAATATTCGGGACGATACCACATTTGCGTGTATCGTGCAATTAATAGCACGAAGCTTCGTGGCGATAGGCGCAGGTGCGGCCCAAACATAATAAAGAGGCAGTTACCTACGAACCTACTCCGAGTGTGTTTGCTTTAATACACCCCCTCGCACTACATTACATTTTGACATATGTCAAAGAAACTTTCAATGGAGAATCCGTTCCGATTCACGCTGCTTTTTTAAGTTGTAATTTTTAGAAAACCTTTCGATGATTTCTGCATAAAACAATATTGTTTTTCGCTGACACGACGGTTTCCAAAAATACCGCCAAATGGTATTTAAGCCGAGTGATGAGTTGGAAGACTACACGTTTTGTGTTTCGGTACTAGCTACACACGCTAGCAACCATGACCGAACCGAGGCGAGGGTTCTATCTAGAGATTCTAACCTCTTCCCTCCAAAAAAAAAAAGTACGCTTTCCGTGACTTTTATCTTGAAACTGCTTATAGGCTGTAAGAATTGTCAAAGATAAAGTTAATAGTTTAGGGTCGGCCTCACTATGGCCTCAAGGTGTAAAGCAAGTGAGGAAGAGCGGTCTCACGCGACCGCTTGAGAAAAACTTAGGTTGTAATTCTAAATTTGAAATAGGAACTAATGTTGCAACAATTTAGGCAACCGAAGTGATACTATTATAATTTATTTATTTTCGTGAGTTTTATGTTCAGAGATTTTATTTCATGTGGAAATGACAACTTAATTTTGATCTACGCTTGCAAGAAAATAATTAATTTCAAACAACTACATAATAGGTATATTTATTAGGTTATGTGTTGGATTTAATTAGGTCAATATTTTGCGCCGCAACAAAATCTCTATTTATCCTTATGGTTGACTGGGAGAGAACGCTTTTTGCGTTAAGAGGCTTTTCACCTTTGTTTGGCTGTCTCGCTCGCACAATCAAACATTTTTAAAAAATGTGTAATTTTGATGACCTAATTTTCGATGTAGTCAATGTCTACACAATATACAAACATGTCTACAATATCTAACATATAATATACAATGTCCTTTTTAATTAAGTACAAATATTTTAAGAGGTGATTTAGTCCATCATTTTGAACAACTTTTCCCAATAAATATATATCGAAATACGAAATTTTTTTTGCATTTTTCATAGTAACGATATCACGTGACTACTTCGATCTGTATGAGAACCTAAATTTTTTTTTCGTATTTCGATATATATTTATTGGGCAAAATTGTTCAAAATGATGGACTGAATAACCCCTTAAAATATTTGTACTTAATTAAAAAGGACATTGTATAAAAAAGTTTATGAAACACCTTTCTTCAAATGAGTCACATTTTTTAATATTCTTTAAAAATGTTTGATTGTGCGAGCGAGACAGGCAAACAAAGGTGAAAAGCCTCTTAAGCCAACCAATAGGTATGTGAACTGGGAAAAAATATATTATTTTATTTAGTCCGCCAGCGCCAAAGTAAGACTCATATTTATTGGTTTAGCTAAGTAGAAAAATATCACAAGATACAGGGCTTCGAAGTTTCGGAGTGGGGGTGATTTACGTCACCTTTCGTTAAAAATCGTAGCTTCACTTTTTAATAAGAATCAAGAATCAAGAATCGTTTATTTGCATTATACAATCGATTTCTGAGATGTTAGTAAATATTAGTGTGTACATTGTATAAACCTGCAGACAGGTATGCAAACATTTTTATAGTTTAAGATTAATTTAAACTCGTAGTAATTAGTTAAGAAATACAAGTTAGGTATATAAGTTACAATAATATCAAAGCTTAATATTTCGTTTTGATTTGCAATAGGTTACAAATTCACTAATGGAGTAAAAACATTGTTCTATCAGCCATTTCGTTAGTGTCGTCTTAAACGCTGTGCCTTTTAGTGTTTTAATATTTTCAGGTAACATATTAAATAAATATATACACATATTAAAAACATTATTTTTGTATATGTCTTTGTGACATACAGGTTGATACAATCTGTTCATGATAATAGCTCGTGTTTGTCTTGTAATTATTTCACTTCTTTTTTGCCAAAATTGTGGGTGTGTTACTACGAATATACAGATATCCTTAATGTATTGACATGGCAAAGGTAAAATGTTTAATTTTTTAAAGAGTGGTATACAGCTATCATCGATCCAAGTATTACAAATGGCACGTATACATTTTTTTTGGACTTTGAATGCTTTTTCAAAGTGAACCGAGTTTCCCCATATAATTAATCCGTAGCTGAGCACTGACGAAACATAGCCATGATAAGCGGTAATAGCTGCATCCATCGAGACTGTTTGTCTTAGTCTTCTTAAAGCAAACGTGAATTTATTTAGTTTATTGCAGACTTGTTCAACGTGACCCTTCCAGTTTAAGTGTTCATCAATTATGATGCCAAGAAATTTTGTGCTTTTGACTTGTGCAACCTTATTATTATCGTAGTTAACTAAAATTGACGGATGATTAGTGTTGTAACTACAGAATTGAATGAAGTTAGTTTTATTTATGTTTACGCATAGGTTGTTCGCGTCCATCCATTCCATAACATCGTAGAGTGCTTTGTTTATCTTATGTTCATATGTTTCTATGTCATCGCATTTAATGGTCAATGTTGTATCGTCAGCAAATAATATAGTTTTATGTCGGATACAATCTGGAAGGTCATTAATATATATCAAAAATAGTAGTGGGCCTAAAATACTCCCTTGCGGGATACCTGTTTTGCATATCTTAAATTCAGATCTGTATGACGTTTTGATTACAGATTTTTGTGAACGTTCGAATTTTACGATTTCAGTGCATTGTTGCCTATTTGTCAAATAACTCTTAATCCAGTCATATGCATTACCTCTGATACCATAGCAATAAAGCTTATTCAGAAGTTTTTCATGATCCACAAAGTCGAATGCTTTGCTCATGTCTAGAAAGGTTGACATGACTGGTATTGAGTTTTTTTGGTTAATACTCTCTGTGATATTTTTTACGAGTTCAAAGCAAGCAAGTGTTGTTGAGCTCCCTTTTCGAAATCCATATTGATTGGGGTGAAGTATGTTATGTTTCTCTAAAAATTCTAGTAGTCTATCTTGAAACGGTTTCTCAAACACTTTAGATAGTATGGGAGGCAGTGTTATAGGTCTAAAGTTATTCGGGTCCTCACTATCGCCCTTTTTAAAATGTGGTTTAACAACACAAACTTTTAATTCTTCTGGGAATACTCCCTGACTAAATGACAAGTTAATGATGTGAGCTAGAACACGGCAAATATATGGAGCACTGATTTTCAAAATTTTTGATGGTAAGTCATCATAGCCTACACACTTGCTATTTTTTAAAGCCATTATTGTATTATAAATTTCAACGTCATCTACTGGTCTTAAAAATAATGTACGAGAATTGCTATTCGTCATGTGTTTTTTCGATGTCGTATTCTGTGGCCGATTTTGTCTATTGCTGTCCCTTAATTCAATAAAATAACTGTTGAATTTATTACAAATGTCTATTGGATTAGAGTATATATTATTATTAAATTTAATTTTGTTTATGTCATTATTATTAGCATTATTAGAAATTGTTGATGATATAGTGTTCCAGGTTGCCTTACATTTATTTTTACTGTTTTTAATATAGTTATTATTCTTAATTTTACGGGAATTAGTTATACACCTTTTTAATATATTGTTATATTTTCTTATTTTATTTTTAATGGTATGCTTGTTTATTGATCTTGCTTGTCTACATTTTTTATGCAACAAACGCTTTGTTTTACACGATATTTTTATCCCTTTTGTTATCCAGTCTGACTTATTTGATCGATTGTTAATCTTTACTCTGATAACTGGAAAACATAAATTATGTAGTAGGCAGAAAAGGTCATAAAAATCTTTGAATGCTTGAGTAAAATTATTAGATTGATAAATGTCAGAAAAAGATAGTGCCGACAAGTGTTGCAGAAATTTGATTTTATTATCTTCGCTATAGTCTCGTTTATTTTCGAACCAGGTAAAAAGCCTAGTTTGTTTTTTTACCCTAAATGTTAGTGTTTGGGCTGTTTCGTGGTCTGCTAGATCAAGATAGTGATCAATCCGAGCCAATTTTTTTTCACTCCACATACCTATTTTAAACAATAGGGGTGACGATCGGGTTTTCCAATTATTATAATTGTATTATTTGCCAAAAAAGAAATCATTCACAAAGATACGAAGCATCAAAGTTCCAGAGTGGGGGCTTGCGACGTCACCTCTATGTAAAAATCGTACGTAGCCGTGACGTCATGCGAAATTTAAATGCGCTGTATCTTTGTCATTTTTTGTTTCTCAGAGAAAATAAAAAATACGTCTACAATATTATTTTAATAATCTAACCGATGGTCTAAAAATATTTTTCCATTCGTCATGCCTACTGTGTATTGTGGCTCAATAAAGTATTTATAAAGAACTACCTCTTGTCGCAGAACGTGCAGGTGTACGGTTTCTCGCCGCTGTGCGTCCGCTGGTGAGCCTTAAGCGACGAGCTGGATGTAAAACGGCGAGCACACTGTTTGCATTCGTACGGCCGCTCACCTAAAATTTTTTTTAAAAATCAAAACTCGTATATCATCTCTGAATATATTTGAACGGTCACCTTTTCTTGCACGTATACAATCTGGGTAACATTAATCATATTTTAATTTTATAGTAACAGTACCGATGCAGCTGCAGGTTTCTGTATGAAGGCCTTGCCGCACACAGCGGTACGTACCGGTGTGCGTGCGCATGTGCAGGCGCAGGTTGGAGTTCTGTATGAAGGCCTTGCCGTACACAGCGGTACGTACCGGTGTGCGTGCGCATGTGCAGGCGCAGGTTGGAGTTCTGTATGAAGGCCTTGCCGTACACAGCGGTACGTACCGGTGTGCGTGCGCATGTGCAGGCGCAGGTTGGAGTTCTGTATGAAGGCCTTGCCGTACACAGCGGTACGTACCGGTGTGCGTGCGCATGTGCAGGCGCAGGTTGGAGTTCTGTATGAAGGCCTTGCCGTACACAGCGGTACGTACCGGTGTGCGTGCGCATGTGCAGGCGCAGGTTGGAGTTCTGTATGAAGGCCTTGCCGCACACAGCGGTACGTACCGGTGTGCGTGCGCATGTGCAGGCGCAGGTTGGAGTTCTGTATGAAGGCCTTGCCGCACACAGCGGTACGTACCGGTGTGCGTGCGCATGTGCAGGCGCAGGTTGGAGTTCTGTATGAAGGCCTTGCCGCACACAGCGGTACGTATCGGTGTGCGTGCGCATGTGCTGGCGCAGGTTGGAGTTCTGTATGAAGGCCTAGCCGCACACAGCGGTACGTACCGGTGTGCGTGCGCATGTGCAGGCGCAGGTTGGAGTTCTGTATGAAGGCCTTGCCGCACACAGCGGTACGTACCGGTGTGCGTGCGCATGTGCAGGCGCAGGTTGGAGTTCTGTATGAAGGCCTTGCCGCACACAGCGGTACGTATCGGTGTGCGTGCGCATGTGCTGGCGCAGGTTGGAGTTCTGTATGAAGGCCTAGCCGCACACAGCGGTACGTACCGGTGTGCGTGCGCATGTGCAGGCGCAGGTTGGAGTTCTGTATGAAGGCCTTGCCGCACACAGCGGTACGTACCGGTGTGCGTGCGCATGTGCAGGCGCAGGTTGGAGTTCTGTATGAAGGCCTTGCCGCACACAGCGGTACGTACCGGTGTGCGTGCGCATGTGCAGGCGCAGGTTGGAGTTCTGTATGAAGGCCTTGCCGCACGCCGCGCACACGTACGGCTTCTCCCCCGTGTGCGTTCGCTCGTGCGTCTTCAGCGTCGGCTCGTGCCGGAATCTGTAACGATACATATCACCTAGTAGTTTAAACGAGCAATTCTATATCTCACTAACATTATAATTATGGATGATTGGCCCGCTTTCATACAAAATCGCCAGAACGAATTGGAATATTTTATATTTTATTTATCTAAATATAGAAGGCAAACCTGACTGACTCATCTATCAACGCACAGCCGAAACTACTGAATGGATTTTGCTGAAATTTGGCATACATCCGCTAAGAAAGGATTTTTGAAAATTCGACCCCTAAGGGAGGTAAACAAGTGTTTCAGGCTCTTTTAGAATTCAACCCCTAAAAGGTGGAAAACAGGTGACAAATTCTGAAAATCAACAAGAGTATCGTTTTTATGGTTAATCGGATCGCTGATTACGAAAACAACAACTATTTCACAAAACTTGCACAAAAACATAAAACAAAATAGACAAAAATAGAGATTTATACAAAAAACTAGCTTTTGCCCGCGGCTTCGCTCGCGTAGGGGTGTAATTTATCAAAATCCTTTCTTAGGGGATGCCTACGTCATAGTAGCTTTATGCATGCAAAGTCTTAGCCCGATCGGTTTAAAATTGGCAAAGTTTCATACAAACTTTCATCCCCTATTTTATCCCCTTGGGGGTAGAATTGATCAAAATCCTTTCTTAGCGGCTGCCTACGTCATAACATCGACCTACATGCCAAATTTCAACTCGATCCGTCCAGTGGTTTGGGCTGTGCGTTGATAGATCACTATATCAGTCAGTCAGTCAACTTTGAGATATATATATTTAGATTTGCCCAAAATTACACCTGAACAAAAAAATTATAGTCAAAAAACAATGAACATAAACAACCAAACCAATTTTTTTTTTCAAATGGCATAACCTAAAGAAATACTTAGGTACCTACCTATTTTGTATTGATCTTCAAGTTCCAATCGCTAACAATAGATGGCTTTGGTATAGTTTTAGAATGGTGAATGAGCGCTTCCACCTATACCACATACGGTACCTATTCACTTTTAACGGATATTTGAGTAGACTTCGACTTTGTTTGCATGCTTACGGTTTAAGATTTGCTTTGCTTCGTGTTTCGGATTTGATTTTGTCTTTCTTACAACCACTGTTTTAAACTTTGAATTCGATTTGCTTTGCGATTAAGTATTTTGATAGAAGTATTTTTTCTCACTGAAAAAATGACAATGGCAACTCTAAATATTTAAGAGAAAAGAAATATTTAAGCGGCAGGCGTGCCGCTTGCTGTCGGAGTGCACGGCGCGGTGCGAGCGCAGCAGCAACAGTAAGCTGCACTGACCTGGCGTCGCAGTAGCGGCAGGCGTGCCGCTTGCTGTCGGAGTGCACGGCGCGGTGCGAGCGCAGCAGCAACAGTAAGCTGCACTGACCTGGCGCCGCAGTAGCGGCAGGCGTGCCGCTTGCTGTCGGAGTGCACGGCGCGGTGCGAGCGCAGCAGCAACAGTAAGCTGCACTGACCTGGCGCCGCAGTAGCGGCAGGCGTGCCGCTTGCTGTCGGAGTGCACGGCGCGGTGCGAGCGCAGCAGCAACAGTAAGCTGCACTGACCTGGCGCCGCAGTAGCGGCAGGCGTGCCGCTTGCTGTCGGAGTGCACGGCGCGGTGCGAGCGCAGCAGCAACAGTAAGCTGCACTGACCTGGCGCCGCAGTAGCGGCAGGCGTGCCGCTTGCTGTCGGAGTGCACGGCGCGGTGCGAGCGCAGCAGCAACAGTAAGCTGCACTGACCTGGCGCCGCAGTAGCGGCAGGCGTGCCGCTTGCTGTCGGAGTGCACGGCGCGGTGCGAGCGCAGCAGCAACAGTAAGCTGCACTGACCTGGCGCCGCAGTAGCGGCAGGCGTGCCGCTTGCTGTCGGAGTGCACGGCGCGGTGCGAGCGCAGCAGCAACAGTAAGCTGCACTGACCTGGCGCCGCAGTAGCGGCAGGCGTGCCGCTTGCTGTCGGAGTGCACGGCGCGGTGCGAGCGCAGCAGCAACAGTAAGCTGCACTGACCTGGCGCCGCAGTAGCGGCAGGCGTGCCGCTTGCTGTCGGAGTGCACGGCGCGGTGCGAGCGCAGCAGCAACAGTAAGCTGCACTGACCTGGCGCCGCAGTAGCGGCAGGCGTGCCGCTTGCTGTCGGAGTGCACGGCGCGGTGCGAGCGCAGCAGCAACAGTAAGCTGCACTGACCTGGCGCCGCAGTAGCGGCAGGCGTGCCGCTTGCTGTCGGAGTGCACGGCGCGGTGCGAGCGCAGCAGCAACAGTAAGCTGCACTGACCTGGCGCCGCAGTAGCGGCAGGCGTGCCGCTTGCTGTCGGAGTGCACGGCGCGGTGCGAGCGCAGCAGCAACAGTAAGCTGCACTGACCTGGCGCCGCAGTAGCGGCAGGCGTGCCGCTTGCTGTCGGAGTGCACGGCGCGGTGCGAGCGCAGCAGCAACAGTAAGCTGCACTGACCTGGCGCCGCAGTAGCGGCAGGCGTGCCGCTTGCTGTCGGAGTGCACGGCGCGGTGCGAGCGCAGCAGCAACAGTAAGCTGCACTGACCTGGCGCCGCAGTAGCGGCAGGCGTGCCGCTTGCTGTCGGAGTGCACGGCGCGGTGCGAGCGCAGCAGCAACAGTAAGCTGCACTGACCTGGCGCCGCAGTAGCGGCAGGCGTGCCGCTTGCTGTCGGAGTGCACGGCGCGGTGCGAGCGCAGCAGCAACAGTAAGCTGCACTGACCTGGCGCCGCAGTAGCGGCAGGCGTGCCGCTTGCTGTCGGAGTGCACGGCGCGGTGCGAGCGCAGCAGCAACAGTAAGCTGCACTGACCTGGCGCCGCAGTAGCGGCAGGCGTGCCGCTTGCTGTCGGAGTGCACGGCGCGGTGCGAGCGCAGCAGCAACAGTAAGCTGCACTGACCTGGCGCCGCAGTAGCGGCAGGCGTGCCGCTTGCTGTCGGAGTGCACGGCGCGGTGCGAGCGCAGCAGCCGCGCCGACGCGAACCCCTTCCCGCAGTCCGCGCACGGGAACGGCCGCGCGCCGCTGTGCCGCGTCATGTGCGTCGCCAGCAGGCTCACCTCGCCGTACCTGTGCAAAACAAACCGAAAACACTACATACCGATGTAGTATAACTTACATAATAAGAATATGTATTATTAATGCTACTTGTAATTATGTTATTTATTGTATTTCACTGGCTACTGTGTTCTTGCTTCTCCATATTTCTTGATCTTTTTTCTATGTTACTTCTACTTGTGGAGACTTTTAAATGGCTTTCAATTTCTTATTTTGTCTATATAATTCGTGTTAAAGCTGTAAGTCTTCCTAAAATGTAATAAATAAAATAAAAAATCAATTAATTTCATATTCAATAATTAGTCTTTGTTAAACATCCGAGTGTTTCACTGTTCCCTACACTGAAGAGCAATGGAAATTCCCCAAAAATTTGGCTTTTTGCGTCCGCTACAAGTTTTGTGAGCCATAAGGTCGCACTGGAGTGCTATTTTGATTGACGGACTCACCGAAACACAAGACGTGTAGTTTTCCAACTTGCCGCTCGCGTAAATACTATTAGGCCGTATTTTTGAAACGGTCGTGTCAGCGAAAAACAACATTGTTTTATGCAGACTTCGAAAATATGTCTATAGTTTTCTAAACAATTCACCATGAATAAAAAATCTGCGTGTATCTGAACCGATTCTACATTAAAGGTGTCCTTGACATATCTACGCTACTGTCATAATTACGAATGGTCAAGACCACTCGTTGCAACTCCTTCGCATACGGTAGATTCAAAAATGTTCCCGCTTGGAAACGCTCGCGCAAACCATTCGTAATGTGATAGGCGATTTCAAAAATGCGTCTCGTGTGATGCCATTTTTCCAATGCCCAGACCAAAATGGCAGTAGTCGGCGCATTAATGCGCAGCGCCTGCGCCGATAACCGCCATTTTGGTTCAATCTACGTGCCGGGAATTTGTACAAACATACGAGTACTTTGAAGTCCGCCATTTTTGTTCAACATATTTGTGTCGCATTGTACTTACATTTTATTAGTATTTCTTCCATAATTTTTATTGCTTGTTTAATTTTAAAATTGATAAGATCAAGTGCTTTGTATAAATTTAAACCTCTTGAACAGTAACTTTCCGTATACCTGGCATTCACTTCTTGATATTATAAGTTTTTCTTTTTTCTATTCATTTAATAAGTAAAATGTATATAGTATTTAATATTTTAAAGTTGAAAATCTTCTTCTATACATATTAGATTGGAGAAAAAGTCTTTTCGCATATAGTATGTATGAACTCGTAATAAAACCACTTTGGTACCAAAACTATTTGTACCTGGCTGGTTTCGGTATCATTTAAAAGTTTAAATTTTAAAGAAGATAATTCCAAATTCAAATTAGGAAAATGCGTGATTTTCATTTGTTTTTCTTACCGTCAAGATGAGTGAATCTAATGAAGAAATTAGATACATTTTATAATTTTACTACTAAAAAGGTAAAAATGCAACGCAAGACGCGAAAAAAATTTGCGATGTTTATGGACCTAGTGCAATGTCTGTGAGAGTAGCACAAATTTGGTTTAAGCGTTTTCAATCTGGAAATTTTGAAGTCAAAGATGCACGTCGCTCTGGTCGCCCTGTTACGGATAAAATGGATGCTATTTTTGAAAAAGTGGAGCAAGATCGGCATATCAGTAGTTACGACGTAGCTGAAGAACTGGGAATTGACCACAAAACAGTTTAGCGCATTTGAAAAAAAATGGGTACACAAAAAAGCTCGATATCTGGGTACCTCACAAGCTCTCTGAAAGAAACCCTAATAAACCGTGTACTCATTTGTGATTCTTTATGTTATTTATGACGTAATGAGACCGAACCATTTTTGAAGAAATTGATAACTGGTGATGAAAAGTGGATCACGTACGACAAGAACGTGCGAAAAAGGTCATGGTCAAAGGTCGGTCAGGCTTCACTGACTGTGGCGAAACCCGGTTTAACTCGCAACAAGGTGATGCTGTGGGTGTGGTGGGATTGGAAGGGCATTACTCATTATGAGCTGTTACCACCAGGCAAGACCATCGATTCAGAGCTCTACTGCGAACAACTGATAAGATTAAAGCAAGAAGTTGAGAGAAAGCGGCCGGAATTAATCAACAGAAGTGGTGTGGTTTTTCATCATGATAACGCTAGACCTCACACATCTTTAACCACTCAGCAAAAATTAAGAGAGTTTGGCTGGGAGGTGTTAATGCATCCGCCGTATAGTCCTGACCTGGCACCTTCAGATTTCCACCTGTTTCGGTCTCTTCAGAAATCTTTAGGCAGTGTCAGGTTTACATCGCGAGAGGACTGCCAAAACTACTTGACGCAGTTTTTTGATCAGAAGCCCCAAAATTTCTATAGCAATGGGATCATGTCCCTACCTATAAGATGGCAAAAAGTTATCGAACAAAATGGTACCTACATACTTTAGTTAAATGTAAATAAACTATATTAAAAAATATTTTGAATTTTCATATAAAATGCGAAAAGACTTTTTCCCCAACCTATTATAAAAGCTAAAACCTCTCACTCACTCACTCACTCATCACGAAATCTCGAAAACTACTTAGGCAATGAAGATGAAATTTGGTAGGATGGTAGATTGTGACTTGGAAACGTCCGCTAAGAAAGGATTTTTGGAAATACCATCCCTAAAGGGATGATATAGGGTTTGCCAGTTTGTATGGAACTTCGTAATTTTTAAAGTGAGCCACATTAAATTTTTAATTTATTTTGATAGTAAGTAGAAAATAATAATGCATTTATTAGATTTTGAAAATTACATTCCTATAGGGGTAAAATAGGGGTTGCAATTTTATATGAATCTTCGTGATTTTTGAAGCGAGACACATGACATTTTTGAATTAATTAGTGGTCAATAAAAAATAATTTTAAAAATTGCATTCCCTGGGGTGCATTTATATTATTATGAAAATTCGTCATTTTTTGAGTGAGAGACAAAAGAATTGAATCAAATAGATCATTTGTTCTCTTTAGCTCTAGCAAATGACGGTAACGGAAATGGGAACGATGGGAACGGGAACGGGACCATTTATAACGTAGAAAACCAATTAAAGATCCTATTAGAAGCATTTTCGACTTCTACGCGGACGTAGTCGCAGGTTACAGCTAGTATTATTTTAAAAGTGAAGATTTGTAATTGGCACTTAGTATTTAAGAGTTTGTTATAAAGTAATAATGCTGTTAATCTTCCGAAGAAAATAAAATAAATAAATAAGCACTGACCGCTTGTCGCAGATGGAGCACTGGTGCCTCTTCTCGCGCTGCTGGCCCGAGTGCACGCGCGCGTGCCGCCGCAGCGCGTACAGCTCCGCGAACGCCTTCCCGCAGTGCGCGCACGAGAACTTCTTCGACTCCATGTGGCGCGACACGTGCCGCCGCAGCATCGCCCGCGCTGGAACACGCCCGGATTGTTAGATAGATATATAGATAATTATTTTGTTGATATCAAAAAAGCACACAATTACACTCATATTAAATAAGTGCAGAATAAAAAATAATATAGTATTTTATGCAACAGTTGTATAAGGAGGGTAAAAAAATGCGAGTGGCGCATTTTTTGACTACTTATACAACGTTGCATACAATACTTTTTCTACGACTACATTTACTAAAATAAATACAAAAATAAACAAAGAAAAGTACGAAATACTACCAAATGTTTGGTAGATACTAGGTATCTATGGAAGACTTAATTTTTTTTTATTGACGTCTTCCTAGTGACTAAAAGTGCCATTTTTTAAACATGTTTTTCATACAAAAAACCGTTTGTTCAGTGACTCCACGTTTGAAAAATGGCACCATATGTTAAAATAACGATTTTATTATGTTAGCAGTATGGTAGATCTAAAGAAAAAAGTTATAGGTCTATGGCTAGGAGTATCGTTTTGGCGAAATAACGACACATGTGCTATTATATTAGGAATAGACTATAGACTTTTCTGAAATCATATAATCTATGTTCTTATATTAGTGTTCGGAACCATTTAAAAGACAGATAACAGTACAGGAGTAGAAAAACAAATAAAACACAGTTTGTAAGGTACTAAGTATGTGCGCCGCAGCGATATCAAAGGGTTGTGGCTCAGCGATACGTTTGCTCGGAGAACAAACCACTGGTTTTCAGCCACCACCTTGAGATCCACAGGGACGCGTGCAATAATACCATAAGTGTTAATACTATTAATAAATTATCAACATATATGCAAGAGAATCATATCATATTCATTAAAAATACATATAAATATTAAATTGAATTTTAATAAAATTATTTAGAAATCAGCATCATAATCGGGATAAATCACTGATATTGGACTGACCATGATTGTAAATTAGTGCACTCTATTGTAAAATAAAAGTAAAAAACAAATATAAAATTAAGTAAGCATAGTAAACATAGCCAACGGAGCAACTAAGTCTGAAACACTAGATTGTTCATTTGTGGCATACAATAGGTATAGTAAATACCTAAATGGGTAGTAAACGATAAAGGTATCAAATTACGTACTTAGTGTATTTCCTAAAAAGAAATATGTAACATAAAATTCTTTAAATTAAGTATACTTAAGAGGCGGCATCCCTTTGTAATTTAAGCTGAGATGAGGGCGGCGCCTATTTGAAAAGAGGTCTTATATACTTAGTTGACACACATGTGTAAACACATTACACATATTCATAAAAAATATCCACTGTATGCTAAACCTATTTTAGTTGAAATGTGTTTTGTCCTTGTCTCTCTTTTCAATATTTAACATAGTAAGAACGAGACAAAACATATTTTAACTAAAATAAACTTAGCAAACGATTGACATCTTTTATGAATATGAGGGCTAGTAATTAAGGAAAATAACCGATGGAATAAAGAAGTATTTATCCATCATTCGTTGGTTTCACTTATATTAATTCGTACCAACATTACAGGGTCCTAGGCTAATGTGGTGTATGCGGAAAGAATTACCCGTACTGTTCTATAGATATGGTGCTCCCACATTGCTGTTAATAATGTTTAGAAACATTACTAAACATTTTCAAAATTCAATAAACTACCTCGAGGCTGAAGGCCGAGCCCCTCCCAACTCTCCCTCTCTTCACCTAAGTAACTAAGCGGCGAAGCTGAGCTGCTTCCACAAAAGGCTTTTAAGTTTTTCTTTGTTTGTTTTTAGCAGTTTGACGAACTCCGTGGCGTAGTGGTCACAATACTAGTCCGCCACCCAGAGGTCCCGGGTTCGATTCCCGGTCAGGGCAAGTTGGAAAATGGTCTTTTTCAAATTGTCCTGGGTCTTGGATGTCTATCTATATATGTATATGTTGTAAAATATAGTATCGTTGAGTTAGTATCCCATAACACAAGTCTCGAACTTACTTTGGGGCTAGCTCAATCAGTGTAATTTGTCCCTATATATTTATTTATCTGACGTCAACAACTAGCTATTAAGAAATCGAAAGTTACGAACTTCGGTCTCATCGGCCCGACACCCCACCCCCTTTTTAGGGTTCCGTAGTAGACAAGGAACCCTTATAGTTTCGCCATATCTGTCTGTCTGACTGTCCGTCCGCGGTTTAACTCAGCGACTATAAGTACTAGAAAGCTGTAATTTGATATGGATATGTATATTAATCATACGGAAAAAGTGGTAAAATAAAATATTGAAAAACAATTTTTTTTAGGGTAGCTCCCATACAAGTAAAGTGAAAAGACATTTTTTTTTCTCGACTAACACATCATGTGGCGTATCGTTAAATAGGTCTTTCAAAAATATTATGAGCTTGTGAACACTGTTTTTGGAAATAATTGCTTTTAAAGTGAACTTTTTTGTTAGAGTCAAGGGTCCCCCCCCCCTCTATCTGCTAAACGGTTATATGTATATGGACACGTGAAAAAATTCACAGCTATAGTATATATAACGAACCTTAAAGGAAAGCTATCGGAGCTTAGTAGAGTTTATAAATTAAAAAGTTATAGGCGATCAACTTGTAAAATGTACTCGGAAAAGGAAAATCGTACAAATTTAATAGAAAATTAGTTCTTAGACGTTTGCAGTGGCACGAACTCAAAGTTGGCATTCGTAACTACGGAACCCTACATTGCGCGTGAACCGACATGCACTTGGCCAATTACTTATTTTATCTACACCCATGCTATAAATCCTCTAAAAAAGTTTTTAAAACAGCTCATTGCCAAGATTAAAACAACCAGTGTCATAGTAACCATAATATCATCCAAGCGAGTGTTATAATGCTATACTAAATATCATTATGCAACTATCCTTTTTCCTTACTCATCAAACAACCACACTCTTTATGAATTTAAAAAAAAAAAATTGTCATGTACGCTCGTTTTACGGTTTCACTACCACAGTGTTGCATAAAATGCAACAGTTGTATTAAATGCAGTTGTATAAGAAGGTTCAAAAAATGCGAGTGGCGCAGGTCACGATGCGAGCCTTGGCGAGCATCATAAGGAAACGCCATCGAGCATTTTTTTTACTAGGCGTATCTTTTTGGCGAAATTACGACGACTTTTCTGCAATCATATTATCAGTGTTCTTCTATTAGTGTCCGGGACAAATTAAAACACAGATAACAGTACAGGAGTAGGAAAATAACTATATTTTGTCAAAGATTCAAATGTTCAATCAGTAATTAGACCTTTACAGGCACTTTTATACGTCAATAGGTATAATTTACGTTACGTTTAAAGTATATTAAAATTTAATTTATTTTTAAAGAAATGCTACCGATACCAGCCCTTCGTAACGACCACTGCTGAGAAGAAACGCCGAAAGAAACTCATTTTCACAGTATTGGTCGCTTACTCGCCAGAAAGCTTTGTCATATTATCATTGTCTTTTAATTAATGAATACTTACTATCTACACCCATGCTATAAATCCTCTATCGTGTCCAGTATGGAGATTTTATTTTATTTACATGAAGAGACCAACAGCAACAAATAATTATAATAAAAACAGAAAATATAGCAATAATAGGGCTAATTAAAGGTCCTTACCGCTTGAAACAATGTAGAAGTATAGAATTGAACATTAATATTAATACACGCTCATTAAAAGAAACACTTGAGATGAGATGCTGCACTTACTCTTGAACTCCTTGGCGCACTGTGCGCAGCGCCAGGCGGGCCCCTGCGCGTGCAGCGCGCGGTGCAGCGCGAGGTCGTGCGCCGAGTGCAGCACCTCCGCGCACTGCCCGCACGGGTGGCTCGCCTCAGAGCTGTGTTGGCCTTTCACGTGAGCTTCAAGCGCTTTTTCTTTCTCGAACTTCTACCAAATAACATTAACTTATATATGTATATATATATATATATATATATATATATATATATACATATGTTCAAAATATCACAGGTAGACCTATCTACTACGTTCGAGATAAAGACGTAATGTATCTGCATTTTGTATTAAAATTTTCGTGTATTCCCGTTGGCCCCATGGTTTTCGTCCCATTATGGGACCAAATGGTAAGTAAAAAAAATTCTTTACCGTTGACCCCATTGTTCACATAGGCAATGGGGCCGACGGTAAATTAAAATTTTACGTGTCGTTGTCCACTTTATTTTTTTACACGGAAGTTATATAGCGCTGTATGTCTAAGACTAAAATGAGAGATATTTTATGAATATTTAATAGATTTAATTCAAATACAGAAACAAAAATGATTTTTAAACACAACTCGACTCAACTTTAAATCAACAGTAAATATAAACGTGATAAAACGAAACAAGAAAAATATCACATTAATATTTTATATCACAGAATCAACATGACTAATAGAGAGATAATATTTTTTTTTTAAATAAATCAGTACTTAAATCCAACTTTATGGGGCCAACGGGAATTAAACTTAATTATTTTTTTAAATTCCCGTTGGCCCCATTGAATAGTATTGCGGATGGGACAAACGGGAACAAATTTTCATTATTTTATTAATTTCCCGCTGGCCCCATTAAAGGGATGACGGGCGACGGGGCCAACGGGAATACACGAAAATTTTTTTTCAACTAGATAGCTGTGACATATATGTACATTCATCATTATCATTATTCCAGCCGCATTACTTCCATTGCTAGACATAGGCCTCTCCCAAGGATTTCCAAAATGACCGACTTGAGCGGCCTAGCAACTTTGGACCTCTCCCAACGATTTCCAGCAACTTTGGTCAGGTCGTCTGACTACCTTGTGAGTGGGTGTACTATGCTTTGCTTGCCAGTACGCGGCTACATGGTCACCAATCGAGAACCTTTTTCCCCCATCGGCCATCGGTTCGTCGCGCTATGTGACCCGCCCACTGCCACTTCAACGAGCTAATCCGCTGGGCTATGTTAGTTACTTTTGTTCTCCTTCGAATTTCCTAATTTCAGATTCGATCACGTAGAGAAACACCGAACATAGCCCTCTCCATGAGGCGTTGAGTGACCTTGAGCCTTCTTATAAGACCCATAGTAAGGGACCATATTTCAGAGCCATAAATCATTACTGGTAACACATTGGTTGTAGACACAAAGGTATTTTGGACAAGGAGACACTGCGTAGCTCCCCGAACGCTGCTCAGCCGGGTCTGATTCATCTAAAGACCTTTTCCGCGAAGATGAAACTTCCTGCCTGGATCAATTGACCCAGGTATTTACCAGTATACACTGCCTATATATCTATACTGGTGTACAACTTCAAGGGTAGAGCTCCCAACACAAACACAATCCAGACACATACATTAATAAACATTTAAAAAATATACCAAACATAGTCTTACCTTAGGACAGTATTTGCATTTAAGGTCATATTTTAATCTTGTTTTGCTCTCGTTATATACCATCCTATCCAAAACTAATTTAGCACCTGGAAAACAAAACAAAAAACTGCTGATTCACATCTTAAAAAATAATATATTATATACATTTGTGATTGGTATAGTTATGTGTTATAAATTCTGATCCTAATGAAATTGAAGAGACTTAAAGTGGAGTAAGTTTGCAGTAATATTTGTTTGCGGACATTTGACAACATTTCAAATTTTTAACATATTATTTTCATATTTTTAAATAAAACTTTAGCCTTAAATAGGGCACCCGTTTTTTAATTTTTTTTTTTATATGAGGTCGTTTTCATACAAAATTTCGACATTGAAATTGAACTTATTCTAAAAAGACGTAAGTACCACGTGACGTCATTTATACCGCGAAATCGGAGTTTTATTCACAAAACAAAAAAGCAAACAGGCTTCACAACTTTGACACTGGCAGGCGTCGGACACTGACACTCAGTGTTGGACATGACATATTCACGTTAGCAGTTTGTATCTCACTTCATTTAAGTACTTGGTGCTAACTTCTCTAAAGTATAAACAACGTCACAGCACAATATTTAGTATTTATTTTCTTTAAAAATAAGCAACAATTATTCATTTTAAATATATTTTTTCCGGATTTGTAAAGAAAAATAAAGAAACGGTATTTTTAAATTTAGGCCTTATAAAATATGAAATGTTATCAATTGGCTGAAAATCAGTGGCTTCGGGTCTTGAGGGAAGGAAAAACCGGAAAGGTCACTGAACCAGCACAGCTATAAGGATATACCAGGCACGATGAAGAGGAGACAGACAAATACAGATGAACTTCAATCACAGAAGAGAAAAAAGTGGAAGTGCCAAGTGGGTGTAGCGCGGTGTCTTAATAAAGAGTAAATTAAGACCTTATGCCCTTTAACCGCCGCAGTTGCGTATAATCAACCGGCAATACTAATGCCCCTAGCCAGGCCTGTCTCACTTCGCGTGTAGGTATCGAAAATATACCTACGGATTGCGACCTCTTGGAAGGGGTCAATTCAGCAAGGACGAATAGCTCAAGCAGTGAGCAGAGACGCACGCGCAGTTCGTTTACCTGTGTTCACCGACTTCGTCGTCATGGAAAGAGAAAGAAAAAGCACGAAAAAAAATGTGCATTGTTTTTTTGCTTAAGAGCGGCCTTCCCGTCTTACTTTTCATACAAACGCTTGTACGTGATTATGGCGTTGTATCTGATCTTTCTTGAAAAATTTTGAACTCAGGTATTTTGGGCGCTATTTCTAGGTTTCTATAGAAATAAAAAAAATGAAATTTAGAAAAACAAAGTCAGTTTAAGCCTCCAAAAATCTGCTTTTTTGCACAAATTCTAGCTGAACTTCGACCGTTCATAATGTACTCATAAATTGTAAAAGTAAAGAAAATATTTCTATACAAACCTCGCAAATTTAATGTAAATTTTGAATACAAATCATTTATTTCACATACTTGTAAGGCTTACTGATAAACACGTATCTCCTGGAACAAGTTTTATGAAATTTCCGCACCCTATGAATAGTTAATATTCGTTCAATGGATAGGTAATATTAATACTAATTTCATTTAATAGAATGCAAACCATGCCCTTAGGCTCTCTCTTTTTTTGGTGTGTCTCTTTTTCTAGCATTGCTGTGGATGAAACACCAAGCTTTTCAAACTATGCTCGCGTTGAAAACAAAGCGGCCGGGAAGGGCCGCCTTAAGGACTGCGATTCAAATTAAATTTTTTTAAGCTTTCTAAGGATGCTAAAAGTTAAGGTCTACTTTTAAGTGATTATTTTGTAATTATATGTACGACTACGTACCTATTTAGTATTATGAATTATTATATGTTAGGCATTTATGGTTAATATTACGAAAAAATATTTATACACGATATATACTCGTATATTACATATGTAGGTACGTTTAATACTTATTAAGACGAAGTGGTAGTTAAAGTGGCGCCCTCATTTGAAATAAATTGTTTAAAACTAAACATGGTGATAATTCAAAATTTGATTTGTATAAATGTCTAGAAAGACCTTTACACTATTTTATGAATAACCTTTGAAAGTAATATTGGTAGTTCGTCTTGTTTTAAAACTGTTTTTCGGAATATTAGTAATAATTTCAAAGGTTATTCATAAAATAGTTTAAAGGTCTTTCTAGACATTTATACAAATCAAATTTTGAATTATCACCATGTTTAGTTTTAAACAATTTATTTCAAATGATGGCGCCACTTTAGCTACCACTTCGTCTTAAGGACGAAAAAAATCACATAACCATTAACTAGGTAGGTGATTGTAAGACTTTTACGGACGAAAATTAAAGGAACTTCTTATGTATGAGAGTGACGATCAATTATTTTATTTCTGTTACTGGCATAATATGGTTAGAGAAATAATGTGTAGAAATTTTAGCATTCGTAACTCTGATTAGACGGCGGCGCGGCAGCGCAACGTGCGGTGTCTTGCGTCGCTGCGTTGGCTGCGCATTGCCTGCGACATATTGGCGTGGTGCGCTAGACGGCGATAGTAGTAACTAATAACAGTCAACCCTAGCAAACGGCTAAGTCAATCGGTGTTTTGCAGGTACCTACTTATTATGAACCGTTTGTTTAGGGTAATAAGGATGAAATTGGCTCGCAACTGAAATTCTAGGTATCTAAACGAGGAGGTGTCGAATTGTAATGCGAGCTAAATTAAACCATATCTTTAACAACATTGAGTAGATATTTCTTTGAATTTCTTTTTAAAGTAAGACTTCTGTACATGAGTACTAGTAATTATTCTGTGCCCTAGCGCCGCAGTTGTATATTTACAACTAAATTGTACTAGAAATTAAGTGTCCGGCGCTACGGGCACTTTCTTCGTGAGAACACCTGGCGGTCAAAAGATTATTTGTACTTAAGTTTATCATTGCTTTTTTTAATATAACGCCATAAAGTACCAGATATTTTTGTACAATTATTATTCTACAGATTGTAAAACATCGTAAGTTTTTAAAAGCAAAATAAATCCTATAATGTGGTCTCAAGACCATTATTTATATAAATAATAATTTTTCAAAACTAAAACTACACAGACGATTACGATAAAATTTCAATGGGACCACATGAAAACGATACCCCTTCAAACAAAAAAAAATACTATCCAAATCGGTCCAAGCGTCTACGAATAATTGATGAACATACATAAAAAAGATTGCGACGAATTGATAACCTCCTCTTTTCTTTGAAGTCGGTTAAAAACGACCAGTTAAACCAACAAAACAATGTGCAATGTAATGCAAATGCGATTAGTATTTGTGTAATCTGGCGATAGCGGGTCCGATATTAATTTTGTTAAATAGCACTTCCACTTGTTTTTCCTCTTCAGTAACTTCAAACTTAAATAATAAGTACGGATTAATTAACTAAATAAATACACACCTCTCTTATTTGACTTTTTCCTGCAAAAATTAAATTAGTTTTATTATTTTTGTAAAAAACTTCAATACACGACAGTACTATAAGACTATTGTTTAACAGCGATTTTAACGTCCAGCCTAGAATAGGACCACTGCATTACTATTTGTTCATGTCATAAAAGGCGACGAAAGGAGGCATCTTGTGCTTTCTCTATTATCTCTCGGTACCAACGGCATGATGTAAAGGCACATCATTACCCTCTGCTGAGTGGGGGGGGGGGGGCATCTCGGTGTAAAACTAGTTCTAGTTATTAAGTAATGCAACTCGTGTAAATTTGCGCCGAATAAAATATTTTTCTTTCTTTATTTCAACTCTATTCCCAGAGAGGGTTGATTTCAGGCAGGCAGGTAACAATGTCTTCTCCTCTTCGCAGGGTGTTTAATGAAAATGAATTAAAATCCTTGGGGGATCATTGGACATGCATACTACATTTGAAGAAGGAAAAACGGGAAAGCACACCCCGGATTGCGAAGTAGAACAGCTGAGAACGCGTTAAGATGAAACTTAAGGATATTGACGTGTAAAAGCGCCTGTAAAGGTCTAATTACTGAATAAACATTTGAATCTTTGAATCTTTGAAAAAATAAGAATAATTACAGTCAGAATAAGACAGTAAAAATATTTCGATCTGCGGTAGCCCTACGCTCTATTCACACAGACGCGTGTGTACAAACGTTGTATGTGTGTACAAAAACATTCAAGCATGAAACTCCAAAGCTATGTCTGCACATAAGTTTTCTAATGGTGGCACTTGACTTGGTTCTTTGTATTTGCGTATTTGGCATGTTTGGCAAACATTTACCATGTGTGGACACGTGGACAGTATGATTGGACTTATTTGCCTACTTATCTAAACTATGGCCATATTTACCTGTACGGACGTAGAAAAGACAAGTCATGAGCGATCCCTAGAACACATTATAACCACGCTTTTACAGGTTAAGCAACCATGGGCTTGTTCGAATCTTGGATGGGTGACCAGTTTTTACAGGTACAGCAACTCTAGGCGTGGTCACTAAGAGGATGGATTATCGCGCTTTTACAGTTTAATCATCCATGGGCGCGGTTACTAATATAATGGGTGACTGCGCTTTTATAGGTTAAGCAACTACGGGCGCGGTCACGAATAGGATGGGTGACCACGCTTTTATAGGTTAAGCAACTCCGGGCGTGGTCATTAATAGGATGGGTGTCCGCACTTTTATAGGTTAAGTAATTCTAAGGCGTGGTCACTAATAGGATGGGTGACCACGCTTTTACAGGTTAAGCAACCATGGGTGTGGTCGAAACTTGAATGTTTGACCAATGACCATGATTTTATAGGTAAAGCAACTCTAGGCATGGTTACTAATAGGATGGAAAAGCAATACTATTAAGAAATTTAAATTATAAAATCCTGCTGTAAGTCAAAACGCGTCCATTGTGTTCGTTGCCTTTGCCTTCTGGCGTTACAAAATGTTCGTGTGTTTGTTATTTGGCTGCCATGTGTAAATGATCGTATTTGCCTATAACAGCCTGGCCACGGGGACAGGCGGCGCGAACGGCGACACGACGGGCGGGGCGTCTATTCGCGCGGCGCGAATTACAGGCCACGGGCAGTCACGTTCGCCGCGGCGACCAAAACAGACGGAGATCCGAGAGCAATGTCTCTATCAAAGTTATCTCAATATTGCTTGCAAAGTAGTAATTTTTTGGTCGAAGACATATTGTTTGGAAGACATTGTGGAGTACATGATTTACATCGAAGTCGTATCGAAGATGGCAAATTTCATAAGAAATACGAAAAATACAGATTGTACCCCAAAAATTTTTTCTTACTTATTATTTTTACCTGTTAATAAAAAATAGTACATACTTTCATAATCAGGATTTTTTATTTATTTCTTCCCACATTTTTTAATCACATTTTTAAATATGTGCTGTGTGTGGCCAGACTTCCATATAATGTGGCCTAGCTAATATTTCGTGTAAAAATTTCGGTATCCATTCTAAAATAAAAATGTTGTCCCTTCTACTATTCGCCGCGACTACCGCCCAACTCCGTGGCATGCGCTATACTGATACACCGTGTTGTCTCACTCGCCCGTCGCGCCGTCGGTCGCCCGCGCGATTCGCCAGGTGCAACTCGCCGGTCGCCGGTGCGCGTGGCATGGTCGGTACTTTTCGCCACGGCGAATGTCCCGTGGCCAGGCCGTAACTGCATTTGCCAGTTTATGCCAAATAACAACAAACACGAAATAGCAAATACATATAGCCGAGTGAAGTGCCACCATAAGGGTTGGGACTAGTGATCCCGAGGACTATAGGCTTTTAGCCTTTTTTTGAAGCCTAGACTCTTAATTAAGGGGCTTGACACGCTAAAAGCCTACAAAGGCTTTAAATCCTTTAAGCTAGGCCTGTTGAATAGGGCAAGCCTAAAGGACTATAAGTCTTTATAGGCTTTTGCGTCGATGTTGTTTTGGCGATATAGTTAAGTATAAATTTTCTTTTCTTTTTTCAAAATTAATTAAAATTAATATAAATCCTTTATTCATTATTATGATGGCTTACTCAGGCTGATACAAAAAAAAATACTTTAGCCTAAATATAAGCCTAAAAAAACCTACCGGCTTTTATGACATAGCCTTAAACAGGACCGAAAGGCTTGAATTTATGCTAAAGCCTATAGCCCTCGCGAACACTAGTTGGAACACACCTGTCAGCACGGAACGGAACTATCGGAAAGACTAGCAGCATACTGCTATCCTTTTCTGTCGTTCAGAACCCTTATTTGCTAGAGCGAGAGAGAGCGACGGAACATCAACATAGTGGCGTTCCGCCCTTTCTCGCTCTAGCAAATGACGGTCTAAGCACCAGAAAAGAACAGCAGCATTGGAAAATACTGTTCTGTGCTGCTAGATTCAGCCCAACCCTAAGTAGTCTGTAGCTTGGCTACTTCAATCAGAAAAAGGAATTTTATTTACTCTTTTTCTTCTTTATTTTGAACTGGGCGTAATGTCTCTTCCCCAATTTCATCATCCGATAAATTTTCTAAATACTG
Source organism: Acrobasis suavella (assembly GCA_943193695.1). Lineage (NCBI taxonomy): Eukaryota > Metazoa > Arthropoda > Insecta > Lepidoptera > Pyralidae > Acrobasis > Acrobasis suavella. Next base: position 21,823,743 of record OW971941.1, read on the forward strand.
GATATCTGGAAAGAAAAAAGTGTATTTTACAAACAGGTAATCATTACAAAAACAAAAAACCCGTCAGCGTCTTTCACATTTTGTTATTTTTTTTATTTTTATATACCCAGTGTCATTCTCACAGTAAATACAAATCTAACGACACATCTCAAGCTAAAATCCATCGAGCCGTTCAGGCTGCAGAGCGTGCCAAACATTTGTATTTGGCGCCAAAAATCCGCCATTTTGTTTTTTAATTTTAATTTAGATATACCCAGTGTCACTTTTATAGTAAATACGAATCTAACGACACCTCTCAACCTAAAATCCATCGAGCCGTTCAGGCTGCAGAGCGTGCCAAACAATTATACATACATACATACTCTCGGAAAACATAACCCTCCTTCTGGCGCAGTCAGGTAAAAATATGATAAGTACCTACGATAAATCCGTCTAAGAGAATGCAATAAACTATTTAGCACAGTGCTGCAGAGCAGTTTGTTGCCGCGTATTCTGTGGTGCGATTTTTCAAACGCGGAGCTAATAAACGCACGGTTTTTTGTATGGAAAAACCATTCGTTTAGGTGACTCCGCGTTTGAAAAATGGCAGTGGTGCGATTTTTCAAACGCGGAGTGACTAAACGCACGGTTTTTTGTATGGAAAAACCATTCGTTTAGGTGACTCCGCGTTTGAAAAATGGCACTTCTGCACTTGCGCGCACAAAGCAGCAATTAACTTGGTCGTAAGTAAATGATCTACTGTCAACCACTAACTTCTTATATTTAAGAGCTGGACTCTAGTCGGTGGGGTGCCTTCCGTGGCTCTATAAACCACTTACTATTAAATCGAAATAAAAATTTACAATATCAAGTGATACAAATATCGTTATCCAAAGATAAATAAATGATTTTGACTTTGCACAAAAGCATTCCAAATCCAAAAGCGCTGGCGCACATATGGCGAAGCGCAGCGCAGAGCAATTTTCACTGTCAAACTGTTATCGACCTTGTCAACTTTGAAACAATATCCAAAATCAATTAACACAATACTTATAGCCTAGTCGAAATTCGCCATATGTGCGTAAGTATTGTTTTTATTGATTTTGGATATGTGCGCCGGCTCAAAGAGGGTTGACGTCAGGAAGCGGCCAGTCGTATAACATGGCCAGATCGTATAAACCACTCCTGCTATTTCTTCTTGATTTCGCACCCTCGGTTTGGAAGCAACACAGCTAAGGCTGCAATCGGGAACGCGCTAACGTGAAGAAGAAAAGTCGCGTCGCTGCTGATCACGGCACAGGGAGATGCCGAGAGAGCAGAGCCAAATTGGGTTGGAACTCTGGCAATAGTTTGTGTGACTGTGGGGTCATACAATCCATGGACCATCTTTTGTCATGTCCCAACTGCCCGACACAGTCAAGACAACGAAGACAAGACAGACAGACGACCGACAGAAAATGGGACAGGGAAACTAAATAAAAGTTTGTACTATATCCACCAAAACCCTTATTAATTACGAGGAAAAATTCAATCAAATTAGTTCGCAGTCTCGGAATGTTGGAAAACTTCGCGCTCGCTACGCGCTCGGTGCCTACCTAGTACCTACTAACTTGGCTTGTTGTCAACTCTATCAGGTACCGCTTATCATCGTGCGCGGCGCGATTGGCCACACTTCTTGTTTAGCAGCCTTCCAATATATAAGGTCTAACAAAATATACTGAAACTACTTTAAGGGTGAATTCAGTCCATGATATTAAACAACTTTCCACAAGAAACACGTATTGATCTCCCATACAACTTGACCGATCAGCTGATCCGAGTTGGTAAGGAAAGCAAAAAATTTTTTTCATATTTCGCCATACGTTCTTTGGGGAAAGTTGTTTACTACCACGGACTGAATTCACCCTTAAAATAGTTTCAGTATATTTTGTTAGACCTTATATAACGTGATTTACCAGTCAGCCCGTATATGGACAAATTACGCTGATTGAGCTAGCTTTTTATCGCACAAAAATACAGGTCACAATCTTAAAAATTAGAAAATGCGCAAAATTTCCATTACCTTCATGGATTTCAACTTCATCTTTTATATTTTCCACTTCATGATGCCTTTCCGCATTGAGCGCATTAATTAAACTGAAAACATTAATTAATAATGACTTAAGTAGAATTTAGTACTAATTAAAGGTTTGATACTATAACATTATACTCTTTTAGTTCCAAGTCGATAAAAGCTAAAATTTAAAAAAAAACAAATGTTTAATGCTAAAATATTTTGTTAATATGTTTTGTCTCGGTCTTACTATGTCAGGTTTGAAAAGAGAGATAAAGGACAAAACATATTTATACAAAAATTGGTTTATCATACGATTGATATCTTTTAATAATAACAGGGTAATATTTACATACATATTATCACTCCTGTTCCCCACAGGGGTAGGTAGAGACTACTACGGACGTCCAACTTGTTACAATCCTGACAGACCTCTTTCGCTTAATTTCCAGGGGCTACCTAAATTTTCCGGGGTCCAGTGCTGCCCCTATTTGAATTTTATCTTGACCAGGCACTAGATAACCCTTTAAACTATTTTTAACTACTGTTTACAGTTTGAAGTGAGAATGTGAAGCTTTTCTACGCACATGCGCCAAAAGAGGCCGTTTTTCGAAATTGTATGTAGAAAAATTTATATGATGTCTCCGTTTCCTATCAAATGATTTATTTCAAATGGGGGCAGCATTTGACCCCAGACAATTCGGGTATCCCCTTAATCTACACTCATCACTCTTTACATGCATGCCCGCCGGTTACGGGTACTTCTGATCTCTCTTTTTATAAGAACGTCTGCAATCTGATCACGATACGTTCGTCAAGGACGACCCTGACCCACTCTTCCACTGACTTTCGGTTTGTAGACCCTTCTAATAAATCTCCTTTCATCCATCCTTTCTACATGTCCGAACCATCTCAAAATTCTATTCTCAATTTTTGTTACTACATCTTCTGTCAGTCCACACCGGGTAAAGCTAAAATAAATTAGAAAATTCTTACCTCTTTTCCTGATTTTCTATTAAATTTACAGCAGCATTTTTACAGTTTTCAAGATTCCCTGCAAGAAATGAGATAAATAACTTTTTGTGTTCGTTTGTTATTGCCAGCTGTAAGACACAAGCGCCAGAAGTGCCATTTTTCAAACGCGCCGTCACCCAAACGAATGGTTTTTCCATACAAAAAACCATTCATTTAGTGACTCTGCGTTTGAAAAATAGCACCACAGATTGCGCTTGTGTACAGTTGGCCCTAGGTTTACTTATTGTAAGGGATTCTTTATATGTATGTCGTATTGTATGCACACTTTGAAAGTATATTTTTTTTAATTTTCGTCCTGGTTTCAACGCGCTAGCAGTTACCTCGAGATAGATACCATATTCCCTAGACACCTATTTTACAGAAGCTAACTGTAATACTATGAAAGAGTAACTTCATACATTATCATCGCGCAAAACGGACCAACGAAATTACTTGTATGAAATGACTGTCGCATGACGCAGCGTCATACAGCAGCTACTGGTTGGCACAAATATTGCAAATTTTTATTTTTTTTTACTCACTATTCAATACTCAATACTCTTTTTTTATTGTGAAGACCAACAACGAGATAACGATCTCTAAACATCAGGTTATCATATACAATCTGCTTACAAAGCTATAACTTTAAAACATCACCATGTTCAGTCCTTAATTGATGTGAAATACCTACATAAGTTTGTGGAATATGCTATATAAAATAGAAAAACTTTTTACGAAATACCAACCAGCAAGTTCTTCTTGCTTTATTTCCTTGGGATTGCTGAAATCAAATAAACACACATTAGATATGTAATACGGTACTACCATTGATTATAAACGTATATGCAATTTTTTACATTTTATGGAGATATTTTTTTCTATATGTATATTGTATATTTTTAATTATTTATAAGGAATATAACCTACGGTGTTCAAACTTTGCCGCTGACCAAAAAACGAAAGCTCAAACTGCAGGTTTTTCAAAGAGCAATGGAGCGCAGTATGTTAAGAATAAGAAGAACAGACCGTGTCAGGAACGCTACACTCACTTTGTTACACAAGTAGTTGATGTTGGAAAGAAGTCTGCTAGATTAAAGTGGGACTGGGCGGGTCACATTTGCTGCATGTTGCCCGAAAGATGGGCCCACACAACAACAACATGGGTTCCAACAGACGGAGTAATATCCAGAGGAAGACCTAGGATGAGATAGAGGGACGAGTTGTCCGGTTTTGACACGGAATGGAGTGAAACAGCTAGTGGTAGGTTGAACTATAAAACAGAATACTTTACAAATATTGGGATATTTTGCAAACACTGCCGTGCTCACAATATGGGGTTCAAGGAGGTTACATATGTCATGAGGTCTGTCAAATTCAAGCACCAATTCATGCCCCCATGAAGCAAGCTACTGTTGCATCAATTGGCTAGATTTCTAGTGATAGTAGACCGACTCTAGATATGACGAAATTACCTTTGATTCTCGTGGGCAATGAATTCACCTCTCAGAAGAGACTTGAGGGTGTGGTCCGACTTCTCACATTTCATCTTGAAGGTATAGCAACTGATCACCTGGGCCTCGCAGATGTCACATATCTGAGGAGGCAGACCATCCTCGGCTTGTGGCTGCATACACAAAAATAAGCTAGATAAGTATTTATACTTTTCTGTAAACATAAGTTTAATATGCAGACCTGGTGATGGTGCCAGTAGAAGATCTACTGGCACCATCATTTGAAAAAATGAATAGATAAGTAAGTATAAGGCGATTGGCACACTGCTCTGCACCCACTCTTGTAGAGTGGGGCCGCCAGTCAGTGTGTTCTACTATGCGTGTTTTCTATACAAATTGAGGTACTTGCATAATGTCCAGGCTATGCAGCAGGGTGCAGAGCAGTGTGTGAATCAATTAAATCACATGGATTGAGCTAACCCCAAATCATTTTGTGGCGACCTCTACGGCCACTACGAGGAACTAAAATCAAGACACAACCGAAAATGGCGCAACAACATGCCTGGCGGGAAGATCTTTCCTTTGTGGCGGTCGAGCATATCACTTCAGTCCCGCTACAATTTTATTACAAGTATATTATGAGATACTAACTAAACATTTTTAAATAATTAATTGATACATACATAGGTAGGTATATTTAAGTAAAGTGGTGCCATTATTCAAACATGGAGTCAATAAACAGACGGTTTTTTCTGTGAAAAAAACCATTCATTTCAGTGACTCCATGTTTCCAAAATGGACTTCTAATAAACTTGAGGAAGGCCAGGCAAAAAAAATAAGATAAAGTAATATTTAATAAATTTATTCAAAAAGACAAAGTACGAACCCTTACTGTTGAGAATGATGACAACATTTCAGGTAACGGCAGCTTAGCCGAGGAAAACAAACCAGTCATGTTCTTCTGCATCGTCAGGCAGATGCGGCACAGATTTTGAATGTCACTTCCTTCTGTACTGAGGAATTGTAGTAAATGAAATGGAATCTCTATTTCAATAGTCCGCTCGCTTTCCTCATTTTTGGACATATTGTTACACGAATCACTATAAAGCATTGTGAAAGATTGTCTAGTGAATACAGGTCAAATATTGTTGTTTATTATAAGAGAAATGCTGCTTTATTGTTTAAAATATTATTTATAATTGATTTTAATTCACAAACGCCAACTAAATTACTAAACCAAACAATAAAATTTTTACTTTACTCCATACAGCCGTTTTGACATTGACAGCAGCTTCATTTTTTTTAAATTATTTTTCGGCTCTGGATACTAGTCTTTTAGAGCCTATCTTTATTTATTCACTCCTCCATTTCTTTATTCCTCCCCAACCCTAGCCCTAACTGTACATTGTACAACCAAAGGTAAGTGTAGGTTCATTGATTGCTTCAAGGGTAGCTCCCTTGAAGTAATCAAAGGACCTACACTAGCGACAAATCTATACGAGCCCACTGATTTTCATAGCCGATTGAGTGGCGGACGGCGCCTAAAGACGCCCACCACTGTCCACAAATAAATATCATTACAGCCACACTAGAGTGTACACTTTGAACATTTTACATATTATTGTCTATGAGCATGAGCATTTACAACACTAAACTACACCAATTTCATATTATAAAATCCACTAGAATCAATTTGCAAAACAATTAAAACAAACTCCAAATGAACCTTAGCTAAACTAAACTTTCAAATAAGCTTAGCTCTGCGGCTTATGCTGTTAGGAGAATAAGACAATTGACAGATGTAGCAACTGCTAGACTAGTGTACTTTAGTTACTTTCATAGTTTAATGTCATACGGCATACTGCTATGGGGGAGTGCAGCCGATATTCAGACTATTTTCATTTTACAAAAAAGGGCAATTCGTGCTATCTACGGCTTAGGATCTAGAGACTCACCCAGAGAATTATTCAAAGAAATAGGTATACTAACCTTACCATAACAGTATATATTTGAAAACATCCTGTATGAAAGGAAAAATATTTCCTCATACAATAAAGTAAGCGATTTTACCGTTAGAAACTTACGCAATAAGAGTGACTTAGTTGCCCCGTATTATAGGCTCAAAACAGTTAGTAAAACTTTTATGGGGAACGGTATACTTTTTTATAATAAACTGCCACAATCGGTCCTTGATATGCCTGACAAAAAGTTTAAAGCTTATGTGAAGAAGGTACTCTGTGAGAAGGCTTATTATAGGACCGATGACTATCTTAAAGACAACAAAGTCTGGCTTGAGCTTGGCGCGGGTCCCTCTTAAAGGTTTGTATACTCAGAAATGGTCATAATCTGGTACATTAAGTACATACTGAATTTACAACTTGATTTGACATTATTTCAAAATTTCGACATTAAAAAAAATAATTTAAATTATGACAACAAACAATGTATACTCTGTCCACATATCAACTATTAATATTAATTTCATTGTGAGTTGACGTTCTTGGAGAAAATGCTGCAGTGCAGTTTGTTACCGCTTCTTCTGCACTAGCGCTTTGGAGGCGGCAGTAAACTTAGCTCTAAGTAACTTTTTGACGTCAACAATTATTGTGCAATAAAACAAAGTGACGATTATTAAGAGATATTATAAATATCCTATGATAATAAAGATATATTTGAATTTGAATTTGAGTGCGCCTCAGTCTCGTGAGGAGTGCGCAGCAGTGCGCTATAGTCTCGTGGGGAGTGCGCCTACGTCATCAACTAATCGTTTTACAAATTGGAACCTTATTACAGAACCTTAAGAACGTAATTGATACATTTAAAACGGGGGTTAATGTTTATAAGTAGTTTGACTTTGACATAGCGTTGCATAACTATCGATAGTTGACCTCGAAAAACAGCCACAATAACGATATGACTATTGATAGTATCGATACCTTTGATTGTATTAGGGTTAGGGTTACGAATAAATAAAGATATACTCTAAAGGACTAGTATCCAGAGCCGTAAAATAATTATAAAAAAAAAAACAAACTGCTGTCGAGTTTTTGGCGGGAAGTGAAGGGGTTCAGTTAGAGTTTGTTTTACTTGTTTTGCAAATTGATTCTTGTGGATTTTATAATATGAATCGATAGTATCGATAGTATCAATTGTCAATAGTTTGCAATACTATTGAATCTAGATACTTATCATAATATCGATATACTATCGGTAATTCTTTATACAAATAATTCATACATTTACTTACGATACTATCGATTGTATTATTAAAGAAATATAGATATTATCGATAGTATTGATACTATTACTATCGATAGTCCTATCGATATTGTTACTGTTTTTCGAGGTCACGATAGTATCGATAGACTATCGATATTTTATACTATTGCTTGCAACGCTATTTGGCATTTATTTTTAGTTAAACATGCACCACACATACGTACATAATTACTTGTGTACATACATACTTTCACATCCACATCACTCCTAATACCCACAGGTACTCCTGTGGAAACTCCGCCCCATAATATGCTGTCCTGTGATAAAGGGACCATTGGTTACGGTTACGAGCGGTCTTGCAGGCTTGAGCACTCGTTTCCGCTACCTACAAATGTCAAAGAAATCTTGGTCTTATCCCATAGACCTACCGTTTTTTTTATTGCGTATGGTCTTACCTATTCATCGTTCACACACACAGGCAGAAGAAAATTCAAGTATGTAGGTACCTATACTTATTATTCTGCTATAAACAGAATGTGCACGTCCGCTGGTCGTGCAGGCGCGCCCACTCTTATCGCGTGCATGTAGTTGGTGGGCCCCTGACACAATCAGATCACTGTGTTTACTTGTGGCATGTTCTGGTTATCTCCTCAATACTCTTATTAATAAATGGAGATACGTAATGGCTTGTAAAGACACGTGCGACTTAAACTTAAATGTCAAAATCCTCGTACCTACTATGCAAGATTTAGTTGATTAAATGCACCCAATGCATCAAGGTCGTCAACCTTAATCCCCTAGGCGATCCTCCTAAACTAATTTGCTTATAAGAAAGCCTTGCTTTGTTTTATTTCAAGCAAAAGTTGAATCAGTTCTTTGAAAAAAACATTGATTTATTAAATTCTTGGGCTAAATTAATGATTTCTTCACTTCTTGATGGAACGTCTTCCATATTCACCGGACCTCGCTCCTAGTGATTTCTACTTATTTTCGCGGTTAAAGAATCATCTCAGGGACCAGAAATTTGAAGATGATGACGCAGTAGTCGCCGCCGTACACGATTTTTTAAGGGGTCAGGAAGAAGATTTTTTTAAAAACGGAATTTTAGCTTTAATAAAAAGATATATCAAGTGTATAAACTTAAAAGGAGACTTCGTTGGGAAATAATAGTTATAACATTTAATAAAAAATAATTGCGTCATACTCATTCTCACTTTATTAAACACCCCTAGTATGACAATAAATATGTCGCAGGGTCAGACGCTTAAAGCCGCTCGTGTCAACCGACTGCTTTTTTTCGGATGGCCAACTTTGTGTGGCTTTTTTCAGGGCTTCAGGGTCAGTAACGCTTCAGGTCCTTATATATTAGCTCCCGAAGGAAGAACTTAGTTAAAAAAGATTTTTTTAAACTATGTTTACAATATGAATTAAAATAAAATAAATTTACTTTTAACTTATAACACTGCTACAAGTATTTTCTTCTGTATCTACATTAGTTCGTATTTATAATACGCCGGAGTCATAAAGTCCACACGAACGGAGTCGCGGGCCTCAGTTAGTATACAATAAATACTTACATTTACAAATATATGCTATGATGTTAAGACGAAGTGGTGACTAAAGTGGCGCCCTCATTTGAAATAAATTGTTTAAAACTAAATAAGATGATAATTAAAGATTTGATTTGTATAAATGTCTAGAAATACCTTTAAACTATTTTATGAGTAACCTTTGAAATTATTACTAATAGTCCGTCTAGTTTTAAAACTGTTTTTCGCCAAAAGTGGCCACTTTTGGCGAAAAACAGTTTTAAAACTACACGACAAACTGCTGCGCAGTTTGGTAGACTTTGTATGGTGAACTTGTAATGTTTTAAAAAAAAAACGAATAAACGCTTTAAAAAAAATACTTTCAAAGGTTATTCATAAAATAGTTTAAAGGTCTTTTCTAGACATTTATAGAAATCAAATTTTTAATTATCACCTTATCTAGTTATAACAATTTATTTCAAATGAGGGCGCCACTTTAGCTACCACTTCGTCTTAAAGTTCTTTCAACAGTTTGTTGGTGATAACAACGTTTTAGACATTTATTAGTATAAGGGTCAGTTCAGACAGAGAGGTGACCAGCAGGGAGGATGTTTTTATGACCCATGAAAATAAACTTTAAACTATGAGCATAAACTGCAAATACTGGTCATGTTTCAACTTTTATACACTTTAGGCTATGGTAATACGGACTTATTTTCAATTGAGTTAGTAAATTGCTCAAGCATTTTTCCTCTCTGTCTCAACTGACCCTATGTCGCATATCTGCCTATCACTAGAGAGATACCTAAGTACATATCATTTTGTTGGAGGACCCCGCTGACCCTGTTATCAAGCGTAGCTCGACATGACGACGGGCACTCTAACACCCGGCCGCTGCGATTCCAACGGCAGGTCTGCACCGTAGTAGACATATAATAAGTGGTTTTATAAATTTTGCCGCCTTCTGAAACCAAAATCAACCCCACAGGTCAACCCCAACATGTTCATAGGCGTTACTTCCGGTGGAAACAACGTCAGCACACACTACGATTATCAAATTTGAACGCTCGGTAAGTTTTTGTTTATTTTTCCCGCGAGTTTCACGCATATCTTTAAGTTCGGTTGGTCAAATGGTTTGTGGGCTTTGTTTGGCGGACACAAAGGCAGCGCCAGCTAATATCAAAGCCGCCGGCCCTGCTACAGATACTTAATATATTGGTACGTCAAACTTATTGGTTGTGATGGGAGCATTGATTTCACTCAACAGCGAAACGTTAATTAAACAGTGATTGGGAAGGTCGTTATAAATTAATTATTTGACAACCTCCGTAGCGTAGTGGTCACCATGTTAGTCCGCCACCCAGAGGTCCCGGGTTCGATCCCCGATCACGGCAAGTTGGAAAACAGCCTTTTTCAAATTGTCCTGGGTCTTGGATGTTTATCTATATATGTATTTGTTATAAAATATAGTATCGTTGAGTTAGTATCCCATAACACAAGTCTCGAACTTACTTTGGGGCTAGCTCAATCAGTGTTATTTGTCACTATATATTTATTTATTTATTTATTATGTAGTTTTATTTATTTTCACATAGTTGTCAAGATAACTCGTGGAACTTAAGTCTAGAAAACGTAAAAATTTGTTGCTCTTTGGTCTAGAATCTATTGCAAACTAGTTGAGTAAATCAATATAATGCATTGTCGCGGCTGCACTCGCGGTGAAAACCTAGATTACTATATAAATACTTTTTTTTAAACAAATCATAAATTATATTTTTTATGGTTTTTCAATACACGATATGTTGGTCGGTCAGCAAATATCACCTCCCATACGCGTATTCATTATATATTTATAATGATTATCAAGAGTTTAAAGTTCAACATAAGTAGTTTACTTAAGCGAGTACTTTAGGACAAGGAGATTAGCGGTCAAACAACATATTTTCTTAGAAATATAGTAGTGATCATGGGAAAGAAATGTTTAAAGATTAAATTAATTAATTCTTAAATATGGAGAAATATATAATTTAACGATTTTCGCTTTCAAAATTCTCGAGCGCAGTACTAGTGGTGTTTAATAAAAAATGAGAATGAGTTTGACGCAATATTTTCTATTCAATGTTGTTTTATTTTTCGACGTAATCACCTTTCAGGTTTACATACTTGATATCTCTTTTTTTTAAAGCTAAAATTCACACTTCCTATCAAAATCTTTACTTCTTCAGCTATAAAACGAATCATTTGTTCAGCCACTGCCGAAGTAGGGAGTCCCGTGCGTTGGTCGTCATTAGTGGAAGTTCTTCCTCGCTTGAACTCCTTGAACACCAACGCGCAACCGCAGAATATGGAAGAGCATGGACCCCCAATGTTGCTCTTTCGTCTTGATTTACCTGCTCCGTTGTTTTCATGCAGAAATATTTTATTACCGCTCGAACTTTAATTTTATCCATTTCAAAGAACACTTGTCGACACGGTGCAAATGAACTACTTCTATTAAAAAAAAAAAAAAAAACAATAGAGAGTTGATTTCTTTTTTTATTATCAATATAGCTAATGTCGGGGCTATGCCTATCAGTATTTTTTTTTCTTTCCAAAAAGAATGGTATTATTTAAAACGAAATGTTCCAGGTTTGAACCATGGCTTTGGACTTCGTAGCTGGATGCATTGGAGGTAAGTTGCATAATACAACGTATTAGGTTAAGAGGCTACGTAAATTTTTCGGGGTGTAGTGCTGCCCCCATTTGAAATAAATCGTTTGAAAGGAAACGGAGATATCATGTCTTGATCAGACCCTAGATAAACCTTGAAACTATTTAATGAACTACTGTTTATAGTTCAAAGTGAGAACGTGAAGCTTTTCTACGCACATCTAATGTGCATGCGTAAAATGGGGGCAACACCGGACCCCAGAAAATTCAGGTAGCAGTGTAAGTAAAGATTTAACCAAATGTGTACCATTTCTCTCGAGTCGACTCAAGAACACTCCAGCAGCGCTTACTCTATGCTCTAGCTAGATTCTAGAGCATTAAATTAGCGCTTCTTGAGTCGAGTCGCCCTGCCTAATGGATGTCATATAGCAGATCTTTGAGTCTATCTTACAATATTTGATGGATATAGTATAGAGATTATTGTTTTTATTCTTCTTGTCGAGAACTAGTCGTGTAACAAATCTATCCTAAAAATGTCTGTAAAATTGTATATGTTTTCTCAAGTAAAATATAGAATAAGATATTCGATCAAGCTCTCTCGATGTGGTTGTCCTTCATTGGCCTGTACTTCCTAAGAGTAGTAAATATGAAAGAAATTAATATAAAAGTCACGCCAAACATTTTTTGACGCGTTTAGGCTGCACACAAAACCATTTATTTGTTTTCAAACAATACGAATTTGCCATAAAACAAACATATAATTGCAACAAATATAGAATAAAACAAACGCTACACTGTGCTACGAATAGGGCTACGAATCGCTACCAGCGCTACGAAACGCTACGACTTGTAGCTATGAAAGCTCGTAGCACCAACGAGCAAAGCACGAAGTATTGAAACTGCATTTTCTGAAAGGATGTAAGAAGTACCTAGCTAAAATGATTTTGGTCAAATCGCAAACCTAAGTCAGTCGTCCCTACTTCACTCTATTTATCATCCCATTCGCTTAAAAATATTAAACAGGTGCTAATAAATATTGGGTATGGATGGAGAGTATATTTTCAATATTTACCAATTTTTTCAGGTTGCGCTGGCATAATAGCCGGTCACCCGTTAGACACTCTAAAAGTGCACATACAATCTGGAAGAGGCACTTCTTTGGAGTGCGCGAAGGCTCTCTTGAAGGGTGGCACCCTCGCTACTGCGTACCGCGGAGTTGGAGCGCCGCTAGGAGGCATCGCGGGTCTGAACGCGATCGTGTTCGGCGCGTACGGGCACACGCGGCGAGCGCTGCCGAACGCTGACTCGCTGGCGAGCCACGCGGCGGCGGGCGGCATCGCCGGCCTGCTGCAGAGCCTGGTGTGCGCGCCCGTCGAGCTCGTCAAGACGAGGCAGCAGCTAGCCAGAGCCGCCGACCCTATTCCCAACGGAGCTTTAGCTGGAGCTCGATACGTCCTCCGCACCGGCGGCTCCCGTGCTCTGTTCCGCGGTCTCGGCATCACGATGATACGCGACAGCCCAGCATTCGCAATATACTTCACCGCGTACGAAGCCATGACGCGCGGCGATCAATCCGGCGCGAAAGTTTTCATGGCAGGAGGGCTGGCGGGGGCTCTGTCGTGGGTGGTGCTGTACCCAGTGGACGTGGTGAAGTCTAGGATTCAAGGTGACATCGTGGGGAAGTTTGCGGGTGCGTGGGACTGCTTCGTGCAGTCGGTGAGGGCTGACGGGTGGCGGTGCATGGGGCGCGGGCTGGCGGCGGTGACGGTGCGCGCCTTCATCAGCAACGGCGCGTGTTTCTCGGCGGTGGTGTGGACGGAACGCGCCTGGCAGCACTGCTCCACGCAGCTGGCCCTGCACACGCTGGTGCAGGCTGCTGCCGCCATCGCCGACACCGGCCAGGAAAAAGCGGAAAGGAATTTTGATGTTTAAATTTTTGTCTATAGGATATCCATTATATTGGGCAACAGGGCAAATGCATCCTTTTTGCTTCCACGAGTAACGATCCAATTTAAATTTTATATCAAAATGAGTACTTATTTATTCCAGTGTGCAAATTTTGACGGCAAGTTCAGTCCATCATACTTATTATATCAAAGGAATATACAATTAGTGGATAGAATTACCTAAGAAAAAAATAAGTAGCGAAAAATAAGAGAAACAAATTATGCACTTTAGTATCGGAGGTTCAACATATTCTTTGTATCATGGACTAGCTATAACGTAATAATTTGGAAAATGTATAAAAAAAATGTACATACAATATTTACATAACAAAAACCCTGTCCGATCCTTGTAGGAGCGACTCAGACCGTCAATTTGAACAACTTTTCCTATGGAACCAATGCTTGAAACTCGAAGAAAAAATCGTAATTTTCATACAAATTGCCGGGCCGGCCGAATACTTTTGTATGAAAATGATGTTTCTTTTTTCGAGTTTCAAGCATTGATCCCATAGGAAAAGTTATTCATATTGCAGTCTGAGTTACTCCTACAAAGGTCGAACAGGGTTTTTGTTACATATTGTATAATGACCACAGATCTGATATTTCATAATACTTGACTGGAGTATTAGGTACCGCATCCTTATCGCACGAGATGTAAACTCGGATATATTTTTTACTAGCTGCGCCCCGTGGTGTTGCCCGCGGTATGTATAAAAAGTAGCCTTGGTGTTAATCCAGGATGTCAGCTTCCTGCATACCAAATTTTATCTAAATTAATCCAGCCGTTTGCGCTTGAAGAAGTAACAAACATACACACACACTCACAAACTTTCGCCTTTATTATATTAGTGTGAAGTGTTATGTATCAAGCATATTATTATATTTTGTTGATTTAGCACATCACGTACTAACTGGACTTTTAGATTCAATATCACTACAATCATCATCATCCGAGCGTATTCCCGGTTGCATCCTCAGCAGTAACGCTTCAGAGCCCGGGGTCCGCTACCTAACCAAGGAGATTTTACGAGGTTACTGGTTTTTACACAGAGCGACTGCCGTCTGACCTCCGCAACCCAAAGGGCAAACCAGGAACCAATCCTTGGATAGTTTGATGATCAAACGCTAGGTGGCGTTCGGGACCCACAGTTTTACGTGCCTTCCGAAACACGGAATCATCTTTCTTTTCGGATAATCAGGTGATTCAAGCCTGCAATATGCTATCCAGACTGGAAACAACTTTTAACAAAGTATGCTTCCCAGTGGGAATCGAACCCATGACCTCCGGGTCACAAGGCGAACGCCTTGACCACTGGACCACGGAGGCAGTCCTTCAATATCACTACAATGTTGTAGTATAAGTACTCTAATCAAATAAATTATCCATTATTCCGATGGCACTCCTGGCCTATAGACGGTGATGGACCGAACCAGATCCGAAGGGTTTCATTATTACCTTAGTGGTTGCTATAAGGAGTAGCGTTGCATAACTATCGATAGTTTGGCTATCGACAGTTGACCTTGAAAAATAGTCACAATATCAATAGGGCTATCGATAGTATTGAATAACCGATACAATCGATAGTATCGATTGTCAACCTATAGATGTAAATTAGTATATAAGCATCAACATTTCAACACAATGTATTTTGTATGGAAATAAATAATCTTGAATCTTGAATCTCAATAGTTTGCAATACTATTGATGTAAGGTAAAACTATTAATAGTATTAATACTATTAAATTTAGATACTATAGACAGTATCGAATACTGTCGATAGTATCTAAATTCAATAATATTGATACTATCGATAGTTTTACCTTATATCAATAGTACTCGTATTGCAAACTATTGACATTCAATATTATCGATAGTATAGGTTATTCGATGCTGTCGATAGTCCTATTGATATTGTGACTGTTTATAAGGCCACAATAGTATCGATAGGCTATCGATATTTTAAACTTTTGCTTGCAACACTAATAAGGAGCTTTCTGTAACAGCTTAACATACCTTTAGGTACTTATAAGTAAGTCATCATGACTTAGTACTTATTTATAAGTTATATAGGCCATATGGATGGGTCTTGGATGTTTTTCTATACATGTATTTGTTATAAAATATAGTATCGTTGAGTTAGTATCTCATAACACAAGTCTCGAAATTACTTTGGGATTCGCTCAATCAGTGTAATTTGTCCCTGTATATTTATTTATATCGAATTGTGATCACTATTTTGATTGCGTGATGGTGGGCGCAAAATTAGACAAAGTCCTATCTTCGCCCACCACCATGTTAAACGGATCATTCTAACATGATCCGTGATCCGTTTAACGTGTTCACATTTAGGGTTTTGTTGCAGACAGAGCATTTCGTTTCTGCCCCATAAAGATGCGATAGTGGTAGGTGATTTAAATGTGATAGGTACTTAACTGTTCTGGGAAAAAAATCGATTGATATTATTATGTACATTCTTATTTTATTTAAATAAATGTGGTTGTAAACTGTGTATGTTTTAATACATAGTTAAGAAAATAGACTTTTTTTAAATTATAGAGTTCTAGCCTCCTCACAAGAGTTCTGTGAAACTTGAGTTTTCTGGTCCTTTAGTAGGTACTTTAGACATATAACGTCTAACCAAATTTTAAGGGTAAATTCAGTCCATGTTTCTAAACAACTTTTTCCAAGGAACATTATTGTAAAATACATAAATGTATTTCGTTAAACATATCATCATCAAATCAGTCACAGGAAGTCCACTGTTGGACAAGGGCCTCCCCCAAGGATTTTCAAAACGATCAATCGGAAGTGGCCTGTGTCCAGTGCCTTCCTGCAACCTTGCTCAGGTCGTCTGACCACCTAGCAGGTGGGTTTCCTACGTTGCGCTTGCCGGTACGTGGCCGCCATTCGAAAACCTTTCTGCCCCATCGGCCATCGATTCTTCGCACTATGTGCCCCGCCTACTGCCACTTCAATGAGCTAATCTGCTTGGCTATGTCAGCGACCTTCGTTCTTCTACGAATCTCCTCATTTCTGTTTCGATCGCGTAGAGAAATACCGAGCATAGCCATAGCGCGTTGAGCGACCTTGAGCCTTTTTATGAGACTAATAGTAAGAGACCACTTTTCAGAGCCATAAGTCATCACTGGTAACATACATTGCATTAAGCACTTTTGTTTTGAGACACTGAGATATTTTAGACGATAAAACATTGCGTAGCTCACCGCACGCTGCCCAGCCGAGTCGAAATCGTCGAAAGACCTCTTGCGCGAAGCTGGAACTTCCTGCCTGGATCAATTGACCCAGGTTGTTAGACATTAAAAGGTACATTTATATTTTGTTAGACCTGCATAACAGAAACAGATTCAATCGCAATATGTAAAGTATCTACTCTACTTTGACGACCTCCGTGGCGCAGTGGTCATATGTATTTTTCATAAGTATCGTTGAGTTAGTATCCCATAACACATGTTTTGAACTTACTTTAGGGCTAGCTCAATCTGTGTGATTTGTCTCTATATACATATTTATTTATTATTTAGTATGATAATATGGGGTACCCCATAGGTGAGTAGATTGGCTGAGATTTCTTGCATCCCAGGTTTTCCTGCAACCTTAGCTCGCCTACTTTAATCAAAATCAAAATCGATCTGTTCTGTTGTACACTGAATTAATTTACTAAGGTAGCAATGTTTTAAATAAGTTATGAAGTTAGGAGGATGAGGTAGGTATAACGCAACTAATAAGTTGAGAAAAGTCCTGTAAAGTAGTTGTAAGTGGAAACAAATGTTTATAGGGAAATAAAACACATCAAATGAGTCTTAATAAGTACAATATACTTGTCTGAAAAATTTTATACAATTTTCAAAAATGTTCCAAAAATTCAGGTATGATTCTCATTAGGAAAATATCACAACATTAATAAATAAACCAAAATTGTTACAATAATTGTAAATATTTTAAAAATAAAGAACTGTTACGTTATAATTTAACATAGATTACTATTAACTTGACTATAACTGTTTTTTTACTAAAGCTTTATCAATTTTATCTTCTTATTGATATGCTGTAGGTACCTAACAAGACAGGAGTTAAATCGAAGAACGGGAGACTAAGCAGGAAATCTGTAATAGAAACTGTTGTTTAGAAAGAGTTTTACTTGTCTAGCTCATGGCGGAACTACTTTCCATGTTTGTTTGTTTTTTGCGTGGGTAAGTGGCCAACCCGGGAGTCAGATTTTGTCAAGTTAGCTAAAGGCATATGACATAGCTCGACGACTGCCATACAACCGATGGCATATGGAACCAACGGCCTTATGTGCCTTCCGAAGCATGGAGAGTTGAAGATTTTTTATATGCAAAAATGAAAATTCCATTCACGTGATGGAAGCGTTTCTGATCAATATTTGCATACAAAACGTAGACAAAGGCGATATGAATACTTTGAAGCAAATATTCGTGCTACAGGGGCACGTTTGTAGAACCTTACGTTTTCATCAAATCAAACAAATTTATAAAACATGCCCGTTGATATTACTTTATTACTGAGATCTTATTCAACAAACACCGCCATTTACGTTTAAATGTTCTTATTTGTTTGATATTCCTAGTCAATAAAGATTTTCTTTTACATCATATAAAATTTTATATGTTTTACAAAACTTCAATAAAATTATTCAAGCAATTAATGGTTGTATGGCTCATGTTTTGTTTAAAACATTTGCAGTTATCTATTGCTTAAGAAAATTGTAGGTACTCAAGAAACTTGCATCGTGTAAATGGGCATTTACAAAGCGCAAACTTGATCTGAGCGTCTCTTCTGTTCCCGGCCAAGTCTGCTACACGCACATCGTAGCTGGTAAATATCTTATCGCTTACATTTGAACCCGGCCTGAGATGGCTCCACAATCTACTTACTACAAACACGCTAGCGATTGCAAATGTATTAATGATGACTGACACAAATATTATTCTATTTAATCTGTCAGTCAGTTAGATTATCTATGATTTTTCAAACTAAGGCCGTGTTCAGACCAAACTGACTGTCAGCCGCCGACAGTGAGTGAGCGTTACGCAGTGTATTGTAATTCCATACATATTCGCTTTTTCGTTCACACCAAACCGACATACGCCATTACGCTACGCGTAGACGCTGACAGTCGGTGGCCGACTAATAAAGTGCGTCACTACGCGCCGCGGACGCTGATTGGCTACACGGTTGGCGGACTGTTTTCAATTCAGTCAAGTATTTTCCACTCAGCTCTTTTATGTGAAAATAGTCGGCCGCTCAGCGTACGCATTGGATGTGAACGTATACAAGCCGAATGTTTTGTTCACACCAATGGCGTATTGTCAACTACAGCGTATTGTAAGCTTAATGTGAACAAAAAATAACGTGTATTTTTACGTTCACACTGAGCCTGCTTACAATCGGCGGCTGACTATACGTTTGGTGTGAACACGGCCTAAAAATCCAACTTCATCCCCCAAACTACACTACCGATCTTGATAAAATTTGTATGGGACCACCTGACAAAAAAGAAATCCAAATTGGCACAGGCGTCTTCGAATAATCGTTGAACATACATAAAATAAAACATTAAAGCGAACAAGAGAGTAAAAAAGTACATTTTTTTTACTCCCTTGTTCGCAGTATTCTTGAATATAATTCAGCAATTTGGTCACCCTATTACAGTGCGCATAGCGATCGGATTGAGGGAATTCAGAGACGCATCTTGAAAATCCTGAGCTATAGACATGGTGTGGGCCGAACGCTTTCTTCCTACAACGAGCGCATAAAATATGTTCATGTGACCTCACTTAGTGTACGCCGCGATTACATTAATCTTGTATTACTGTACAAAATAATCCATGGTCTTCTCGACTCTCCTAGCCTTCTTTCTTTACTTAACTTTCATACGCGTTTACGGTCTCGAAATCGTAACTATAATACATTCACCCTACAGGTTTACTCGAGTAACACATCTTTTTATAATCCCATGGTCAGAATGTGTCGCCAATACAATGAAGTCCTAGTCTCTAACAGGGACGTTGATATCTTTCACTTTTCGCTGTACAAGTTTCGGCGGCAAATACTAATACACCTAGAAGTAAGTAACTAACATGCTTTTGTAATTCTTTAATTTCTATTTTGATTTGTTTTTTTGCAATTATCTATCACTTTTTATTCTTGTATTTATAGTGTACCCTAGCTTCTGAACTAATGTAACTAATGTAGCTTTTAGGCATACTTGTTTTAGGATTGCAGACTAGACCGGCTCTTATATTTGTATGATTAATTTATTTCTCTTTTTGTGTTTGTAATCTGTTAAGTGTGCTAATAAATAAATAATAATTAAAGATTCCGATGAATCGATAACCTCCTCCTTTTCTGAAGCCGGATAAAATACGGTTTGTAATTTGAAAATAACGATCGATCATTATTAAATCAAGCAGCATGTAGTGTAGCATGACTTAGTATTTACAGTTGTTACTGAGGTCAATGTCTAAAAGTACTAACGTTGGGAAAAAATATTCGTTTCATTACGTAAGTAAAATAATAATGTTATTTACATGGACCAATCACTCCCGCAAAATGAGGCACCTATGCGGCTAAGGTGTGAAAGAGATAAAATACTGACTAGAACAAGTATTCGAGGTGAACGAGCGCGTCAGTCCTGCTCCATGGGCTGCGGCGGCAGCGGCGGCGGCGGCGGCGGCGCCACGTCGTTGGGCGCGCGGTTCTCCATCAGCCCCAACTGCTCCAGCATGTCGTCGTTGTCCTCGATCAGGTGGACCTGCCCACAAACATTTTAACTAGCGTTGCATAACTATCGATTGTTGACCTCGAAGAACAGTCACAATATCGACTGGACTATCGATAGTATCGATAGTCAATTGTTTGCAATACTATTGATGAAAGGTAAAACTATCGATTGTATCGAACTATTGAATTTAGATAGTATCGATACTGTAACTATTTTTTGTATGAAAAACTATCTATAGCTAAATTACTATCGAAAGTATTATAATATCGATATTCGTCACAATACTATCGATAGTTTTTAATTCAAACAGTATCTTTACTATCGATAGTATCGATATTACTAATTAAAAACTATCGATACTATTGATGGTCCTATATAAATTGTTACTGTTTTTCAAGGTCACGATAAATAAATATACCTATATACGGACAAATCACATTGATTGAGCTAGCCCCAAAGTAACTTCGAGACTTGTGTTATGGGATACTAACTCAACGATACTATATTATATAACAAATACATATATAGATAAGCATCCAAGACCCAGGACAATTTTGAAAAAGGCCATTTTCGACTTACCCTGACCGGGGATCGAACCCGGGACCTCTGGGTGGCGGACTAGCATGGTGACCACTACGCCACGGAGATAGTCAATCTCTAGTCTTTAGCCATGGCCAATGGGCATAGTCCTAGTGTCGGCACCCGTTGCTGGCGCTTCGGGCCACTAAGGGGCGAGCAAGACGCACGGAAGGCATCGGCGTATGGATTGGTGGGCCATCACGACAATCTGCGGTGATGACTTCAAACGTGACAGGTCACAGGGGCGATGTGGATTGGACGGTGGTGACCAACCTAAAACCACTTGTCTTTGGACATTTACGACGACGCCACTCTTTTTTGTATATATCTGTTTTCCATAGTTTGTTGTGAACATACGTATTCATTTTCATACAGTCCAAAATTTCATTTAAACTATCGAATGATCCTTAATAAATTGGTCGTTCGAGCGGATTTTTTTTTCACTGTATGTAAAAAGACCTCCATTACTATGGAACAGTAACTTTAAACATCATCGCGCAAAATGGCCCTAATAAATTTACATAAACTGACTGTCGCATGATGCAGCATCAATGTCCTTCATACCGACCTTCTTCCTCCTTACCTTATCCCAATTTACGTGGGGTCGGGACAGCATGTGTCTTTTCCATTTTCCTCCAACCTTTGTCAAGGCACTTGGCACATTCTTTTTATCCATATCGTCTTTTACGCACTCAATCCACCTTTTCTTTAGCCGTCCTCTGTTCCCATGTCCAGTAATCTTAAAATCCGCAGTATCTTTTTGTAACGTGACTCTTCTACCTCCCATCTTCTCCTGCAGCACCCACTGATTGAAAATTATATATAATAATGGTATTGGCGGAAAACGAGATGTAGTTTTTAAGTACCGCCTACTTGTAAATGTACTACTTGTTAATTAAAATTATTATAAAATTAAAACACTGAATTATCCGCAACACGTTTCGTCATAATTTTCACACTTAGAAAACCGCAACATGTTTCTTCATAATAATATAAGAGACCTCCCCGTATCGTACCAGGCTCACAGGTTCCTACGATACTAGCGGCATTGCCACGCTGAATAGCAATGGAAATTCTTTGAGTGAGATAAAATAAAGAGCGTCTATCATTTGCCCGCTCAGATATTCTGTGACCAAGTTCCTTAATAAAAAGGTCCTTGCCTCGGTTCCTCAAACACTCGTGGTCTCAAAGGCCAGCACAGGCACGAAAATATAGGTATAGCCAGGTTTCAAATACTGATACTGAATATGATAATTAAGCAGGGTTTTCAGCAGCTGCACCCGCAGAGCGAACAAAATCCTTCAAGTGTGACGAAGCATAAGTGCTTACACACGTTACATCCCACAACAGACACCAACCCCTCCGCCATGGCACTAGCGTTAATCCATCGGGTCGCTTTCCGTCAGTGCGACTCAATCCTGGCGGTTTTATGTAGGTAGTTACTGTTATTTAGGTATTTAACTTTGTCTCAAATGTATTATGCGGACTTAAAGCTTTAGGCTTTATCTACCAGTCAACCCACTGGTGATGCCGAGAAAAAGAAGACTTTAGAAGGACTTTTGATGGGTTATATCTTGCGCTTTGTTAGGGTGCGTTCAGAAGGCAAGAGCACGCCAAGCAAGCACACGCCTAGCCACGCCTAGCGCACTTTGACATTTATTAAATACTAGCTTTTGCCTGCGGCTTCGCTCGCGTAGGGGTGTAATTTATCAAAATCCTTTCTTAGGGGATGCCTACGTCATAGTAGCTTTATGCATGCAAAGTTTCAGCCTGATCGGTTTAAAATTGACAAAGTTTCATACAAACATTCATCCCCTATTTTATCCCCTTGGGGGTAGAATTGATCAAAATCCTTTCTTAGCGGATGCCTACGTCATAACATCTACCTGCATGCCAAATTTCAGCCCGATCCGTCCAGTGGTTTGGGCTGTGCGTTGATAGATCACTATGTCAGTCAGTCAGTCACCTTTGAGTTATATATATTTAGATAGAAGATAGATAGATAGATGATAGATGATTTTAATTCTAATATATGCAACAAATTTAAAAGCGCGCTAGCCGTTGTCTTGGCGTGCGCGTGTCGTCCGAACACGCCGTTAACGTCACAGCAGACGTCATAACGGATCATAAAAAACGGATGGACTTGGATACCGTATCGTCGAATTTTTTTACATCGTCTTTCGCCGCGCCATCGATCAAGCGTCAACCTAACGTAGGTAACCATACAACCAAACCGGATCAGCTTCGGTACATCGATTCGGCTATGGCTAGGCGACGCCGCGCTTACCGCTCGCCGACCGCTCTGACATTTCAAAAATTACAACTGTCAGAATTCTACGGAATAAAATCAGACATAGGTGCGAGGTGCCAGAGTGTACGAAGAGACGTAAGGTCGGTATATGGAGAGACGTAGGCGCGTGGACGAGCCGTAAGCGCTGGGACCGCAAATTAACCGACCCGCAGGCCGGTTCGTGAGCTGATCCCGAGGCGAGGCTACTACGTTCCGAATCCGAATAGTGTGCGTCGCAGTAGGGAGTTTCATACAAAAAATACTGAACTGCTCGAGTTGATAAGTCTGCTGTGACCTTTATTCTTCCATGATATTATAGTTGGCTGGGTTTAGTATCTCACTCACGTCGGGCAGCGCAGTGCGGTGCTGCCCGTGGCGAGCCGTCTCCGACAGCAGTATCTTCTGCCGCTTCTCCTCCATGAGCCGCTCCCGGTGCTTGTGGATGTAATCGTACACGTTGGGGAGCCCCATGATCACGCAGGCGGACAGCGCCGACCGGTAGATGTTCATGTCGGTCGCTTCGTACCTGGAGTACACAAAATCATGAGCTCGGTAGCCCGGTAGCACAGATTTAATATAAGTATTACATACACTTTATATAAGTATTACTTTGCGAACATTTGCTCCAGTAACATAGTGATTTCATTTCCGATTATTGTGTTTATTTGTTTTGTGTTTGTTTCACTGTTTATGCGTTCTTGTGAATATTTACAAGTTATTTGGTACCACTTACTCTTGCTCAATTTTCTTTTAAAAAGCTTTATTGTCCTCTTTTATTAGCGTGTATTAATACGAGTACGTACAAAATAGTGTAAGTTTTAAGTTTTATATTATATATATATAATAATATATATG
This sequence comes from Acrobasis suavella, assembly GCA_943193695.1. Taxonomy (NCBI): domain Eukaryota; kingdom Metazoa; phylum Arthropoda; class Insecta; order Lepidoptera; family Pyralidae; genus Acrobasis; species Acrobasis suavella. The sequence continues at coordinate 21,848,074 of OW971941.1, forward strand.
TGTTAGTCTATAAGGTATTTATAAATATGGCCCTAAAATGTAAATGTTTATTTCGTTGCCTGATATAAATGGTTTATTTATTATTATTAATGTTCAATTCTATACTTTAATACTGTTTATAGCGGTGAGGACCTTTAATTGGTTCTATTATTGCTATAATTTCTGTCTTTATAGTAATTACTTGTAGCTGTTGGTCTCTCCATGTAAAATAAAATGAAATGAAATGGATTGAAATGGAATGAATGGAATGAAATGGAATGAATTGGAATGAAATGGAATGGAATGAAATAGAATGGAATGAAATGGAATGGAATGGAATGAAATGGCACGAAATGAAACAAAATTAAATGAAATAAAAATACACGCTCCTATGGTCCCGCGCAATATGTTTGCCTTTTCCCTGTCCTCGCACCTCTCTCGCGTTTGCACTGTGTGAACGGTGTTCAGCTGCAGCCGCATGCAGCCGCCTCGACAAGGCGAGAACGTGAGAGAGGTGCGGGGACGCAGAACGGTGACGCATATTGCGCAGGATCTTAACAGATAACGTTATGTATGTAATATAATAATTCTGTGCTGGTAGGATTACGCATTCGGGACCGGGCGTGGTCCACGCTAAGATGAGTAACCACTAGTGGCATAATCATTTCTCGAGCTCCTCCATGATTCGGAGGGCACGTTAAGCTGTCGATACCAGCTTTCATCATTGTTTGGCAGTCGTCAAGCTATGTCAGATACCTGAAAAATCTGACACTACCTAATGGAAAAAAAATTCACGAAGATACTTGGTCACGGATAAAGCACTCCCATTAAGCCCTGTGGTTTCTGGCTTAGAATAATACCACTCCATTTTCCTGTGGATGTGGTCAGGGCCCGTGATTTTACCCAAATGTCCGGCCCAATTGGTTGGTTTGTCCGGCTATTATGTTTGGCGCCTGGCAACCCTAGGCGCACGCATATCATCCTAGACGATTTCAAGCCTGCGTTTACCAAATTAGAATGAAAAGAAAGCCGAACCACTCATTCGTCCTCTCATCGTAGCATTCCACGTGGTAGATGGTGGTGACGCCGTTGAACCCTCCGATGGCGAAGATCATGTCGTCTATCACCTCGATGGCGAAGTTGCTCCGCGGGTTGTACATGTCGGGCACGGGCGCCCACGTGTTGCTCGCCGGGTCGTACACCTCGCCGCTGCACATGCGCGAGATGCCGTTGAAGCCCCCGATGACGTAAATCTACGGTTTATGAAATTTGTTACCCATAAAAAGAATGCCATTCACTTATAATGAGAAATACATGATATTTTAAGAAGCATTTCACATTTATTCAAATATCCACGATATAATTATATTGAATGTTAATAAACAACTTTTCTACAAATGAGACACATTTTTTAATAATCTTTGAAAATGTTTGACTGTGCGAGCGAGACAACCAACCAAATGTAAAATGTAATTCTTTTCATTCTTGCAAGTATCGAATGATTTTTGTCATAAAATTTAATAACATTTATCTGCGAAACAAGTGATAGATTACTTGACCAAATGCGGATATTTAATTTTAGAAGACCGATTACGTATCGAAAAATGATAGCAACTGAGTTTTAGTAACAGAGTATCAATAAGAAACAAAGACAATACGGTAAATTAATAAAATATATACCTAGTTTCTTAAAATGTGGTGCTTAATGTTATTTTTGAATAAAAGATAAGACTATATCTCTTTAATGTTCTTAAATCTGAAATGTTCTACTTTAAAGTATTCCTAAACACAAAAATTTAAAAAAGGTGACCTTTTCTTGGTGTTGTTCATGTTCCACTTCGAAAAATCACGCTTACTGGAGACCTATTTCTAAACTTTAGGTCAGCACAATATATCTATAGTTTTCCGAAAAACTCTGGGGGAAATCAGGTAAGTTCATCCAAAAAAATGGGATGAACTTACCTGAAATACCCATTCAAAAAAGGACAATTTATAATAAAATAAAAATCTATTTTCTAAATCGATTCAAAAATGGAAATCTGTTGGCGAATATACTTAAAAATATATTTATGTTTCTACTGAATAAATATTTAATTCTTGATTCTTTGATTTATATCTGTATGTGCCTACGATCACTAGAAAAATAAAAATGAAGATCAATATACCTAAATACCTTGTTGTGGTAAGCGATGCACGATACGCCGGAGCGGCGCGAGCGCATCGGCGCCAGGTTGGTCCACTGGTTGGTGTCGGGGTCGAACATCTCCACGCTGTTCATGCACTCCTGGCCGTTGAAGCCGCCAGTGATGTAGATCTTATCTGAAATTGTCTTAGCTTTAATTACGAAAGGTAGCTGAGTCGAAACGTGGAACGCTGGCGTTCGAATTATGTTTTTCCCATCTCTTCTTCATTCTTCTTCTTCATCGCGCGTTCCCGGTCGCGGCCTCAGATATGCCGCTTCGCAACTCGGGGTGCGCTGTCCTGCTTCTGCTGCTGTTTTCTCCAAATAATATATCATATGCTTAGTAATAGTCTTCCCAGAATGACGATGCATCATAATATTTACTCAACATACATAAATATTATCACGCCTTTTTCCCACAGGGGTAGGCAGATACTATAACCTCCACTTGCCACAAAACCTCTTTCGCTTTATCTACACTCATCACTCACTTCATGCATGCCCGCCGGTTACGGATACTTCTAACATCTCCTTTTTTAAGAACGTCTGCAATGTGGTTGCGGTTTGTTCTTCGAGGACGACCCTAACCCACTCTTCCACTCACATTCGCTTTACCTCTACGATAAATCGCGCTCAACTCTGAGTTCGATCTTAAGTGCTAATGAATAAACCATACTTGAGTTAACTGTTGAGTTCTTGATGACCTCAGTGGCGTAATGGTCATCACGCTAGTCCGTTAATCCCGAGGTTTTGGGTTCGATCCCCAGCCAGGGCAAGTCGAAAAATGGCCTTTTTAAATTGTCCTGTGTTTTGGGTATTTGTTTATTTATATATGTATTTATCATAAAATATAGTATCGTTGGATTAGTATCCCATAACACAAGCTTAAGCTTACTTTGGGGCTAGCTCAATCTATGTGATTTGTATCTATATATATTTAAAAAAAAAGTTCTGCGTGTCACCTGAGTGAGCAACGTAATAATAAACCAGTATCAGGACTTAAGGCGGCCCTTCGTTCCCTTCCCTTACCTTCCCGGCCGCTCCGTTTTCAACGCGAGCATAGTTTAAAAAGCTTGGTGTTTTATCCAGGGCAATGATAGAAAAGAGGCAAACCAAAAAGAGAGAGATAGCGCCTAAGGGCATGGTTTGCATTCTTTTAAATGAAATTAGTATTATTATTAACTATCCATTGAACGAATATTAACTATTCATAGGGTGCGAAAATTTCATAAAACTTGTTCTAGGTGATACGTGTTTATCAGTAAGCCTTACAAGTATGTAAAATAAATGTTTTGTATTCAAAATTTTCATTACATTTGCGAGGTTTGTATCGAAATAATTTATGAGCACTTTATGAATGGTTAAAAAAAATTCAAGAAAGTTCAGTTACAACGTCATAATCACGTACGAGCGTTTGTATGAAAAGTAAGACGGGAAGGCCGCTCTTAAGGCGACCCTTCCCGACCGCTCTGTCGTCAACGTGAGCATAGTTTGAAAAGCTTGTTGTTTCATCCAGGGCAAACCAAAAAGAGAGAGATAGTACAAAGATTCAAAGATTCAAAGATTCAAAGATTCAAATGTTTATTCAGTAATTAGACCTTTACAGGCACTTTTACACGTCAATAAGTATAATTTATGTTACGTGTAAAGTATATTAAAATTTAATTTATTTTTAAAGAAAAGCTACCGATACCAGCGCTTCGTAACGACCACTGCTGAGAAGAAACGCCGAAAGAAACTCATTTTCACAGTATTGGTCGCCTACTCGCCAGAAGGGCTTTGTCATATTATTATAATTGTCTTTTAATTAATAAATACTTATAATATAATACAATGTTGACACATTATAACATGTAATGCTTGCGAACCAGTAAACAAACATAAATTGCGTAATACAAAATATTAAGTAGTCAAAAAAAGCGAAGCCGAGCTGACCAGTCCCTCCCGGCAGCACCCGTTCACGAGTTGACGCACGGATCAGCCATCGTTAAACTCAACCATATCAGAGGGAATCCAACGACCCGACCAGCGACGCCACCACCGGATTGGACATTTTAGTGAGCATGAAAAACCCGAACTTGCAGACCTTGTCAAGAGAAAATATTACTTATATGTTGGTCACTTATTGATCGCAGAGCATTTACATGTTTTTACAGTAGGCTTATTATGGTAACAGAAAATGCAGCTATTTATGTTTCATGTGTGGAGTGTAATGGAAAATGTTTAGGAAGTATCCACGCGTTTTTATCTCTTAAATAATCATTGATAGTATAGTACGCATTGTTCAATAAAACTTTTTTAACATGTGTTTTAAATTTTGCCATTGGTAGGTTAACGATCGCTTCGGGAAGTTTATTAAATAATGTTATACCTAGACCTAAGAGTGACTTTCTAGTTTTAGCAAGTCGAAATTTAGGCGTATGAAGCTGATTTTTGTTGCGAGTATTATAACTGTGAACATCACTATTTTTCTTGAAATTATTTAACCTAGATTTAACAAATAGAAGATTGTCGTAAATAAATTGAGATGTCACAGTAAGAATATTTATAGATTTAAATAACTCTCTTAAGGAATCGCGTGATTTTAGTCCGTAGATCGACCGAATTGCTCTCTTTTGTAGCACAGAGATAGCATGTACATATGTTAGCCGCTTTACCCCATAAGAGCAAGCCATATGACATTATGCTGTGAAAATAACTAAAGTATACTAGCCTAGCAGTTTCAACGTTAGTACACCGTCTGACCCTCCTCACAGCATATGCTGCCGAACTAAGTTTCTTGGCAGTGGCCTCAATATGTTTATTCCATTTTAAGTTCCAGTCTACAGTTATGCCTAAAAATTTGGTGTTGGGTACCCATTCTAGAACTTGACCATTAAGACTCAAAGGTATGTGAGTATTAGGTTTATTCAATAGTGAAAAATTAACGCACTTAGTCTTTTGTGTGTTTAAGGCCAGATTATTAGTCGCAAACCAACTAAGTACTTGTGACATAGTATTGCTTACATCGTCATAGTTTGTGCATTTTCTGTCAACCTTAAAAAGTAAAGATGTATCATCAGCAAACAATACTACTTCACACAACTTGTCATTAATATAAATCAAAAACAAAAATGGACCAATTATTGAACCCTGAGGCACACCCATGCTCACAGGTGCACTATTTGAGGATACTCTGTTAATTTCAACTAAGGGCACGGTTTGCATTCTATTGAATGAAATTAGTATTATTATTAACTATCCATTTAACGAATATTAACTATTCAAAGGGTGCGGAAATTTCATAAAACTTGTTCCAGGTGATACACATTTATCAGTAAACGTTACAAGTGTGTGAAATAAATATTTTGTGTTCAAAATTTTCATTACATTTGCGAGGTTTCTATCGAAATATTTTCTTTACCTTTACAATTTATGAGCACTTTATGAAAGGTAAAGTTCAGTTAAAATTCGTGCAAAAAGCAGATTTTTGGAGGCTTATACTGACTTCGTTTTTTAACCGACTTCCAAAAAAGGAGGAGGTTATCAATTCGTCGCGATCCTTTATTTTTTTATATATGTTCACCGATTATTCAAAGACGCCTGGAATGATTTAAAAATTTTTGTTTGTAAGAGTATACTTTCCAGGTGGTACCATGGAAATTTTATCAAAATCGGTTGTGTACTTTAGGGGCAAAGTCGGTTTTTAGTTTTGAAAAATTATCTAAATTTCAATTTTTTCATTTCGATAGAAACCTAGAATTAGCGCACAAGATGCCTGGTGAGTTCAAAAGTTTTCAAGAAAGATCAGATACAAAGCCATAATAACGTACGAGCGTTTGTATGAAAAGTAAGATGGGAAGGCCGCTCTTAAGCGCGCACTCAAGATGATGATGAGTAGCAACTCAAACGCGTTATTCCTGAGTGTGGTCGGACCATGACTTGAGTGCGCGATGAGACGAATTTTGTGTGAAAGTTTTTGAGTTAGTAAATGATTTTGAAAATGTTTTCAACGAAAATAATCACAATTGTGGAATATTATGAAAGTATCTACGTACTTTAATGGATGCGCATGTTAAGCTACTCTGGGCGTGATTCTCATTTGGATGGGTGTCCATAAGGAGCATATCTCAAACCTCTCCGTGAATAACCAGCAGTTTCAATTGTTAAGCAATCCTGGGCGTGGTCCGCACTTGGATAGGGATCACAAGTACCATAAAATATCACAAGCTCATCCGTGCTCCGGAAATGGAAAGCACGTTAAGCAGTCGGATTAGCTTATACTTCCAATGTTGGCCACTTACATACAAAAAAAAATACAAAGAAATGAGATCGCGCTCTGAACATCGATCTTGAGTGATACAGTATAAATACTGTTGATATACGTTTATTAATTAGAGACCATCTTAAGTGCGTAATCACGACTTGAGTGCGACTCAGCTGAGATCGCACTTGAGTGCAGTCTTGAGAGCTCGGTTTTTTCATTAATACGGCCTACTTAATGTATAATTAATAAATATATAGATACTTAAACACCTAAGATCCAGGACAATTTGAAAAATGCCATTTTGCAACTTGTCCTTGAGCGCCATTTAGAAACGCTAAATAACAAAACGAATGGCGTTTTCCATAAAAAAAATCGTTTAGTATCTCCGCGTTTTAAAACTGGGTCTTCCGGCTGTGGATCGAACCTTTAAGTGGCGGATTTATCGTCTACCAAAAAATCAACATTTATTGTCTACTTACTATCAAGCGCCGCTGCGCTCGCGTCGGACCTCTGCGCATTCATGGGTGCCACGAGTGACCACTGGTTGGTGCGGTGGTTGAACCTCTCCGCCGTGTTCTGCCGGTGGTGGCCGTCGTAGCCCCCCATCGCGTAGATTGTCTCCCCCAGCACTGCCACGGAGACGTAGCAGCGGCGGGCGTTCATGGGTGCCACCTGGGGGAAATGGAGGTGATTGGTAGGTACTTCTCAATAAAGCAGTTGCACAAACTAGGTCCAAGTCAAAGATCATTTATTTACTTTTAAATATTTATATCACTTGATAATTCTCATTTTTTTCTTTCGATTTCATAATAGGTAGTTTTTGACGTCAGATTATTTACTTATAACTAAGTTTATTGCCACCTCCAAAGCGCAAGTACAAAAGAAAAGGCAAGAAACTGTACTGCAGCTTTTTATCCAAAAACGTCAACTTACAATTATACTGATATTAAAATTAGATATGTGGACTTCGAATACATTGTTATGTCATAATTAAGTATTAATTAAGAATGATGTCTTTGACATTAATGTTAATTGGTAAAAATGTGTTACGATATTACAATAAACCTTCATGTTCACCTTGGTTTACCTCCTTTTCCGTTTTCTAAAAAAAAAATTGCATTTTCAAATTTAATTTTTAAATTTTAAATTTTAGATTCTTTCTTCATCATTCTGATTCATTCCACTACCATCTCTGGAGCTGATTACATCTATATCAGTATTGTAAATTTAAATATATTATCAGTATTGTAAAGTTATCTATACTATAATAAAAGAGTAAAAAAAATGTGTCTGTACATTGAAAATTTTTCAAAAAAAAATTTTTGGGGCGATGGAGATATAGTAATAGAGTAAGAAAATAAAAAAAAATGTTTGTCTGTTTGTCTGTTTGTACACGCTAATCTCCGGAAATACTGGACGGATTCGAATGAAACTTTTTTTGTTATATAGCTGTGAAGCCTGGGCAACATATAGGCTATAATTGATTTTGGAAAATGGAACACATGATGCAGAACTATAATGGTCCAGCTAAACTATAAGAAATATTAAAATGCCGCCTTAGCAAAAGTTGTTAAGTCTGATGAGAACTTTTTGTTGAGTTATAATACAACTGGCCAAGCGCGAGTCGGATGCGCGTTCACGTTTGTAGTATGGGAGCCCCCCGTAAATACTTATTTTATTCGTTTTTTAGGGTTCCATAGGGTAGAGTAGAAACGGGACCCTATTACTTAGACCTTCCGACTGTTTGTCTGTCTGTCTGTCACCAGGCTGTATCTCATGAACTATTATAGCTAGACAGTTGAAATTTTTATAGATGATGTTTTTTTGTTGCCGATGAACAAAACATACTAAATCTATCTATCTATACTATAATAAAAGAGTAAAAAAAATGTGTCTGTACATTGAAAATTTTTCCAAAAAAAAGTTGTTTATTCCGAAGAAAAACTTATAAGTTCAGTATTTGCGGACCTTCCGAGCAAAACACACCAGAAAAATTCTTGGTTACGTGAACGCGCCATATTGACAACAAAAAATTAAAAATCAACTTATGACGCAAATTATTGTTAATTTCTGGGATAGTTTTGTTGACGACGCCACCAATTATCCAGTTGAGTTTCGTAATTCACTTGCAGAAAATGGACTCTCGGCTCACAAAATAAGTCTTAATGTCGGAGGGCCAATAATGCTGATGCGAAATTTGACTCCGCCAAAACTGTGTAACGGAACCCAACTTAGTGTCTCAGCACTGTATGCCGAAGTTCAGCGGCTGAATTTCAGCCAATGCATGCCTGCAATGTTATTTGCATTACTAGCAAAACATAATGCCAAACTTCCGATGCTTTTGCCTGAATCGTACCCGTACCCGTACCCGTACCCGTACCCGTACCCGTACCCGTACCCGTACCCGTACCCGTACCCGTACCCGTACCCGTACCCGTACCCGTACCCGTACCCGTACCCGTACCCGTACCCGTACCCGTACCCGTACCCGTACCCGTACCCGTACCCGTACCCGTACCCGTACCCGTACCCGTACCCGTACCCGTACCCGTACCCGTACCCGTACCCGTACCCGTACCCGTACCCGTACCCGTACCCGTACCCGTACCCGTACCAGTACCCGTACCCGTACCCGTACCCGTACCCGTACCCGTACCCGTAACCGTACCCGTTCCCGTACCCGTACCCGTTCCGCTCCCGCTCCTGCTCCCGCTCCCGCTTCCGCTACCGCTCCCGTTCCCTCTCCCGCTCCCGCTGCCGCTTTCACTCCTGCTCCCGCTCCTGCTCCTGCTCCCTCTACCGCTTCTGCCACCGCCACCGCTTCCGCCACCGCTCCCGCCGCCGCCGCCGCCGCTTTCGCCGCCGTCGCCGCCGACGCCTCCGCCGCCGCCACCGTCGCCGCCGCCGCCACCGCCGCCCCCGCCGCCGCCGCTGCTGCTGCTACCGCCGCCGCCGCCGCCGCTGCCGACGCCGCCGCCGACACCGCCACCGACGCCTCACCCGCCGCCGCCGCCACCGCTTCCGCTCCCGCCTCCGCTCCCGCCGCCGCCACCGCCGTTTCTTCCGCCGACGCCGCCGCCGCCGCTTCCGCCGACGCCGCCGCCGCCGCTTCCGCCGCCGTCGCCGCCGCCGCCGCCAATGCCGCCGCCGCCGCCGCCGCCGCCGCCGCCGCCGCCGCCGCCGCCGCTGTCGCCGCCGCCGCCGCTGCCGCCGCCGCCGCCGCTGCCGCCGCTGCTGCCGCCACTGCCGCCGCCGCCGCCGCCGCCGCCGCCGCCGCTGCCGCCGCCGCCGCCGCCGCTGCCGCCGCCGCCGCCGCCGCCGCTGCCGACGCCGCCGACGACGCCGCCGCCGCCAACACCACCACCGACGACTCACCCGCCTCCGCCGCCACCGCTTCCGCTCACGCCTCCACTCCCGCCTCCGCTCCCGCTTCCGCTCCCGCTCCCTCTCCCGCTCCCGCCGCCACTACCGCCACCGCTCCCACCGCCGCCGCCGCCACCGCCGCCGCCGCCGCCGCCGCCGCCGCCGCCGCTGCCGCTTCCGCTCCCGCTGCCGCTTCCGCTCCCGCTCGCGCTTACGCTCCCGCTTCCGCTCCCGCTCGCGCTTACGCTCCCGCTTCCGCTCCCGCTCGCGCTTACGCTCCCGCTTCCGCTACAGCTCGCGCTTACGCTCCCGCTTCCGCTTTCGCTCCCGTTCCCTCTTCCACTTCCATTCCCTCTTCCGCTCCCGTTTCCGTTCGCCGCAGACGCGCCAAAGACGGAAGATTCTCATATCGGCACATCACTACTGTCCGGCGTTTCCACCGAACTTCAGCGGCTGAACTTCAGCTAATTTAGTGTGTCATCCCCACCGAACTTTAAACACTGAACTTTAGCCGCTAAACTTCGGCATAGTCTGCTGAGACACTTAAAGTTTACTGTGAGTGGTGCCAGTGAAACTGTATTTATTCCGCGTATGCCACTCATCCCTAACAATTTTCCTTTTGAAAATACACAGTTCCATGTGTTTACTTGCTTTGCTATGAAAATAAGTCACAGTTTTAGAGGCTTAAAGCTGCTGATGTGGATCTAAGGACTGGTTTTTCGCATGGCCAACTTAATGTGGCTTTCTTCAGGGTTAGTAATACTTCAGCTCTTTTCATATTGGCTCCCAAAGGAAAGAATTAAAATAATATTGACTTTTAACTCCTAACACTGTAACAAGTACTTTCTTATATCTCTCTTTCTCTCTCTTTCTCTCTCTCTCTCTCTCTCATTAGTTTTTATTTATATTAATACGCCGGAGTCATAAAGTCCACGCGAACGAAGTCGCGGGCATCAGCTAGTAATAAATAAAATTACTCTGCTGTCTATTTCTCTCAAGCTCTCCACTACGTACCTTACCTACCTCTTCATGTAGGAGCTCCAACTGCCCCAGCTAGTGCGTGGCTACCTACCTACAAGGAGTTCCTACAAATGTACATGTACCGATTGTACTCAAATTATGACATTTGTAATTGTACAAACACAAACCTTTCAGACTGGAGGTCAACGACTAAGTGAGTGGACCAGAAATGAATGCGCCACCTGTTGTTTGTTAATCTGTGCTATGGTCATAGGCGAAGCCATGTTAAATTTATTAATTTCAATTTTTACCGCAATATAGCGAAGTCCACTGACATTATTAATTTGTTACTTAAGTTCAGACAGCCATCTGCATTTTGACTGCATAGACAATGTAGAAATTGGATTGGAGACACTGGACCAACTGCCTCCGTGGTCCAGTGGTCAAGGCGTTCGCCTTGTGACCCGGAGGTCATGGGTTCGATTCCCACTGGGAAGCATACTTTGTGAAAAGTTGTTTCCAGTCTGGATAGGATATTGCAGGCTTGAATCACCTGATTATCCGAAAAGAAAGATGATTCCGTGTTTCGGAAGGCACGTAAAACTGTGGGTCCCGAACGCCACCTAGCGTTTGATCATCAAACTTCAAGGATCCAAGGATTGGTTCCTGGTTTGCCCTTTGGGTTGTTCAGGTCAGACGGCAGTTGCTCTGTGTAAAAACCAGCAACCTCGTCAAATCTCCTTGGTAAGATAGCGGACCCCGGGCTCTGAAGCGTTACTGCTGAGGAAGCAACCGGGAATACGCTCGGATGATGATGATGAGACAATGTAGAAATTCTTTATCATTACTTAGCTCTCTAATCGATAAAAAAATTACAAGTTTTGAAACGCAAAAATCACCTTATAAAAACAATTAATATAAATCATTTATTTTCAGACAATCAGAGTCCATACATACTCGTATTTAACTTTTTACAAAAATTACTTTTAATCAATGGAAGTTACATTCCATCGACAGTAGATTCACTGATTGTCATGTAAAACATGCGCTGCATATATCATCTCCGCTATCATATATTATTCAGGATTTGTTCCTGCTCCCCCACACGTACTTGTTTTAATTTTTTATGTATGTGATGTTTATTTTTATTTTATTTTGTTTATTTGGTGTCCTCGGAAGACCAGGCCGGACCAGGTGCTGAGAGGAGACCATTTTGATATAGGCACAAACATTTTAATAACTGAGAACCGTTATTATAATTGTTAAACCGTGTTTGTGATATTTCAAATTTTTTTTTTAAAGTGAAAATGTCTTTTGTGGCGTTGTACACTTTTTTGTAACGGGTAAAAAATTTTAAACTCGCGTCAGGGCGTCAGGGCGCCAGTACACGTCACCTGATCGAAAATTCGTAAGACGGATGGAGAGTAGACAGCCGGCGCGGCGTAGGAGAGGAAGTATCCCCCTCTCTTTCTACGGCGCGGCGAAAATGTATGCCTGCGCCTGCTGTTTCGTTTAGGCGGCGCAGGGCGCTTGCGCGAATGTTTGTGGGTGTTTATGTTACAGCGTGCCACGCGCATCCATGGAAATGCACAACGTTAATATTCAAGTTTTCACTTCTGCCGGCAATCCCGGAGTGCAACCTGTCGTTTTTTTTCTTTCTTTCTTTTCACTCTGCGCACGGATAATATTTTTGTGCGCATTATATATGATACTGGCTAATAATGTAGCTTTCTATAGGTAAAAAAATTCAGAGTTTATCTTTTTTTAAAAAAACAGTCCAATAATCAAATCTTAGCTCTTAATAATATTAATATTGATTATAAGGAACTCTCTGGCTGTAGTGCCTACTTAAATGTACTTTTCTTAGGGTCATTTTGAGGGCTTTAGTATATGCTTCCATAGTATTATAGTTCGCTGCGGCTTTGTTAGTTTATCTTACGCGCACCTTGAAGGTCAATGTTGACCTGCAAACTTGATATCTCCGGTTCGACGCCCCGTTATCATTGTCATTGTCATTATGAAATAAAAACAGTTACTTACCACAAAAACAACAGACGGCAAGATTATAGAGTTTAGGCACGGAATGAATATAAGTAACAAAAGTACAGAATGGAAGCCCATCATCCTGGGAGATGACGTTCCTGGAAATCCCTTCGTGAAATCCAACATTAGTGAAATTCAACATGTGGGGAATTCAACATGCGGGGATTCCAACATGCGGGGAATTCAACATGTGGGGAATTTAACATGAGGTGATTTCAACATGCGATGAATTCAACGCGTGGGGAATGCAACATGCGGGAATTCAACATGCAGGAATTCAACACGTGAGGAGTTCAACATGCCGGAATTCAACATTCGGAATATTCAACTTGCGGGGAATTCAACATGCGGGGAATTCAACACGCGGGGAATTCAACACGCGGGGAATTTAACATGCGGTTTATTCAACATAATGCATGACACAAGCATTTTTTGACCAATCTCAAAACAGACGTTTCGCTCGCTCGGTAGATTGTACTAGTCAGCTAAGTCCGATGCTAAATCCGAAACCAGTGTTAGCTATTATCAGAATCCTATACATTAAACGAGCAATTTATTTAAATATAATTAAGATCTCGAAAACGGCTCCCACGATTTTGATGAACTCGGTACGAGGCTAAAAAATGATTTTCATAAGAAAAGTAACCGAGCAAAGCGCTCAGTCGCCTAGCTAGTCAAATATAAGAGAAGTAAACTAACTTCTCTCCAAGACTTGGTGACGGCGTCGAAGCAGCGGCAAGAGTTGAAGTAGTCCATGCCGTCGAAGCCACCGATGACGTAGATGCAGTAGCCCAGCACAGCCGTGCCATGGTACGCCCGGGGGCCTGCCGGGTCCACCTCCTCAACCTGCAACCAAACAAAATCAGTAGGTATCTAGGTACCTACATCCATACATATATTTGCACCTTATATTTGTCTAACAAAATTAAAGGTGTATTCACCTTTAATTTTGTTAGTTAATAGGCATGACGATTGGAAAAATATTTTTAGCCCATTGGTTAGATTATGATAGTTATTTATGCAACTGTTGTATAATTAGTGGTATTAAAACACGAATGTGGGTTTAACACACGAGGTGAAGCCGAATGTGATAATAGTATCACATGAGTGTTTTAATACCTAATTATGACAGTTGCATACAAAACTTTATCTTCACCCATGATGTGAATCTTCTATAAAAGGTTCTGGAACCATAGGGTAGGGACAGTGTTTTAAGAACTATGTAAATTCATGGTAAGTTTAATTGCTGAATATCTAATAAACTCAAACTATGTATGTATAGGTAATAATAGAATTATTTATTGTAATAATTATTTACATTTATTTTAATTGTGCAGGACGGCCTTCGATGTTGAGCTACGTGAGTACTAGTACTTTTTCTGTGGTTGAGCTCAGGTGACACGTTAACCGCCTCGCATGCGTCGGGTCTAATGTTCTGTGTCAAGCAGTAAACTGAGTGGTGCTCGATGGTGGTTCGTGAAGAGGGTTAAGCAGAAGTGAAACAACCGTATGGTGGTTCAAACGCAGCGCGCCTTAAAGTAGTTGTGTAATTGCCATATTACACAGAAATAAAGTAACTGGTAGTACTAAAGTGTCTATGTGTAACATCAAAATAACAGTTTCTTTTTCTAATGCCCTATTGCACTATAAATACAAGTGGTCATCATCAATATAATGCACAGCGTGCCAAAGAAATGTGCATAGGTACTACCTATACAATATGTAACAAAAACCCTGTCCGATCCTCGTAGGAGCAACTCAGACCGTCAATATGAACCACTTTTCCAATGGGACTAATGTTTGAAACTCAAAAAAAAATCGACATTTTTACACAAAAGTGTTTGACCGACCCGGCAATTTGTATGAAAATGTTGAATTTTCTTCGAGTTTCAAGCATTGGTCCCATAGGAAAAGTTGTTCATATTGACGGTCTGAGTTGCTACTACAAGAATCGAACAGAGTTTTTGTTACATATTGTATAAATAAGTCAAAAAGTCAAAAGTCAAAAATCATTTATTTATCTTTGGATATTTATATCACTTTATAATTGTCATTTCTTTTTTCTTTCGATTTCTTAATAGTTAGTTGTTGACGTAAGATCATTTACTTACAACAAGTTTACTGCCGCCTCCAAAGCGCAAGTACAGAAGAAGCGGTAACAAACTGTACTGCAGCATTTTCTCCAAAAACGTCAACCTTACAATTATACTGTTATTAAAATTAGCTGTGTGGACTGAGAATACATTGCTATGTCATAATTATTAATTAAAAATGTCAAATTTGAAATTAATGTCAATTTGTATAAAATTCATGTACTGATTGTACTCAAATTATGTCATTTGTGAATGTACAAATATAAACCTTTAAAAGGGACCCGCGCCAAGCTCAAGCCAGACGTTTTTGTCTTTAAGATAATCATCGGTTCCGTAATAAGCCTTCTCACAAAGTACTTTCTTTACATAAGCTTTAAATTTTCTATCTGGCATATCAAGGACCGATTCTGGCAATTTATCATAAAACTTTATACAGTTTCCCTTAAACGATTTACTGACTGTTTTCAGCCTATAATACGGGGTAACTAAAACATTTATGTTACGTAAGTTTCTACCCGTAATATCACCTGTTTTATTAAATAAGGCAATATTTTTCCTCACATACATTATATTTTCAAATATGTACTGGGATGGTACAGTGAGTATATCAATTTTCTTAAAAAAAACTCTTAGGGAGTCTCTAGATCCTAAATTATAAATAAAACGAATTGCCCTTTTCTGTAAAATAAAAATAGTCTGTATATCAGCAGCACTCCCCCAGAGAAGAATCCCGTAGGACATCAGACTATGAAAGTAACTAAAGTAAACTAGTCTAGCAGTTGCTACATCTGTCAATTGTCTGATTCTTCTAATAGCGTAAGCCGCTGAGCTCAGCCTATTAGCGAGTTTAGAAATATGGACATCCCACTGAAGTTGTATCTTCTCACAAAAAAATAAAGAATTAATTGGGCTCACCAAGTCAATGGTATTAATTTATCGGTAGGCGAAGGGTTATCCAATGATGTTATTATGCAGAAGCGTGATATGACCTATAAAAGGTTACTGATAAGTTCATATCTACATACTTATTTTTGTATAGGTAGCTATAAAGTCATTTGGTTACTTAGCACATACTTATTTTTTGAATGACCAATGATGTTAAAATATTTGTTATTTTACTTGAATACGTAAACACAGTATACTTAATACATAATTATCATACGTAATTTAAAATAAATTCACAATTTAAACTTGGTATAATCACAGCTTGAGTACAAACTAACCGTCTTACAACAAAAGAGATATCATTATTGGATAAGTAATAAAACTTCATAATGTTCTCTGACCTAATTCAATCCACAAGAGAACTGTATTGTTTCCCACCGTGGCCCGAATCGACCCATTACAAAATTGTTCTTGGGTGATTTGGACCGCAGTCCGAATGACCCCTTCGGAAACAGTACTTGGGCGTTTCAGACCGCGATCCGATACGCCCCAGAACATATTTGTAATGAGTCGATTCGGGCCACGGTGAGAAACAATACAGTTCCCTTGTGAAAACAACCCGTATAATCGGGCGTTAATTTTTAGGGCTTCAGGTAACATTTGTAATTCAGTTTATCCCTGGGCAACATTATCTACCAATGTGCTGTGAATTTTTGCCCGATTACGGCAAAGCCAAAAGGAGGGTTGTGTATTTCCGCGCTATGTCTGTACTGTAGCATATAGTATCGGTTTATTACTGACAGAGTTCAGAATTGGTGTACGTAAAAATAGCCGAAAGATGAGGCTATCTTTCCTCCTTTTTTTGAAGTTAGTTAAAAGTTGTGCAGGGTTTTACACACTTTTAATCTCTCTTTTTATGTAGGTAAATATTTGTGTTGTGTGTGCTTTATATCAGCAAATACCTAAATGCCTAGTTTTACGAGAACTTCTTCAACATTCTCTTCTCGGTTCTTAGAGGCTGGATAAAATTACCGGTCAAGTGTGAGTCGTGATTTTTGTAATATTTGTTGTAATAGCGACAACAGAAATACATCTTCTATGAAAATTTTAACTGTTTAGCTATCACGGTTCATGAGTTACAGCCTGGTGACAGACAGACGGACGGACGGACAGCGGAGTCTTAGTAATTGGGTCCCGTTTTCACCCCTTTGGGTACGGAACCCTAAAATCGCTTTCAGGCGCGACACCCCCTATCCTAAGGAAGCTCCGTTAACAATATCTATACTTAATAGACACGTGGCAGCGTGACCAGCCAATTTCAAAGAAACACGAACTGGCAACCACGCCGCCTAGCAGCCGTGTGTATATTTAAACAAACCATTTCGAGCTACTTTTGATACCTACACAGCTCAATGAAATTTATGAAATTTATTAGTCTTAATATCAGACGATTAGTAGGAATGCAGCTAGCCAAGTCAAATGTTGAGATTCTTTTTAAAATAAACAGGATTCTCTACAGAACTTGGCAGCCATTGAGATTTCAAAAATAATTGACACCAGGTGGCAGCACAGTGACGTCAGCTCCAATCGACTGTTGTGATTGAACCATCAGTTGACAGATTTTTTGCTCTGTCAAATATATCCAATAACAGCAGTTTATTGGACATGACGTCACTGTGCTGCCATCTGGGGTCACGTATTTTTGAAAACCCTCATTCTTTTGTCGGATATTGAACTAGGCCCCCATTTTCAAATTTATGTTTTTGTGAACATGCATTGCTAACCTTCTGGTTTTAGAAAAGTTCAATGTGTGCGTGATTTATTACTTTCGATGTCTATATAAGAGAGATTTCGTATTATCAGAGTGTTTTTAGGGTTCCGTACCCAAAGGGTAAAAACGAAACCCTATTACCAAGACTCCGCTGTCCGTCTGTCCGACAGTCTGCCTGTCTATCACCAGGCTGTATCTCATAAACGTTAAAATTATTACAAAGACAATAGATGTATTTCTTTTGCCGCTATATTACTAAAAACAGAATAAAATAAATATTTAAGTGGGGCTCCCACGCAACAAACGTGATTATTTATAGATAATAGTACGGATACATAATAGCTAGCTTAATCAGTGTTATTAGTCCCTGTATATTTATACCAGCTGTAACCCGCGACTTCGTCGCGTAGAAGTCTAGAAAATGTGTCTAATATGATTTTATTGGTTTTTTACGTTATTAATTTTGTTATGACATCTGAATTATTATGTTAAAAATTTAAAATGTTTGATTTCTTCTTCAATATAACAATCTTTATAAAAGTGTAGGGAATTAAAGGCCTAGCAAGCGGACCCGACAAACTTTGTCGAGCTCCCGCTCCCGCTCCCGCTCCCGCTCCCGCTCCCGTTCCCCCCCTCCCGCTCCCCCTCCCACTCCCGCTCCTGCTCCCGCTACCGCTCCAACGTTCAATGACGTCATGTTTCTCGCTTCAAAAATGTCGAAAATTCATACAAACTTCCAACCCCTATTGCTGAAATAGGGGTTGCAAGTTTGTATGAATTTTCGGATTCCTATAGGGATTTTATTTTCAAAATCTAATAAATGCATTATTATTTTCTACTAACTACTATAATAAATAAAAACAATCGTGTCTCTCACTTT
Organism: Acrobasis suavella; assembly: GCA_943193695.1. Classification (NCBI taxonomy): domain Eukaryota; kingdom Metazoa; phylum Arthropoda; class Insecta; order Lepidoptera; family Pyralidae; genus Acrobasis; species Acrobasis suavella. The sequence goes on from OW971941.1 coordinate 21,866,476, forward strand.
AAAAATTACGAAGTTTTATACAAACTGGCAACCCTTATTTCACTCCCTTAGGGATAGAATTTCCAAAATCCCTTCTTAGCGGACGTCTCCTAGTCACAATCTACCTATCTGCCAAATTTCATCTTCATTGGTTAAGTAGTTTTCGAGATTTCGTGATGAGTGAGTGAGTGATTTTTGCTTTATATATATATATAGAAGATAAAAGAAGACAGAAGATAGATATAGATAGATAGATTTTTTTATTTATATTAGAGGTTTTTGGGTACCTATCTACCTATACCTACAGATAAGCACCCACTGACGTAATGAATAAATCAAAGATGTCAAAATCAAAGTCAATTTTTTTTATTCAATATAGGATAAATTTATGTCTTATTGAAGGTCATTTTTTTAAATATTATTTTAGTGCAAAAGCTAAAAACTACTAGCGCTTCGGAACGACCACTGCTGGGAAGATTACGCCGAAAGAAACCCAGTTCAGTATTGGTCCCTACCCAACCTGATGGGCTACGAGTTTCAATTAGATGGCCTCTGTAACCTGTTACACGAGTCACAGTGTTCGCTAAGTTTCAAGTAATGTAAATTATTTTTGATGTTCTTAAAAAAGATTGTACATGTTTTTTTTTCTCTGAGAAACAAGAAATTACAAAGATACAGCACATTGAAATTTCGCATGACATCACGGCTACGTACGATTTTACATAGAAATAGAGGTGACGTCGCAAGCCCCCACTCCGGAACTTTGATGCTTCGTTCGAACTGAAAAATATGGACCTGTCCGTCACCCTTATTGGATAGGTCGTGAACTTAGGGTAAACAGTCGCAAATTATCACGCGACGGTCGGCGACGATCGTTACGATAGTCACAGTTTGTGAAGGGGTTACTTTATAAAATAATACGATAGTTCGTCCGATAGTGACGTCAATTTCCTATGTCAAACCAATTAGACTCTATCATCATAAATTAATGCTCAATGTTGCTTGACACTCGTCCATGTCTTTATTCAAAACAAAAATTACATTATTAAAATACACCGGCTTATAAATAAAATAATTCTTACAACGCACCACATCGAGGCAACGTACCCAACATGCTGGCAGCATTCCCTTGCTGAATAGCGATACTTATTCTCTTAGCAAAAAAGCTACCAGCCCTCGGGTCACGTACTGCTTTCGGAGTAACCTCCCAGCACCTGTGATGGTGAGCGATCGACGCGCGACACAGGTCGACGACCATCACCATCAGCATTTTAATAACTGGCCAAGTGCGTGTCGAGCCACGCGTAGTGTAGGGTTCTATAGTTCCGAATGCCGACTTTGAGTTCACGCCGCTAATAATTTTTCAAAACTAAAAACCGACTTGGCCCCCAAACTTCGCAACCGATTTTGATAAAATTTCCATGGTACCACCTGGAAAGTATACCCTTTCAAACATAAAAAGATTTTTTAATACGGTCCAGGCGTCTTGGAATAATCGGTGAACATAGATAAAAAAAATAAACCCTACTTAGCTCCGATAGGTAATCAGTAATTTATCCCTGTGTAGGTCTAAGTACTGCCGAGATTTTTTTCATGTGTCTATACAACGTGAAACGGAAAGGAGGTATCAACCCGAAAGGGAGTAAACATACTAATAAATGTGAACTACTTTCACTATGAGATCATCCCTGAAGTCGTAAATAAAATCTGCAGCTCCATACATTTTGGCATAACATCTACCTGCATGCCAAAAATCAGCCCGATCCGTCCAGTGGTTTGGGCTGTGCGTTGATAGGTCACTATGTCAGTCAGTCAGTCACCTTTGATATATACAGGGTGGCCAAAAAGTCGTGGATCAAACGAAACAGGGAGATAAAGGAGGTAATTTCCAACAAAAAATCTTTCCCCAGCATGGCCATAACTTCATTGCAAATAAGTGCTCTTAAAGTGAGAAGTAATTTTTTGTAACGCTTTAAAATTTACGGAAAAAAAAATCATTGCTCGTTAAGTTTGATACCAAGAGCTGCAATACAATTTTTGTAGTATTGATACATTATCGACTCATAATACAACACCTTTTGTTGTATTGTTTTTAATCAATTTAATTTTTTACTGATTAAATTGTAAAAAAACTCGGTAGTTTCATTGAAAAAACTAAAATAGTTCATATCTTTTCGTGCAATGAAGTTATGGCCATGCTGGGGAAAGATTTTTTGTTGGAAATTACCTCCTTTATCTCCCTGTTTCGTTTGATCCACGACTTTTTGGCCACATATATTTAGATGTGTTTAAAGCATGATAATTATTAACCAGCCAAGTGCGAATCGAACTCGCGCACGAAGGGTTCCGCCCAATAACTATAAAAAATCAAGTTTGTTGTAAAGGACATTTCAATATTTACTTTATTCTGTTTTTAGTATTTAATTTCGTAATTATAGCGTCAACAGAAAAACATCATCTGTGACTGTCTAGCTGTCACTGTTCTTGACGTATCTCATGTAGGCTCAGGCTGTAGCCTGGTGACAGGCAGACAGACGGACGGACTAACGGACGGACGGACAGCGGAGTTTTTGCGACTCACGTAAGTTGTACAAAAATGGCGGACTTCAAAGCATTTTTGTACAAATTACCGGCAAATTGAACCAAAATGGCGGTGGCCGGTGTAGTATTTGTGTTTGTTGTGCGCCGGCGACCGCCATTTTGGTTCAATTTACGTGCCGGAATTTACAAAAATAGATAGATAGATAACTCTCTATTGTACACCAAAAGAAAAAAGTACACAAATAAATAATTTTAAATTAAATGAGCACAATGGGTGGTCTTATCGCTTAAACCGATCTCTTCCAGACAACCAGTGGATGGAGAGGAATGTGAGAAAGACAAAGACGGTTGTGCAACTGACTAAGAAGGAAAAAATATATATCTAAAGCAACTATAAACTTAATAAACTTAACATACATTTACAAACCTTTATAAATACATTAAAACATAAATATGTATAGGTAATATACATTCATAAATTATAAATTACACGTATACATATACAATTTTGAAATTATATATTACACATATAAAAAAATGCTTTGAGGCCCGCCATTTTTGTTCAACTTACGTGTGTCGGATTGTAATAGGGTCTTGTTCTTAACCTTTGGGTACAGAAATGGGTATATTCTTAAAGAGTATGTTTATATGTCACCTTAATCCAACGGTCCGCTCTGGTGTCGTAGGTCTCAATGAAAGCAGTCGGCGAGCCCCCACTCCAACCACCGATCGCAAATAATACCTGAAAATAGGAAAATAGTTAAGGTGAACGCACACTTAAGCTGCACGCATACTTTCGATTCGATTCGAGCCGAACGCATTGAACGACCCGAACGAAACGAATTTTCGAATTTTTATACGAAATCCTATGAAACTCCGCGTCGAATCGTCTGATCTGGAAGAAGCATAGAATTCCTAGACGAAATCGAATGACGTCATCAAATTCGGCGCGGCCTGCATTTCGACAATTACTAGTGTGTGCGTAAGAGCAACGAAAGTTATGCTATCGAATAACTACTTCGATTTATTTGAAATGTTACAAAAATGAGTGATTCTAACATAATAATAAATAAATAAATATGGACAAATCACACAGATTGAGCTAGCCCTAAAGTGAGTTCGAAACTTGTGTTATGGTATAATTGGTTATTAAAGCCCTGACAATAAAAATCTCGTCAAGATTCATCATAATTCACATGTAATTACAGTGCGACAGGTGTAAAGGAAATGGAAACGATTCTTTCGTAAATTGTGATGAATCTTGACGAGATTTTAATTGTCAGTGCTTATTAATCAGTTATGTTAGAATCACTCATTTCAAATAAATCGATGTAGTTAGTCGATCGCATAACTCTCATTGCTCTTACGCATACACTTGTCTTCCAGATTCAGACGATTCGATGCGGTCAGGCGTGCGAGGTTTCATAGGATTTAATATAACGAATTCTAAAATTCGTTTCGTTCGGCTCGTTCAACGCGTTCGGCTCGGATAAGTGTGCGTTTACCTTAGGTAATATTTTATTTCGTGTTGCTGTATTGTTTTTTGCGATTTGTGAAATTATTGTGATCAACCAGCTGTACCATGCTTGACCTTTAAAAATTTGGCTCTCCATACAAATCTGCTAATGTGCTGATCGATTTAGTATGGTAAGTTCATTTTTTTTTATATTTCTCGAGGAAATTTTTTCAGTATGATCGTATGGGTACGTTCAAGAATACGGTAGGGTTACAAATTTATAAAAAGATTTAAAACTATTATGAATCTTCATTTTTATGGCTGATTTAGAAAAGTAAGAAGGTACACGAGTAAGTACATAAAAAGCCGAGCCTTCGTCCAGATGACTTAGAAAGTTAAAATTTGGCATCCAGCTAACTAGGTAGGTAGGTTTAACTAGGTAGTTAACTTGTAGAACAGTTGTTATAGTTACATTAATAACCACTAACAACTTTAGATATAAGTACATACTTAATATACGCAATTACTAACGTAATACAAGATTTTACGTAGATGTATGCTCTCCGAACAAACCTTCGTGGATTTTGAATTGCATAAAAAAATATTTTATGTTACTTTCTGAAAATAAATAAATAAAAAAGAAGCTCGGTGACGTTTTATCAAGAGAACTTTGCACCCAATCTCAATTATTTTATCGGTAAAGTCGACCCCGGAAAAGCGTGTGACGGACGAATTAAGTAACGATGCGCCACCTACTTCATAAACATAATCACCAACTTAGGAGGTCATAAGTATAGAAGTAATTATTACAAACACAAAAACTCCGACTGCCTTTTTTGTATTTTTTATTTTGACATACCCATTACCCAGTGTCACTCTCACTGTAAATACAAATCTAATGACACCTCTCAAGCTGAAATCCATCAAGTCATTCAGACTGCAGAGACTGCCAAAAGTTTAAATTTGGCGCCAAAAATCCGCCATTTTGTTTTTTGATATACCCAGTGTCATTTTCACAGTAAATACGAATCTAACGACACCTCTCAAGCTAAAATCTATCTAGCCGTTCAGCTGCAGAGCGTGCCAAACAATTATACATACATACATACGTAAATTAAATTCCCTCGAAAAACAAAACCCTCCTTCTGGTGCAGTCGAGTAAATATGAATGAGAGATTGTTTACCTCGTGCGGAACCCTGGGCCGCGCGATCTCAGGCGTGGCGACCTCTCCGTCCCTCTGGGCGATCATCTCTAAGTCGTAGAGGAACTTAAGGGTTTCAATGATGATAGGACGGGAGCCCTCGTTGCCCGTCACGTACGGGTGATCTTTTACGTTTTCCAAGAAGAACTGCAACAAAAATTTGTAATATTAGTCTTTAAGAATCCCCTTATCCTAGACTTTTTATCTAGGCATATAACTAGTTTCCACAGTCAAATGTGACCTTGAAATAAATATGAGATTATAGAAGTTTTCCATACTGATGGTCAAATATGATATGATAGACTAATTCGCTTTTAAGTTCATATTTTGTCTGTGAAAACTGGTCATATGCCTTAATATGTATATGCAATATCTTTGAAATTACATAATTTCGCCAATACCTATATGACATGCCGTTTCAAAATAAAAGCTACATAGACTACGTTCGTATGCAAAAGTCTGATTCTGACTAGGGTAAGGGGACTCTTAAGTGTTAAAACTAGTCAGACTAAGATGTATTTCGCTTGGACAGGTCACGCTCTCTCATATGCTTGACTCAAATGAAATATGCCTAGATAGGTAGGTCACCTACTAGCATCCTTAAGCAGTAAATGATTAGTATGGCTGACGTTTCGTTTAGACCAGTCTTTCCCAAAGTGGGCGGTAACGCCCCCTTGTGGGCGCTGGAGGCTTTAAGGGCCAACATTATTCTGGGCCCGTTATCGCCCGATAACGGGCCCAGAATAAAGTTGGGGGCGCTGATGTGATTTTAGCAATGAGTGATTTATAACTTCAGCTATTTCATATTTTAAAATTAACTGAAATTAAAATCCTCTTACTACACAACATCCATTTATTAGTTCATATTTATATCCTTTTTTATTGTACAAATATAAACTAAAAATGTAATTAATATTTATTATTTTAATGCGTTCACAACGCTATTTATATCGTTAAAGGAATCAAACACTGAAAAAATTTCGTGTTTTAAAGTTTCGCAGGTGAGGTCCCCACTTCCGATACTCTTTATTATTGTAAAATTGTATTATTATTGCTATTTTTTTGTTAAATTTAACAATATTGTATATTGTTATTTTTTATAAAAGATACTCTAATGTACTGGTTTATGTATTATTATTGCTCTTTATTGTAAAAAAGTCTAGTTTAGAATATAGGTTGAATTAAACTACAGGCAAGACAAATATGTGATTCAGGTTTTTTTGGTGAAAAAAATGGGGGGCGCTACAAAATAACAGACTTTTTAAAGTGGGCGTTTGACAAAATAAGTTTGGGAACCTCTGGTTTAGACCATGCAAGCATTAAATTATAATTATAATTCAATCCATGCAAGTTATTTATTGCTCTAATAAAATGGTATTCAACAAGCAAGAAATTTGCACCGTCTAAATGGACCTTAATACAGTCAACGTGTGTTGCAGATCGACTGCCTCTGTGGTACAGTGGTCAAGACGTTCGCCTTGTAACCCGGAGGTCACAGGTTCAAATCCTATTGGGAAGCATACTTTATGAAGTTTTTTCCAGTCTGGTTAGGATATTGCAGGCTTTAATCACCTGATTATCTGAAAAGAAAGATGATTTCGTATTTCGCAAGTATAAACTGTGGGTTCCGAACGCCATCTAGAGTTTGATCATCAAATTAGCCAAGGATTGGTTGTTAACGTTTGGGTTGCGGAGATCAGACGGCAGTCGCTCAAAAATCAAAAAGTCAAATCTCCTTGGTTATGTAGCGGACCCCGGGCTCTGAAGCGTTACTGCTGAGGATGGAACCGGGAAAATACGCGCGGATGATGATGAGGTAGGTAACCTACTGCATTCTTTACTTTACTCAGTGGTTTTTCATCCGTATACAATCCATCGATCATCATTACCATTGAGTTCCGTAAAAGATCCTCAAGGCTTTGATAGTAGATCATTCCTAGTTAGGTATCTGGCGATGCGCCAGTGAAGTGGCGGAACCCACTTTTCCATATGCCCCGCTCCTTTATAAACGAAGTTACTGGTTACCAAATTTTTGCCTTTGCGCATGAAATGCGATGGGCAGCGACACGCGCCAACTGTTTATGATCGGGAGAGTGGCTTGACGCCCCGCTTCTCCCTGAACGAGGCCTGGACTTACTTGTGTGTCTAGCAGACCAAGCCGTATGCTGCCCATCAGCTTGACCGTGTGCTGCCAGCGCTCGTCCGGGTTGTAGTTGACCCAGCGCAGCACCGCCTCCCAGACCACCTCCTCGCTCTTCACGTTTAGCTCGTCTTCTAAGATCACGGAGTTGAGCTCCTCCAACGGCAGGTGCAGGAACTCGTCGCTCTGGGTGGCCACCGTGACGAAGTACCGCAGCAAGTAACGCCGGGAGTCCGCCTCTAGCTTATAGCAGAACACGCGCCTGTTGATACATTAGAAAAACTTACACAACAAAACATTCCACTCTATTTTTGTTCCGTTACGACGGCATAAAAACCCAGGATTTCTTTCATTCGCTGTGAGCAAGGCGTAGGCTCGCGATAATGCCTTCATCTTACTTGATAATGGCGAATTCACACATATTTGTAAAATTCTTTCATGCTGGCCTGAGAGAAAAGAAAGATAAAAGAAAAAACTTAGTAAAATAATCGGAGAAGCACCAACTGCTTTTCTTTTGCAGATCGTAAAAGTCGTTTGAGGAAATGGGCGAAAATGCAAATCAAGTTACTAATAGCATACAGTATAGCAACCCGTCACTATTTTAATAACGTTTTCCACCTTGAACCCCAACCATCACGCATAAGAAGGTGTTTGGGCAGGCCTGTGTCACTCCGTTTAGGTATCGAAAATATACCTACAACATTATTACTATGCGCGCGGCGACCACTTCGAAGGTGAAATTAAGTTACATGAATCGTTTCTCCAGAGTAATAAGAATGAAATTGACTTACAAGGCTTACAAGATGTCTAGGTATCTAGAGAGCTAAATTAAACCATAGTGCTGACCACATTTAGAAGATATTTCTTTGAATTTATTTTCTAAGTAAGCCTTCTGTACGTGAGTTCTAATACTTATTGTGGTTTGGGTCTTGCGCAAGACGTTAGGGATAGCCCGCCATTTGTCAAAAGTATATTTGTACTTTGGAAAACTAAAATTTAAAAAAAATAAAGACGTGATAGTGAATGTTTGTATCAGCATTGTTGGGAATAAATAAGTTACACTTCTCGGTGCTGAGTGTCGATGAGCCAAGCAGAGCCACAATATGATTGCTTACGCGTCAACATATCTGATGGCAAGGACTTAGAACGGCTCCCTACCAGTTCCGGCCCACGTAGTAACTACGGACCTTCCAACAAATCGCAGCTCCCTCCTCCTCAAAAGAATTCTTAACTTCAACCTTTACAATCCTTCAACAGACCTAGCAGGCACGAAGAGCAAACGTGGCAGTGTGATCAGTAATTTACCTGGCAAACATCATGATCCCGAGGCAGTTCTTCGGGTTGAGCGAGCCGTACAGGTGGTCGCAGCAGAGTTGCAGCACGCCGAGGAAGGCCAGGTAGTCGGCGGTCATGAGCAGCTCGTGCACGTTGGTGTCGGTCACGTCGATGCGGCGCAGGTAGGCGTACTCAATCAGCAGTAGCAGGATCTCGGAACGCACGCCTGATATCACCACGTCGCTCTGCTCGCGGCAGTGCAGCGTTGTTGTGAACAGTGCCCTGAGGGGTTACCTTTCCGATTAATTTTAGTCTAGAATTAATGCCCGCTTACATTGTGCAAGTTTCTCGCATGTTGGATACAATTAAATTGGAGGAATAGATAGATAACTTGCATGGTCTTAACAAAACGTCAGACATACAAATCATGCGATAAGGCCGCCGATTGTTCATCTGGTTTACTTATTTGAATGTTATTTTCATGTGTTTTGATGCTAAGTAATGTCTTTTACTTTTTACTTTACTTCAAATTTGCTTCAACATAATTTTTCGAAACTATAAACCGATTTCACTCTTAAACTACACATGCGATAAAATTTCTATGGGACCACGTGTCTGACCAGTATACCCTTTCAAACAAATAAGTAAGTCTATTTCAAGTCGGTCCAGGCGTTTTCGAATAATCAATGAACAAACATAAAGAAGATCGCGACGAATTGATAACCTCCTCCTTTTTTGGAAGTCGGTTAAAAATGGTATGCTACAGCAAGAGACTTGCACCGTCTAAATAGGCTTTAAACATAGCTACACAACCTCGCAGCGTCCCCTGTAAAATTGCTTCCCCGTTGATATAGTTAGTAGGTCCAACAATATAGTAAAATGTCTCAGAGCCAAAATGACGCTCGTTGCTTATTATATCAGCAGGCACATAGATAAGACAAATAAAATCTAATCATTTATTAGCAAAATAGTAACAAATAAGGACCCCGGCATGCATGGGCGTAGCCACAGTGGGGCACGGTGGGGCGCTTGCCCCACCCTGGCCACTTTAAGTTACCGAACCAAACGTAAAAATTAAATTATCTAGGTACTTACTACAATACTTAATATTCGTAAGAAAGTTCACACTCGACATTTTATATGTAAAAATTAACTGGGGTAAGCGGCGGACCGTGTAGTTTGCTAGTCACATATTATTTCAGATTGCTGCCCCACCCTGAGCCCATGGCTGGCTACGCTTATGCCGGCAGGCGCTGCAATAGTTGAAGGGCCACATTTTTGTCGAATCTACGGTAATAGATGTCAAAATTTGTAAATATGTAAGGAATTATTATTAATTTGCCTTTTACGGTGTAATTTTGTCTTCCAAATATTCGTTACTTGTGTAATAGCATTTATTAGGTACATAAACAAATAGAACTTACAGAAAGTACGGGCTGCAAGCGGAGAGAATAGCGCGATGCACCGGGAATGCGGCGCCGTCGTCCGCGCGCACGATGGCGTCGCACAGCAACCGGCACTCGCGCAGTCGGTGCAGCGCCTGCATCGCCGCCACCGACATACACCGCCCCGTCTCTCGACCCGCCGTCTGCAACCGAACGACCTCGTCGAGCCATAGGCGTATCCATTCCACAGTTTCGGGAGGAAGTAATTAAATTAATATTTTTCCGAACTTGATAAACAGACTACTTAAGTGAGTATACCGTCGAAGGGGCCGGTCAAACTTTTCAAGATATTGCTGGAGATTGTCCGCTATAACATCTTAGGAGGACTGGGTCAGTTCAGTCAGACAGAGAGGAGCGCAGCAGAAAGAATTTTAATAGGACACTCAAAAATAAACTTTAAAGTATAAGCATACTTACATTACAAAACCGGCAAAGTGCGTGTCGCGCAGTGTATGGTTCCGTAGTTGCGAATGCCCACTTTGAGTTCGCGCCTAAAAGCGTCTAAAAACTAATTTTCTATTGAATTTGTATGAACTTTTCCTTTTCTGAGTACATTTTATAAGTTGGTCGCTTATACCTTTTTAATTTGTAAAACTTACTTACCTCTGATAGTTTTCCTTTAAACTCCCTTTTATACAATATGTAGCATAAACCCTGTTTGATCCTTGTAGGAGCAATTCAGACCGTCAATATGAACAACTTTTCCTACGGGACCATTGCTTGAAACTCGAAGAAAAAATCAACATTTTCATACAAATTGCCGGCCCGACCGAACAATTTTGTATGAAAATGTCGATTCCTTTTTTTAGACAGGGTTTTTGTTACATATTGTATACTACTGCTGTGATTTTTTTCACATGTGCATATATAACCGTTTAATATATAGAGGGGGAGTCAAGTGTAATCCACACTTGACTCTAACAAAAATTTGCAAAATAAAACCAAGTATTTCAGAAATGGATCCCTAAATCGAAACACCTATTCAAGAATAATCCACACGACGGGTTGGTCGAGAAAAGAAAACTGACTCCTATTTACTTGTGGGAGCTAGTCTAAATTTTTTTTCATTAATTTATTTTATTACTTTTTTGTCATGATTAATGTACATACCTATACCAAATTACAGCTTTCTAGTAATTAAAGTCTCTGAGCAAAACCGCAGACGGACAGACAGAAAGACAGACAGTCGATAGACAGACATGGCGAGACTATAAGGGTTCCTTGTTTACTACGAAAGCGAGTATGACCGCGCGGTCTCGAGACCGCGCGAGCATTTTGTCATGTTTAAAAGTTAATAATTAGTCTATGTTACGTCCTATTTCAAATTAAATTCGTAAATTGCTGGAGTATTTTTCCTCTCCGTCTGAACAGACCCTAAGTGAACTCCATAGTTTAATCCTGACAGCCGAAGAATAGCTAAAGAACCTACCATTAGGTATTAATAATGACGATTACTTACGCACAATTTCAGTTCAGACCTAACAAGCAAGACTAGCGTTCAATGTAGGATAAAGTGTCTTTTTATCTCGTAGACTTCTAGCTGTCTATAGATCTTTAAGAAAATAAATAAATATATAGGGACGAATTTCACTGATTGAGCTAGCCCCAAAGTAAGTTCGAGGCTTGTGTTATGTATGATATACTAACTCAACCTTACTATATTTTATACGAATGCATATATAGATAAACATTCAAGACCCAGGATAATTTGGAAAAGGCTAATTTTAAAAGAAAGTGACAGTTTCTTGCGAGATCATGGATATTATCCTCGGCGGCCATCGGTTAACTAAGTTCCGCTATGCCGACGATATTGTTTCAAAATCTGCGTTGTGTGGCGAGACTTGATCAGTTAAAAACCAAGCAAATTGTTGGCAAACCGCACCAAACATAAGATCAAGGTGAATTGATAGGTGTTGCAATATGTAGAGTAGCTATCTACCTAGGCAATACCAAAAAATCGACATTGCATTAAGTAACCCTAAAAGAACTACTGGTCAATGAAAGAGTCAATAAAAGGCACCTTTCTACCAAAAAAAAGGTCCTCGACATGTGCATTCTACCAACAAGCTATGGAGCGCAGCGTATTGGATCTGCATCTCATATACAGGGTGTGTAATACTGAGCGTCAACCTCAAACACTGAATTGCAGATGTAGATGTGAAAACTGCCAAGCTACAAGTTTATTAGCGAGGCAAATTAAAAAAACCTTGGACTGTCAAGAACGCCATCTAGTGATGAGTAGCGGAACTACACATTTTAATTGATATCCGAAGCGCCTATTACTTGCCAAGGACATCTCTGACTTTCAAGCGTTAACCCCGAATAACTTTTAAACGGCTGAAGCGATTTTCATCAAACATAGCTAAGACCCACCGCAAGGGAACTTGCTTTCATTTTGAAATACTGCATCGAAATCGGTCTTTACATTCGAGCGCTACGATGCCACAGCACAGACTGAAACTGGCAGAGAGACCAACAGACATCAGCGTCAAAATTATAAGACCCCTCTTTTTTGCGGGTTAAAAAAGAAACTGGGCATCAGTCTGTGCAGAAAGATAAATGGTGACTGAAAGAGATCCCTGAATCCCTGTACCCTATGAACGACAGCAACACAAGGACTACCACACGAGCACAGTCGGAGACCGTGAACAAATCTTGTCAGTCTCTTTATGAGAAATAGCACGGTACAAGTAATCACTTGGTAAAAGCGTGTCAGAGAGTTTATTCCCAATTTTAATTTTACTCAACATGTGTTTAAAGTTATTCCCGCGACAAAGTTCACAACTAAGGAACCATGATCAGCTCCGCGAAACCTTTTCGAGACTCGTCTCAGTACTTACAGTGTTGTTTGGGTCGCTTTCCATTTCAAGCTTAGCGTAAAGTCATCATTATAAAATTGTAACGCGTAAAAAACTGTAAGTGCGCCAACAGTCGTGTCGCGACACAATCGAGATTTAGTTTTAAAAATGTATAAAAATAACCGTAAAAAATTACTCAAAATAGCAAATCAAGTCATTTGATAAAACATTTTAGGTTAGCAAAAAAATTATACAAGAGTGACAAGCATGTCAAACCTTTTTTTTCCTGTTGACATTACTGGATAAGAGTATTTTCATTTTCAGCGGGCGGTAGCCGTACTGAAATCGAAAACGTTTGTTGTTGTTTTCAAAGTCAAAAGTCGTTTTCAAAGACCAGTATATTAAAAAGGTTTTATTGGTATTTCCCCTACAATAAATGCATAGCTCAGGTTACACGGCCCTCAAACCATACAAAAGCATTAAGTTTAGGCGAGGCAACAGCCCTTGCCCGAGGCGCCGAATTCATATTATAGAATCATATTTCTACTTCTAGAATCATTTTCATATTTCTAAAATCTACGACCAATCATTCCTAAATGCGGGAAAGGGGGGAGGCGGAAGCCCCTTTCCCCCTGATCATCAAACGAGCGGATGCGAGCGTTATTTTCAAGATTTAACCTCCCATCGAAAAAGGTTTAGAAATGCAAGCTTATGTGGGATGCATTTAGCTTTTGTTTTATTTTTCGCTTGTGTAAGTGGCCAGCACTGGTGTCAGATTTTTCAAGCTCCTAAAGGCATTTGACATAGCTTGATGACTGCCATACAATAGGGGTGATGACAGGGTCAGAAAATATTAGTTCGTCTTTTAGATTATCCTAAAATAATGGACTTTTTTCTGTTTATCAAAAAAGCAGAAATTCGCAAAGTTACGTCACCGCTATGTAATATTAAACGGCCAAGTGCGAGTTGGATTCGCGCACCAAGGGTGCCGTACCATTATCTATAAAAAAAAATACGTTTGTTGTATAGCAGCCCCACTTAAATTTTATTGTTTTTAGTATTTGTTGTTATAACGGCAAAAGAAATACAGCATCTGTGAAAATTAAACTGTCTAGCTATCACGGTTCATGAGATACAGCTGGTGGCAGAGAGACAGACGGACAGTGGAGTCTTAGTAATAGCTAGGGTCTCGTTTTTACCCTTTGGATACGACACCCTAAAAATTGTATTAAGCCGTGACGTCATACGTAAATGCACTGTATCTTTATTTAAGTTTCTTAGAAAAAAAGTAAATAAATCGTGTACAATAATTTTATTAAATAATCTGTCATCAAGCCTATAATGACAGGAACCAATGGCTTATACGTGCCTTCCGAAGCACGGAGGAGCTCAAGAAAATTTTATGACACTTGTAGCACACCTATGCCGCCCATCCGAGTGCGGACCACGCCCGGTGTGGCTTAACTTGCGAAAGCGCTAGTGATGCGCACTCCCGCCCGGCCACCGAGTTCCTCATTTGGTTGAAAATGGAAAGCAAATGGTTGAAAGAAATTTATTTGCTAGACATATTTAAAAAACCCCGACGGCACCCTAAATCCAAGTCACGAAATCTTCTAGAATAATGTCTTTGATACATTTAAGGACTTTAGTACTTATTCCATCACATATACTATTTAGATAAACAAATCATCATCATCATCATACCAGCCACAGGAAGTCCACTGCTGGACATATTAGGCCTCCGCCAAGGATTTCTAAAACGACCGATCGGAAGCGGCCTGCATCCAACGCCTTCCTGCAATCTTGCTCAGGTCATCCGACCATCTAGCAGGTGGGTGTCCTACGCTGCGCTTACCGGGACGTGGCCGCCATTCGAGAACCTTTCTGCCCCATCGGCCATCGGTTCTTCGAGCTATGTGCCCCGCTCACTGCCACTTTAATGAGCTAATCCGCTTGGCTATGTCGGTGACCTTCGTTCAACTACGAATCTCCTCATTTCTGATTCGATCGCGTAGAGAAACACCGAGCATAGTCCTCTCCATAGCCCGTTGAGCGACCTTGACCCCTCTTATGAGACCCATAGTAAGGGACCACGTTTCAGAGCAGTAAGTCATCACTGGTAACACACATTGATTAAACACTTTCGTCTTGAGGCACTGAGGTATTTCAGACGATAAACACTGCGTAATTTCCCGAACGCTGCCAAGCCGATTCGCCGAAAGACTTCTTCCTCGGAGCTGGAACTTCCTGCCTGAATCAATTAATAGGATAAACGAATAGTTTATTGTATTTTAAACTATTTTGTTTTAATAAGACAGTTTTTTATTATGGCACCAGGAAAGAAAAGTGAAATACGCGATTTTTACGTCTAAATAATAAAAAATATTAATTTATATGTATATTATTTGTAAGGGATGAAAGTACAACAAAATGTGATATTATGATAGATGGAGAAAAAGTAGAACAAGTAGAGGAATTCGTTTATTTAGGTAGTATGTTCACAAGAGATGGAAGGTATGAAAGTGATATAGAGAGAAGGGTGGTTGCTGGTAATCGTGTGAATGGAGCATTACATTCTTTTATGAACAGTAGGAAGGTGTCTGATAAAGCACGTCTTACTGTTCATCAGGGAGTGTTGATACCTACTCTTAGTTATGGTAGTAAAAGCTGGGTATGGCAGAAGAAGAATGAAAGTCGGATAAATGCAGTTGAAATGCGAGCTTTAAGAAGTATGTTTGGTGTAACTTCGAAAGACCGGATAAGAAATGATGTAATACGTGAAAGGTGTGGGGTGAAAGAGAATATAGTGACAAAAATTGAGAAAGGAATGTTAAGGTGGTTTGGACATGTTGAGAGGATGGATGAAAGAAGACTAACTAAAAATATTTATCGTGCGGATGTGGATGTGAAAACTGGACCGGGTCGACCTCGAGGAACGTTCTGCGACCAAATTGCAGACCTTCTGAAAAAAGGTGAAGTAAGGAGTACTTATAACCGGAGAGCATGTATGAAAAGAGTAATGAGTGTTGACGAAGCAAAAGAGGTTTGCAAATGGAAGTCTATAGTCTCTGCCTACCCCCATGGGAAACAGGCGTGAAAATATGTATGTATGTATGTATGTATGTATTTAGTGTCGTTGTGATCGCCTTCAAATAAAGAAGCGTTCAAGGAAGAAGTGTTTTATTGGGCAAATACAGTCCACAGTGCGAAGCAGCTGAGCAAGGAACTAGGACAAAATACCCTACTGGTTCGACGGTAACAAAAGCTTTCTTTCGTCTGCGCCATCCAGTTCTGTCATTGGCTTTCAAAGGTTTTTTTCAGCAATTTGCTTGTGATGAGTAAGCAAGCTAGCTTCAAATTTAATTAGGTACATGCAAGGCCTATAAATAAATTGTTTAGACAAAATTATATATTGTGTAAAAACTTACAAATTAAAACATACTATAAAAATCCACCCACACGGCAATCTTACTATATTTACATCACAATATCAAAATCACTCAAAATGTTAATATTACAGCGGACAAAAGACACGAGAGCTCGGGAACTCTTGAGTACTTTTTCCGGTCCGGTCCCTCGGTGTCCTAGGTAATTCGGGAGATTTTTGTCCGCGGAACTTTCAGTCCTTCGTGTACACAAAAGATACGACAGTTTAGTGATCCATATAAAGGCCTGCGCAGACGACGGAGTTTTCTTCGCAGCGGAGAAAAAAGTACGCTCCGCGAATAAAAAGTTCGCCGCGGATTTACCGCGATCTCAACGCACATGATGTGCGATCATTTGTTGCCCGGTTGCTTCGCCTAGTCAGACGAGTTCTATTTTTTTCAGAGGCCCCCCCCCCCCGTACTTTTGTCCGGTTCGCTCTGCATGTCCTCGGTTATTCGGGGGACTTTTTGTACGCGGTACTTTTAATCCCTCGTTTGCGTTACTCGATACAGTTGTAAGCGATCTATTTTAGCGGACAAAAACCCCTCGTCTGCGCAAGCTTTAACGGGCCAAAACAGTACCCAGCGGACAGTTCTTCGTCAGCGCAGCGGCGCCATTTTTCAAACGGTAAAGGTTCGTTGTAAAATCATTAGTTTAGTGACCTTACTCCACGTTTCAAAAATGACACTTCTGGCCTTTAGTGTCAGATTCAGTTAAGTGGCGTGGAGGACTCCCGGGCCGTGATGCCGTCGGCGCGCAGGCGCGACAGCAGCGACTTGTACACCACCGGCGCGAACGGCAGCACCACGCCGCGCTCTTGGATCTCACCTGCAACACACATCATCATTATCCGAGCGTATTTTTCACGTTGCAACCTCAGCAGTAACGCTTCAGAGCCCGGGGTCCGCTACCTAAGTAAGGAAATTTGACGAGGTTACTGGTTTGCACACAGAGCGACTGCCGTCTGACCTCTGTAATCCAAAGGGTAAACCAGAACCAATCCTTGGGTAGTTTGTCGAACAAACGCTGGATGGCGTTCGCGGAACCCACAGTTTATACGTGCCTTTCCAAACATGGAATAATCTTTCTTTTCGGATAATCAGGCGATTCGAGCCTGCAATATCCTAACCAAACTGAAATTAATCTGAAATATATACGAAACTCAGTTCATCTCTGAACTTACCTACAGAGGAAAGAAATTAGGAAAGGACAGTTTCCGACCAAAAGCAATGTTAAGATTAACATGGCTCGATTATATCCGATACTAAGTGTTTTGAAAGAGGACCTACTTAAAGTTAGAACAGAAAAAATAGAAGGGGCGGGACACATATATGGACCTGAAATGGGCCAAGACCGAGGTAGAGGACACCAAACGTGGTGTTGGGTGGACGACATTCAGGCAGGCCGCAACTGGATCACAGAATTAATATTTGTAAGTATTGCATACAGAATGGAATCTCCTAAGGTTCCGCGCAATATGCGTCCCCGTTCCCCGGCTCCACACCTCTCCCCCATTCTCGTCTAGTCAAGGCAGTTGCAGGCATCCGCACCCGCGCTCTTCACCCTCCACACGGCGCGAACGGGGGAGAGATTTGGGGAAGCGCCGGATCTTAGAAGATTCCGTTCTATATGTAAAACGTATATTGATTCTGTGACTTGATGCAGTTGGCAAGAGAGAGATCAAAATGGAAAGATATGGAGAAGGCCCAGGTCAAATGGTAAACCAAAAAGCTGGTATGAAGCTGACCGTCGAGCAGCATCTTGGCAGCGATGGCGGTGGGCAGGCCGACGGTGCGCGCCATGGCGGTGTGCGCGGCGGGGTCCCCGCGCACCGTCATCGTCACCTCGCGCCGCTCGCGCCGCCCGTCGCTCCACGTCACGCCCAGCTCGTGACGTAGCACCACGAAGTCGGTCTCGTCTTTAGCTGCAATTATAAATACTTTGGGTAAAATCAGGGCTTGATTAACTATGTCGGCTCCTCAAGGCAATGGCTGGAGGCCCCCAAGGCCGGATTAACATTGTCGGAGGCCCTTGATCAGGGTAGAACAGTGGAGTAAGATTTCAGCGCTTCTGTAATTGGTAACATAATACGTACTTTATAACTAATATGAGAAATTCCCGGTGTGGAGGCCGCTATCCAATCTGAGAATAGTTCGGGAGCAGGTCTGAATGCAAGGAGCTCGAGATTACTATTTGATATGATAACTAACATTAAGTTTCTAGAATTATTGGTTATGTTCCAACAATCCACGCATCGTGCGACGTGGCGCGCGTGTCCATCACACGACATTAGAGTTGTATACACAGCTGTGTAATAAGTATATTACTTTGTTTGTATGTTTTTAAATAGGTACTTCAAAAAAACTTTTACTAACTTTATGCTCAGCACTTTCGCTTCCACAACTTCCTCATAACCTGTTTGGCTGGTTTTACAGTCATATTTTTACGCTACGGGCTTGAGCGTCTTAGATCCGCAGAATTTTGTACGGCTTTCGGGCCGCGCTTACCAACCACGCGTGCGAAACCGTGACTGTAAACCAGCCTTTATCATCGACCCCAATATAATAGTTTTCACTTTGGAAATGTTGTGAGAATACCGAGCTGCAGCCGCTTCCCGAGGTAGTGGCTGACGGTGTCGAGCGGCGAGCCGCGGCGCACGACGCAGTCCTCCCCGAGCAGCCCCAGCGACTCCAGCGCCGCGGCGCCGCCCGCGCCCACGCGCTCCGCCACGCGCGTGCGCAGGTTCTCGTAGAAGATCGTGCTGTCCAGGAGACCCAGCAGCTCACAGGCGAACTGGCGCTGGAGACCAGATAACGATGTTCAAATTTAACGATATTCTCGGCCTGTTTGTAGGACCAAACATTACGTGGACTAAGATTGCTACAGAAAGATGCCTGTAGGCAGGCGTCGCAAAATAGATCGCTCGAGGACGAGGTGGTGTGAATCGGTGTGATGTTTTGGCAACTTGCGACAAGACCTGGAAGTCTATCTCACGAGATAGAGATCAGTATCCGACTGAAGGGGAGCCCTTGGCCCAGCAGTAGGAGACTATAGGCTAGAAAAAAGCCAACTTACCCAGGTAATCTTCGGCCCCTCTGGATGCAGCGACGGGTGAGGATTGGGATCAATGAAGCCAAAGAGTTGCATAGCTTTCATCGTTTCTCCGAAACCTAAATGAATATAGATACAAATTATAATCTTTATTTAAAATAATCATAAAATGTCATGCGGTTAAAATTACTAGTTAATAAATAAATATTTTTAGTCTCTTCAGCCTTTACAACTAGCATTCTTCTCCGAATTAATCTCCTTATTTTATGAACTGACCAAATTCGTGGAATCACCAATTTGGTCAGTTTTTTAGAAGATCCCTAGATGGCGTTGTGCAAAATTAAAACTGGTTATGGTTTCTTTTATATTGATTCTTAATACTTGGTGCATATTTCCAATAAATTGGCATGTGCTCCATGATCCGGACGACCCCATAAGTCGTGCGATTCCCCCTTCGACAGAGTCACCTGCGCAACGCAGACACAGAATCACAATTAGCTCGATCGCAAATCCCACTCGCCGGCGAGTGCGGATCAGGAATAGGAGTAGGACTGGCGCGTTCACGAGGTACCGAACGGTACCCGGACGCTTTTCGCCGGTCGGCCCTTCAGGCGCTTGACACTCAGTCAAAGCCGATCTCAGTGACGCCCAAAGCCGAGGTTCGTTCCCACCCTGTGGGAGCCCTTTGCGCTGTCACTTTTTCCGGTGTGGACAACATCTTGCCATTCTGGCAAATGTTGGTCCCGCCTTTTAAATTCCGTCGCGTCCGGTGAGCTGTATAATGCTTCCAGCATACAGCGTAACCTTCGTTCGAAAAAAAAAAAAAAAAAAAAAAAATCCAATAAATTGAGTTCGGAAGTAGCGTGTGCTTTGATTTCTACATCGTTGTGCAACGGTATTAACATGAATTGATTGCGTGAGCTCCCTGCAGCGCGTTGAGCTCTTGCTTGAGCCTTCATTGAAAATCGCCTTTATTACAATTATTACGGTTGAGAAAACTAGTATGTATGAAATGACATGAATATCTTGTATAAGTGCATGTATGTGTATAATAGTGTCTTTATTTCTTTAGGTTTTTCGACCACAGTTTTTTTTTTCTAAAATCAGACTGGTGAAATATAGAGAATGGCTAAAAGGGTAAATGTTTAATGCATCAAGTTCACTTTTTGTATCATTATGGTCAATAAAGATTTAATAAAATAAAACGAGTGTGTAAAACTTCATGTGCTCTCTTGAGTGTAGTGTA
This sequence comes from Acrobasis suavella, assembly GCA_943193695.1. Classification (NCBI taxonomy): domain Eukaryota; kingdom Metazoa; phylum Arthropoda; class Insecta; order Lepidoptera; family Pyralidae; genus Acrobasis; species Acrobasis suavella. Next base: position 21,887,035 of record OW971941.1, read on the forward strand.
CTTTTCCCACATACATACATACCCCATCCTTTAGGTTTAAGGACCGGGCACATAGCGTGACGAACTGATGGTCGAAGGGGCTAGCGCCATTCAGAACACCCACGTACTATATACCACCGAATACGTCACCAGTCCATATGGACTGGTGACGTCAAGTGAGATAGATTTTTCAACCAATGTTAATTCTGTTTTCACTGTTAGTACTTCACGAGTACTTTTGAATATTTATGGATAAACTGGTAAGATAACACATATTTTTTTCATACATATTTCCTATTATGGCTGAAATTATGATGAGGATATAGATACCTCTGTATCGGAGCGTGCCTCTGAACATGGTGTGCGCGTCCTCGATGCCGTAGAGCTTGGAGTACTGGGTGCTGTCCCTGTTTGGGAAGCCCTCGAATGCGAACCCTGGCAGGAAGTCCAGCTCGCGCGCCACCGACATCAGCTCGCCTCCGCCAAGGACCTCCACAATCTGCCGACAAAAGTATCATATTTTTACGGTCTTTTACCACGGTCTTTTCAGAGATTCAACACGTTAAAGGCATTTTCTTCTTCCGAGGACATTGTTCCGCAAATTGGTCGCGTCGTCTGGACCCATCCTGCGCGTGGAGCTGACGTAGAGACCTCTGGAGAAGTTTATCTATATGCATTTTTGGTTCGAGCTGCGTTCTTCATACACCGCTCCATGCATACACCTTTTAAACGTATATATGGCTATAAAATGTGTACAATACGACACAAATAAGTTGAACAAAAATGGCGGACTTCAAAGCATATTTGTACAAATACCCGGCACGTAGGTTGATCCAAAGTGGCGGTTATCGGCGCAGGTACAATACAAATAATGCGCCAGTGACCGCCATTTTGGTTCAATTTACGTGTCGGGAATTGTACAAAATACTTTGAAGTCCGCCATTTTTGTTAACTTACTTATTAGTGTCACATTGTACCGAACTCGAAATAAAAGTGCACCCTCACCTGTCCTTTGCTAAGATATTTAGCTCCTGAGATGGTGTTGAGAAGAACCCCCCGCGGGCTCCACGAGAACTTGTACCGCAGCGCGTTGTCGCTAAACTCAGGTGCCGGAAGCCCTGAATAAGATAAAATAATTTTTAGAAAGGATTTTGTGATCTTCTCCCAACAAGACTTTAGGAAATAACCTTTAGGAAAACTAAACAACTGCTAGCAAAAAGACTAAACTGAATTTTTTCCCCTTTTCTTCTAAATATGTCTGTAGTGAGAGTTAAGTGGTATTCTCGACCGCTCCGCAAGGATACTTCAGGTGACTGTCGATGTTTTAAGGGGAACCGCGGCTGTGACAGTGTTCTTTAGGAGGATTCGTCACAACTCTCATAGTGTATGACGTTCGTGCAATCTCTTAGATTTCTGTAAACTGAATATCTTGGAATGAACTGGCGGCCGTTTGCGGATTTTGATGAGGGCCGACCTAAAATAAGAAGGTACCTCCACAATAGGACACGAAGGAATCCACCCTGCCGCCGTGGCTTTGTATATCGTGGATGCACTCGAGCGCCAGCAGGTGGTCGATCCCGGGGTCCAGGCCAACCTCATTCAGCAACGTCACACCTTTCTCTTTAGCGCTGAAAACATCCAAAAGTATCATCACATCAGCCACAGGAAGTTCACTGAACACAGTCGACCTCCTCTAAGGATTTGCGAAACGACTGATCGGAAGCGGCCTGTATTCAGCCTTTTCCGGCAACCTGCGGCCTTAGCAAGGCATCTGACCACCTATTCCGACATTTATAAATATTTATAATATTTATAATTACTACACCTTACAATTCGGTATTTGATTAGATTTTTATCTTATTCATATCGAAAAGTAACATGATACGAAACAAAAAACATAAATTATAATTTTACTCCTCTCAAAAATAAGCAAGTTATAAGCCTTTTTAATCCGGTGGAAGGGGAAACTGTCAAATAACAAAAAAAGGATGCACATACACCCGCGTGACGTCACTGTCATTAGTTGTCAGTTGTTACGCTTACAAAAGAGATAGCGAGATGTCCCCACCGCGCTCCCACTCTTATTTTTAAAATGATAATTGCTGTCTCATTTTATAACCAATTTACTTTCTATTTTCGGAAAACGGCTTCTTGTTAGTGTTATTTGTTATTCGTATAAAATATTGTCCTAAAACATACTAAGTCAAATAGCCTATTCAAGTATGTCAATGGAGTATTTATTATGCGCGGAAGAAAGTCCCAGCGTAGTTTAAATATTACCGACCTACCGTACCAGTCAGACTACGCCGGCACTTTCTTACTATACAGAGCTACTTTCAAAACCTTTAACCTTTTTGGAGCAAATTCAGTCCATGATACTGAACTGCATTCCATAAAAACAACTATCGAAAAATTTAACAAAAAATTTCGTCTTTTCATACAAAATCCATTTGATTTCGTTTTTCGATAATTGTTTCATTATTATGGACTGAATTTGCTCCAAAAAAGTTGCTGGTGTTTTAAAAGTAATTCTGTACACTAGAAAAAAAAAACATCAAACTTAGGTATAAGCTGAGTTGAGTGGATTTCAAGCTACAATAATAAGCAAATAAGCATGCACCAAGCACCTAACTTCTAAGGAAGCTGAGACCACTCAGAAAGAGACTGGAGAGCTGCTTAGCCGTGCGCTTGAAGCGCGTTGGGTAAAGATTAAGCCAAGCGCAGGATCAAATGTTATGGCTAAGCGTAAGCTATGTACACAGGAAGGAAGGAAAAGAAGGAGATCACTATTTACAGTTTATTTATGTACACTTCACACTAGCACAAACAAATGTTATATATACAGTAGGTGAATGATGTAATCGGAGTTATGGATACGAGATGCTCTGCAAAAGTTTTTACAATTCCCTATTCAAATTTATTTATCACAGGAAAATTTTAAAACAAAAAATAGTAACTCGACTAGCCGCCGCACGTCAGGCGTGGCGACACCGTCTTCATAAAAACGGTTGATGGCCACGCATGCGCGCAGCGGTCTTTCATAAATGACAATATATACATGTAAAAGAATGTATATCCGCTTGTATGTTGCGATTCATGAAAATTTACAATATTTACAACTTATTCATACAAAATATATGTACATACAAAATACAAGTATAAAAGGAGTGGCAGTGCAGGCCATACGCTTGTCAGTATTCCACCAGCTAATTATACTTACGCGTCATGTAACTCTCGCACCTCAGGACGTACGTACGAGGCGGTGACCAAGTGCACGCCGGTGTTGACGCAGGCCCTCGCTACCGCGCCGTGCAGGTCGTACGGCAGCAGGGAGATCACCAGCCGCGAGCGCGCTGCCAGCGACTCTAGGGCTCCTTCGTCGTTCGCCTGCAAGTACTCAGCGTGGACGCCATACCGGTGAGCTAACTCGTCAGCCTCTTCTTGCACTTGAGATGCTGATGAAGGAAGTATAAAAACTGTTATTTTTTCAGCTGAATGCAGTACTTCAATTAGTTATTGCGAAAAAGCTTGAGACGCCTATGTTCAGTTGACCGTAGGCGGCTAAAATGATGATGATGGCTGGATCCACATTTTACCTTTTAAAGCGATCGGGAGAGGGGGAGAGACCCACCAACTGGGGACAATACGTATAGGAAAAAAGGATGGGAAGAGGTTCGAAAAGTCAAAATTCTGCTGCACTAAGCCAGTGCTGGTTGAGTAACAAGGAACGCTATCCAAACGTACCGATGGTGACGGCGAGGTTCTTGTCCCGAGAGAGGTACTCGACCACGGGCGCTGACACCAGCCCACTGCCCAGGATGACCACGGAGGTCTGCTGGTCGGTGCCCTCCACCTTGTGACGGGATCGTCTGGAAACGCATAAGCCATTGTCTGTTTGTTGCGTTTCTAAAGTATCGCAATTTTAAAACCATCGATTTGTTTATCATGGAATTCATTTCACACTGTTTATTTATTGTTGTGTGTTTTTTTTTTAAATCGATGGTTTTAAAATCAATGTTAATAAAGTTGTGTTTTTTGCGTAAAAGAATATTTTTTGCTGGAGCTGGATTTCAAAAATACAATGTTTATATCAAAGAGTATTCAAATACTACGTAGTATCTATGTAAGCCGTGACTTGGAACACGAGTCGTGACTTGGAAAATTACACGTTGTGTGTTTAGCTGACTCCCGCGCTTATAAATAGGTCTCTTGCTTACGTGTTTGCCATCCGCAGTTCGTTGATGTATTCAAAGGGCGCAGTCAACTTTCCATTGCTGGTTATAATTGCCTGCGAAAAAACAAACAGATAAACAAATGAGGAGTGACCGAGAAGCCAAGAAACGTGTGACCAATGATCATATAGTTATGCAAGAAAATAGCCCACAAAAGTCACATTTTACCTCTGACTGCTAACTAAAATCGACTTAGTACGACGTACCTAATATGAATACTAAACTCAAAAAATCGGGTGCGGAAATTTCAAAATACATTTTCCAGGTAATACGTATTTTTCAGTAAGTTACAAGTGTGTGCAATAAATGTTTTTTATTTCCCTTCTAATTAGACTCAAGTAAAAGCTTAAGAATAGTGAAGATTAGTCAACCTTTGGCCGCCGACGATAATGTTTCACACCTTTCTCCATACTAGGCACAAGTCCTGGTGTTTGGGTTTGGACTACTATTGTGATAGATATTTTGGAGGAACTGAATGTTTACACTGTCAATGTTTTGGTATTAGAGTGCTGTGAATAATGAGGAGTGATTTAAACTATCAAAGGCTCTATAGTCGATATATCCTATACATAAAGGTTTTTTTTAAATATTCAATGTGTTTTCTATGACTTGGTTCAGTGTGTGGAGGTGATCGGTGGTAGAGTTATTTTAACCGAACCTTGCTGGTTCTGTAAATCTAATAAATAATTTATAAATGTGCGATACCATCGGTCTATAATTGCTTATATCTGATCTGTCGCCTTTTTGAATAATAGAATTACCTTAGTTGGAGTGGCAAAAATTATGTGGTAGTTTTCCCGTGAATAGAATGTCCCAAGATAAATGTGTGTGTTCGCAAAATAAATACTTAGTAGCTCTGTGAACTGTACATCGCGAGTTGGACTTTGTACAGCCCTGCCATTTTGAAAATCTTTCAAATAAGGAATCGTCACTAAATTCGACATTAAAAAAATTAATTTAAATTATGACAACAAACAATGTATACTCTGTCCACATATCAACTATAAATATTAATTTCATTGTGAGTTGACGTTCTTGGAGAAAATGCTGCATGCAGTTTGTTACCGCTTCTTCTGCACTAGCGCTTTGGAGGCGGCAGTAAACTTAGCTTTAAGTAACTTTTTGACATCAACAATTATTGTGCAATAAAACAAAGTGACGATTATTAAGAGATATTATAAATATCCTATGATAATAAAGATATATTTGAATTTGAATTTGAATCCATATAAGTAAATATATTACATAAATCTATCTAACTATACCATCTTCATCATCATCATAATCCCAGCCCTTCTTTCGCCCACTGCTGGGCATAGGCCTCTCTTAGTAGACGCCACCCATCTCGGTCCTGTGCTATCAAAAACTAATTTTATGCTATCAAAAAAAATTCTCCACCACGTTGCATGACGTAAAGGCACATCATTGCCCTATGCTGAGTGGTGCCATTTCGGTGTAAAACTAATTTTAGTTATTTAGTACATAATGCAACTGAAGTATACTAATTTGCACTGAATAAAATATTTTTCTTTCATTTTTTCTTTTTTTCAAAACTCATGTTTCAAGTGCACTTACGGAATAACAATTACTTTTCAATTTCTCAGATGTAAGTAAAATAATCTTTGAATGATCAGTAGAACATAGATACCTAATCACTAATCAACAGCGCAGTAAAATACCAAGTATTCTCATTAGCATTGGTATCTTATCAAGCTACACACACGCTGCATGTGCTAGATATTTGCGTTGTTCACTGTCACTACATACTTGACGACTATCTTATCAGTACCTTCACGCAGGACTATCTACTACCTTATCAGAAGGACTAGCACAACATGGATTTGAACAACACTCCTCATATTAGCCACGGCGCCCACGGCAGCATACAATGTAATGCTAACCGTCAAGAAAACATTGAAGTATATTTATATGAATATCTGCACTTATAATTATGACGACCTCCGTGACGTAGTGGTCACCATGCTAGTCCGCCACCCAGAGGTCCCGGGTTCGATCCCCGGTCAGGGAAAGTTGAAAAATGCCCTTTTTCAAACTTTTCTGGGTCTTGGATGTTTATCTTTTTATGTATTTGTTATAAAATATAGTATCGTTGAGTTAGTATCCCGTAACAAAAGTTTCGAAATTACTTTGGGGCTAGCTCAATCAGTGTTATTTGTCCCTATATATTTATTTAAATCAGTCATTTTATGAGTAATGCTAGAACTTTTGTTGATTTTACAAAAATAAGCAGCAGTCTTCGAATGTAATAGAATCATTTATTTGCACGATTTATATATATGTAACTATAACCTGCATGCAGCACGATACTAGGTGATTCCCGCGGCATTTCCCGTGTTTTGAAATATAAAACATAATACATAATGTTACTTTGAAAGAATTATTAAAAAACCTTTAATATATAACTGAAAAATCAATATGCAAAACAAAGCAGTAGGATAGAGCCGCTGCTTTCCTGGCGGGAAGATCTTTTTTACCCGACTGGTTCAGGAGGGTTGTGTTTTTAGAGAGTAGGTATATATGTATGTTTTCGTACCACTTGCTCAAAAAAGGCACATTCTATGGCACATAAAGCGAACATAACAATAGTCATTATTAATCTGTTAAAAACAGGGAAAGAAAAATGTACTGAATTTCATTCAGCCTCTAGACCAAGAATGAAAACAGGGAAAGAAAATTGTACTGAATTTATTGTCTCTAGAGGGAGAATGTGGTTTAAGTTAACTTACCGAAATTTATACTGAACTCAAATCATTTCTATATTGTTAAGCGTAAAAAAATAACGATTTTGAATCGACAACATGTATTTGCAAAATCCACAAAACCACTTAAATTTTATAAAATTTAAAATCAAGTCATGTCATTGTTTGTTTACACCAGCTGTTTAATTTTCCAAAAAGAAAAAGCAAAAGGTCATTTGCGTCTCACACATATAGCCAAGTTTTATGCGTACCAACCTATATTTATTTACATCGCAAAACATTTTATATTTTTTATGTAACTGGATAAAAATGAATCAAAGTATTATATATCTTTAATAAATGCTTATCTCTAGTTATTATTGTCTTTATTTTTTCGCAAATGGTACGAAAAGTAGAGTATTTTCCTCGGTGATAAAGCTGTCTTAGTCTTGGGTGAACTTAAATCCTTCGCTTCACTCAGGACTCGTCCTAAATCCTTCGCTCGCGATTTAAGTCGTCACCCGCGACAGAAGACACTGCTTTATCCCCTTGGTTAATAATCTAATATGAATTATTTGGCACGCTCTGCAGCCTGAACAGCTTGATGGATTTTAGTTTGAGAGGTTACGTAAGATTCGTATTTACTGAGAGAGTTACAGCCTTACACTGGGTATATCAAAATATAAAAAACAAAATGGCGGATTTTTGGCGCCAAATTCAAATGTTTGGCAACCTTCGCGGCTTGAACCACTACTTGTATATTCTAAATCTTTGGCCTGAACGGCTCGATGGATTAAAGCTTGAGAGATGTCATTAGATTCGTCTTAGATCTGAGAGTGACACGGGGTTTATAAAAAGGCTGTCGGTTTTTTTTTTTGAAGTGAAAACTTCTTTAGCGGCATTGTACACTTTTTTTGTAATGGGTATAAAATTATAAACTCGCGTTAGGACCCGTGACCTGATCTAAAAGTCGTAAGACGGATGGAGAGTAGACAGCCGGCGCAGCGTAAGAGAGGAAGTATCCCCCTTTCTTTCTACGGCGCGGCGAAAATGTATGCCTGCATAAATTGTCATGTTTGTGTACGATAGCGCAATAAATAAATATTGTATTCTACCACATAAATGATAGTACTTTTATACTGATAATTAAAGCAATTCGTGCAAAATTATTCCCTAACCATTCCAAAATATCAAAAATGCACAACGTTAATATTCAAGTTTTCACTTCTGCCGGCACTCCCGGAGTGCAACCCGTTGTTTTTTTTTTTATAATGACTTGTTCGTGGCCTAGCTACTATATGTGACCCTCTGTCTGTGTAATTTTTTAAGCTTTTATTGTGAGGCCAAAGTACTTATTAAGACAAATTAATTAAGCCCGAACTCGATGGAGTTCCGTCGATTTATGAGTTCCATCGACCACCTTTCGTCTCCGCGATCAGACCCTACACATCGTCTACCATAGTGCACGTAAAGACAAATCAAACGAGTCCCGAGACGACTCAATGAGGTTATGCTGTTTTGTAACTGAGTTCTGTCGAATATCTTCCGGCTCCATCATCAGAACATTGACTCCATAATATTGTATTGTCATCCGACTTACACTAGTAAGCAAAATTTCAGCTCAATCGGTTGAGGATAGCTGGTTGATTCAAGATTCAAAGATTCAAATGTTTATTCACTTTTACACGTCAATAAGTATAATTTATATTACGTGTAAAGTATATTAAAATTTAATTTATTTTTAAAGAAAAGCTACCGATACCAGCGCTTCGTAACGACCACTGCTGAGAAGAAACGCCGAAAGAAACTCATTTTCACAGTATTGGTCGCCTACTCGCTAGAAGGGCTTTGTCATATTATTAGAATTGTCTTTTAATTAATAAATACTTATAATACAATACAATGTAATATAAACATAAATTTCGTAATAAAAAATAAAAAATATTAAGTAGTCAAAAAAGCGAAGCCGAGCTGACCAGTCCCTCCCGGTAGCACCCGTTCACGAGTTGACGCACGGATCAGCCATCGTTAAACTCAACCATATTAGAGGGAATCCAACGACCCGAAAAAGTTGACATAAACAAAATATAATAAATAACATACATACAAGATACATTGCAAGTAAAAATAATAATAAAAAGCTTGTAAAATAGGTCTCCTGAGTGAACGTAGGTACACACGTGTTCGCCATCCGCAGTTCGTTGATGTCTTACTTATGACAAGCCTGTGTCACTCCCCGCATAGTTATAATGTAGGTATCGAAAATAATACCTACATTATTACTATGCGTGCGGCGACCACTTCGAAGGGGAAAATTCAGTTACATGAATCGGTTGTCTAGAGTAATAAGAATGAAATTGGCTTGCGATGGATGTCTAGGTATATAAACGAAGAGGTGAGGAGCTCTGACGCCATGTTAATTTAAACCATAGCGCTAACAACATTTTGTTTCTCGTGTGTGTAAGAGGCCAACACTGGTGTTAGATTTTTGAGGCTGCCTTAAGGCATCTGACATGCCTGGACCAATGGCCTATACGTGCCTTCCGAAGCACGGAGGAGCTTGAGAATTTTTTATGCAACTTGTGGTCACCCATCCAAGTACGGGCAACGACCGGTGTAATTTTTACTTGCAAAAGCACTAGTAATACGCACTCCGCCGGATCACCGAACTCCTCAAACCTAACCACATTAAGTAGACATTTCTTTGAATTTCATTTCTAAGTAAGACTTCTGTACGCAAGTATACTTGTACTTATTCTGTGGCTGTACTCACCCCTTGCACGACCGGGGAGAAGTTGTGTTCTTCCAGCGGCCTGGTCGCGTCGGAGCGCAGAATGTCCTCGGTGTACGGGAACAGCAGGTCGCCGAAGAAGTCGGTAGACTCGCGCGGCAGCTGCGTCGGCATATTGTCGATGGAACACACTAGTACGCCCGGCCCTTTGAAACTACACACAAAATATTGGAAATTACCTTTTATTTGCTGAATATGAAAGATAGTATCGATTCGAAGGTGTGTAGCTGATCGTGACGTCACGCGAAATTTAAATGCGCTGTATCTTCGTAATTGTTTACTAATCAGAGAAAAGATAAATACGTTTACCATACTTCTTAATAAAATATGTAATGAGCCAAAAAATGTTTAAATCCACATCCCTTTTAAACAATTTATTTCAAATTAAGCGGTCATCATGCCACGCTGTCACACCGGAGGTCCCGAATTCGATCTCCAGTCAGGTCAAGATGAAAAGTCATCTTTATCTGATTGACCTGGATCTTGTATGTTTATCTATATATGTATTGTAATAAAAATAGTATCGTCGAGGCAGTATCCGAAAACACAAGTCTCGAACTCGTACTTTATGGCTGGGTCAATCTGTCTGATTGTCCGTATGTTATTATATTTATTTATTTAACTATAGAGGGAGTTGATATACTGAGCCGAACCCAAAAAGGGAGAAGGAAGAATGATGATGAATACCACATACACAATGATGTACAGAGCTGTTCTTCTTCTTCTTCTTATCGAGTCGAAATGGCTCATATTAGATATTGTTAGACCAGAACCTAGCCACGGCAACCGCCCTGTCATTAGCCATATTCAGATCTGCCTTAGTACAAGGAATCGGGCAGTTGGAACATGACAAAAGATGGTCCATGGATTGTGTGACCCCACAGTCACACAAACTGTTGCCAGAGTTCCAACCCCATTTGGCTCTGCTCTCCCGGCATCGCCCTGTACCAGATCGGAGTCTGTTTAAAGATTTCCAAACAGCCCAGGGGAGATCCTTACCCGGGGGCAGCTTCTCGTCAAGTGGAATGTCAGATGGTGAGGACGAGTACATATTTTGCCACAGTGTGAGTTTAGTCTTAGAGGCTTCTTTAGGTGGTAAGCTACGCTGTCTCAAAAAGCTGTTGCGGCTTTTAAGACGCGGTGGGGGAGGGTCTTGCCCATATAGCAGATGTTTGATGTCATGTGTCTGTTTGTATTTTTCTCCTTCACAGGCAACAGCACGCCGAACGCATGGTGGGGCTATTCCACATAGCGTTTACAGGGTGGCCAAAAAGTCGTGGATCAAACGAAACAGGGAGATAAAGGAGGTAATTTCCAACAAAAAATCTTTCTCCAGCATGGCCATAACTTCATTGCACGAAAAGATATGAATTATTTTAGTTTTTTCAATGAAACTACCGAGTTTTTTTACAATTTAATCAGTAAAAAATTAAATTGATTAAAAACAATAAAACATAAGGTGTTGTATTATGAGTCGATAATGTATCAATACTACAAAAATTGTATTGCAGCTCTTGGTATCAAACTTAACGAGCAATGATTTTTTTTCCGTAAATTTTAAAGCGTTACAAAAAATTACTTCTCACTTTAAGAGCACTTATTTGAAAAAAAAAGTATTACGGAAAAGTGACCTTGTATTAAATTTTTTTGTTGGAAATTACCTCCTTTATCTCCCTGTTTCGTTTGATCCACGACTTTTTGGCCACCCTGTATAACTGGCATAATGGAGTAGGCTTTAAAGTTCCAGTGATAATTCTGCACGTAACATTAAGAGCTGACAGAACAGAGGTTAAGAACAGAGCTGTTTAAAGAGTTCCAATATTCGCGGGCGGGACGTTCGATGTATGATGCCAGCTGGAAGTATTTCTTATAATATTTCCCCTAATCGGTGATTTCCCTCTTTTTTCGTCGTTCGTCTGTCAGGTTGTCACTACTTTTTACACCCAACACTGACAGATATGTCCGTTTGGGAGTATTTTTTGAAGCTCGCACACGCTTTTTACACAACACAGTCACAACAGAACCACACGTGATACCGTACCCTGGCCATTTGACTATTTTCTCTATTGAAATTGGGCTTCCCTAACCAAGTGGTAGGTATGAGATGGCGGTAAGTCGCAAGTATTTTCGGTTGGTGTAGCTTATTCAATAGTTGACTCCAGTTTGTGAGAGATGCCGCGATGGCTGATCAATATATCCCGATTTTTTTCCACAGTTCTGAGCTACTTGACCCGTTGGGCACACCCGTTAGAATCCGCCCTGCTTGGAGGCTGAAACTTAAGCCTTCAAAAGTTCAAAATCGGTTGCACGTGCCAGTTCTATAAGATCAAACGCGATAAGTCTCTTTAATGTTGAAAGTCAGTATATGACCGCAAAGACTAAAAAGCTAAATATAAAAAGTATTAGTACCTCTTGGTGTCCTTGTTCCTGTCCGCGTCGTAGAGGCAGAAGGGCGTGTCGATGGTGGTGCACTCGTTCATGAACTCGATGGAGCCGCCGGGGTCCGCTGAGATGTCGCATATAGCCAGCATTCTGGCAACACATTCAAAAATAATAATAAATAAAAAGAATAAAGAAATCATTTATTTTCAGACAATCAGAGTCCATAAGAAAGTACATCTACGGAAGAGTCACTGATTGTCATGTAAAACATGCGATTCAGTGAAGATGGCTGCGTCCATCCTATCCGGTATCAAACGTTAATTAGCATTTCGTTCTGAAATGCGCTTCGAGTAAGTTGTTTGCGTTTGTTTTCTGTTTTATACACTGAATAATTGTTTAAAATTGTATACTTAAATCAAATTGTACAAGTTTTTAAATAATCAGCGGGCAAACTCAGTAGATGCTCTGCAAACAGACTTTAGGTAGGTAAATAAGTAGACAGGGACTAACTATTTTATTGCTGAATTCAGCCCAAGATACTGAAAAACTTTTTCAAAAAAATACTCGTAAATCTAAATAAAAAAGAAATTTTGTTGCCTCCCAAACAAATTGACCGACCAGGATCGGGGATTATATGAAAAGCATAAAATATTGCATATTTATGTGATTTTAGAGAAAGTTGTTGAGTGTCGGTATATTTTATGAAACATTATACTTATAATTTCAATCAAAATGGGATTTTCGGGACACGCGCAGTGTAGGGTTCCGTAGTTGCGAATGTCGATTTTGAGTTCCTGCCTGACGAATACTCATGACGAGTAAAATGTCTAAAATCAAATTGAATTTTTATGAAATGTTTCAAGTACCTACATTTAGGTTGGTACTCGTGTAAACTTTTTCGTTCCTAAACCCTACTTAGCTCTAAAAGTTTTCTTTTTAACTTGGTTAGCCGTACTACTACCTACCAACATTTTTCAAATAGGTAGGTACAGTTAAGTTCAAAAGTCCATTCATAGTTAAAAAAATTATATCGCTATTTCTTGGCTTCCACATCATTTATTAACTCACACAATTTGTGTGAGTTAATAGGCATGACGAATGGAAAAATACATTTAGCCCTTCGGTTACATTATTAAAAGATATTGTACATGATTTTTTCTTTTCTCTGAGAAACAAGAAATTACAAAGATATAGCGCATTTAAATTTCGCATGACGTCACGGCTAGGTATACGATTTTTGCTTAGCGGTGACGTCGCAAGCGTCTCCGGAACTTTGATGCTCCGTAGCTTTGTGAATTTTTACGTATTTGGTAAACTAAAAAATACTAGTCCATTATTTTTGGATAATCTAAAAGACGGACTAATGACAATTATACTTTTCTGACCCTGTCGTCACCCCTACTTCATGGAAGATATTTTTTTTTTACTATGAATGGACTTTGAACTCGACCGTACATTAAGTGAGTTACCTGTGAGGCAGAGCCGGTGCGCCTATGCTCTTCGGGAGCCAGGGCGTGTGCGACGGCAGCAGCAGGTGTTTGGCGTCGGGGATGGTGAGCAGCTTGGGGCTGTCCACCGCCCAGTAGATGCAGTTCACCAGCACCGACGTGTACGGCGCGATCTGGAGTGCCATTTTTGAAGAGTCATGAATTATGATAGTCTGAGTCACTAAACCAATGTATTTTCTCCATTTTAATGACCTCCATGGCGTAGTGGTCACCATTCTATTCCGCCATCCAGAGATCCCGGGTTCGATCCTCGGTCAGGGCAAGTTGGAAATTGTCCTGGGTCTTGGATGTTTATCTAAATATGTAATTTGTTAATAAATATAGTATCGTTGAGTTAGTATCCCATAACACAAGTCTCGAACTTACTTTGGGACTAGCTCAATCTGTGTGATTTGTCCCTATATATTTATTTATTTATTTGTCGGGATTGAAAAACGTGGCTGATAAAAAATTAGGTTCTTATACAAATCGAAGGAGTCACGTGATATCGTTACTTTGGAAAATGAAATTTATATTTTCATATTTCAATGTATATATAGTTTGAGAAAAGTTGTTCAAAATGATGGACTGAATAACCCCTAAAATATTTGCAAGGACATTGTACACAACGTGGAAGGGACATACCCGTAATAAATCGAACCACGGGCTGTACTAGTATAATCAAATAAAAAAATATTTCGGCATTTCCACACAAAAGTTTGCAGCCGCCCGGGTAATTTGTACGGGTGTGTAATTTTTTTTTTTTTTTTGATTGGTTGTTATAATTTCATTATACTATAGTGATCTAGTATAGCCCGTGGTTCGATTTATTACGGGTATTTCAGTCAGTTCCACGTTGTATATTACGGACAAGTCACACTGATTGAGCTAGCCCCAAAGTAAGTTCGAGACTTGTGTTATGGGATACTAACTCAACGAAAAGAAAGATGATTCTGTGTTTAGGAGTGCACGTATAAACTGTGGGCCCCGAACGCCATCTAGCGTTTGATCACCAAACTATCCAAGGTTTGGTTCTGGTTTATCCTTTGGGTTGCGGAGGTCAGACAGACGGCAGTCGCTCAGAAAAACCAGTAACCTCATCAAATCCACTTGGTTGGTTAGCGGACCCCGGGCTTTGGAGCGTTACTGCTGAGGATGCAACCAGGAAAATACGCTCGGATGATAATGATGGTGGATGTTGTAATTGGTAGTGAACGGGGATGGCACTCACCGTCTGGGCGAACGTGGATATGTACCGCTCGGGGTGTTCCTCGTACTCCTCGTGATCGTACCCGCCGCCATTCTTCCTCACCAGGTGATGTCTTCGCCGCACTTCGCACCCGTATATTTTGTTTGGACCTTGAATGAAAATAGGGTAACGTACCACGAAAAGAAATAAAAGTACTTTGTAATAAAAATATTTATCAATTTGAGCGCCACGATTTATTTTATTAAGGGTTCCGTACTCCGCTGTCCGTCTGTCTGTCCGCCACAAGGCTGTGATAGCTAGATAAGTAGGTGAAATTCTCACAGCTGATGTATTTTTGTTGTCGCTATAACAAAAAATACTCAAAACAGAATAAAAAAATATTTAAAGGAAGCTCCCATACAACAAACCTGTTTTTTTTATAGATAACGATATGGAACCCTTCGTGCGCGACTCCGACTCGCACTTGGCTGGTTTTTTATTTCGCTGTTAGTAAAATAGCTTGAATCAAAATCATTTTTTCGGTTTCACGGTCAATAAAACAAAATAAGTAATTGTCATGTTTCGTTTCTCACAGAAAATAAAAAAACGGCCAAAAATATTTTTCCGATTGTCACGCACCCTTAATCTATGAAGATCGCCGAGTGTGCAGCCCCGTTTCTGAGTACATTAGCCGGTTGCGACATCACCGCTGCTGCATCGATCTCCGAATCGGTTAAACAATGATCCATTGTCTTATCTCCAGCGAATTTCGGGAACAATAAATCATTACGTATCCTAACTTCGGTTCGGTCTCACTACATGTTAATTTTTAATTCATTGAATGTAATTTCTTTATGTTTCTATTAAACAAGTTAAAAATTTTGTTTCTTTTTTTGAAAACTGCGGCTGATACCCGCCTAATTCGGTCATCATGCAGCGCGCCACAATTTATTATTTTTTGCTGTTGGTTCAAGAATATTTTTCCTGGCAGCCACTAAAACAAAACAAAACTATTCTAACATGTAAAGCGTGTATGTACTCACTTCCGTGTTCGGCTACTTTCCTCAGCATTTCCGGCGGCACGTACTCATGCGGCAGCTCGTGGAAGATCTCTTGACTTCCCTGTCAAACATACAGACATATAATAAATAAATAAATATAGAGGGACAAATTACACTGATTGAGCTAGCCCCAAAGTAAGTTCGAGACTTCATGGAGATAAACATCAAGACCCTGGACAATTTGAATAAGGCCATTTTCCAATTTGCCCTGACCGGGGATTGAACCCGGAACCTCTGGGTGGCGGACTAGCATGGTGACCACTACGCCACGGAGGTCGTCAACTATAATATATATACTGGTAGAACTTAGAATTGAATTAGTGAGACTGAACCCCGACTTTCAAGACTTTCTCCCTTACACGGTAGACAGGTAGAGCCATGGTTTTTGCGATTTCAGGTATGGTCCCATAGAAAAAGTTGTTCACATTGATAAGTATGTTTACTCCCTTTCAGATGGATACCCCCTTTTCGTTACAAAATGCTATTCTGTTATTTAGAATTTCTTCTTTTTCTTGTTCAAAGATTCAAGATTCAAAGATTCAAATGTTTATTCAGTAATTAGACCTTCACAGGCACTTTTACACGTCAATAAGTATAATTTATGTTACGTGTAAAGTATATTAAAATTTAATTTATTTTTAAAGAAAAGCTACCGATACCAGCGCTTCGTAACGACCACTGCTGAGAAGAAACGCCGAAAGAAACTCATTTTCACAGTATTGGTCGCCTACTCGCCAGAAGGGCTTTGTCATATTATTATAATTGTCTTTTAATTAATAAATACTTATAATATAATACAATGTTGACACATTATAACATGTAATGCTTGCGAACCAGTAAACAAACATAAATTGCGTAATACAAAATTAAGTAGTCAAAAAAAAGCGAAGCCGAGCTGACCAGTCCCTCCCGGCAGCACCCGTTCACGAGTTGACGCACGGATCAGCCATCGTTAAACTCAACCATATTAGAGGGAATCCAACGACCCGACCAGCGAAAGTATACCTACTGATCAGTGTATGGAGTTTCACCACGGGCTATGTTAAATACATCACTATAGTATAATGAAATTAAAATAACAACCAAAACACGAAAAACAATTCGGCGTTTCCATTCAAAAGTGTGCAGCCGCCCGGAACATAAATGTACTGTAACGCCACACAGCCGTAGATTAACTTTTAATTCCTGTGTTTTGTTATTGTAAAAGTTTTTCC
This sequence comes from Acrobasis suavella, assembly GCA_943193695.1. Classification (NCBI taxonomy): domain Eukaryota; kingdom Metazoa; phylum Arthropoda; class Insecta; order Lepidoptera; family Pyralidae; genus Acrobasis; species Acrobasis suavella. The sequence continues at coordinate 21,904,069 of OW971941.1, forward strand.
TTGTTTTGTGTTAGCGTAAGGCATCCGCGGAAGACCAGCGTCGTAGTTCGTGCTACGGTATAAATGCTGAGCGGAGACCTTTTTGGTACACTGCAAAATTATTATTTTTTTGTATTAATGTGTCAAATGTACTTGTACCAAATAAACATTTTTTCTCTCTTTCTTTCTTTCGAAAATATGTATGTTCAACGTTAGTTCTTCTAAGTAGTCTGTGATATGTATGGGTATGTCGAATTTTGTTTTGGTTTTTCGGTCGTTATTTTAATGTTATTATATAGTGATCTAGTATAGCCTGTGTGTTTGATTTATTACGGGCATGTACCTTCCACGTTGTATGAGTTAACACATCCCGATTACAGGAACAATCATACTTAAATGACCGCAACGGCTCATAATATATTTTACAGCCTACATAGGGCGCCATGTTGAATTTACTTTGACGTTACATAGCTTAAAAGCAGCGAACAGCCAAGATGCTTCCAAAGATATCTCGTTTGTCAGGGTATCTTGTAAAAAACTTGAAGATACGAGGGAACAGACGAACATACATATACAAAACAAAGCATTGAAACCACAGAATAAATATATGTAAGTAAACATACAGACGGAAACTGATAAAGTCCCGCGCAATATGCGTGCGGGGACGGGGAACGGGGACGCATATTGCGCGGGACCTTAGGAGTCTCCGTTCGGTACCCTCCTTTTAGCTTCGCCGTAGTCGGGTAAAAAAGACAGACCTGCGAGACGTTGCCGGAGCCTGTGAAGATGAAGGTAAGCGGGCCGAGCGACCTGGGCATCATGCCGAGGGACACCTCGTAGCCCGCATCGCGGATGGCCTGCCGCGCCATGCTGGAGTTGCGGTAGTTGTGCGCCGGCCCTATATGCTGCAAACATTCACAGAGTTTCAAGTGAAAACAAAACACAAGATATACAATATTCTTGAGTTTGTAACGATTTTGCAATAATTAACCCTGTCCTCCATGTCCTTAATACCTTCTTTCCCCATATTTTAATTTAGTCCAAATTTTTCAAATTTCATTTCCTAATTATAGACACATTCCTCGTCAATCTGACTAATTCCTCCACCACCTATGATACGACTGTAGAGGCGGATTCCCCGAAATTATTTTTTACCAATTATTTTTATTTCCATCAAGCAACTTATAATATATAATTTTATCAGTTCTGACAAATAAATGTATTAACCCTTGTTGTGTCTCTGTTGCTCTACGACTATATAGATCTGGATATTTCACGTGGAAGCACACCTACTAGCTAGGACAGGTGAAGTTCCCACAAGTTGTTTTGTTTGTTATAATTTATTGTAGGTACTATCATCATTGTCACTGCAGGAGCACGACTCTCTCTGTACTACCAGAGCCATACTTGGCCAGAGCAGCCAGAGGACTTGGCCTACACTCCAGTTGGTTGGCCAGACCGGTTGGAGAGGATTGTGGGTACTATGAAAACACACAATTAGAAATAATAACAACAAAAAGACTAAATTGTCAACTACGAACTTATCCCTAAATGAAATCCCTTTCAGTCAACCGGCGAATAAGTAAGGCAATTACTCACAAGAAGTTTTTTAACAAGTTGTTTTGTTCTCGTGTGTTTTGGCCAAGTCTTCGTGATCGTATCAAAAATGTGCAGATTCGTAAAAGAAGGACATTATGGTTGTAGGCCATCGCTAAATTTCCATGATGCGGTAGCAGAAGCGTTCTCAAACGACGGCCACGTGCTGCCAAGCTCAGCTTACGACAACCTAGGTAGGTTTTCTAGGTGATCGGATGACCTTAGCAAGGTTCCACGAAAAAACCTGGATGCTAGCGCTTCCAATCAGTCGTTTTAGAAACCCTTGGGGGAGGCCTAAGTCCAGTAGACTTCCAAGCTGACTGATATGATGATGAAGGAAGGTGGGTACCATGAAAGGCGTGTGGTGGCCCAAGGCCAGCAGCCGCAGCCCCAGGCCGTGCAGGATGTTGATCATGCCGGCCACGCCCGCGTATTTACCAAACGCAACCACTCGGTTGCCAGAGTCGTCCATCAGCTTTTCGTAGTCTATTAGACGAATATTCTGAAAAAATAAGTTTTTATAAAAAAAACAAGAACCCAACAGCAAGCTGCAACGATGCAACCTGTAACAAGCTCGGATGGGCGAGAAATTAGCGAGATGGTATTTGATTTTATAAAAAAAAATATATACTGTCCAATCACACAGATTTAGCTAGCCCCAAAGTAAGTTCGAGACCTGTGTTATGGGATACTACATTTATTAACAAATACATTTACAGATAAACATCTAAGACCCAAGTCAATGTGAAAAAGATGATTTTCCAACTTGACCTGACCGGGGATCAAACTCGGGACCTCCGGAGTGGCAGCCAGGCATGGTGGCCTCTAGGCCCCATAGGTCGTCATTCGCTTTTATTTCAAATTACGGAGTCCCGAGCAATATGCGTCCCCGTTCCCGTCCTCGCACCCCTCCTCCCGTTATCTCCTTGTCTAGGCGGTTGCAGGCGCCTGCAGCCGCCCGTTCATCATAACCCTCCTCACGGCGCGAATGGGAGAGAGGTGCGGGGACGGGGATCGCGTCGCATATTGCGCGGGCGTGACCATAGGAGATTCAGTTCTGTATGCAATACATATATATTAATTCTGTGCCTTAGCTAATATGGCGTCCAGCATGGGCATATTGGCTTCTTGCGCCTTGATGGTGTGCGAGAAGAAACAGTAGGTCTTGTTGGGGATGAGCAGGTCGACGGGCGTCTGCTTGACGCCGAAGATCACGCTGGCTTCACTGATGTCCTCTTGGACTATAGCGCCGGCGTTTATGTACGCCTGAAATCAGTGTTGCAATGAGTTGTGGTACCTAGTAGTTACTTGAGGTCGTAAAGGCCTTATACAATTTGTAACAAAAACGAATAAAATGTCCATTTTTTAAGTTTCAAGCATTCGTCCCATAGGAAAAGTTGTTCATATTGACAGTCTGAGCTGCTCCTACAAGGATCGGACAGGATTTTTGTTACATATTGTATAGTGCAAGTTCATTTCCTTGCACACGATTTAAGATTTATATGATTGGCGTTTAGTTAAGACTATACAAGACATTACTTGTTTTAATTTAATTGGATAATAAGCAACAGGCAAAAAACTTGGAGTAGGTATGTAAATGCAACTAAGTTTATAAAGCTTTTTTGATACAGTTGCATTTTATACACTGCAGTTGAAGCGGCAGGCAGCGCGGCAGCGGTAGTGCACGTGCCGCGCGGCACTTACCGTAGCGGCAGCCGGCACTAAATAGTAGTCAAATACTATGGCTTCGTTTAAAATGAAAGTGCGACAAGTGACGCGCCCCCAGTGAACTGAACTGAGTTTATCGAGCTACATGTGCCGCGCTGCACGTGCAGTTGCCACTGCCTCCTGCCTTTAAAGTGTACTTTAAGATAATAATGGTGCGCAGGATGCGCAATTCAAAGAAACAGAAACAACAATTAAAAACTACAAGATATCAATACATACAAACATATAATAAAACAGTAAAAAAGTGTGTCTATACATTAAATATTTTTTCCAAAAGAAATGGAGACATCGTAAAAGATGTCTGGAAATACTGGACGAACACGAATGAAACTTTTTTCAGTATTCTTTGCGGTATTCTTTTATAGGCGAGATGTCACATTAAGATTACCTGCATAGGGTAGGCCCTCCGGTTGGAAGGCTGCACGATGACCTTGACCCCCTGCCGCACCAGCTTGCTGACGTTGGTGGGCGAGAACGGCGCTCGCCGCTCCCATACTGACTGGTCTTCTCTCCTTACTGCTATTACTCGTTGATTCTGCACAGTAAAATTACGCTTTAAAACAAAAAAAAACAAAACAAATGACTTTATATCCAATGCCACAACGAGCTTATCCGCTGGGCTATGTCCATGACTTTTCTTCTCCTACGAATTTCCTCATTTCTGATTCGATCACGTAGAGAATCGCCGAGCATACCTAGTCCTCTCAATATCGCGTTGAGCGACCTTGAGCCTTCTTTTTTAACAATACTACGTGTACAAAGGGACCACGTTTCAGAGCCATAAGTTTAGATAAATAATAAATATATACATATAGGGACAAATCACACAGACTGAGCTAGCCCCAAAGTAAGAGCTTATGTTATGGGATACTAACCCAACGATACTATATTTTATGATAAATACATATATACAATATGTAACGAAAACCCTGTCCGATCCTTCTAGGAGCAACTCAGACCGTAAATATTAACAACTTTTTCTATAGACCGATGCTTGAAACTCGAAGAAAAGATCGAAAATTTCTGATGGCCGAACACTTTTGTATGAAAATGTCGTTTTTTTGTTCGAGTTTCAATCGTTAGTCCCATAGGAAAAGTTGTTTATATTAATGATCTGAGTTGCTCCTGGAAGAATCGGACAGGGTTTTTGTTACATATTGTATATAGACCCAGGACACAGTATAGTTTGAAAAAGGCCATTTTCCAACTTGCTTTTATGATTGGCGGACTAGCGTGTTGACCATTACGCCACGAAAGTCCAAAATCTGTGCAAATTCAAAATTTTAAATTTATAATATCCCTGAATGAAACTATCCATATATTTAGTAATGTGACGATGATGATGATGAACCCATGGTATTAAGGTTGAACTAGTCGATACTTTTTCTATACAAATTTCGGAGAGGATTTCCTCCACTTTTTGGCTATATACGAGTACATTCAAAGTTTAACATGATCGTTTTGTCTCATTATAAATTTTATCAGAACAGTAAAATAAAAAGCAATTAAAAAGTGGGTTATTGTGTTATTTCGGACCGCGGTCCGAAACGCCCAAGTACTGTTTCTGAAGTCATTCGGACCCCAGCGGTTGAAGCGGTCCGAATAGCCCAAGGTATCTTTTGGAATGGGTCGTTTCGGACCACAACTCTATGCTCTTTTCGTAGGTCCAATTTAGACCATTTTTTTATTTGTAGAGATGAGTAGAAAAGTGTTTGACGAAAAAATGAAAAATTTAATATAATCCGATATTTTCACATGTATTTTAAAATAAATATTTAATTTAAACTTGGTATAATCACAGCTTGAGTACAAACTAACCGTCTTACAACGAAAAAGTTATCATTATTGGATATGTAATAAAACTTCATAACGTTCTCTGACCTAATTCAATCCATATGGGAGCTGTATTGTTTCCCACTGGAGTCCGAACCGACCCATTACAAAATTGTTCTTGTGCGCCTCGGACCGCGGTCCGAAACACCCAACAACCCTAAAAAGTTATGAGCCATCAAAGACTCTTTTTTTTTGCATATTATACGCAACTTTCGGCGTAAATAAGTAATAAAAGAATTGTAAAATCTCCAAAACAAAGTCCACTACGCTATTTGTAAACGATGAATGCAGTCATTTTTGTATAAAACCCCTTTTCTCAAAAGACTTTACGTATTATATACGAGTTCGGTTGCGCTTCTTCCAAACACAATGTTAGATGAAACAGCATGTTTTTAGGCCACGCCCACCTGTGAGTTCGAGCCTGCGACTAGTTCAACCTTAAATAATAAACAAGTTCATTTGACAGGCAATTTAAAAAAAACCGACGCCACCTTCTAGTTATAAGTGGCGAAAGTACTTTATTCCAACCGTTGTCAAATGGAATTGATATCTGTAGCGCCATCTGTTATTTGCCAGGTAAATTAAAATCCTCGACTTTAAAGCGTTAACCCCAATAATTTTTAAACAACTGAACCGATTTTCATGAAATATAGCTAAGAACCTCCGCAAGGGAACTTGCTTTCACCTTAAAAAAACCGCATTGAAATCGGTCCATCCGTTCGAGAGCTACTAGGCCACAGACAGATAGACAGACACTAGCGTCAAACATAATACCCCTCTTTTTGTCGGGGGTTAATGAAACTTGCCGTGAGTTACTACTTAGTACTTATTCTGTGGCAGAAGTGCCCACACACCACAGTGTCTAGGCAATACATAATTGAATGACAGCCTAGTTGTAATAACAATCCATGAGGGGATAAAGGTTCTAGAATGGCGACCACCTACTGGCAAGTGTAGGACACCTACCCACAAGGTGTTCAGACGACCTGACCGAGGTCGCTGGAAAGCGCTGGAGGAAGGCCGCTTTTGATCGGTCGTTTTGGAAATCTTTGGGAGAAGCCTATGTCCAGCAGGACGTTATGCGGCTGAAATGATGATGGTGATGACGTAATAACAATATTGCTAGGTACCTACAAGAACATACCCCACCGTACGACGGCCTGTACCGACAGAAGTGCCAAAGATCGTTATCAGTACCTAAACCTTAATCTTTTCGATTATAAAAGTAGGTAAATGTTGAACAAGGTCAATGTTTGTTACTAGGGTAACTTTTACTATACCTATAGGTATTTCTGTATTGCGAAATAACCTAATATTTTTGGGGCATGATCAGTCTATGAATTGAATGTGACTCCAAAAAGAAATTTCGATTTGAAAAAAAGTTTTTGAATTATGAACTGAGGTGGGGGACCTCAGTTCATAATTCAAAAACTTTTTTTAAATAATGTCTCCTCCCTGAAACATTATGTTATAATAAAGTAAATAAACACTCAATCATCAATTTGTACATAAGTTGTAACTTATGTCATTTAAAAAAAATTAACAGAAAACGTCACGATATCTACCTTTATCCGAATTGCCAACAGTTAAGAACAAGCACAAAGTAACAAAATGAAGATGAATGAATATCTTGGACTTCAGAAGGCCATGAAGAATCAATCGACTCTGCCAAAGTTTTGCACCGTCATAGAAAAAGCTAAATTATTATACATGTAATTAGTTTTATTAGTAAAATTAATAACCAAGTACGAGCTCACAACAGTAGACCGAAATAACATTGGTCGAGCAACTGTTTAAAACAACACCATTCTTCATTGCTTTGTTCAAAAAATTACTTACACTTCGACGAGTAACGGTTGGCTAAAATACAGGGTGTAAATACTATGGTGAATAGGTACATTAATACACTAGAAGCGGCAACATAGCCCTTCGAAGTCAAGCCACCTTTCGAAAAAAATATAGGTATTTTCGTTCAAACATTCTATGAAAGTCGATTTCTATTCCTCTAGGTAATTACTGGTTTATATTTATAATAAAAGTGTAAAATCAATATTTTATAAACAAATAATAAATAATAATTCGTAAAACCTTACCTTTGAAGTAGAATAATTAATAAACTTTACTAACTGACTCTTCGACCGAAGAGCTGCCGTTCTATGTAACATTATAACTTATTAGTTAGCAAATAACTTAAATGTAACTTAAACCTATTGAGATTACGAAATCATAAGCGCGAATTTCACTGCGTCTTGTTAAACCGAAACATGAACTTACTGCAGCGAGACGCCAGTAAACTTTGAGAAACCAATCGGATATAACGCCTTATGTTATGAGTTATCATATCACTTAAGCGATAATATGAACAGACTCGCCAAAAGTGGCTCGGCACCCGGGTATCATCTTCAAAGGGGCAATAATAAACGACTGCTTTTGATATCTATTACAGACTAAAACATGAGAATCATGAGATGTTTCAAAAGGGGAACCATTATTCAGGGTCTGAAAAAGCGCTTATAATAACATTTCTGGTGTTGCCAAAGTCCATATTTTCGTAAGTTGTATCTACTTAGCTCATAGGCAAAGATAATATAATTACCAATGTAACAGATACCCAACGCCATAGAAAGTATTGGAGGGCCCGTAAGTAGGCAAAACTGGAAGTTGCGGGTAGGCACACAGAGATGGCAGCACACACGACTAAGAAAAAAGTATTGAAAATGCTTTTAAAATATTTATTGCATTTCACATAAGTAATATTCATTAATTAAAGTACTTACTTTTTATGTAAATAATAGTAATAAAAGATTTTTAATGTTTCAATTAATACCTATAGAGTCAACTAGTGACAAGGAAGAGAAATAATTATGTTTATAAGGCGATGGATAGGCATGTCGTAGGTACGCCTCTTCTGTGTTTGTTGCTTTCTCTTTTTAATTTTAACATTTAAGGCATCATCATCATGTCCCATCGGCCATCGTTTACTCAATGAGCTAGCTAATGCGCTAGGCCAGGCCTGTATCACTCCCCGTTTAGGTATCGAAAATATATATACCTACATTATTACTATGCGCGCGGTGACCACTTCGAATGGGAAAATTCAGTTACATAAATCGTTTGTCCAGAGTAATAAGAATGAAATTGGCTTGCAATGGATGTCTAGTATCTAAACCAAGAGGTGATGAGTTCTGACGCGAGCTAATTTAACCATAGCGCATACCACATTAAGTAGATGTTCCTTTGAATTTCTTTTTACGTAAGACTTCTATATATATATACACCTCCTCCAATAAGAAAGGTTACATCTAAATATACATTCAAAAAACATATAAAGTCTGTATTATTACAAAATCAAAAATTAGGAATACTGGCTTAGTTGCTCTGGTCCGAGCGTCCTGGCATCCCTCCCGATTTTAAGTTTAATTTATGAATTGCGTTTTAATTGCAATACTACTTTCAAGATTTTTTATATTCGTTGAAATATATAGTAATTAGCTTTGGATTTTTTTTAAATAATTACTTTGTGGACGTTCCGATAATTAAAATATTATTAATTTTATGTTTGTGTTGAAATGCAATGTCTAATTTAATTAAGGGCAATATTTATTAGTGATTATATAATATTTATTATCAATATTTCTTATTCATACATTACAAGACACCGATGGTATTGTTGCACGCATCCCTGTGAATCTCAAGGTGGTGGCTGAAAATCAGTAGTTAGTCATAGTATTCTTGTGTTTTCTTTCCATGTTAATGTTAAGTGTATAGTGTGTGTCTTTTTGGTACCAATAAAATGATTATCTATCTATCTACGTATTCTGTGACTGGGCTATGTTAGCAATTTGTTCTCCTCCGGATTTCCTTAGAATTAGGGGGCGGCAAAATCGATATCGCACTCGTACGCACATCACCTAGTTTCGGTTCCAACTCCAGTGATAACATAAAGTAGCTGTTTATTTGGTTGGTGTACCAACAGAGATAATTTTCGTCGACAACTATTAATAACAATAATTAATGATTGTTGACGATCTGTGTCCGTAATCTATATTTGAAGATAAGTATTATTTGCATTGCAACTATAGTAAATAGTTCGCTAATATAATTTTGTATGATTTTATTCATATCATAAGGTACAATACAATTCAAATTAAATTAAAACTATGAATACGAAAATTAAAATCAAAACTAAATAAGTACTAAAACAACCTAAAAAAAACTAACAAAAAATATTACAAATTATGTAGTCCCACTAAAATATCACCCCTCGGCAGCGTGGCCAAAATGCTGGTAGCATTGATACGTTGTATGGCAATGCTGATTCTTTGAGAGAGGTAGTTACCAGCCTTTTGGTCACGGGACTCACGGGATACCTCGAGCAAACGTTTTGAATATATTATGGACTGAAGGACCCCACGGACCAAAAGTTTCTACCCCAAAAGGCTCGAATATGTATGCTGTTTTCTCGTACCTGCGCCTTTTGAGGCTACTGCTGCGCCAGCCTTTGACTTGGTGACTTGAAGATGGGACAGTGAGACGAGGGTATCCACACAAGCATCCCACACCAAGGGCCGTCCCAATCTCCAAGGCACCAAGGTTATCCCGTCCGGCCTCTTACCATCATCTCTAGCCAGACCATTGGGTTCTAGGGCTGCGGGGATACTGATGGTGGCGAGAGAACGAAGGATAATATTATTGAGGGCTGAATGACGTCTTAAACGACCGGCACTCCTCACTCCTGGTGCAGGAAAGTCCGTTGAGTCCAAAGCCATCGACGGTATTCCCGCAGGGGCAGGGATGTGGGACTACACATGTCGCGCCTACCCGCAGCGCAATTGCCACGCGGGACGCATCGTTAAGCAACAAGGTGCCTAGGTTGGCGGATGGAAAGGCCTGTAACCAAAGTCCAGATTCCCATTGTGCTACAACCAGAAAGCGGACACGCTCTACAGAATTGCTTGACGTTCCTATTAAATGATCCTGTGCAATTCTGCAAAGCGGGCCGTCCCAGTGTCTTTGCGAAGTAGGATAGTCAGGAAATTTCGAATTTGAAAGTAACTGGCCAGGTGTTCTTAGCCTCCGATGCATAGCTTTCGCTTGGTGAGTTTACATAAATTTTCCTGTAAAGACTTTCAATGCTATATATCGAAGACAAAAACGCTAAGAGAGCCACACTAGAATTTTGCGGAACTTCCTCCGGTGAAGCCGTGAGGGAGGAATGGGCAGTGTCGGGGGGGTCAGGAAGATCAGGATTGGTAGGTAGATGTTTGTCTCGAAGAGCGGCAAAGGTCTCCGAGGTGTCTGGCGTAAATGACAAAATTTCAAAAATTTTATATCCATATTTTTTTCCTAAAAGAACTTCACAAAAAGCACATACGTATTTTTTTTTTCATTTTTAAATGGTTTAAATCTGCATTCTAAAAGAGCGTAAGTACAAGAGTTAGGATGAAACGAGATTACATCTTTGTCATACTATATAATTAAAAAATAAAACTTTTACTGACGTCTATAAAGTTGTGTTTTGTAGCAGTAAGATATCGATATCAGCAGTATTATGAATCACAAAAAGTATAATTGAAGAAATAGATATAATCTTAGTATTTTAATCTAAACATTAACTAACAAAAACTTGTGTATCGTAAAATAGGGTTACTTTGATTCATTTAAAAATTCTAACGCTTCTATATCAGCTATGTTTTTTTTTTACTTAAAAAAAAATACTAAGTGTATTGACGACTTGGTATGTGAAATAAAATTACATAAAAAATTACGCTTGTAATATTCTACAAAAAAAAATGTGCCCTATCAACTTAATATTTGAAATTGAGTTTTTTGATAACCCACGTTTTTTTACCCGACTACGGCAAAGCAAAAGGAGGGTTATGATTTTGACAGGCTATGTATGTATGTATGTATGTTCATCTGTTCCCTCGTAACTTCTAAACTTCTTATCAGAATTCGACAAATGACATATCATTAGTAGCGTCTTAATTGTCCGCTGGTTATAGGCTATATGGAGTTTCACAAAATCTAATGTGGCGCCCTCTACGAACATACAGAGTAAAAAAATAAAGTTAAGATAAATATGCCGTGTTTGGTATCATTTGAAAGCGCTTTACTTGTACATTTTGAATATATATATATTACTAGCATTTGCTTGTGATTTTACCTGTATTCATGGGCTGATTGCATATAATTCACATCTTTTCGTTCATAGCTTCTTTACTACTTATCAGAATAAGACCACTGCAGTACCATTAGAAGGGCCTTGATATTCTGTTGGTTATGAGCTATAAAGCTTGTCACCAAATTTAGTATTGCGCCCTCTAGCGGACAAAAAGTTCTATGTTAATATAAAATTAAAATAAATATACCGTGTTTGGTATCACTTGAAAGAGCTTCACGAGTACTTTATGCTTGTACATAATTACAAGAATGCTTTAATGATGTTAAATATGAGCGATAAGAGTAAAGCGCGGATCACGGGAACTGTGAATCGCTTTATGCAATGTAGAGCAGTGTGAACGTTAATAGAATATATAATGCACTAATGAAAACTACATAAGCTGGGAGTACCTCCACGCGGTGAAGGCGGAAACAGTTTGATAACTGGCTAAAACTCCAATAAAAATGTCCTCTGCACTATACTATAGCCTCTGCCTTCGGGCTTATGTTGTTATATGTGCGTGTGTATCTATCTGCCTATTCGTTGTGTCGTTGTGTACCCGGTAACGCAGGGAAGCAACCACAGCCATCCTACTTCGATATACTGTTATTAGTTTATCAATTTAACTTTTGTTAATATTATGCGCCACAAATACACTTTAACACCAAAATAGTACAAATAATAAAAAGTAAAAAAACTAAAACCCAACTACGACAAAAAACGACGCTGAAAAAGTATAAAACAAGATTTTCAGAATACTGAACTGAACAAAGTTGCTAATGTAGTTGCAAGTAAATGGACACAGTAGACTCTACCAAGATGCCTTCGTTGTAAATTGACAATAATGTCATACAATACTATTCTGAAGTATGCAATATTCACTATGTACAGATAAATTTTCATGTTTGGAAAGGCGTAGTCACACGTTACATATACCTACCTACCGTAGCACTTTGACCATTAACCTTTTTTTTTCTAAATTCTCAAAGTATATGAAAAAATAAGAAAATAAAATATTTGATTTATAGTTTAATATATTATGCCTTGGGCGCTTGACACACAAAAAAGACGTAAGACGTGGACGGGGCGCAGACATATACCTATCTGTTTCACGTACGTTTTATACAAAATGTATAGAAGCGTCGCAAAACTCGCAAAGCAGAACACACAGAAAAGACGGGGCAACAACAGGACGCAGACATGAATCTAACGCGTCTGTGTCCTATGGTAGAACATACAGAACGGACGGGGCACAGGCGCGAACGGGCAAATTAGGGTTGTGGGTGGGTGGTGGGGTTTCACGCGTCGCCGTGTTGCCATAGATACGGATTTGTTTGTATGTGTCACGTACGTGCCTAGTCTTTTCTATGTGTTTTCAAAAGTTGTGATGGCGCCCCGTCTATCCTACGTCTTTTCTATGTGTCCAGCGTCTAAGTGTCTGTCTAATTATAAATTAACTCTTCAGCACTTTCCTGTAGCAAATGGTTTAATTTGCTCCTTACATTCTAGATTCTTAGTTAAATTAACTTTGTTCTCTATACATATATGCCATCCTGGAATTATCACAGGGTAGGTACTTACGAATATTTTAGGTGTAATCGCGTCAGAGGAATAAAAACTATGCTATAATATTAAATCTGTGCGCAAAATCGTTATTAAAATATTAAAACGTAACGTATAATTTTTTGCAGTTATCCACAATTCAAAAAATATACTGTCGTCCGTAAAAAATCGAAGGGGGAAAAGATACCGTTCCATTTGATAGAGATACATACCGGGAGTTCAGGGTTGCCAACCCGTAGGCGGCCATTACACATTCAATCTGGATCAAGATTGGCTACATTCCTCCAAAACTCTATTTCTTTCTATCCTACTAATCATACATAAAGATGTTATATAATGGTACGTATAAATCATTCTAGCAAGAAAGAAAGAAACAGAGTCTGAGAAAGAAACAGCGGAGCACGATCGAGATCAAATGAATGTGTAATGCCTGCCGAACATTTTAAATGTCAGTTCGAAGTACGAACACCTGAGCGTAGACTTGAATTAAATTAATTTAATGGGTTTGATTAATCGCAGGATTCGCAGTGCCTTACCATTTATTTACCTTACCTTACCATTAATTTAATTTAATAATATTATAGTTTTTTTCGACTTATATTCTATTTTTGACTTTGACTTGATTTAGCATGGGGGCCCCTGGAATCCACGGGGCCCTGGGCTGAAGCCCAAAAAGCCGTATGATAGATCCGGCCCTGCTCCCTAGCTTACTGTGTGTTGTTCCTTTATACTTTGTTACAAAGTTTGGGCTACACGTATGCAAAATTTTTTGGAACTCTTTTCACAATAGGCCTGGAATTTTTAAGAATAGAAACTTGTTCGTGAAACTGTAATTGGGACTGTGTTGAAGTAGACAGTTAGGCTAGGGTCGGACAAAGAGGCACATTGGGTATGTTACTCTTATGTGCCCTGGCTAGATGGATTATAAAAAAGTATTTGTGATTTTATGTAGGTACCTATTTGCTCCCTTTCTTTCGTAAGGCGTTAACCTTAACGAACGAGCACTTCAAGGCTCCCCGGACAATCCGACGTAAGTATGTATACGAACCGACATAATAATAAGCCTGGCTGCAATATAGAAGAATTTTGCTGACGCAAATATCATTGCCCACCTCTGAAGTGCCTGAAATAATAATATAATTGCCACTGAAGACACCACTCCTGGCGTCACCAGATCACATATTTAGCAGCGTTCCTGGCTCTAACGGTAAACTACTATTGTGTTGTGTGTCTTAAAACTTTTCGAAGAAATGCTCTACAGGTAAGTGAAAATCTCATAGAAATCGGTAAGGAGGCGTTTAAGGGGGAAACCGAGATACGTCAAAAGTGGCCGTATTTCGCAATTGTGCGTAGACAAGCTTCACGTTCTCAATTGAACTGTAAACAGTAGTTCATAAAATAGTTTAAAGGGTTATCTAGAGCCTGGTCAAGACAAAATTTTAAATTACATATATCTCGGTTTCCTTTTTCAATGATTAAATTCAAATGGGGGCAGCACTGGACCACGGAAAATTCAGGTAGCCCCTTCGAGTAACAGATAGACGACACTTCAATTTTATTATAATTACTCGTATGTATTCGGATTTAATCCTTTACTCGTATACTCGTATTTAAAATCGGATGTTCGATTAGTTCAATATTTAAATAAGTAAGCTAAGACCATAGATAAGAAATATTATGTATTGAGCTTAGACTTTAAGTTAAATATCGAATTAAAGACATTTCAAAGAGAATTTTATTCAAATACTAGGTACGTAACTAGACATTTGTCGATCAAAAGTTATGTCATGCATGTCAGAAATCTCGTATTAAAATTCGGATAAAACATGTTTCTAAACTAAAATATGGCAAAATCTGACACATTTCTTTTTAAATTCTAATTCAGTCCATGGAGACTTCTGCAATGTTTCAAGAGTTATTATTGGTACCAACATTCTCATGTGATTTTACAATACAATCATTTGCTCCTTTAACTTTTTTTTAGTCAATTTAAACCGTTGTCACTTGCGCATATTTTTTTTTTATATAAAAAAGAATGTGTAGTATTTTGCCGTATTTTAATAAAGAAACATGTTTTTTCGCTACTTTTCAACAACTCCAATCAGACACTTTTTTCTGAATGTCTAATCGATCATTTTCTATGGGATTTGTATAAAGTATAGACTAATGTGTCATAGTTTCTTGGAGTTAAATATCATAGTGACATTATTTTGTGACGTTCTATTTTCTTAACGGTACCTCATTATTAAATAATTATTGCCAATCTATGGAACAAATTCTTATGCTTCGGCCGCACTTGTGCCTATAGTCCCGAAGAAATGCGCGGCGAATCTTCGTACGTTTTGTACACTAAAAAGTTATCGCGATAAAGCGCTGGTCACACTAGCGGCTTCGTTATTTTTCACGAACTATCTGGCAATAATCCAAGATGGCGTCATCTACGTGTTTTAAATATGGACGACGACTTTCTTTCTTTAACATGTGCTAACAATTACATAATGCATTTATTGAAACCTAGAAAGAAAAAGCTAAAAATTTTAACATCATTTAATCGTTCCCCTCCATTTTTACGCATTAACAACCGTGGCACCGTCGCAAAGCACGCGTCCGAACAAGTTGAAAACAAACGTCAAGATGAACAACGCAAGTGCGACCACGCAGAGCGAATTGTTAGCGTGCATAAGTCCTTTGATGTATCGCCACCCGCGCGATAACCAACACCAAGTCGGAATATTCGGGACGATACCCGATAACGGCCGGTCACATTTGCGTGTATCCTGTAATAGCATGAAGCTTCGTGACGATAGGCGCCAGAAGTGCAATTTCTGAAACGCGGAGTCACCTAAACGAATGGTTTTCCCATTAAAACCATACGTTTAGGTGAATACGCGTTTCAGAAATTGCACTTCTGGTCCGGCCCAAACAATACAGCGCTATTTCGTTCGATAAAGAAATTAGAAATTACTGTGGTTTACAAACTTGTGCGGTGTGGTCCGTGCGGTGAACTGTGACCTGCTGAAATTACCAATATAATATAACTACGCGGAGTCACCCGCCTGCCTGACGAATGGTTTTTCCATACAAAAATCGTTCGTTTAATGACTCCGTATTTAAAAAATAGCACGACTGGTACGATTCACGAAGCGAGTAAGACATGAAGATATAAGGATAGAATCACTGGCTACCTATTAAGGATGCTAAAAATAATAATAAATGGAGTTCCTACAAATCAGATAGTCTAATAACCCCAAGCCCCAACCCCTTTAGCAAAAATCAAGTGTCACCGATGCAAAATCGATATCCATTTATTTCGTAATCGATTATTTTTTGGTGTTCTCCATGGTAATGGCAACACTGATTTTAGTATTTGACAAAGTACAGTCGTGGGAGGACGTGTGTCAAGTTTTCCGAATTTATCGCTGTTTACAATAATCTTCTGTTAAAATTAATTATTTTAGAAAATTGTCCTTGGTGTCTCTAATGCGATGAAGTTCTAAAGCAATCTTTTGATTGATTAATAGCGACCTAACGTTGGTATAATGGGTCGTTTCCTATCAGAGGATGAATTGAAAGGTTTTGAGAAATACAAGGTACGTCATTTTATTCTAATCATTATTGTTTTATCAAGACAAAGTTATTATAAAATCAAAATATAGTTTCTTATTTTGTCGGATATTTTTCGTATTTGTAATTTGACCTTTTGATACATCACCGGCCGGCCGTAAAAGCCAGTCGTATTGAGTAATAAAAAATGGTATTAAAATAGGCTGTTTTTTAACTTGTCATTACTACTGCCGGCGTTTCTACAGATCAAGCTAACTTGAAACTAAATTGCCTCAAATTATAATTTAGTTAGTTGATTCAAGTTCTACGCTATTTTATTGCTGCATAAACACATACCTAGAAAAAATCACTTAGAACCTTATGGTGAGGTGGGTTCGTAATAGCGTCCATAATTTGAAATAATTATTTTAATAAAAAGTGGCTAAAAGTGGCCACTTTTAACAATAAAAACGATAGCATCAAATGGACTTATTTTCGTACTTTCAAAGGTTATTCATAAAATGGTAAAAAGGTATATCTAGGGTAATCCTCTATTACAATTTTTAATTATCACCACTAAAAGAATTATTTCATGATCATATGAGGGAGCTATTACGAACCCACCTCCATTCCCATCGGCAAGACGCATTTTGCTGTTTTAAGTAATTTTGTAATAGGAAACGTTGACCATAGTTTCTTGAAGTCAGACAGCATTCATAATACCTATCACTTGTTGGGCTTTTAACAAATAATTATTAATGTCTCTTACAATACATAAATGATTAATATTGAATGTGGCAGAATGTCTTGAATA
Source organism: Acrobasis suavella (assembly GCA_943193695.1). Taxonomy (NCBI): domain Eukaryota; kingdom Metazoa; phylum Arthropoda; class Insecta; order Lepidoptera; family Pyralidae; genus Acrobasis; species Acrobasis suavella. The sequence goes on from OW971941.1 coordinate 21,921,288, forward strand.
CCAGCACGGCACAGTCTCATTATCAGTAACAGAGTAGTACCTTAACAATCACAGAAAAACAGCTAAATGGATTGGTACATACATACAAACTATCACATCTACTTATCCTTACTAATCTCTAACGGGGCAGGCAGGAACATTTTGGGTCTCATGGCCCTAAACAGACAGAGCCCAGAGCCTCAAACCAAAGGCCACTTTTACCATGATGGTGAGCGAGAAGGTAGAAAAAGGAATAAAATAGTCGCATTGTCTATTAACATGATTTACATTTTCATCCATTCCCAGTCATGGTCAAACGTCAAAAAAATAAAGGCAAATGAAGTGTCATTAATGAATTAATGAACTGTGAAAAGACTTGAAAGACTCAGCACTGTGTGAAATAGACATATCAGCTCCAAGCTGCTTGTCTATAATAAATAATGGTTACACAGCTAGTATGTATTAAGTACCCCTACTTAATTAAACCAGGCAGCTTCCAGACCGTCGGATCCGACCGAGAGAACAATAGATAACAATGGGTTTGCAAAATTGCGGTTGTTGACGTGTTAAGAGCCAGACTAATTGGTGTCATGGAAAGAGACGATTTTCGACCAACATAAAGGAGTGGAGTGTCATTGCCTGCACCATTTCACATTCTCAATATTGCCTGCACCATTTCACACGTAAACTCAAAAGTCACTACCATGCAGGTTCCTCAAAATGTTCATCTTAACCAGACACAAGTGGTGGCAGTTTAAAATACTTGAGTACAAATTCAGAAGAAGTCATGCCTCACAGACAAACGTCTATGAGGCATGAGTTCTGAATTTGTATTGAAACTCAAGTGTTTATTTTCAACTACCATACGCCTGAACTGCTATTACTTAATAAATAAATAAATATAGGGGCAAATTTCACTGATTGAGCTATCCCCAAAGTAAGTTCGGAATTGTGGTATGGGATACTAACTCAACTATACTATTTATTATAACAAATACATATAATAAATATAGATAAACCTCCAAGACCCAGGACAATTTAAAAAAGGCCATTTTCCAACTTGCCCTGACCGGGGATCGAACCCAGAATATTATTTTTATTATATTATATAAAACTAGCTCATGCCCGCAGAGGTGCCAATTTTGACAATGTTGTGTTAATCATTCATTCCAATCCGTTCGGAATTTTTTTATAGAGGTATTTGCACAGGCACCTACATACATAATTGTATTTTTTTTTCTATTTCAGTATAATTCCATTGATACAAGTATTCTCAGCAATTATGTTATGCACCCATTCTGGAACTGGTGTGTTCAGGTTAGTTGTTTTGCTTGTTTTTGTGTGTAAGTGGCCAACTTACTAAAAGGAAAAATAAAAGGTACTAGAGGTCCAAGGAGATCAAGAATGACCTATGCATGTAGACCTACTGAAAGAATAACCGGCCAAGTGCGTGTCGGGCCACGCGCAATGTCCCTAGATGCGAATGCCAACTTTAAGCTAACGCCTCACGGCTTGGCGACTAAGAATTTAAATATTTTACAAACGAATTTCTAAATTGAAAAATGATGTTCACAAACTCACAATGGTTTTAAATAGACACGAAAAAATCCACAGCAATCTTCTATATGTATATATATATATATGACTGAATAAATGAATGACTGGCTGACTGACATGTCTACGCACAGCCCAAACCGCTGGGTCTAGAGACTCCAAATTTGGCACACAGGTTCCTTATGAGGTCTAGGGTGCACTAACAGATTTTTCAAAACTCACCCCCAAAGAGGGTGAAACGGGGGTTCAAAATCTCTATGGAGAAACAAGATTAGTTAGCTATTTTCTCGAAACTTCGCAGGAGTACTCCTGGCGATGAATGAGTAAGTACTTGTTACGTACATGTACGTAAGGGAAAGGAAAAGGGAAGGGGAAACGGTAACAGGCGGAGTAAAGTTCGCGGGGTCTCCTAGGCCTTTAAATCCCCACACTATAATAAAAATTCTTAAATTGTAAAAGTATACAAACATTTAAACATAATAATCCATATGTAATAACAAAATTAATAACGTAAAAACCAGTTAAAAATCCTATTAGAACCATTTTCGACTTCTACGCGGATGAAATCGCGGGTTATAGCTTGTAATACATGTAACGAAGTTAGTAGTGAACTCGAAACTCGGCATTCGCATCTACGGAACCCTACACTGCGCGTGGTCCAATATGCACCTGGTCGGTTACGTATTATATTTGTACATAGTATTTTTATTCATGTGATTAGCTCAGTCTCGTCTAATTGCTAAAATACTTTTTTATATTTTTATTCTGTTGTTATTTATTTTAACCTAGGTTCATGTGTTCATAAAGAACTTGTATATTTAGTACATGTTAAATGGCTATGTTTAAAACGTTCTAGTCGATAAGTAGCTTCACCAACATTTATGTCTATTTATTAACATCCTCAGTATGTACTGTATACGTATTAATATCATAACAGTAGATTTAATTTTAAAATATAAAGGAGCGTTAGGGTTGGATCTAGTGATGTACAAGACTCGAGTCCTCTTACTTAGGACTTCGTCGTTTACAGGGCTCGACTTTTTTAACGGAAGGCTAGACGACCCTCGGAGAGCAAGATTCTCTTTTTAAACCCGAACCTTTTTCTGCGCTCACGTCTTTTTACCCGACTGCTAAGAGGGAGGTTTATGTTTTTCGAGTGTGTTTAAAAGCAATGATTTTTCATTTATAAAACTGATCTGTCAATAAGAAATAAAATGGGATTGATTACAATATTAGTTGAAAGAATGTTTGCTTGTAGACCTGGGATAACTAAAATTAATCTAAAATCACGCCTCGAGTCCTTGTAAGCTTTTAAGAACAGCTCACGTTCATTTTAAGACTCGAGCTCTTTTAAAGGCTCGAGTCGTTGCGCAGAGAACTCGCGCTCGCCTAGCCTCGGAACTCCAAGCCTATCGAGCTCATAGAGCCCTGCAAATCCGACTCGAGTCTTCAAAATTAGAACTCGAGGCCTCGAGTCTTGTACATCACTAGTTGCATCTCACTTGTCGGCAGATCGACAGAACGCTATAGTCCCGACCGTGCTATAGCGTTCCGACGCTCTCTCTCGCTCTGACGAATTACGGTTCTGACTTGAGCGACACAAAAAGATAGCAGCATAGAAAAGTGCTATTTCGTGCTGATAAATAAGATCCAAACCGGACGGGACGCCGCGGAATCGCCGATGCTAATGCGTTCCTCTCCGTCGCTCTCTCTCGCTCTAGCTAGGTTCATAGCGAGAGAAAACAATAGCAGCGTCGAAAACTGCTGTTCCGTGCTGACAGATGACCAACCCTTACTCCAAAAGCGACACGACAATATGTGTACCGTGTATATACGCCCGCTTTGTAGCAATATTGGGCGCTACAAAATGAAGATAAAGTCTAATTTGGTTTGAAATTGTCACGTGACGACACTGTCGCACGACTGACGTGTCAGTTTATGAAGTAACGCGCCAGTTTTAGAATAAGCAAGGTATACCATGCCGTCTCATTGGAGCATGGATTGTAAATACCGCCGCATATTATTTATGTGGGCGATTCAGAAATTATGAAAAACTTTTCTTACGTGAACACCCGTCTTTAACCGGAACGTATATGTATAATACCTACTTACTTGTAGTTAGTTACGTATCTATACCAATGGACTAACATAGTGCCCTGATTGCAGTTCTGTCCGGTGTGGGTGGCACCCAACCTCCTAACATTCTCTGGCTTCCTACTGACGGTCCTAAACTTCCTACTGTTCTCCTACTACGACTTCGGGTTCTACGCGCTCAGTCGGGAGAACAAATCCGGCGACTCGATCCCTTCCTGGGTGTGGGCCGTCTCCGCTGTTAACTTGTTTGTTGCCTACACCCTCGGTAAGCATGGCTTAATTCCTTTATTATAGATATAGAAATACTGTGTGGTGACGGCAGATTATACATTATAACGTCTGTCTTTATCCAGTGCCCAGGACAGTAGAACCAAGGCCACATTTAAGTGCCTGTTAAACCATACAATATTCAGACAGTCTTATCTTAGTCAGACTCAGTGTGGTGTAATAAGAGTTCGACTGTCTGAGTCTTAAAATCGAGCGATCGAGCGCTCTCGAGTTAGACTCTGCTCGTCGACCAGGGTTGCCATATTGTTTCTTTTAGTAAATTTTGTGTTCTATTTTGCGATCATGCGTTCCCTTTTCGTTTCCATCTTTTGTGCGCCTCTTGTGAGTCAAACTTATATTAAAATTCTTGCTTTTAGTGCCATAATATAATCAGTAAAGAAACAAAACAAAACCACATTTTGTTTTAAATTTGTTTGAAAGCTTGTTTACGAACCATTCTGTGCGGTGTTCTAATATTTGGACCACTACTGGCAACCCTGCAGTCGATGCGCGGCGCTGCCAACCAAAGAAGTTAAAATTTCTTTGCTGCCAACAGTCCAAAATAAATAAGCATGCGATATTCACTCTGGTGTAAATAGTGACCTGTCTAGTTAGACTTTAAGACAGTCTTAAGATCGCGCATTGAATATTGTGTGGTCTAATAGGCGCTTTAGCGTGATGATGGGCGTAAAGATAGGAAAGTGGAATCAAAATAGTGAAGGGGTGCTAGCCGCATCGCTTATTATCCCCTTACCTGTCACTGGGAGGAATTCCTCCCAGGTCAATTGTTTATCTATTGTTTTATTATTTGCAACAGATGAAGAGTTATCTAATAAGATTCAGCTTCTCGCCCATGCCATATATGCCATTATTTATATTATATATCGGCCATCGGCTCGTTGCGCTATGTGCCTCGCCCACTGCCACTTCAACGAACTAATCCGCTGGGCTATGTCAGTGACTTTTGTTCTCCTACGAATTTCCTCATTTCTGATTCGATCACACACACGTAGGACACCCACCCACAAGGTGGTCTAACGTCCTGACTAAGGTCGCTGGAAAGCGCTGGATGCAGGCCGCTCTAGATCGGTCATTTTGGAAATCCTTGGGAGAGGCCTATGTCCTGCAGTGGACGTTATGCGGCTGAAATGATTATGCTGTTGATATTTATATTTATTTAGGTGGCAGTTCTTTTATGTTAGGAATAAATATTATTTATTAGGTTATGAAAAGGCATTTAAAAGATCAAGATTAATAAAATCATACTCCTTTTCTGAGCTATGTCTGTAGCTATATATCATATCAGCCGCCCTTATATGTAGGTACTGAAAGTACTTCTGCCTGCCTCCGTAGTCCAGTGGTCAAGGAGTTCTCCTTGTGACCCGGAGGTCATGGGTTCGATTCCCACTGGGAAGCATACTTTGTGAAAAGTTGTTTCCAGTCTGGATAGGATATTGCAGGCTTGAATCACCTGATTATCCGAAAAGAAAGATGATTCCGTGTTTCGGAAGGCACGTAAAACTGTGGGTCCCGAACGCCACCTAGCGTTTGATCATCAAACTATCCAAGGATTGGTTCCTGGTTTACCCTTTGGGTTGTGGAGGTCAGACGGCAGTCGCTCTGTGTAAAAACCAGTAACCTCGTCTTATCTCCTTGGTTAGGTAGCGGACCCCGGGCTCTAAAGCGTTGCTGCTGAGGATGCAACCGGGAATACGCTCGGATGATGATGACTGAAAGTACTTACATTAAATAAGTATGTTTAATGAATTCCGCCGACCATGAATAGCTCAGACATAATAACTAACTAAGGCCACATCGGGTTGTTTTCATTATCCTATTATGTTGTTAGCGATTACAATTTCCTACTGACTGAACTACGTTCTTACAGACAGACTCACGGATACACTTCTGACTATAATAACATCCATCTGTTTGTATCGGGTTTTAAAAATTTACATGCCATTGTATCTACACTTTGTATGATCTTTTGATGTGCATGTGATTGCAACTGTTTATGTACGATAGAGATATTCTGCAACAACATTGATACGCTAGTAAATAGCAATGCTAAGGAGGGTTGATGTCGTAGGCAGGCAGTCGGTTACCCGCTTTCTTCTCCACCTCGCGCGGGCTTCAGCATCCTTGGGTCATTGAAATGCAAATCAATTTTGCAGAACATACAGGGCGGGAAACGGATAATGGGCTCTGAAGCTCGTAAGAGAGATTTTTAGGCAGATGTCCGTATCTCACTCCATAACCCAGCTATCCGGTCCACTAACACCCCATCCGCATAGCTTAAACCAAGTAAATCCCTCCCTGGCAATAGTTCAGCAGCTATGGAGGACTGTCCGTTAGTGCTCAATGGTACATTAAGGGATAAACCTCCATAGATGCTGCCATCTCACATTTTAGATAAAAAGGTACTAAAAGGCCTCTTCATGTTGGCCTTGGCCCCATGAACGCCTCAAAGGACCGGGACCGTTCCCCATAGAACCGTGGCTGAAAAGCGTACCAACATTATAAATAATAATAATAAAACGCTTTATTTGAGATACAACCACACAAAATATATATAGCACAAAAAAGAAATCACAAATATACCTTATTGTGGTGTACCTCAATAAGGCTCCAACTCGGCATATGCTGGCTGTGTGGACTGCCAGCGCTGGTCTTCCATTGCCATGCCCTACTTGCGACGTCACACTTTCACAGTCTGTTGAATTCGAGGGAAGGGCATAGGAGTTTAGATTTTTTATAAATAAGTCTCTTGACCACAACCTTTTTTGAAGGCTACCAATTATTGGTGTTGGACCCTTAGTATGATTTACGACATTATTTTTTAGGACAGATCACCCTTCGTTATTGTCTCCTTTCATAATAGTCAGCCTCTTGTTTTTAGTGGTGCCGAAACTGTAATCAAGTAATAACTGCTTAAGTAACGATTCTATATATACTCAAACCCCCTACCCATGTAGAATGTATGTGGTAACTTCACCTACCCATGTAGAATGTAGACAACTAAAAACACGACGCGCCTCATTGACGCAGATGGTGGCCATAGAGCTGCAGCAATTTCGCTCAGCGTCTAACGTTTCAGCGAGAAAATGTTGCCAATATTCTGGGTAGTTTGCCTCAATGCGTTGCCTGGGAAGAAGTATTCTATTTGTGATTCTTTTTTTTTTAATGTAATTATTCTATTGTTTGTTGATGTTTAATAAAGACAAATACTGTGACAACAAAACCGTAAGATTCCGTAGACACATTTTGATATAATTAATATTGTTGGTGCCCTTTGTTATCTAATGTTAAGACTCGTAGATAATATAAGTAGAGACGCATGTCTTGCGATATTTTGTTCCAAATGCCGGGTACTAAATATATATAGTATACTTTTCGTTTGAACTTAGTTCGTTCGACAAGCAAGTCAGTGAGATTTAAAAAAATAAACTAAAAATCACCATGACCATATTAGTTAAGGCAAGCCTTGGTAATTGTTATATATTCAGGAAAAAATTTTATTTGATAAAATATAATTTCCATCCGGTAAACAAATGGGTGAAGCTTGACCCCTCTCGGATCCTGTACTATTTAGCATGTGTTGAAATTCAATGAGATTATAATGTATTCAAGTCGGGAGTTCATTGCCAAGTGTTACACATGACCCGTGATATGTCTCATTTATGATAATCGGTAAAATATGTCAACGACGTACGTTTGTTTCATACCTTGTGCTGTTCTTCCCACTGACTTGATTTTACTGTCGGTTTTTTCTGAAACTACCAAACGAAAATAGTTAAGTAGTTGAAATTTGAAATATACATGTTCTAACAAAATATAATAAATTAAATCAAGTCATTTATTGCTTCCTTAATGTATCATCAGGTCTTTATTAACAAAATAAGTAACAATTAAGGACCCTGACGGGCGCTGCATCGGCAGAAGGTCACATTTTTGTCAAATCTGTTATTAAAAATATAAATAAATAAAATAACTATTTCAGGATGAAATCAGTCCATGACACTGAACAACTTTCGCCAGGGAACATATATCGAAACATGAAAAGTATTGTCTGGCCTTCCATACAAGTTCCAATCAGCAGATTCTTATTTATTTACTTTATACACAAAAACACCTCCGTGGCGTAATGGTCACCATGCTAGTCCGCCACCCAGAGGTCCCGGGTTCGATCCCCGGTCAGGGCAAGTTGGAAAATGGTCTTTTTCAAATTGTCCTGGGTCTTGGATGTTTATCTATATATGTATTTGTTATAAAATATAGTATCGTTGAGTTAGTATCCCATAATACAAGTCTCGAACTTACTTTGGGGCTAGCTCAATTAGTGTTATTTGTTCATATTTATTTATTTAAAAAGAAATGTAATGGCGGACTTAAAGCATAAGGCCTTATACCAGTCAACCAATCGGGTGATGTGGAGAATGACAGGGGAATTGCAAAACTTGAATAGGTATATGCGAATCTAAGTTTCCATGGAAAGAAAAAAATCATACTTCGATATTTTTCCTCTATAATAAGCTCGACGTTAAACTAATAACGTCGAGCAAAATATACTGGAATTATTTTAAGAGTGGTTTCAGTCCATGATATTGAACAACTGTTATCAAGGAACATAAATCGAAATACTTGAAACATTCTAAGTATTTTCTTTTATCCCAGACTAGCATGGAATAACTACTGTCTAGCTCGCAAGAGCTAAAGGCGTGATTGTGTAGATTTCTTGTATCTTGTGTTGTACAAAGTTTGTGAATTTCGTGAGTGGTGTCCCAGAATAAATATAAGAATTATTTACAGAATCATCCCCGTTCCCCGTCTCGCACCTCTCCCCCGTTCTCGCCTTGTCGAGGCGGCTGCAGGCGCCTGCAGCCGCCCGCTCCACACCTCCACACCTCCACACGGCGCGAACGGGGGAGAGGTGCGAGGAAGGGGAACGGGGACGCATATTGCGCGTGACAATAGGAGATTCCATTTTGTATGTAATGCCTACCCATTGTCTTATAAACAGAATTAATTCTTTTCCTTGTCACTAGATGGCACTATAAGAATTTATCAAAACATTAAAATCTTTTTTCTACTCCTGTACTGTTATCTGTCTTTTAAATAGTCCCGAACACTAATATAATAAGAACATAGATTATATGATTTCAGAAAAGTCTATAGTCTATTCCTAATATAATAGCACATGTGTCGTTATTTCGCCAAAACGATACTCCTAGCCATAGACCTATAACTTATCTTTCATACTGCCAACATAATAAAATCGTTATTTTAAAATATGGTGCCATTTTTCAAACGTGGAGTCACTGAACAAACGGTTTTTTGTATGAAAAACATTCGTTTAAGTGACTCCATGTTTCAAAAATGACACTTTTAGACACTAGGAAGACGTCAATTAAAAAAAATTACCTCATAAATATACCTAGTATCTACCAAACATATGGTAGTATTTCGTACTTTTCTTTGTTTATTTTTGTATTTATTTTAGTAAATGTAGTCGTAGAAAAAGTATTGTATGCAACGTTGTATAAGTAGTCAAAAAATGCTCGATGGCGTCAATTTACGATGCTCGCCAAGGCTCGCATCGTAACCTGCGCCACTCGCATTTTTTAACCCTTCTTATACAACTGTTGCATAAAATACTATTATTACTATTATTTAAATAAAGTAGTACTCTAATTAATTAAAAATGACTTATATGAAATGCAATAAATATTTTCAAAGCATATTCAACACTTTCTTTGTCATTGCTTGCTGTGTGCTGCCATCTCTGTGTGGCAGACCGCAACTCCAGCTATGCCTACTTACGGGTCCTCCAATTTTTTTTTAAGGCGTAGGGTATCTGTTGCGTTAGTAATTGTTTTAACTTATATAGATTATCTGTGGTCGTGTGACAGATGGGATCGACGGCAAGCAGGCGCGGCGCACGGGCACGAGCGGGCCGCTGGGCGAGCTGTTCGACCACGGGCTGGACTCGTACTCCGCTGTTCTCATCCCCACCTGCTTGTACAGCATCTTCGGCAGGTGCTGTTGGTCACTTACCCTACCCAAAATCCTATATTAATCCTTCAAGACCGTAAAATACTAGACAAAATAGGATAACAATAGAAAATGGCTTTTATAAATGCCATGCGGATCTTAAGGGGATTAATGCATTGGTTTTTAAACTATCGCGCTTTGAACACATTATTAAGACGAAGTGGTAGCTAAAGTGGCGCCCTCATTTGAAATAAATTGTTTAAAACTAAATAAGATGATAATTAAAAATTTGATTTGTATAAATGTCTAGAAAGACCTTTAAAATATTTTATGAGTAATTTATTTCATCTTATTTAGTTTTAAACAATTTATTTCAAATGAGGGCGCTACTTTAGCTACCACTTCGTCTTAATGTATAAAAACAGGACTTAGAACGAACCTTTTTTGTTACGTCTAACGTTTCGAATAGGATTTAAATCCCTCGTGGTCGCAGATAGACTGGCTTCACCATCAAGAAGGAAACACCGCTGCACTCCAGCCAGTCTGTCTGCGACCACGAAGGATATAACTCCATTCATACCTCTTTTTATTTATTTGAGCTGACGTTTCGTTCGGGTTGCACCGAACGTGGTCTTGGCCTGTTAAGCAGCTATGTTAGGCCCGGTGTGATCTTCTTCCACCGTCAATTTATTTTTTTCTCCTAAGTTTCCCGTATGCAAATGATGCAACGCGATAGTCTTACCTAGTTAAAATCATATATTCGAAAATAAAAAATCGAGTTGACAGTTCGAAATTTGAAATGACTTCTATCAAAACGAAAAAAATGTTGCCAGCGTTTATTATTAACTAGCTTTTGCTCGCGGCTTCGCTCGCGTAGGGGTGTAATTGATCAAAATCCTTTCTTAGGGGATGCCTACGTCATAGTAGCTTTATGCATGCAAAGTCTCAGCCCGATCGGTTCAAAATTGGCAAAGTTTCATACAAACTTTCATCCCCTATTTTATACCCTTGAGGGTAGAATTGATCAAAATCCTTTCTTAGGATGCCTACGTCATAACATCTACCTGCATGCCAAATTTCAGCCCGATCCGTTCAGTGGTTTGGGATGTGCGTTGATAGGTCACTATGTCAGTCAGTCAGTCACCTTTGAGTTATATATATTTAGATATATTTAGATTAATGTTGAATAATTTTACAGAGAAAAAAACTGATATGAATTTTGTTGTTCATAAAGTAATTTAAAGGGCCTTCTATTGTCTTTACAATTAGCCGGGAGTGCGCATTACTAGAGCTTTTGCAAGAACAGGTACACACGACACCAGGTATGGTCTGCACTTGGATGGGTGACCACATGTGGCATACAATTTCACAAAGATGCAGCGCTTCGAGGTTTCGGAGTGGGGGTGATTTAAGTCACCTTTGGTTAAAAATAGTAGCTGATCGTGACGTCACGCGAAATTTATATATTTAGTGTTATCGTCCTTATTTACTAATCAGAGAAAAGAAAAATACTTATACCATACTTCTTAATAATACAATATGTAACAAAAACCCTGTCCGATCCTTGTAGGAGCAACTCAGACCGTCAGTATGAACTTTTATTATGGGACCAATGCTTGAAACTCGAAAAAATCTACATTTTCATACAAATTGCTGGGCCGGCCGAACAATTTTGTATGAAAATGTCGTTTTTTTACGTATTATATATGTAGTGACTATGAGCCAAAAAATTTTTTAGTCCACATCGCTATTAAACAATTTATTTCAAAAGAAGGAGCTACTGCTACGACGACCTCTGTGGCCTAGCGGTCATCATGCCACGCTGTCACACCGCAGACCCCGGATTCGATCCCCGGACAGGTTAAGATGGAATATGATCTTTTTCCGATTGACCTGGGTCTTGATGTTGATCTGTTTACGTATTTGTTATAAAATATAGTATCGTTGTGTTAGTTTCCCATAACAAAAGACTTACTTTGGATTTGTCCGTATATATTTATTATTTATTTATTTTACTTCTGGCCTGTATTCGCCTTAAATAATCATTGGCGACATCTCCAACATTTCAGGGATGAACTGAGTCCCCTGCGGTTCTTCTTCGTGATCTGGAACATCTTCTTCAACTTCTACCTCACGCACTGGGAGAAGTACAACACCGGCGTCATGTTCCTACCGTGGGGGTACGACTTCACCATGCTTGTAAGTCGATTTATTTATTTATTAAATCTTTATTAACCAAAAAGGTACAAAAGGTGGACTTAACGCTAATGCATTTTCTACCAGTCAGCCTTTAGGTAAAACAGAAATAAATTTATGAGCGATATAGTCAAACATATCACAGACTACTTAGAGAACTATGTTTAGATGTAAATGTGACATACTTCGGCTTTAAACCGTAGTGTACCAAACCGTAGACTAGTATTGCAAATAATTTTTCAAACGTAAAAACCGACTTCACCCCTAACTAGACCATTATAGATTATGGTACGAAACCCTTCGTACAAGAGTCCTACTCGCACTTGGCCGGTTTTATTACACCTCAACAAAAAATGCTCATCAGGCTTTTAACAACCTTTGCTAAGGCGACATTTTAATATTTCTTATAATTTAGCTGGACCATCATAGTTCTGCATCATGTGTTCTATTTTCCAAAATCAATTATAGCCTATATGTTGCTCAGGCCTAACAGCTATATAACAAAAAATTGCAATCGAATCCGTCCAGTATTTCCAGAGATTAGCGTGTACAAACAGGCTAACAGATATATATATTTTTTTTAATTAGTACTCTTATTACTATGTCCCAATTTGTTTTTTTTTTTGGAAATATATTCAATGTACAGACATTTTTTACTCTTTTATTTTATGTATAGGTTTTTCCTCGCAAGTGTGTTGAAAAACGTCGTACGATATACGTGCGTATATTAGTTAAACACACTCTGCTCTATTACGCCCCCGTCTTCGGCTCGGACTCAAATTCCGCCTCGTGTGTTGTAAGATAACCACCTAAACGCACTTATTTCGTAATGTACTATTGGTAAACTGAAAAAATAGTTGGTAAGTCTTCTAAATAGACATGTATTTATTTAAATATGTGTGTAATATACGAGTATGTATGTTTATTTGTAGTTAGTGTAGTGTCCTTTATCTTATGTATAAATGTATGCTTTGTATGCCACTCTTACATAAACATCTTTCACAGGTATACTGGAAGAGATCTCTTTTGAGATAAGTACTGCCTTTGTACAACTTTTATTTGATGTATTCTCTGTATAAATTTTCCGTGTACATAAATTGGTGAATAAATCATTGGAGTTCCCGTGCAGGGCTCGAGCCTGCTGCTGCTGGCGACGTCGCTGACGGGCCCGCGCGCGTGGCACGGCCCTTTGCCCGGCGGGCTGACCCCCGGCATCGTGTTCGAGTTCGTGCTCTACTTCTCCGCCATGCTCACCAGCCAGACCGTCATCCTGTGGAACATCTACAAGTCAGTACCGTAGTGTTGCCGCTCGATAGTCCACTATCGATAGCCTATCGATATAACTAATATTTTCTCTTGACAAGGTCTGCGATATCGGGCTTTTCATGCTCAATAAAATGTCCAATCCGGTGGTGGCGTCGCTGGTCGGGTCGTTAGATTCCCTCTAATATGGTTGAGTTTAACGATGGCTGATCCGTGCGTCAACTAGTGAACGGGTGCTGCCAGGAGGGACTGGTCAGCTCGGAGACGATTTCTTTCACTACTTAGTATTTCTTCTTATTACGTAATTTATGTTTGTTTACTTGTTCGCAAGCATTACATGTTATAATGTGTCAACATTGTATTATATTATAAGTATTTACTATTTAAAAAAAAGACAATTATAATATGACAGCCCTTCTGGCGAGTAGGCGACCAATACTGTGAAAATGAGTTTCTTTCGGCGTTTCTTCTCAGCAGTGGTCGTTAAGGGGCTACCTGAATTTTTCCGGGGTCCAGTGCTGCCCCCATTTGAAATAAATCATTTGAAAGGAAACGGAGATATCATTTAAAATTTGGCCCTGATCAGACCCTAGATAACCCTTTAAACTTTTTTATGAACTACTGTTTACAGTTTAAAGTGAGAACGTGAAGCTTTTCTACGCACATACGCCAAAAGTGGCCGTTTTTCGCAATTGTGCGTAGAAAAGCTTCGCGTTCTCACTATAAACTCTAAACAGTATTTCATAAAACAGTTTAAAGGGTTATCTAGGGTCTGATCAAGGCCAAATTTTAAATGATGTCTCCGTTTCCTATCAAATGATTTATTTCAAATAGGGACAGCACTGGACCCCGGAAAATTCATGTAGCCCCTTAAGAAGCGCTGGTATCGGTAGGTTTTCTTTAAAATAAATTAAATTTCAATATAAAGTACACGTAAAGTGAATTATACTTATTGACGTGTTAAAGTGCCTGTAAAGGTCTAATTACTGAATAAACATTTGAATTTTGAATGTTCTCCTTTTCGTGTCGATTGGCTCAAATTACACTATATTTTGTCCCTCCAGTAGGTTGCCACTCTTATGCCTCTCTCCGACGCCGAGTACAGGTAGTACTTTGTACAGCTGGTCGGGCACGATGGACACGAGAGGTGCTGCATGGTCTGATCGGCGTGACCACATTGGCAGCGGGCTTCCGATTTTTTAATATATCGTCACTTCGCGAGCTCTGACCGCATCTGCCCTTCGATATTATATCGATAGTACTTGTTGGTTATTAATAGTTTTGCTCTACAACAGCTATCGATAGTAAAACTATCGGATTGGCAGAAACACTTGTACCAGCTCCTGTCGAGTGTGTGGGCTCTGACAGACGAGCGACGGTAATAGTGACAGTCAGCGACGGCCGCCGACTGTCACACACGCAGGGCACAGGGAACAGAGAACAGAGAACAGGGAGAGGGAGAGTCCTATAAGAACCATTTTCGACTTCTACGCGGACGAAGTCGCGGGTTAAAGCTAGTTTGATATAAATAATAATTTGAAAGGAAACGGAAATATAATATAAAATGTTGTCTCGACCAAGCCTTAGATAACCCTTCAAACTACTGTTTATAGTTTAAAAAGATAACGTGAAGCTTTTCTACGCACATTAGCCAAAAGTGGCCGTTTTCTTGCAAATGTGCGTAGAAAATATTTACGTTCTCACTTTAAACTATAAACAGTAGTTCATACAATAGTTAGAAGGGTTATCTAGGGTCTGATCAAGACGAAATTTTAAATGATATCTGGATCTGGAAAATTCGGATATCCCCTTAACGCTTGAAAGTCAGGACTCTCCCTAAAAATTAGAGATGGCGCTACGGGTATCCAACGTATCAATAGTTTCGCTATTCATCACTAGATGACGTTCTTGAGGGTTTTTTTAATTTGCTTTGCAAATAAACTTGTTGCGTCGGCGGTTGCAAAGAATGTGGTCGGCAGGTCGTACCGCGACCGCACGGGCAAGCTGCGCAGCTGCGGCGAGGCGCTGCGGCCGCTGCTGCCGCTGCTGCTGTTCTTCCTGCTGAGCTCGGCGTGGGCGCTGCTGTCGCCGGGCGACATCCTGCACCGCTGCCCCAGGCTGTTCTACGTGCTCACCGGCACCATCTTCTCCAACATCAACGTGAGTCATTATTATTTTAGTAGAACCATGCCTTCCCATCGTCTTACTAACATAATTATTTCTCTTCCTTGTCACTAGATGGCGCTAAAGGTAATAGTAAAAACATTAAAATCTTTTATCACTATAGTTAAAATGAAGTAGTAATCTAATTAATTAAATTGCCATCTCTGTGTGCCTACCGGCAACTTCCAGTTTTACCAACTTTCGGGTCCTTTAACGGTTTGTAAGGCGTTTGGTATCGTTTACGTTAGTATTTATATAACTTTTGTTAAAACTAACGTAAGATAAATTCAATTTTAATTAGTTTAGAGCTGCAGAACTCAAAATGCTCTGACTGGTTTATTAAGGATAATGACGTAATCATGTATTTTTATTAATTTAGGTCTAGACTTGTAGGTCTTTCAAATGATCACACAAAATATAAATATATTTTTGAAATTATCTTGGCCATCATCAACTTTTTTCCTGTCGTGTACAGCCATCACATAAAACTTGGCAGCCTAAGTCAACCTCTCTGAAACCCCACCTACAGCCACAAATTCAACTGCTGAGTTTAGAAACTTTCCGTTCAGTTTCCCATTGTATTCCGCTTGGTGAAGCAGTCACACATTTTATACGTTTATCATACGTCCTTATGATTTGCAAGAACTTCAATTTCTCGGTCCAGCTTCATATTTAAATTTCGCCTCCAACATGGGACCCGTGTAATCAATAAAAATCATCCAGTTCGTGTGGTTTTCACTATCTTCCAGCTCTGTCTATCCTTTTTCTATACAAACTTCGGAGGGGATTTCCACTGTTTGACATTGTACATTCAAAGTTCAACATGATGTCGTTTTGTCTCATTATAAATTTTGTCTGTACGGACACAGAATAGTAAAATGAAAATCCATTAAAAAGTTATAAGCCATCTAAGATTTCGGCGTAAATAAGTTATAAAAGAAGTGTGAAATGTCCAAAACAAAGCCCTTACAGACACACCTTAATTATCCAAGATTTTAATAAACTTAATTTGTTATTGACTAATGCAGTAGTTTTTGCATAAAACCCTTTTCCCCAAAGGAGTTTACGTATATTTTTATGCGCTCGGTTTACCATGAATTATTGTGCATTTCACATCACTGCTTCGCCCGAACACAATGTTAGGTGAGACAGCATGCTTTTAGGCCGCGCCCACCTTTGAGTTCGAGCCCGCGACTAGTTCAACCTTAATGTTGTTTGTGTAAGGCAAAAAGGAAATGTAAGAATATATAATATATGCAGTGCTTAAACTATGGAGCAGTATACGTTCGATGGTATAAATGTTCCCATACACACATACTTGCGGCGTTTTCGTGCGTTATAGTTTTTCCCAAGCATTGTGGGTTGCACATTACACCCGAAACGCGATGATGAATACTTTTCTGATCCTATCATGATGTATGAATACTTTTCGTCACTTTCGGCGTATGCACGCTGTTGTACTGGGTACTGTAGTTCCCCCCATTCCGTTTCGTCGACCTCCTTGCTTGCAGTATAGTTGCGCGTGCCGTTTGGATATATGTATTTATAACATAACATAAGATAATAATAATAAATAAATATATATATAGGGACAAATAACACTGATTGAGCTAGCCCCAAAGTAAGTTCGAGACTTGTGTTATGGGATACCAACTCAACGATACTATCATTTATAACAAATAAATATATAGATAAACATCCAAGACTCTAGATAATTTGAAAAAGGCCATTTTCTAACTTGCACTGACCGGGGATCGAACCCGGGACCTCTGGGTGGCGGACTAGCATGGTGACCACTACGCCACGGAGGTAGTCAAATGAGAGTTGTACTTTTAATTTGTCACACTTGTCAAGTGCTCCTTTAAATCTCTGGATACAATCAATTGCGATTTATAGTCGCCCATACAACTGTTGCATTAAAATACTATAGTACTTATACTCGTAAAATGTAAACTTTCTGAGAATATTTTACTGCATAGTTTAGCAGTGTTAGTAATGTTGGTGTGATTCGACGGGAACAAACGGAAGTTTTCATAAGGGAAACGATACATACATACATACATATTTTCACGCCTGTTTCCCATGGGGGTAGGCAGAGACTACAGATTTCCACTTGCTATGATCTTTGCAAACTTCTTTTGCTTCGTTAACACTCATTATTCTTTTGATACATGCTCTCCGGTTATAGGTACTCCTTACTTCACCTTTCTTCAGAACGTTCGTCGAGGTCGACCCGGTCCAGTTATCGCATCCACATCCGGACGATAAATATTTTTAGTCAGTCATCCATCCTCTTAACGTGTCTAAACCACCTTAATATTCCTTTCTTAATTGTAACGATTAGCCTTAACGTATTAAAGTTCACCGAATTTAATATGGTTGTATAATGTTCTTTGGAAGTTACCGGATAGAGTTCAGTAACACTATAATATGAGTCAATAGTAAAATAAGGTTTATTGGTATTGTACACGAAATATGGTTAAAACACAAAACTAATATAATCACTACACTAAACTGGTTATAAAAATGGTTAAAATATATGATAATTAATGGTATTTCGATCAGCCGCTGAGTAGATGCAATTGAATTTAATTGTGTCATTTGTGTTCCAGTTTACACAATCGAACAGTTTTATGCGGGCTCCAGACTCCTGCGTGATTCACGGCGTGAATTCACGCCGTAATTTTGTCGCGAAGTCGGCGCGAAAAACATGTCCGTCCACATTCGCTATAGTTCACAATTTAGTTCGCGCGCTCGTCGAGAAAGGACGCCGAAACATGCATTGCTATCGCCGTGACGCTGTGAGATGAGAACAAAATTTTTTTAAAAAATATGGATATGGCTAATATTTGACGCTTATTTTGATGCATCGTGCTTCGTAAATAAATAACAGAATCTCAAGGCACCAAGTCTTGCGCGTTATTGTTTTCACGCGCGAGTGTGAACGTGAACGCATCCACACTCGCGCGACAGTGCATCAAAATGAGCGTAACTTCTTCGTCTTCTCCATATTTTTATTTTTTTGAGCCTCAGCTCACAGCGTCACGGTGATATCAGTGCATGTTTCGACGACCATTCTCGACGAGCGCGCGAACTAAACTGTGAACGATAGCGAGTGTGGAGAGACATGTTTTTCGCGCCGACTTGGCAGCAAAATTACGGCGTGGATTCACGCAGGAGTCTGGAGTCCGCATAAAACCGTTCGATTGTGTAAACTGGAAGGTGAGTATGTATAAGAGAAAGGATGGCGTGGTGAGTTGCAGTGCCGGCTGATCGTGTCGCAGATGAGCGACACGCGGTGCTCGGCGTGGAACCCGCTGCTGCTGCCGTTCGCGCTGGCCGCGCTGGCGGCGCTGGCGCTGCGGCCCGCGCCGCGCGCCGAGCTGGCGCTGCTGGCCGCGCTCTGCCTCGCCAGCTCCGCGTACCACATCCGCTACGGCGCCGCCGTGGTCAGTCGCATGTCTTCTACATTTTATGTTTTTAAGGCGGCCCTTCCCGGCCGCTCTGTCGTCAACGCGAGCATAGTTTGAAAAACTTGTTATTTCATCCTGGGCGATGCTAGAAAAACAGGCAACGCAAAAAAGGAGAGATAACGCTCAAGGTCTCGGTTTTACATTCTATTGAATTAAATTATTATTATTATTAACTATCCACTGGACGAATATTCACTTTTCATTGGGTGCGGAAATTTCATAAACTTTTCTTACAAGTGTGTGAAAATAAAGTTTTTTATTTAAAATTTTCATTACATTTACAAGGTTTCTATAGATTTTTTTAAGCTTTACCATTTATGAATACTTTATAAACGATCGAAATTCAAGTAAAATTTGTGCAAAAAAAAAAACAGATTTATGGAGGCTTATAGTGAATTTGTTTCTCCAAATTTTAATTTTTTATTTCTATAGAAACCTAGAAATAGCGTACAACGTACCTGTCAGTTCAAAAAAAATCAAGAAAGATCAGTTACAACGTTATAATCACGTACGAACGCTTGTATAAAAAGTAAGACGGGAAAGCCGCTCTTAATGGAACGAAGTGGCATTGCCGATATGGGCCACAAAACTGCCAAGTTGAAGTGGGATCGGGCGGGTCATGTTAGCAGAATGTCCCCTGAGAAATGGGTTCACAGGATAACTCCGTGGATACCCGAAAACTGTCGGCGTCGCAGGGGTAGGTCTAGAAAGCGTTGGCGCCCAGGACACTTTGAAAAAGACCGTTTTCAAACTTGCCGTGACCGGGGACCGAACCCGCGACCTCTCAGTGGTGGACTAGCAGGATGACTACGCCACGGAGGTCGTCATAAGTTTCACGCTAATGTCTGTCTGTCTGTCAGTCTGTGTGTCTGTCTGTGGCATCGTAGCGCTCGAATGGATGGACCGATTACAATGCGGTTGTTTTTAGGTGAAAGCAAGTTCCCTTGCGATGGTTCATAGCTATGTTCAATGAAAATCGATTCAGCCGTTTAAAAGTTATTGGGGGTTAAAGCTTGAAAGTCAGAGTTTCCTAATTTTCCTGGCGAATAATAATGTTTACATGTGAAATTAAAACGCGCTATGAAGTTTTTTCTTATATAATGACGTTTGGCAATTAAATCGCTTTTCAAATCGGTTCAGCGTTTAATGGGAGATGAACGCTGAGAGTCGGGGGTTCACACACACACACACACACAGGAGCATCACCGTAAAATAATAGATATTCTTTGTTTCAGGTACTTGAAATGTGCGAGCACTTCAAAATACGCTGCTTCCATATTACGCCGAAAACTAACTAAGTACCTACCTACCTCTTTTGTTAGTTAACATTCTAAGAACCTGGTGTATGTCTCGTAAATGCTGTCTTGCATGTTACGTTTAGGATTCGTTTGCCTGGACACGAGTTCTAGCGATCAGCGGTGGCGGGTTGAGTGTCAACGCACTTGTCTACTTTAAAAAAAAAAAGTGAAAAAACGATGTTTCATCAAATACACTGCCGCCGCCGTGGCAGGGCCGGATTTAGGGGAGGGCAACCTGGGCTTCAACCATGGGTCTCCACAAAAGAGGGGCTAGTAAACATTAGCAAACAACTTTTCCTTTGGTTTTTTTTCGCTGTTTTACCTTTACCTACAGTACTTAGTACGAACATGATTGTGTTGTTCTTAACCCTCTCACCGCGAGACTTTATATCAGTTGTCGTGCCCCCAGCGCGAGGAATAAATACCTACGTATGGAATCTAAAATAAATACCTACAACCAAAAAGGGATGTGGATACTTAAGTTATGTGCAATACGAGCATTTTTTTTTTGTCGGTAATATCCGACACTCGCTTGATGGGCACGACAATGTTTGCCGGATAAATCCGACGTTCGCGGTGGAAATGTTTAAATACTAACAGAAATCATTGATCTATATTTGTTTATAAAGTTGTTCATTTTATTTGGAAAATAATTTGGGGTCAGTGGGCCTCCACTCTTTTGTTGCCCAGAGGCCTCCAGAGCACTAAATCCGGCCCAGGCCGCGGGGTTCAGATACGGGGGAATTGCTCAGCTACGTGCGGAACCACCCGCGTTACGCACCTACATTGTTTTTCATACAATTTCTACCCGTCGCTCACACCGCGCGCAAGTTACGCGGGTACTAATTGTATGAACGACGCAAGATGCGTCCCGCATCATATGCTGCGGGTGACTCGATCCTAAGTGTGCAGCCCCGTGATAGATGCCGGGTGTTTAACCTTTGAACAGCACTATAACCTTCAGGTAGTGTTGCAAGCAATTATAAAATATCGATAGTCTATAGATACTATCGTGGCCTTGAAAAACATTCACATTATCGATAGGACTATCGATAGTATCGAATGACCGATACTATCGATAGTATCGATTGTCAATAGTTTGCAATACTATTGATGAAAGGCAAAACTATCGATACTATTGAATTTAGATACTATCGGTACCATCGATTACTGTCGATAGTATCTAAACACAATAGTATCGATACTATCGATAGTTTTACCTTACATAATTAGTATTGCAAACTATTGACAATCGATACTATCGATAGTATCGGTTATTCGATATTCGATACTATCGATATTATTACTGTTTTTCAAGGCCGCGATAGTATCGATAGTCTATCAATATTTTATACAATTGCTTGCAACGCTACCGTCGGGGGGTCGGATCAGATTTCAAACAGTAAGGGTCACATTGATCTCGTCAATACCAACAACTTACAATTTTGAATACCGTGATTTTATATTTTGTACTGAAAGAAAACATTATTAGAGAAACGAATTTGACGTAGATTTTATTGATCTGCTTTGTTTTATTGACATCATAACTACATCCGTTTGATGTCAATTGTTAAGAATGGGAAAAAATAGCTATGTATGTATGAATGTATGTAAATTCTTTATTGTACAAAAAGGACAACAAAAAATACAAAAGAAAACAATACAGTGGCGGACTTACCCCTTTAAGGAATCTCTTCCAGTCAACCCAAAACCAGAGGAGAGAATGACATTCAGTATAGAGCTATATGTTGAGGCCAAAATTGTATAGTTCAGTCCCAATATGAAAGTTGTTTGTGTTGGTCAGAATGTTGACCTGTTGGCTTGATTTATCTTGCCTACTGTTGTAGACGGCGGTCGTGATGCTGTCCAAGATCTAGTTAAATTGTAAGAGGAAACACTAAGATCGAGATGATTGAACATAGGTATTTGTAATAGGTATCTATTGCCGTCGCGATGTGCCTGACCCATCAGTCGCGATGTGCGGTAGAGACAACTGCAACTCGCACCGAAAATACCTATTATAAGTACAGAAAATCAACGTTTCGTAGTCCCTTGATTTCTGCTTCAAATCTTAATTTAAAAAAATTCATAAATAATTAAAGATTTTTTTGTCTGTGTAAGTAACGCAGTGGTGTGTTTCCTTTTTATGGTTCCGTACCCAAAGGGTAAAAACGGAACCATATTACTAAGATTCCGCTGTCCGTCCATCTGTCTGTCACCTGGCTATAAACCCCAGGAACCGCGATAGCTAAAGTTGAAATTTTCACAAACGATGTATTTCTGTTGCTGCTATAGCAACAAATACTAAAAAGAAAAGAAATATTTCAGGAAGTCTTCCATACAACAAGTGTTGTTTTTATTTTGCACTTTTTGCTCGATATTAATAACGGCAACAGAAAGACGCTTGAAATATTCACTGAATAATTCGTTAAATATTTATTTTAAAAATAAATAATTAAATTAAAATAAAGTAAATATTTCGAGGGGACTCCAATACAACAAACGGGAATTTTTTTGAAGATAATAGTACGGAACCCTTCGTGCGCGAGTCTAACTCGCACTTGGCTGGTTATTATAATCTCGTCTTTGTTTGCTAGATGTTGGAACACAGTCGAAAATCTTACCAATTTTTCAGGTTTATGGACGTTCGTATCGTATGTAATAATAATAAAATTATGAAAAAAAAAACGACGGTTTGCACTCCGGGAGTGCTGGCAGAAGTGAAAACTTGAATATTAACGTTGTGCATTCCCATGGATGCGCGTGGCACGCTGTAACATAAACACAAACGAACATTCGCGCAAGCGCCCTGCGCCATCTGAACGAAACAGCAGGCGCAGGCATACATTTTCGCCGCGCCGTAGACAGAAAGGGGGATATTTCCTCTCCTACGCCGCGCCGCGCCGGCTGTCTTACGAATTTTCGATCAGGTCACGTGTCCTGACGCCCTGACGCCCTGACGCGAGTTTAACATTTTTTACCCATTACAAAAAGTGTACAACGCCGCTAAAGAAGTTTTCACTTCAAAAAACTATAACATAGGTACATGCTTTATATTCATTTTTTTTTTCAAATTTATTACTCTACTGGCACTTCCCAGCGAGGAATCAAGGGACTAAGTTTGTATGGAAATACGGCTAAACAGTTTCCTCTTAAGCCAGAGAACATAGTAGTCAATGAGCCAAATGTTAGTCGGTGTGGTTAGCCAGGTAATAACACTAATAACTTCCCGAATTATTTATTTTCCGATAAGTCTTACGTCCGCTATTGAAACGGCGAAGTAAAGAAGTGAATATCAAAACGTACCATATCATAGTAATAGTTAGCAGTCTCAATAGTTAGATGTTTAATGCATTTAGGTGTGGTTTAATAGTGGAAGAATTTATATTAGTTTCAAAGATTCAAATGTTTATTCAGTAATTAGACTTTTACACGTCAATAGATATAATTTGCGTTACGTGTTAAGGATATAAAAATTTAATGTATTTTTAATAAAAAAGCTACCGATTCCAGCGCTTTGCTGGTAACGACCACTGCTGAGAAGAAACGCTGTAAAGAAACTCCACTTTCACAGTATTCGTCGCCTACTCGCCAGAAGGGCTTTGTCATATTATTATTATTGTTAGTATAGATCATTAATACCTAACATAAATTTTTCCACTTTTTAGGTTCGAACCACACGCAGCGTATGATGCGCGACGCAAGTCTTGCGTCGTTTATAGAATTTCTACTCGCGTAACTTTCGCGTGGTGTGAGCGGAACGGTGAGTAGAAATTGTATGAAACGCAATATAGGTACGTAACGCGACGCAAGTTCCGTCGCGCATTATACGCTGCGAGCTGCAAATGGTTCGACATAACTTAGAATCTGAGTAACCTAACCATTTAAAACTTTGTTATTGTATTTGGCACTTCCATAAGTCATCCTGAATTTCAGAAATATTTTAAGATGTTATCAAATCCCAAATCCCCAGTGTCTAAAGTTATACGCAAAAATTGTTTGATAAGCATAGTCATATGTATACCTCTTTTTTAAATGTATAAATAACCATTTAGGCATAACATACGAAACCTGAAAAAAATACCCCTTAGATCCAGAATGTTGAATTCTTAAAATGTTGAGATTGCAAAAAATTGAATTTGTAGAATATTGTATCCCAAAAAGTTGAACTTTTGCCAACTACGTATTTCAATTACCTATTCAAGGGCGGATCCAAGGGGGGATCATGGGGCCATGACCCCCCTGGGCTGGGTCCGTCCTGACTCCGCTGTCACTTCACTGTGTATGGTCAAGTGGCAGCAGAGTCAGGACATACCGCGGTCAATTTGTGACCTTATTTTAAATTACCATATTGAGATGTATTCTAATAAAAGAATTTTATGTATTATGGCTACACTACCTGTAAGTTTATCTTACCTTTCCACCATTTTACCTTTTAACCATTGCATGTAGCTTTAAGTGAAATCCAAAGTTACTAGTTGTACCTAGTCATAGATTGTTTTATTAATAAAAACATTGCCGTTTTATTATTTATGATATGTAAAATGAATTATTTAATTTAAAATGTATCTAAGCGCACGGTAGTGCGCAGGCCAAGTTCCAGCAACAGGCCGCGCGCATGCCGTTAAAATATTCAATTTAATAAGGTACTTGCGAGAATCTCCTTTGACCAATGATGTTATCTTTTTATTTTATTAGTCTAATTGGAATTGTTTTAAAACTTTACGAAGAACAATCGTTTTATACACACGTATAGACGTATCTTTTAAAAAGTCATGTAATGTATTGGGTGTCTATACTTATTGTCTATTACTCGTACTTCCGTAGGTATTAACACACAATTAATTTAAGTAGTACACACGGAACGGAATCTCCTCCAGTACCGCGCAATATACGCGTCGTCGCGCCTCTCCCCTGTTTGCGCCGTGTGGAGGTGTTGAGCGGGCGGCTGCAGGCGCCTCGACAAGGCGAGAACGGGGGAGAGGTGCGAGGTCGGGGAATAGGTACGCATATTGCGCGGGACCTTAGGAGATTCCGTTTTGTGGACCTTACAAATGCATACAAAGAACAGCCGCGGCTGTACTCTAACGTCTGTCTGTACATTAAGTGATGGGTCACGGGCAAAAACAAATTAGGCCTTAATAGGCATAAACGGGCGTATTGGGCAGAAACGCATCATTTTATTTTTGTGAAAAGAAGCAGGAAATTAATAATCACATACTTTAAATCACAATAAATTCTAGCTTCCCCCAATAAATGCTCTCTTTCATGCGCTCACGCTGCGTCGACTAGACTGGAGAGCCGTAAGAGTGATATTTTGCCTACTCTGACTATAAATTTCTTGTTTTTCATTATCAGTTTATTAGTCGTAATTGAATTATGTTTTGTGCATACTCAAATGTAAAAAGTATATAAAAGGTCCATTAAAGTTTTGCCCTGGCAATGGGCAATTATGCAAAGCGCCCAATATGCAAGGCCGTGAACCCATCTCTAGTCTGGACTAATAATATTATTGTATTAATGTATACTTAGAAAATTAGAACGGATCCCTAGTTATTTGTAAATTATCTTTATATAAATGTCTTGCAATGTTATATCTTTGAAGTTCGTCATTTAGTCAATTAAGAACAGAAGCTGAAGTAGATAACAATATTTTCTAGGATTCGCAGAAAATTATACTATTTATTTGTACCTTAAAAATTGTTTCTTTTTCAAACGTATCCAACACCCATACCTATCAGTTCTACATCATATTGTAACGATGTTACAATAAACCTCATCCTTCATGTTCCCGTTTACCTCCTTTCTCCATTTCATACTGTCAACCTTTCTAGAAATAATTTCATTTTCAAATTCAATTTTTAAATTTTAGAGTTGTAGGCAGCTTGTAGTTAGTCATATACCTAACCCTAACTACTCCACATAAATTTTGATGTAAAAAAGATAGTACTGATTTTAAGAAAATGAAATGAAGGAAAATAGACTAAGAATGAAGGATTTAATGAAATGAAGAAATAAGGTTTAATGATATGATAGATGAAATACAAAAAGTGCAACACAAGCTAGCGGCGGTATATAAAAGCAAGGTGCGCGCGCGATCGAGCCGAGTGCAGTAGGCAGAGTGTGTGGAGAGGGGAGCGCAGGCGACGAACAGCGGCGGCGGCGTCTACGTCACCATACGTCATACATCGGATGATGTTGGGGTATGGTCCAAGCGGCAAAAGCGGAAGCGTTTTTCAACTTCTTATGTAGTTGGTGCAAGTACTGATGTAACGCCACATATTCCCCCCGGCCAGACCGTAACTACGGTCGATAGAAGTCAGGGAATTTGACACGGCGCCCGCTGCGTGTTGTCCTCTCTGCTGGAACGGTAGTGGGGACAGAAACGGTAGATTTTTCAGTTACTTCTCTAGCCATATATGCCGGTTTGAGCCTGTCGACAGAGACGTTGACCTTTTTGTTTTGGACGTCTATGGTGAAGTACTTAGGCTTTCTTTCAATGACCTTGAAGGGGCCGGCGTACGGTGGTTCTAGGGAACTTCGAACTCTATCTTGTCGCAAGAAAACGTAAGTTGAGTTAGACAGGTCACGTGGAATGTAGAAAGGCGACGAGTTCGATATGTGCCAAGAAGCAGGTCTTGGTGTGAGTTTGGCCATGTGAGAGCGGAGGCGTGTGGCATACAGGTTGACATCAGCTGTGGTGTAGTCTTCCTTCGGCGATAGAAACTGGCCAGGTAGCTTAAGGGGTTCGCCATAGATCAACTCTGCAGGAGATGTCTGTAGGTCGTCCTTCCAGGAGCTGCGCATACCAAGGAGCACCAGTGGGAGAGCTTCAGTCCACTGAGAAGAGGCATTGCACATGATTGCTGCCTTCAGCTGCCGATGCATCCGCTCGACGAGGCCGTTAGCAGCTGGGTGGTAAGAAGTGGTACGAATGTGATGAGCGCCAACCAACGCAGTGAGAGACTTGAACAGGTGGCTCTCGAACTGCCGACCGCGGTCTGTGGTTACCCGGGCTGGGCAACCAAACCGCGCGATCCACCCGGACACCAGGGCTGCAGCGCAGGACTCTGCCGTTATCTCCTTGAGTGGAAATGCCTCAGGCCACCGCGTAAACCTGTCGATGACCGTGAGGCAATATCTGTAATCATGAGAAACAGGTAATGGCCCTACAATGTCGAGGTGTATGTGAGAAAACCTCGAGGAAGGGGGGAGGAAAGGGGATAGGGGGGTTTTGGTATGGCGGAAAATTTTGCATTTTTGGCAATTCAAGCATTGCCTGACCCACTCTCTACAATTTTTACGAATCCCTGGCCAAACAAATCTTTGAGTAACCAGTCGTATTGTAGCAGTACTTCCTGGATGATGTAAGCTATGTATCATGTCAAAGATTTGTTTGCGGAATTTTTGAGTTACATACGGTCTAGGTGATTGCTGGGAGACGTCGCAGTATACCGGTATGTTACTACCTTGAGTTGTTATCTTCTTGAGGCTAAGCGAAGAACCTTTTCGAAGAAGGTTTTGCAGTTCTAGGTCCTTATTCTGAGCATCTGCAAGAGCCTGATAGTCAATGGTAGTAATTTCTTCGACGCGAGACAGAGCATCAGCCACCACGTTTTCTTTGCCCGGTATGTATCTAATGTCAGTGCTAAACTGGGAGATAAAATCTAGGTACCGGAACTGTCTTGGAGAGCAATCTT
Source organism: Acrobasis suavella (assembly GCA_943193695.1). NCBI lineage: Eukaryota > Metazoa > Arthropoda > Insecta > Lepidoptera > Pyralidae > Acrobasis > Acrobasis suavella. Next base: position 21,949,266 of record OW971941.1, read on the forward strand.
GCTTACTTGTAGCAAAGGCAAAGGTAAGAGGTTTGTGGTCTGTATAAATAGTGAACAACGTAGTTTCGACCATGTGACGGAAGTACTTGATGGCCTCGTATACTGCTAGCAGCTCTCGATCATAAGGGCTATACTTCTTTTGTGTAGCTGACAGCTTATGAGAGTAGAATGCCAATGGTTGCCAAACATTACCTTTACGTTGTTGAAGCACCGCCCCGATTGCCGTATCTGAAGCGTCCGTGACAATGGCGAGTTCTGCTGTATAGTCCGGATGAGCGAGGAGTGTGGCATGAGAAAGCGAAGTTTTGCAGTCTTCAAAGGATTTAATCAACTCTGGAGTCATCTCCACTGGTTGAGAACCTTTGATTTTTGGTCCCTGTAGCAGCAAATTTAACGGTGCCTGGAGTTTAGCAGCGTCAGGAATGAACCGACGATAAAAGTTCAGCATCCCTAGAAAGCGACGAAGTTCTTTGACGGTCTTAGGGACGGGAAACTCCTTGACAGCCTGGACCTTTGAATCAAGTGGTCTAGATCCAGCAGCAGAGACTTGGTATCCTAGAAAATTGACAACTTCTTGACCAAATGAGCACTTCGAAGTGTTTATGAGTATGCCATACTGTTTAAGGCGCTCAAACAGCTGACGCAGGTGCCTCTTATGCTCTTCCTTGCTGGAGGAAAATATTAAAATGTCATCAATATACCCGTAGCAGTAATTCATACCTGACAGGACCTCGTCAATGAACCTTTGGAATGTTTGAGCGGCGTTTCTCAATCCAAAGGTCATGTAGGGAAACTCGAACAATCCGAAAGGCGTCGTAATAGCTGTTTTTGGTATATCAGGCGGATTTACGGCGATCTGATTATACGCCTTCACCAAGTCGACGGTTGAAAAAATAGAGCAACCTGACAGTTGATAAGAGAAGTCGTGAATGTGTCGGATGGGGTAGCGATCGGGGATTGTCCTAGCGTTGAGTGCCCTGTAGTCGCCGCAGGGTCTCCATCCGTCATCCTTCTTCTTGACTAAGTGAAGAGCCGAAGACCAAGGGCTTTCTGAGCGTCTGGCTGTACCGCTTGCCAACATGTCATCAAACTCTTCTTTCGCAGCTTGAGCTCGGACAGGATCAAGACGTCGTGGCCTGCAGGAGACTGGCTGTCCAGGTGTGGTCCTAATATAGTGAAGTGTATTATGTTTGGCTGGAGAATGCATACCTGCAGGGCGAGTGATTTCCGGAAATTCACGTAAGATTTCATGGAATTCGGTTTCACCAGTGACAGCTTTAACTGAGGCGATGTCGTCAGATGGTACCGAATGCACAGCATGCACTGAGAGGGAAGTGATACCGTCGATCAGGCGCTGGTGTTTGCAATCTACGAGTAAGTGGTAGTAAGTAAGGAAATCAACTCCAATGATTGGTCGGTATACATCAGCTACAGTGAAGTTCCACACGAAGTCACGTCGAAGTCCAAAGTCGAGATGTAGTTTTACTGGACCGTATGTGCTTATGACTGTGTTGTTTGCAGCTACAAGTTCAAAACTAGATTTCTTGAGAGGCGTCTTTAACGCTGACCGTGGAAAAACACACAGATCAGAGCCGGTGTCTATGAGAAACTGCATTTTGGTCTTACGGTCAGTGACGAAAAGACGGCCTGTTGATGGTGATGGGCAGTCATAGGCCGCTACTTCCGACTGCCCTGGGAGTTTTCCGCCGAGAAGCTGCATGGACTCTTACACTTCTTCGCGTTTGCGCCATAGGTGAAATGGTAGAAGCAATGCGGATGGTCAGGTGGTGGTTGTTTAGGTCTAGAACGGCTACGGGAGCGATTGTACCTGCGAGTATTTGAGCGTGAGCGACCGTTGTTCTCCAGGCGTGAGGTGAGATTAGCTACTTGCCTTGTGAGTTCACAGACTTGCTTAGCCAAGTCTTCATATGATGACGCTGGTGCTGCAGTAGACGTGCTTGCCACTTGAGGAGTTGAGGGAGCAATCTCGTAGACTTTATCTGCTAATTCCGCTAACTTTTCTAGTGGAAGGTCACTCTGTGAAGCAATTACAGTTTGAATAGACTGCGGCAACCGATTTGACCATAGAGTAGTCAAAAAATCCCTGGGAACTGATGGGCCTGCCAGACCTTCAAGATAACGCAGGAACTGTGACGGCTTTCGGTCACCCAGCTCTTCGTGCATTATTAGTTGTTTAATACGTTTCTCTTTTGATGCTGATAATCGCTTGATAAGCTCCGTTTTAAGTTTGCCATATTTGTCTGTATCGGGTGGGTTAGTAATCACATCCTTAACCTCAGCAGCATATTGGTGATCTAACTGTGCTACTAAATAACAGAACTTAGTCTCATCTGTTGTGATTCTTGACAAAACAAATTGGCTTTCCACCTGAGCGAACCAAAGGGCAGGTTCCTCTGGCCAAAATGGCGGCACTTTAACACCTACTCGTAATACTTCAACACCAATATCAGCAGCACTTGTATTTTTATTGTCTTCGTCAGCCATAGTTATTTAAAAGAATAAAAATTCGCTCACCGTTTTTCACTTGGACCACCACCCAAGACCAACGCCCTAAATTCCTTTGTCTTCTTGTCCGTTAGTGTCGTTCAAATCCAAACCAAATCCTTGGCTTCGTCGATGGGTCACCAGATGTAGGCAGCTTGTAGTTAGTCATATACCTAACCCTAACTACTCCACATAAATTTTGATGTAAAAAAGATAGTACTGATTTTAAGAAAATGAAATGAAGGAAAATAGACTAAGAATGAAGGATTTAATGAAATGAAGAAATAAGGTTTAATGATATGATAGATGAAATACAAAAAGTGCAACACAAGCTAGCGGCGGTATATAAAAGCAAGGTGCGCGCGCGATCGAGCCGAGTGCAGTAGGCAGAGTGTGTGGAGAGGGGAGCGCAGGCGACGAACAGCGGCGGCGGCGTCTACGTCACCATACGTCATACATCGGATGATGTTGGGGTATGGTCCAAGCGGCAAAAGCGGAAGCGTTTTTCAACTTCTTATGTAGTTGGTGCAAGTACTGATGTAACGCCACAGAGTCCTTCCTCATCATTCTGATTCATTCTACTACCATCTCTCGAGCTGATTACATTTATATCAGTATTGTGGAGTTATAATAAATAAAATAACTCTCCACTACGTACCTTACCTACCTCTTCATGTAGGAGCTCCAACTGCCCCAGCTAGTCTGTGACTAGGTAGGTACCTAGTAGGAGTTTCAACAATATCATATAATAAAAAGTATTTGTTCATTATTAAAAAAAAAATAACTAGAGACCGACTTAACCCCTGAAACTACACAGCCGATTTTGATGAAATTTCCATGGGACCACCTGACAAGTATAAAATATATCTCTAACAAAAAAAGAATCGAACAAAGGCGTCTTCGAACAATTGGTGAGAAAACAAAAAAAAAATCTAACAAATTACTTTTACAATTTATGAGTACTTTATGAACGGTAGAAGTTCAGCTAAAATTTGTGCAATAAAGCAGATTTTTGGAGGCTTATACCTACTGACTTTGTTTTTTTAATTTCTTTTTTTATTTCGATAGAAACCTAGAAATAGCGCCCAAGATACCTGTGAGTTCTAAAGTTTTCAAGAAAGATCAGATACAACGGTATAATCACGTACGAGTCGTCGGTCGCCTTCCCGTCTTACGTGTGTATGAAATGTAAGACGGGAAGGCCGCTCTTTTAAGTTGATCACTCCTTCAACTACCTTCAGCCAGATCCGTCCGTCTGAAAGAACAATTTAATTCAATTGTGTCTAATATTGTGAATTATTGTGGGTTGACAGGTGCAACAACATTAAAAATCCAATTTCTATCACAGATTAGTGATTAATGAAGTCACCTTTTTTTGTAATCTTCTTAGCGAGTCGGAATGGACTAATATATTATATATTACATGAGTGTGGACCAATGTGTGGACACATTTACGCCTCTGTCATTAGCGGAGTTTAGGTCTTCTATTGTACAGGGGGTTGGGCAGTTGGGACATGACAGTAGGTGGGCCATGGTTTGAACAGCTCCACAGTCACAGCGATTATTGTTTGGAAAACCCCACTTTGCTCGGCTTTCGTGACATCTCCCATCATCAGTCCGAAGCCTGTTTAGAGACTTCCAGACTGCCCAGGGGAGATCGCCACCTGGTGGAAGTTTCTCGGCTGGTGGAATATGAGATGGTGCAGGAGGATATTTATTTTTCCACCAAGCTAACCTAGTGTTTGAGGCTTCTCTGACTGGAATGCTTGGCTGCCTTAGAAAACTTTTTCGGTGGTGGAACTTGATTATATAGTAGATGCCTGTTGTCATGCGTCTGTTTAGATTTCTCCACCGCGCTAGCCACATTGCGTCGCACACTTGGTGGGGCTATTCCAGACACTGCGTATAGATGGTGCAACGTGTAGGCTTTAAAGTACCTGTTATAATACGGCAAGAAGCGTTTAGGGCTACATCAACCTTCTTAGCATGCGTTGAGCGAGACCATACTGGGCACGCGTATTCGCCAGCCGAGTAACATAAGGCTTGGCAACTTGTTCTTAGTAGGTGAGGTGATGCTCCCCAGCGAGTAGTTATGAGACGACGCAAGATGCTTACTTACTTCTTACTTCCTTCGAGGACAACTTTTCCGCAAGTAGGTCCGATTTTGCCGGTCCCGTTTTGCGTGGGGAGCTGACTCCGGTCTCAGTTCTCGAACCAGCCCAGCTCCTGCAGAAAGCCTAGAACGCCTGCTGGCGCCCTGCACGCCTCTGCCATAGTTCCCGGATGTTCTAGGAACCTTCTTCTTATGTGTGCGACACCATCGCACTCCAAGAGGAGATGGCTCGCAGTTTCTGCAGCCTCCATGCAAGCTCTGCACAGAGGACTGTTAGTTAGACCTAGGGTGAAAAGGTGTTTGTTTAGTGATGTTCAGTGACCAGTAATGATGTCAATCATACGGCGTAAGTTCCCTCGCGGCAGTGCTAGCAGACGCCGGGATAAGCGGCTGTCCCATTTGGGTAGTGCCTCCTTGGCTTGCCTGCATGTCCGAAGGGATTGCCATGATTGAGCTTGTTCTTCGCTAATGCGATTTCTGATCCAGGAGCGAACCTGTGTGAAGGGAATCGGAGCCATCGGGAGGGGACCTTCCGTTGCCATGCTCGATCCCCGACGCGCCAGTTCATCTGCTGCATCGTTACCCAGTGAATTGTTGTGTCCTTTGATCCATTGGAGAGTGACATTGTTGTACTTACAGAGTTCATCCAGGGATCTGTGGCATTCTTGTACTAAGGCGGAATCTACATATGCCCGATTTAGGGCAAGCAGAGTCGCTGCGCTGTCTGTCAGGATACGGATGGACAAACCTGATACTTTTCTCCTGGTAATTTCTGTTGCTGCCTGGGTTATGGCTGCGCACTCGGCTTGAAAATTGGAGTTTTCCTTACCCAAGGCGGTTGCAGAGTGGATGTTGAGTTCATGAGAGAATACACCAGCACCCACACCAGTGTGTGTCTTCGAGCCGTCTGTGTATACTCTCACTTCTTCAGTACCAGAGCTGTCTGATGGTGCCTCTTGTAATTGTATTTTGTATTTTTTGTCAAAAATAAATTGTTTACATATCCTATCGTTTATGGCACCTATGAGGTGTGATGCGCTGAGAGCTATTGACAGGATTTGTGTATGTGGTGCCTTGTCATTGTTTTTCCACAGCCCCAACGTATTGAGTCTTGCGGCTGCGACTTTTGCTTCCTGTTTGATGTGTAAGTGTAGCGATCTGATGTCTAAGATTGCTTCTAGAGCCGCCGTTGGGCAAGATTTCATGCCGCCGCCAATTGCCAGGCATGCTGTTCTCTGGAATCGCTGTAGTTTGTCTTGTACTGTGGTCAGCATAGTTCTATACCACCATACTATTGCAGCGTATGTCAGACGCAAGATGCTGTTGCGGGAACTGACCTTAGATTTAAGATTAAGGCAATTTTGTCTCTACGTTAAAGAGCGGTCCAAAGTTACACCTAGGTATGTTGGGGTAGGGTTGTGTGTTATATCTACCCCGTCCCACAAGATCCTTAGCCTTCTATTAGCCTCTTGGTTGCACAAATGAAAGACACAGGACTCTGTCTTTGAAGGATTTGGCCACAAGGAATTAGTTTTATAGTACTCAGTTGTAATGAATCAGCAATAGGCAATATGAATGAATGAAAAAAAAAATTTATTAACTAACTAGTTTATCCAAAAATATTCAAACTAAGTACTTACAGTAAAAACAGTGCAAATTTATAGATGGTATGGACTTGGTCCTCACCAGTCCATATATGACTTCTCTTTTTAATTGAAACTTTAAAGTATTATATGTTTTTCGCTGTTTAAGATATTTTATAACTCTTTCATATTTGTTGACTGTGGTAAATAAGGATTTTATTATGCAAATAAAAATTATTAGGTATATACATACATATTCCCTATTAACAAAGTTAACTATTTGATAACTATATGCATATAAGCAATGGAAGCCAAAGCCACAGTCCCTGTTCCCTGCCCATGTACTACTATACTCATTCTGCAACTATTTATTCTCGCCAAATAGAGTTTAAAGTAAACTTTGCTCTAAAAAAACTAGTTTGTCTGTCCAAAAATAAAGTTGAATTTGTACATAAGGTAAAAGCTTGTAATTAAGTTGCAATTATTTAGTTTATTCATATAATATAACAGAAACATAAAACAATCACTTAACAATGCGAACTTATGGTTTCATTGATTTCGTCTCCTAGAGACAAGAGCTTCCGCCACTGCTCCGGGGTTAAACTGATGCCTTTCTTACCCGGAAGCAACTCTCCATTCTTCTCGTAGAACTCTCGGACATCCACATAAACCTTCCCTTTGAATTCCCTCACTTTCACCAGCTTCTTCCCTTGTAAAACCCAAGTGGGCTCTTTATCCTCGGTTCTTGAGCCCATTTTTGCTTTTTTCTCTGGAGGTGGATTTCTCTATAAATATTAAAATTGTATAAAAAATCAAGATAGGACGCATTAAAAGTGTAGAATTGAAATGTTAAATCCTATTGTTTCTTTGTTACATTGTATAGATACATATTGAAACAAAAAAAAACGGAATTTTGAGACTGCCACATGAACAACACATTTCAATAAAAGCATGTTATGCCCACTTGAATTCTGAAAAATACTTTTGTTCTTACATCAGCAGGTCCGTCATCGCTGTCGCTGCTAGAACTTTCTGCTTTCTTTTTGTTTTTGGGCATTTTGAACTACCGGCAATCAAACACTGAAAGAAAAAGCAATTGGTCATTAGCAAAAAATGAGATATGTAAACCATTTCAGCCGCGTGACGTCCATGGTTGGACATAGGCCTCTTATAAGAATTGAAAATAAAAGGAATCTTAACCTTTGTTAAATTAGCAAAACAAGGTAATAAGTCTATAAAATACAAAACAATAATTAGTACAAGCCGGTACAAATAAAATTTCTCAGAGGTTATTTACTATAGCGCCGACCGGCGACCGAACATTTACAGGGTTGCCTTATACATACAACAGAAAAAAATGCTGTATTTAAAGAAAAATTACCGTATCTCTAAAATTTTTGAAGAAATAAGACAATTTGACTACAACTAGAATCCTAAACGCGACGGAATACGTATAAACTTGATTTTTGTCATAATAAATGTTATGTAGAATAAAGTTTTTGAGTAAATTGGGTATAGTTGAGCAGTTCTCAAAACTTATGTTTTTTTCCCCTACCTACACTACCTACTAAACCTACCTTTTTTTTTTCAAAACCGTGCCTTCACTGTCTTGTACTGTCTTTTAATAGAAAATTTGGTGTAAGTAAAATTCATCTTGTGTTAGTTATAAATGCTATCGATTTATTATCTACAGCTTTAGTAAAAAAGCAGTTATTTCAGGACATGGTTACTATTTGTGTTCAATTTTGTTACTCTTTATTTAATCAAAATCAATTATAAAAATAGTAATTTTACGTCAAATAGTAACATTATTGCAGTTTAAGGACAATAAAGTAATGTTTAAACCAAAACAAACTTGATTAAAAAGTATTAACTTCAAAATTCAATAGGAAGATCAATTTTGATATTTGGGTAAAAAATTAAGCCTTTTTTTACGATTTAGCTTAAAATTTTATGTACTAAGCTAAAAGTATCATGGTAATTGGCAAAACTAATTACATATTTTTTGTAAAATATTTAATAAGTTATGAATGTAATCTAGAAGAATAACAATTTTAGACAAGAAAAAGGCCTATAAATATTTGAGGACAGTAACAAAATTGAGTGCAATTTGTAACCAATAAAATAGTCTCTTTTATACTGGTAATTTAGTTCTGTACATTTCTGTTTATCAATCTGAATCTTGAAATTGCTTCTACAAAGATATAAATATGAAAGTTACTCTGTCTGTCTGCCGTCTGTCTGTTATCTCTTCACGCTTCAACCACTGAACCGATTAAGATGAAATATGGTATGGATATAGTTTGAGACCCAGGGCCGGGGAGGACAAAGAATAGCTTTTATCTCAAAAATAATAAAATTAATTGAAGGAATGAAAATGTGATTGAAGCGTTGTACCAGAAATCCTATTTTGCGATACAAGAGGAGACTTTATTACAAAAGATAAGTACTAGTCTGGGCTAAATGTTAGTAGAAAATATGTCCTTTATTTCTTGATTCTTGGTATAGACTTCGGTTTTTTGATGGTTTAATTTTGAACTCTGAAAGATAAAAAATATATATAGGGTCATTATTAGCCCTCTGGTGCTTATAAAATTTAAGACAATAGTATGGAGCCTAAATAAGTTGACGATGATGAAGATAAATTTCATATAATTAACACAAACTTTAATGTGAACGTTTCCTAACAATTTAATTTTGTTTCAAATCAGATCAACTTATATGTTACCGTACCAAAAGTATCAAATTAAAAGTCACAACCCTCACCTCTGTTTAGCGTATAACCATGAAAAACTTACAAAATTATTGAGTAAATAGCGTAGCGTAAGCAGTTTTATTACAAAAATTAACATTACATGAAATATAATTTATATAATACTATTACAATAACACTAATCAGTCAAAGCGATTCGTACCAAAACCTAACCCAACGCTTGCTTTGATTTTACACTGATGTTTGACGAGCAATTTTAAATAATGTTGGTAAGTATTAGAATGAGAGTTTAGCCTCCTTTAAAGTTCACTTCCGTCAAAATTTTGCTTTTATCATTGGGAAATAACACGGTAACAAAATTGATACGCAAATTTAGATTGAGCTAGGACAACTTTAGAAATTGTTTTTGATATATAAATAACTGAAAGAATGCCTAGTTAAGCAAACAAAATAAAAATTAAAGCACAACTGTTAAAAAATAGTAATTAAAAAAATAGACAGTAGTAAAGAAATAAGTTTTTATATTGAATGGTTGGGGTCGGACATTGAAAAACCCATACATTGAAATTATCAAGTACCATGAGCACCAATTAAGAGCTACTCGTGTAAATTTATTCTACACATGTAACAGTTTCAGAGCTTAATGATTCCGCTAAACGTTACTAAAGTAGGAAACTCAGTATCTTGAAAACCTGAACTGTCACTAATTCCATATTCGCCGCACATTCTTCTATATACATAAGCTATCTGACCATGCACACTATTTCTCCTTCCGATCAGTAGTTTATAATTTTCGTGCTGGAACAACGTTACCCTAGCAGGAACCGTTTTATCAGTTTTTTTTTCAAGACGACTACCCCCGCAAATTATTTATGCCGGGCATATTTACAGCATAACGGGTACTAATTATAAAATTCCACTCATATTATTTATTTATTCTTCTTTCTTATTCCCTTATATTAATGGAGCTACTTTCTGGCTAGAGTAAGGCACTCCTATTCGTCTTGTAAGGGACTGATTGCCGTTTAAAATGGCAATTACCGTTCGCTTGGCAACATTGGGTATAATAAACAAAACTCAGGATAAAAAATAAATCGTTCGTACGGGAAAATAACATTGATTGACGATTGACATTTTATAAAAAATAAATCGTACGTACGGGAAAATAACATTGATTGACGATTGACATTTTATAAAAAATAAATCGTACGTACGGGAAAATAACATTGATTGACGATGTGACATTAGCACCTAAAAATTTAAAAAAAAAATTAGACTGTACACAACAAAGAGCAAAAAAAATTATACCTCCTACATCTTTTTGGTACCAAAGAGCAAAAAAAAAATTTTAGGTTCAGAAAGAGATAATCTGACATAAAACCCATTTTGTGTCTCTTTCCCTGTTATGGGAATTTACTGTTGCAAGAATGAGAATTCGTTTAACGTCAAAAAATGAAAGCGTACACTGTTTGTGAAAACCGAGGGAGGGATGAAATGAAAAATATCGACATCGATACTTTTGGGAAATACTCACCCTCGTGCACGGTAATAGGGTTAGCAAGTAGTCAGTACTAAAAGAATAAAGACTTTTCAATTAAAACTTTATTTTTTACTATATATCCATGACACTTTGACAAATGAGGTGTCGTTCGAAACGGCATATACAACGTGGAATTGCAGTATTTATTTATACAACATATCGTTTTAAAAATTAAAACCAAACAACAGGGACATTCTTGCTGAAAAATATACTGCGTGGAAGGGACATACCCGAAATAAATTAAACCATGGGCTATAATAGAACACTACACTTTAATAAAAGTAAAATAACTGACAAAAGACCAAAAAAAATCGGCAATTCCTTATAAAAGAGTCCGACCCGCGCCCGGGCAATTTATTTGGGAGTGTCAAATTTATTTCTCGTTTTTTATTGTTATTTTAGTTAAATTATACTATAGTGATCGAATATAGTCCGTGGTTCGATTTATTACGGGTATGCCCCTACCACGTTGTATATTTTTCAGCAAGAATCTCCATGTTGTCTGGTTTTAATTTTTAAAACGATATGTTTTGTAAATAAATAATAATACTAGATTGATTTGATTCCTTGGCTTTACACATAGGATAATTTTGATCAAAGGTGCAGAGGTAGCATCCGGCAGATAACACCCAAATCATCAAAATATTTTGAGCCCATCTGTAACGTTTTTTTTAAATATCCAATCCCGCAGACGATATAAATCGAAAATCGGCGCGGCCGTGGTCGCTGGAATCTGCGGCCAATCCGCTTGGTCGCGCGGTCGCAAATAAATCGATCCCAACCAAGAAATGTAAAACGCTACACTATTCCTTCATCCAAATTTTTATCGCTTTATTAATTTTAAAAATAAAAATATTATGTGTTATCGATATTTTTATCGACAAATTTTTTAAGCCTAGTGTCAACAATTTCATTAATTACGAACAGATTACCAAATACTTATATAATGAGAAATATAAGCATAAATTACTATATTCTCTATTTATAATAAAATGGGAAAATATTGCACTCAATTTCCAGTAAAAAATGTAATGCGTGTACCTATAAAAATCTGTGATTTCAAGTGAAAAATATGTGCTCACCTGTGAAAGCTTAGTTTTGTCACGATTTTCTTTATTATTACAGCGGGATTTGCATCTCGATAATAAGCACTTCGATGGCATCTTGCTTATAAATAATCATGTGAAAATTAATTTGGAATTATTTTAGTACCTATTAGAAAATTCAATTTAAAATGCAGTCTAGCCGATTTGTTTACATGAGCTGTTTAATACGACAAAAATTTTATGACATTGTCTAATGACATTGAATTCTGATCCCACGACTTTTCTATTTAGTAGTGTCTTGAAAGATAGTGGATGGCTAAATGCCTTCCTCTACATTTCAAAACAGTGTACGTTTAGTTTACCAATATTACTTTCAAAAGTTATTCATAAAACAGTTTAAAGGTCTTTCTAGACATTTACACAAATCAAATTTTTAATTACTTACTTCGAAAATCGTGTCGGAAAGTTCAGACGTCAAATACGATACTAAAATATATGAAACTCCCATACTATTGTCAACGTGCAATATCTAACCATACCTTTACATCCTAGTTTGTCAATAATATCTGCATTACATTCTTAAAAAATCACCTGTACAGAAATTGTATTATTATGAGTCACTTGTTTACGTAAAAGTACACGTGATCGTTTTGACCAGAAATTACACAATATAAGATGTTATTTAATTCTTGTTTATTTTTATATAATTAATTCAAATAATAAAACATCTCAAAGCAGAATGTATGTAATAATAAAAGACGTTTATTTGTGCTTACGGCCCCACCTAGCGGCAGGTCAAACAATCTAACTTTGTCTATAAAATGCCAGGCGCAAATTAATGTCGGCCATAGTAGTATAAAAATATAGGAAGCCGGGCCTCTGGCCCGCTCCTCAAACCTTGTCCGGGTGAAATAGGAAATGCCGTCCGAGGCAACCTATGTCTGTCATGTCAAAAAAAAATAAATAAAAATAAAAATAATGTCGGCCATTATGTTGCCAATAGTGGAGGTGTTTGTTTCATGGAACTATCAGTACTGAATTATTAATATTGCTGTAATTCTTGTTATTTAAATAACTGATGAAATATTTTATTCTAAGATTATGTTTTTATGCCAATTATGGAATAATTGTGAAATATTTCAAAAGAGCTACCACAGAGTTTCTGGCCACCTCTTCTCTGTGATGGAACAGCTTTTCCGACTCGATGGTAAAATCTTTCGTGATAATAATAATAATAATAAATTTATTCAATTTCTTAAAAATGATAATATGAACATTATAGTCACACATTATATACACATATATTCATATTAGAGCTATAGCAATAGCCTAAATGAATAAATATTTTAAAACTCTTGGATGTTTATTTGCTATTCCTTTCCCAAGCTATGAAGAATGGCGAAATGTCTAGACTCCAATAACATTGGAGTCTGACACTATTCATACATTGAAAGTAAACTTTTTTGACTTACCTATTTACATTTTGCTTTCCAATGGCATATTCATGTGTTTAAATAGCTAAAAAGACATTAAATGCGATGTCAACATACTCTTTAAGCCTTACCTTCATACATAATATTAAGAAGTATTTTTTGACTGCTCATTCAAGGGCCAAACTACTGATGTCTGAGCTGGTCCCGAAACAAAAGTTATTCGTAATGACGAGTTCTTCGATCCTCCATCAACTTGTCATAACATTTCCCACAAAATAACGTGCCGGGTATTTATCCGAATCTACCCGTTGTATAGGAACATAGGTTGAAAGGTATAAGCTTACATTTTTGCTGGCAAATGTTTGTTAAGCTAATAATATGTTAAATAAGCAAACGTCAAATGCGATGCTAATTTGTAAACACCCTCATACATATATAGAGAGTAGTCATATTTGACTGCTCATCCAAGAGCCAAAACTAGTTTCGGGGTTGGTCTCGGAAAAAGAGATATTCGTATTGGTCAGTTTTTTAATCCTACATCAACTTGTTATAACATTTTCCACAAAATAGTATGCCCGATATTTACCCGAATCTAACTATTGTATGAGAACATACTAATTAGCAGGTCTAAGTTTACATTACTTGCTGGCAAATGTTTGTAGACCTATATATATATATATATATATATATATATATGCTATTCCTCATATATATATATATATGAGGAATAGCATGCCAGATATTTACCCCAATCTATCCGTGGTATGGGAACAATACGAATTGACAGGTATAAGTTTTCATTTTTTGCTGGCAAATGTTTTTAGATTTGTTTTTCTGTTGAAGTAGGCAAATAGACATCAAATAAGATGAAATCAGTGTGTTTAATATGTATAACATTAGTGATTATAATGTTTGTTATTTTTTCTTTGAGATGTATTCATTGATTTATACATTACATAACCATTCCATACATTTTTACATATAATTAGAGGACTTGAACTGGTTTTTTTAATAAATATCCCAATCTACACACCCAAATGAGTAGATACAGGTATTTACTCGATGCATATCGGGTAAATACCCGAACGTGGGTAAATACCCGGGTATATGCCCATCTCTAAGATGTATGCGACACAAATAAGTTGAACAAAAATGGTAGATTTCAAAGCATTTTTGTACAAATTCCCGACACCTAAATTGAACCTAAATGGCGGTCGTCGACGCATTATTTGTACCTGCGCCGATAGCCAAAAAGCTTTGAAGTCCGCCAATTTTTAATAACTTATTAGGGTAAATTGTGCCGCATTTTGTTGCAATTAGAAGCCTATAACCCGACCATGAAAAATGTTCGGTCGGTGATACAAACAAAAAACGGAACTCTTTTCTTTTTCTTCTTTTAGAAATCGCAATAAGACTATCTCGCTCTATCAGAGCGTTCGCATGACAAGATATCAGTATAAATGTAAACGCCAGCTGTGCTGCTTCGGAGCCCGGAGTGCGGTTTATCGCTTTTGTGAAATGCATGTCAATGATCCAATGATGCCAAAGAGAAAGACCTTGCGAAATGGAGAAGAAATAGCCGAACGAAAACATTTGATTACGGATAAATTTACAACTGGCCGCCAGTTATATTAAAGATAAATCTTTAAAAACAAAGATTTAGAATACAGAAGTATGTAGTGATAAACAATGTAAAATAAAGTTATGAAATACCTAAATAGTTATGGCGAAACGACATGCTTCGACATAGTGTTGCCGAAAATCGATTGTTTTACAATAATAGTTATAATCGAAAAATTCTAAACTGTCGATAAGCCTATCGATAGTAACGATAGCCTTTATTTTGAGCAGTGCTATTGATAGAACCAACAATACTATCGATGGTATCAATCGATGACGACGAACAAACTATCGATAATATCGATAGTTTGCTCGTCGTCATCGATCGATTCATTTAGTTTTTTCTTCTTCAGGATTGATAGACTATCGATGGTATCAGTTTTATTTAAAATATCGATACATAGTCTGTCGTTAGTGGACAATCGAGTGGCGACACTACACACAGTCCAGAGAATCGGCTCTATCTAAGTATAGTACTATAACTATCTCAATAAACTTTATTGACATTTTGTTTACCTAAATAATTCGTTGAAGCAATCTTAATAAGAATAAACCAACAAACCTAAACCAACACATCCTGGGAAGTGGGAACTAATCTGACAAATTGGGGGCATATATGTATATAATAATATAGTACGCCGTACCTATTGGGTATTATATCTTGGTTTTTGACTCTTCATTTCTTATTGCTGGAATTACGTAGGTAGGTACTCGTGCTGAGATAGTAGGTATGTACAGTAGGTGAGGACGTACTTATTAAGGGGTAGTACCTATCCAATACTTATTAAAACAATGTTCTAGATAGTTGTAGCCTAGTACTTTCTATTTTAGGACTTTAGAAGGTCTACAAAAAGCTCCATTAGCAATGTCTATTATTTTGACGAGCACGACATTAACCCATAACGTTTTGAATAAGTACCTATGGGATTTACCATAATTATTTAATGTTTTCCTGCCTAGATGAATAGATTTCTATTTTATTCTATTTGTCTTTCACATCATCATTGTAATCAAATGTGTAAACTAAATTGTGTAGGTTTAGTCTTTAAGTCTTCTTTGTTTATATCATCGTTCATTAATAGTTTAGGTATTTGTTTTTGGTAGGTCAATAAACTTATATATGAAACAAACATACCAACTTTGATCAGAATACAGCGAGAACGCATATAGCACGTATAATATTTTTTTTTTTACAATTTTTCCTAATTTTCCATAACCTATTGAGTGTGGCTATTACCGGATTCCGGTATAAATCAATTGTTTTACTATTGTGTTTGGTTTTTGCAATACACAAGAGTTAACCACCATTTTTTAGGGATTGCGAGAATCTTCCATGCTGCTAGTATGTAGATATTTTTAAAACTTTTCTGCTGGTTATTCTTTCACGCAGATCGTAAAAGCCGATCTAGGAATGGGCGAACATGCGAATTACCTAATTTAAACCCCACCCACCATCACGCTAAAAGTGGCCTTTGAGTCTTGCTGCCTTGGGGTCTGTCTGCTCAGAGCCGCTAGCCCCGAAGTGCTCTGTCTGTCCCGTTAAGGATAAAGACGTGATAGTCTGAATGTATGTTTAGGTACTTACCTGATTTAAACATTTTATTATTTGTATTCACGGGTCTTTTCACCCCGGTCTTTTAGGAGTCCCCATACCCTGGAGTTCTGGACAGAAATAGACTTTCCCATACAAACATACAAGTAGTCTACGTTTTATTTTGAAACGACACGTCGGATATGGGCAAAATTTTGTAATTTTGAAGAAATTTGTTTGTGAAAGAGTGTATTTATGTAAATATTATTATCAGGTAAATTAATACTTTATACAAATTACGAATCATGTATTATAATAATCCGACTCATAAAACTGGAGCATTTCAAGGACCGAGCGGAATGCCGCGTGGAATTTCATTAAATTTCCTCGTTCGCTTATTGATATGGGAGCGCGCTCCCGGCGCGAGGCTTCGCACTTTATTAAGAAATCACATGAATGTCTGCGGAAACGGAGTATACGTGACAATACGCCACACTGCTGATACTCTCGCTCTGGCTGGATGGCAGCGAAAATTCAGTGCGCTAGCATGACAACGGCGAAAATAATGTATCCATATAATTTGTCAAATTTTGCGTAATTATTTACCTTAAACATAGGTAAAATTGAGCAAAAAAGAATAATTAGAACGTGCTTGGCTCGCGCTTCTCAATTTTCCCGTGCCTTCGTCGGCCGGCAGTGTAAATCAATCCTTTTATTCATTAAACGCATTTAATCGAGTGGTCTGCCCACACAAACAAGAACCTGCGTGTCACGGAGATGCAGATGTTGCGCTGGATATGCGGAAATGCGGAGTATCACGGAGAAATCGCGTGAGAATGACCCGCATCCTAGGGGCCTTCGTGTCCGTGACATAGCAGACAAACTGCAGGAGAATCGCTTACGCTGGTACGTGCGATACGGTCTTGCGGAAACCGGCAAGTTACGTGGGAAAAAAAATTAATGTATGCCATGCCGCATCCGCCGGGGCCCGGCAGGCGTGGTGGACTCAAGTGCTGGCTTGACGTCGTCAAAGATGATATGCGTGCCAATCGCCTTACAACCAAGGATGCTCAAGACCGTGTGAAGTGGAGAAGAAGAAGCCGGAAACCCCCGGGCCTCGCAGCATTACAGCTGAGGATGCAATTGGGAATACGCTGAGATGAAAGAGAGAGAGAGAGAGAGTGATTTCTCAACTTCTCGCTAGTCATTTGTGTGCGATTAAGTTTTGGCGAAAAACAGTTTTAAAACTAGACGTACTACCAATATTACTTTTAAAGGTTATTCATAAAATAGTTTAAAGATCTTTCTAGACATTGATACAAATCAAATTTTTAATTGTCACCATATTTGGTTTTAAAGAATTTATTTCAAATGAGGGGCGCCACTTTAGCTACCACCTCGTCTTAAAATTAAATACTCTACTCATTCTTTATTTTCAACCGACTTCCACAAACAAGGGTGTTATTAATTCGTCGCGATCTTTTTTTTTAGGTTTGTTCACTAATATTAGACGGAGTAAAAAAGTATTCTTAGATTATATTGGTTTGAAAAGTAAGGTGGTGTCATAGAATATTTATCAAAATCGGTTGTGTAGTATGGGGCTGAAGTCGCCAGTAGGTTTATAGTTTTGAAAGGTTATTATATACGAGACAGTGCCTATGTCAGTAGCTTGGCTTTGCCTTGGAGGATGTTGGCCTTATGAGGCCCGTCCGATTGATTTGGGGTGCTATGGTCAGGAAACCTCCACGTTGGCTTGGTTCCTTGAAGGCTTGCTTCTCTCACTTAATCTCTTGATCCGGTGAGAGCGGTGGGCTAACAAGGGATTGGGCTGGTGCACCCTGGGCGACAGTTAATAACTCACTGGGTTTCTTGTTAGCTGTCGGCCAATATCCTGCCTTAGGAGGGGAAAGCGGAGTTTAGCAATGAGCTCTCGCTCGTTTTGGGGGCGCCTTGTGTTCTTATTGGTTGTTTCAGGCGGTGGGAAGACAGGGCGTGTTTCTTCGCGCGGCGTGTGACTACGGTCACCGTCGGGCAACTCGTTACCCCAAATTGATGGGGCCGAGGGTGCTGTTTCGGTAACGGTCAGTACTGCGGGGAAGAAAACCCCACAAAAAATTACCCTAATCCTAAGGTCTAGCGTGCCGATGGGATGAATGGCGGGAGGGGAGTCCCGTCCCAAGCGCTGGGGGGTTGGGAAATATCAGGGACCCCACCCTGTAACAAAGGAAAACATGATGGTGACTTCTAAATACGTAATACCCCAGGAGGGTACCGGCGATGCCGGAGAATCCCTCCCTGCGCCCTCGGGCGCAGGCAGCCCCACCGTATCTGGGGGGGGCAAGAACCGCCATGCGGACGCAAGTTCGCAGCTCCCGAAAGGGAGCGGCCATTCTCGCCGTGGGAGGCGTCTTCGTCCTCGTCCTCGCAGTCTGTCACCACTGGTGATCGGCAGCGGGGATGAGCTATCTGATTCCGGTTCCGGGATGTCGATCGAGGGGAGTATCGGAGGCGAGATTTCTCGGTTTTGGGCGCAAAAGAAGCGCCGCCTGGAAGCGCCTATCGACGATAGCGACCTGTCGGGGTCGGCCTGCTACGCGAGCACGACCAAACTATCAACCGCAGTGCGGGGGCGATCTTGCTCATCTGCGGGCAAGGCGGTCCTTCTGAAGCCAGCTTCAGCTTACCGCAAGGCTCAGAGGGATCTGGCGTCAGCGGAGGCCGAAGAGGAAGTCGCTGAGCTTGCACGCCAAGCCAATGCAAAGCGCGTCACGGAGGCTGGATCCATCACTTGGTCGGAGTCAGACGCGGAAAAACAGCGGTGGACCTGCGTGAGCAGGTTATGGCGAGTCTGGCAGTTGTCAAGATGGTTGCGGCCAAGTCAGGTAACCTTAAAGGTACCTATGTCAAGAGCCTTAAGACCGCCAGTCAAAATATTGAAGAGGCTGTATCTGCTTTACACAGCAGGTCTATATCGGAGGAGACTCAGAAACTGCAGGCCAGTAACAAAAGCCTGCACATGAAGGTGAGCATGCTTGAAAAAGAGATGGCTGAGTTGCGGGCTCAGATTGATAAACCCCGACCTGCGGCTGCCACCGCTGCCACCCCGGAGGATCATGAAGCCCAAGCGGCATTTATTTTGCGTACCGTCGGACCAATGATTAGTGCTCGGTTCGACGGTATTCAGGATCGACTGCTGCCAGAGCCTAGAACACGGCCCCCGCTAGCAGCAGACAAATCTCGTCCGGCAACGCTTAGGACTGCCCGCGCTGTAACCCCGGAGGAAATCGTTTCTGCCCAGGTCAGTGCCCATCTACCTGAGGTTTTCCTCCCTGCAGTGAAAGGGAAGGGAAAGGGGAAGGGAATGGGTAAAGGACAACGGGTGAACGATGCGTCTAAACCAGCTGCTGGGGCGGCAGCGACTGTTACATGCACAGCAAAGGTGCCACAAGCTACACACTGTGCAGCACCAGTTGCGGCGGCAGCCACCGTGCAGGCCGCCCCTCACCCACTATCTCCGGCCCCTGCGTCTATGACAGTGGCCTGGACAACAGTGGCCAAGCGAGGCCGCAAAAAGACGGCCGCGGCTCACCCAGTACAGGGCGCCCAGCTTGCCACTCAACCACCAGCGAGACAGCAGACTAGACAACGAGCTCCACAGCAGACTCAGCAACGGGTCCAACAGCCTAAGCTGCGCCCCCCACGCTCTGCTGCGGTGCTCCTCAAGCTCGATTCTGATGCAGAGAAGAGAGGGATCACCTATGCCACTATACTGACTCATGCCCGACAGAGTGTGGACATCGCTGAACTGGGCATCCCCGGGATAAAAATAAAAAAGGCGGCAACGGGTGCCCAGATACTGGAGATATCGGGAGCTGACAGAGACCAGATGGCAAACCTGCTGGCTGAAAAGCTCAGTGAGGCCCTGGATCCGCAAGTAGTAAGCGTATCCAGGCCTCAGAAGTGCGTTGCGCGAAGTTGCGAGTCTTGGACCTCTGTGACTCCGCAACGCCCGATGAAGTCCGCGCAGCCATTGCTCGCGTTGGACAGTGCGCTGCGAGTGATATCAAGGTGGGAGAGATAAAGGAGGACCATTCCGGCGCTCGAGTTGTGTGGGCGAGGTGTCCTGTAGCGGCCGCCAAAAAGGTGACTGCGAATCGTTCGCGGCTCCGGGTTGGCTGGGTGTCAGCGCGGGTAAAGTTGCTGCCAACTAGGGCCCAGTACTGCTACCGGTGCCTTGAAGCAGGGCATGTTAGCCAGACATGCACATCGGAGGCTGACAGGAGCACGCTCTGCTACCGATGCGGAAGCCCGGGCCATAAGGCCGCGGCCTGTGAAGCCACTCCTAAGTGCGTTCTGTGCGCAGAGAGTGGCAAACCTGCAGGCCACCGTGTCGGAAGCAGGAGCTGTCCTGCATCCCGACCAGCCAGGAGACGAAGGCGCGTTGCAGCCGCGGCTACGGTCCAGATGCAACCTGCCCAGTCGGCGTCACAAGACGCCACTGTGATGGATACGGCACCCATCGTATAATTAGTATGGCCCTGCGAGTACTAGAGGCAAACATCAACCACTATGCCAGAGCCCAGGATCTTCTTTGCCAGAGCATGGCGCAGTGGTTGATCGATATAACGGTGGTCGTAGAGCCATACTTCATCCCGCCTAGGGAAAATTGGGTGCCGGATTTCGAGGGCCATGTGGCGATTGTGTCGTCGGCGAACATTTCGCCTCCGTCAGATATTGTCCGCGGTCACGGCTTTGTCTCGGCTCGGCTGGATGGCTTGGTTGTGGTCGGGGTTTATTTCTCGCCCAATCGGCCACTCTCCGAGTTCGAGGCATTCTTGGCTGAAATCGAGGCGCTTCTGCTCCGATACCATCCCCGCCCTGTGCTGGTCGTCGGGGACCTCAATGCCCAATCCCCGGCGTGGGGATCTCCTGCAGTTGACCGGCAGGGACGTGGGCATGTGGTAGAGGAGCTTCTCGTTACTGTTGGGCTGGCGCTGCTTAACCGGGGTTCAGTTCCCACTTGTGTACGTTGGAACGGCAGCTCTATAGTGGACATTGCCTTCGCAAGTCCTTCTGTAGCGCGCCGTTCCCAGGGCTGGCTTGTGATGGAGGGCGTGGAGACGCTCTCCGATCACCGTTATGTGCGGTTCGATCTCTCCTCGTCCTCAGCTCCCACAGGCGGCCCACGATGGACCCCGAGTGAGGCTGGCCCAAGGTGGCAGTTAAAGCGCCTCGACAAGGAACTTTTTCGTGAGGCGGCCATATTGCAGGATTGGTTCCGTGCGCCGGTAGAGGTGGAGATAGAGGACGAGACCGAGTGGTTCCGGGGTGCCATGACTGCTATTTGCGATGCATCGATGCCCCGGTCCAGTACTCGTCCTCCCAGAAGGTGGGTGTATTGGTGGTCACCTGAGCTGTCGCAGCTACGTGAAGCGTGCATAGCAGCGAGACGCCAGTACTCCCGATACCGAAGAAGGCGGCGCCGGAACGAGACTGAAGAGGCTGCCTTGCTAACGGCCCTGACGGAGGCGAAATGCGCCCTGAATGAAGCCATTGCCCAGGCGAAACACGCGGCTAGACAGGAGATGCTGGCGACCCTTGACCGCGATCCATGGGGACGGCCATACAAGGCAATCCGTAAAAAGATTGGCTCCTATGCCGTCCCCCTGACGCAGAGTCTTCATCCGCAACTGCTAAACGAAGTAGTTGGTTGCCTGTTCCCGCAGAGAGCGAGATTTCAGCCCCCCAGTATGCTTCCACCTTCGTCGGGTGTGCGGGGCGAGGAACGAGAAGTAATCCCCGAGATAACCCGGGGCGAGTTGGGCGCTGCTGTGTTGAAAACGCGCGCCAAAAATACCGCTCCGGGCCCAGACGGAGTGCCGGGTCGAGCCCTCGTCCTTGCTTTGAACCTTGACGGCCTGGAACAGCGACTGAGGGGCCTTTTCAATGCCTGTTTTGTGCAGGGAAGATTTCCCCAGGCGTGGAAGACGGGAAGACTGGTTCTGTTAAGGAAGGAGGGACGACCGGCGGATTCTCCGTCTGGCTTTCGTCCTCTCGTCATGCTTGATGAGGCGGGCAAACTGCTAGAGCGAGTCACTGCAAACCGCATTGTCAAGCACCTCGAAACGACTGGTCCGGACCTCGCGGATTGTCAGTACGGGTTCCGCCGTGGAAGGTCTACCATCCACGCTATCCTAAGGGTAAGGACTGTAGCGCAGGAAGCGGTTGCCCAGGGTGAGGTCGTCTTGGTGGTGTCACTCGACATCACCAACGCCTTCAACACCCTGCCTTGGGCTTGCATAATGGAGGCGCTCCAGTATCACGGAGTACCGACATACCTGCGCCGCTTAGTTGGAGACTACCTCTCGGAGCGGAAGGTGGTCTTCCCTGCACAGAACGGGTGGAATGAGAGGCGGATGACGTGCGGTGTTCCACAGGGGTCTGTCTTGGGTCCACTCCTGTGGAACATCGGCTATGATTGGGTTCTGCGGGCGGCCCATCTTCCGGGCGTCCAGGTGGTCTGTTACGCCGATGACACACTTGTGGCCGCCCGTGGTTCCTCTTTCCGGGACGCGTCTGTTCTCGCCACGGCTGCTGTTGCGCAGGTGGTGCGCCGAATCCGTCAGCTGGGCCTGGAGGTGGCGTTACACAAGTCCGAGGCGCTGTGTTTCCACGGCCTTCGGGGGGCGCCGCCCCCGGGCTCTAGCATAACTGTAGGTGGAATCCAAATTGCTGTCAAGCCGACGATGCGGTACCTAGGCATCGTCCTTGACGGCAAGTGGAATTTCGGTGCCCATCTTGCACAGATGGTGCCGCGAGCAATGGCGGTGGCTGGAGAGCTGGCGCAACTTTTGCCGAACTTAGAGGGTCCTGATGCGCCTTGCAGGCGCCTGTATATAGGGGTCGTACGGTCCATAGCCCTGTATGGTGCTCCTGTATGGGCTACGGCCCTGACTCGCGATGGAATCGCCCTTCTGCGGAGGCCACAGAGGACGATAGCGAACAGGGCCATTAGGGGCTACCGCACGACCTCCTGTGAGGCAGCTTGTGTGTTGGCCGGTTCTGTGCCCTGGGATCTGGATGCCCTAGTCCTCGCGTCCCTATTTGTCTGGCGCGAGGAGGAACTGGCCCGAGGTCACAGACCAGCCCCTCGGGAGATAGAAGGACACAGGGATGAGTTGCGTCAGCTCGCCATTGAAGAGTGGGCCCACAGGCTGGAGCAGCCCAGTTTTGGGCTCAGGACCGTTGAAGCAGTCCGTCCAATCTTGGCTCAGTGGTTGACGAGGCGGCACGGCGTCTTGACGTTCCGTCTGACACAGGTGCACACCGGACATGGTTGTTTCGGTCGGTATCTGTGTCATAGGGCGCTTAGGGAACCGACTTCTGCCTGTCACCACTGTGACGGCTGTCCGGATGAGGATGCCCAACACACCCTAGCGGACTGCCCAGCCTGGGCGGAAGACCGCGCAGAGTTGCGCGCGGTTGTGGCGGACGACCTTTCACTGCCGACTGTGGTACGTTGCATGGTCGACAGTGTGACGTCGTGGACAGCAGTGCAAGCCTTTGCGGAGAGCGTCATGCTCCTGCAACTGCTGCCCTCATAACGAGGGCCACTCGGGCGATGGAAACGGGATTCCATCGCTCGACAAATATGGTCCTCCGGGTTGAAAGGCGCGTCTGTGTCAACACACACCTTTACCCTAGCGGGTAGAACTGAAGGCCGACGGGCCACCCCGCAGGCCACTCCGACCCCTCTCGCTAATTGAGAGGGTACCGTGAGTGAGCCAAGCCGAGGCCGCTGAAAAGCGGCCGCCGTGCCAGGTCTGTGGAGCGAGAGTAGCACACGGACTTGGCAAAAGCGGTACCGGCGTTGACACCGCGGAGTTTTTAGTGGTAACACCACATAACCTTACCGGTCTCCCGTGACTGGTAAGGTATCCGAAGGGATTTTCTCCGCGTCAAAAAAAAAAAAAAGTATCCCATAACACAAGTCTCGAACTTACTTTGGGGCTAGCTCAATCAGTGTTATTTGTCCCTATATATTTATTTATTTAAAATGAACATGACCAACTGATGCAGAACCAAGTTAAATTTATTTGCATTAACATGTGTTCAATTTTGATCAAAAAATCGATGATCATCTGATGTGGAAATCTAAGAGATCAGGTTAAAAACACACCTATAACACTGCTAAAACTTCTTATGTAACTTCAATAGTTCGTATCGTATTTATAATATATTAATACGTTGAAATCAGAAAGTCGCGGGCATCAGGTAGTTTTGAATAAAAGAATGGAAATAAATATGTAATGTACTACGAGTAAGTAAGTACAAAGGTTTCATATACTCATCACCGGAAAGTTCGATTCTCGGTAAAGTTGAAATTAAGTAGTATACGACTCTCGGATGACAAGTCGTAATATTATTTCAGCGTGGGCTCCTTAGGGTTTCATACAGAGAGATTAATCAAAAAGATATATGATTCGTCGAAATATTTGAAGCCACCTACGCGTTTCTGGCAAGTCACGTCGTACAAAGTATTTTTCTTTTTAAAAAGAAATTAATTAAGATTTGCAAAGCCGTATATATATTAAGTACTTGGAAAGCCGCAGAGCATACGGCTTTCCAAGTACTTAATTATTTTCTTTTTAAAAAGAAAAAAATACTTTTGCAATTCTGATACATCCTGTAGAGTCTACAGGATGTATCAGTAAGGCAATAGTATTTTTTTCTACTCCTATACTGTTATCTGTCTTTTAAATGGTCCCGAACACTATTATAAGAACATCAATAGCTATTCCTAATATAATAATAGCACATGTGTTGTTATTTCGCCAAAAAGATGCTCCTGGCCATAGACCTACATTTTTTCTTTCTTTAGATCAATGCACAATAGTGCTGTAGATGCACTTAAGTTAAGGTTTTACTCGATCAATACTTACTTAACAAAAAAAGCACAACTACCAACTTTACAAACAGCTGAATTCATTAGTTAGTATCTGGTTCGTGTAACAATAAAACTTTCCGAAATAATTTCTTTACCGTCAAAATAAGAAAAACTTTTTTTAATATTGTAACTAGAGGAAATAGACGTAAATAAAAAAAAAAGTTTGCCATAGGTAACTAATATCTGCCTACTTCCGCCAAGTCAGTCGGCTATGAAAACCAGTGGACTCGTAAAGATTTGTTGCCAGAAGCTCCCTTGAAGCAATCAAAGGACCTACACCAACCTTTGATTGTATAGTTAGGTTAGGGTTAGGAATAAACCCCCCCAATGGGTACCCGGTTTGTCGTACCGGGGGGGCTCAGTACCCCTGGTAGTCGGTGGCCACGGGGAAGCTAAGAGGAACCCGCGAGGGGGCGCTCCTGCTGTCGTCAACCAGCAGTGAGCGCCGACATTGGGGCGGCGGGGGAGTGGGAAGATCTCCCCCCACCCGGGGAGGGGCGCTCCCGCGGGCTCGGCTTCGGCCTTGAGCCTGTAGGGATGCGCCCAATGGGGCGGCGGGGGAGTGGGAAGTTCTCCCCCCACCCGGGGTGGGGCACCGGGAGGGGAATGTTTCATTGCCCTCCCGGCGCTTCAGGCGGGGCCACACCGCCGTGGCTGAGGTTGGGGATCGGTCGCGGAGGAGGAGGAGTGTCGGTGTTACGTTGCCGCTCTCCTTATCCCCTGCGACCGAGCGGTGCCGCACCGCGTTTGCGGCGAGAGGCAAGCGGCGGAGCCTTTCATCTTCTCCGCCGCTGGGAGCCGGTTTATCTGGCTCCCGTGGGTCCACAGGCGGTGGACTGCGTGGGAGTTTGCCGCCTCTCAATTGGGCCGAGGAGGTACGGCGCATCCGTGAGTTCCGGACGCGCCGACTTGGTGAGTGGGGGGGCGCTGTGACGCCCCCGAGGAGGGGCCGCTTTGGCGGCCAGCCGCGCCGGGGTTCGCAGATGTATTTCCGTTCCCGTGTCCCCGGCAAAAGCGGTTGAGATGGAACTCCGGAGGTTTTTTAGTGGGTAGGCACGTCGCTCTGGCGTGGAGTCCCACATAACCCGACAGCCTCCCCCGCAGGCTGACGGGTATCCGTAACAGGGATCTATCCTCCGTAAAAAAAAAAGAAATAAAAAAAAGGGTTAGGAATAAAGAAATTGGCGTCCGCGCCATTGGTTAACTAGACACTGACAAAATAAGCTTCAACGAAGTTTAATTGCCAACAACAAGAAAGAAAAAAAAATATCTGCCTAACATAATATGTCAAAATTTTTCATATTATTCTTTGTTTATTTTTGTATTTTATTTAGTCATTATAGTCCCAGCAAAAGTATTGTATGCAACGTTTTATAAGTACGTCAAAAATGCTCGATGGCATCTCCTTACGTAACTTGCACCACTCGCATTTTTTGACACGTCTTATACAACTGTTGCATTAAATAAATTATATAAAAATCAGAGAAAATTAAAGCACCACCAGCGTAAATAAGACCGAACAGCACTGTTTGGTGCAACCTTGCACCTTGCTGTATGACATCTATATCCATAATCAGGAATAGAAACGTCTTAGATTGTTTTTTTATTGAAAATACCTACATGTTCGCCACGAGAGGGATTGGATTGTGCATACTCTCATGTTGTAGTATGCATGCTAAGTGTGCCGGTAACTTCGAATCACCTTGATTTAATTAAGTGAATTCATAGGTAAGTATATTTTTCCTCTATCTCGGTTACCTTTTGTATAAATGCTTAATAGACTCAATAATTATTCTGTAGTCTATTCATTTTTTTTCTTATACAACGTGGAAGGGACATCCCCGTAATAAATTGAACCATAGTCTATACTAGTTTACTATAGTATAATGATATTAAAATAACAGGCAAAAAGCAAAAAAAAATGTGGCATATCCATACAAAAGTGTGCAGCTGCCCGTCAATTTGTATGGTAATGTCGATTTTTTTTGGTTTATCGACTGTAATTTTAATTTCACTATACTATAGTGATTGAGTACACAGCCCATGGTTCAATTTATTACGGGTATGTCCCTTCCAACGTGTATAACCCTATCAAAGAGGGAGCCTGGTGAGTTGTGGTGCGCTCATACACCAGTTCAACTTTCCTCTTTTATTTAAATACTATAATAAATAAAATAAAGCTTACAATGTATATATGTCAGTGGCGTTTGGTAAACATTTTGTACTATTACAGCAATAAAACTATGAAACGAATTAATTAACTACCTTATTATGTAAAGGTAAATAAGCAGTTCAATGTCCGGCTTATAATTCGCATATTTTCAGTATTATTGAATTAGTGTGAGTAATGTGTCTCTGAGCATATATATACAAAACTTATCATTGTGAGAGTATTTGGATAATAAGCGAAAATTTTCGTATCTTGAATATGCTAGGGGTCTCCTTATAGAGATCTCCCCAAGACTGATCTCCGCCGCCGCGGCGCCGGTGACAAGAGAGCTGGCTGCTTTTTCGCCCAATGAATCAGTATTGCGATCCAACGGGGAAATGCGGCCAGCGTTCTTGGCACTATGCCGCATGGGCGAGATTTTCTAGATTAAATTTATAGTAGGTATTTCACTTTTTCTTTTTATTTGTAAATATGTAAATTATCAAATTAAAATAAATATATACAATATCGAGCTGCTAGTTTACGGCATATGAAAATAGCAAATGGACATTTTAATGCGCGGTGCGCCGATGTACGTAAATTATAATTTTTGATAGTAATAAATGCGTATATATATTAAAAACCCATATGGGAACTCAATGGGAATCGGCTTCTAAGGAGACTTCGCGACTGATATGTACCTGTGTACTCGTACGTTTTTTTTGTGAGAAAATAAACGATTTATTCATTCAATTAAGAAGGTCACCTTTATAGTTTCATTGTTACATTCTCTTTCAAAAGAACTCTACAGAAGTTAAAAAGTCAAAGTCGTTAACACGTGAATAGGCCCTTGGAACTTGGAAGAACAAGTCAGGAGTTACCAGCACCTGTGCCGACATTAATTCCGTCTGTTCTTGCTAGTTCGGTAGCCTCGGCCGACCTCCCAATGTAATAAAGGAACTTTAGCGAAGGCAGACGAAAGCCGATGAAAACAATCTTTTAATTTCTACGAGTAGGTATACTGTTAGTTAAGTAATTACCATATACCTAGATTTTTTTTTACAAATCTATGGTATTTGGTAAAATAAAAAATCCGCGGTCTCTTTCTTTTAATGTTATTAATTACTCGTGTCTTTGACTGACTCCGTGGTCCAGTGATCAAGGCGTTCGCCTTGTAATCCGGAGGTCATGGGTTCGAATCCCACTGGGAAGCATACTTTGTGGAACGTTGTTTCCAGTGTAGTTAAAATATTGCAGGCTTGAATCACCTGATTATCCGAAAATGAAGATGATTCCGTGTTTCGGAAGGTACGCATAAACTTGTGACATCGCGCACTCCTCCGCCTCTCTTCGGGGCAGCGGGGGGGGCCCATGCCCATATATAAGGCGCGGCGGCCGGCGCTCGTGCCTTTTTTTCTTCGGCTGCATCTCCAGCTAAGTAGTCCTTCTACCTAGAAGGGCTACTCAACGGATCTAGTGCCTATAACTCACGACCCTGACTACCTAATCTGTACCTAGTGTTCTTGTGAATTTTTGTAACTAATGTAATGTTCATTATACCTATCTCATTTGCCAATATCTAGTCTTTCCTTTATCTCATCTATCCTCCTAGATCCTAAATCTAGGTTTTACTAACCTAAACGGTACAAACTGTGGCCCGACACGCACTTGGCCAATTATTTAATGAGGGTTCGATTTCCTGCGATTTCTATCCATTCTGCTTTTGTTTTGTGCGTGTAATGGCAGACATCGTGGTTGAGGGAGTCCTGCCAAGAGTACCTAAATAGGTCGTCTAACTTTCCGCTTGGCTTTTCTGCGTTTGTAAATTGCACGAAGGAGGTGTGGGATTGGACGTCTCAGTATAATTTTTGGTGTGTCCTTGGCGACGTCAAGTAATCTTAGAAGTATTTGGCGTTCGTATTTTCTAAGTCTTGTCCTATTTTCTTTTGCTAATGCAGAAACGTTCAAAGCATATGTCATGCACGGCCTAATTACCATTATGTACATAAACACCGCGATGCTTCACTATATTTGGTTATTTTGTATAAATGGTAATGAAAAATGTTGAATTTTTTATTGCTTTGACGCAACGGGTTTTGATAGTTGATTTCCGGTTGTGTGTAGCTGAAATGTATGTGCCCACGCAGAAACCAAGTACTTAGGTACTTGGTTTCTGGCATGGGTTTAATTATGGCTCCTCCAAGTATTCTGCTTCGAGCGGTGGGCCATACCATAAAGGTCTCGAATAACCAATTTAGTTTTAGTCCCATTTATGCGGTGAGACCAACTGAAAGGAGAAGTTCTTTCATTTTTGTAATGATTCGATCGATTACTTCTATTTCTTCCCCGATCAGTATTGTTAAGTCATCCGTCGAGTCTTACTGCATTTTGTTCTTCCTCCAGCGTTCTAAGCATAAATAATATTATATATTATTATAAACTATTGTGAACAGTCTTGGAGATAGGGGGCAGCCTTTGCCTCTGACTTAAACCGCGGTCAGACAGAAGACAGATAGACAAGATTTCCGTGGCGTAGTGGTCACAATGCTAGTCCGCCACCCAGAGGTCCCGGGTTCGATCCCCGGTCAGGGCAAGCTGGAAAATGGCCTTTTTCAATGGCCATTTTCCAGCTTGCCCTGCTGCCCTTTATGTATTTGTTATAAAATATAGTATCATTGAGTTTGTATCCCATAACACAAGTCTCGAACTTACTTTGAGTCTAGCTCAATCAGTGGTATCTGTCCCTAATCCCTATATATTTATTTATAACTTTATTAAGGTTTCCTTGTTTACTACAAAACATTTGTTGAATTTTTCCTCCCAAGTGGCTATTTTTGAGGGAATGGGAAATTTGGGGATTTTTTGGGGCTAGGCGAGTAATGACCGACCTACCTGCGTAACCTAAACTGTCATGAAATAATTTTAATGACCTTTATGGAAGAACTAGCTACCCGTCCCCTTTCTGCACGGTTTTGTACATTATTTTTTTTTATTTTTCTAAATGCTCTACGCTACATGTTACTTAAAACTATTAAAATAGGCCCAGTAGCTTCAGTTTATCAGCGTACAGACAAACAGACAGAAGACTTCCGTTGTAATAAATATTGATGGATGCAACAGATGAAATTTCCAGTGAAAGTAGGTTCAATATGTAGGGAGAAGGCTACCCCAAATTAGTTACGGAAGGTAGGTTAGGTTACGGCAAATACCTATCGTTAGGAGTGACTAACGACCAATTTGGGTAGTTAGAACTACCTGACTTGAATTAGCCCAGGTTCAACCAAACATTCTTCGTACTTATAACAGTGTTCAGGATTATTTTACTCCTTGAATTGACTTCGTTTTAAAATTGTTATTTTTTTATAAGCTTCTTTTACATGCTTTTTTTCAACCGTTTCGCTGTTGTCTATCTGTAATTAAATCTTAAAAGTAAAATTTAATCCATTTATTTTCCGATTGAGATGAAATTATATTGATTTGATGATTTTGAAAATTTGATTGATTATTAATTATATATGATTGAGATAAATATACGACAAGAAAATCATCTGATGATGGATGGAGGGAAACGTAGCCATAGCAACCCTGTTATAAAATGAAGCAATTCCACCAAGATTCCGCTTATTAAGTTTACCTTGATACGACTTAGGCGTCACAATAAAAGCTTGTACGAAAAATAT
Organism: Acrobasis suavella; assembly: GCA_943193695.1. NCBI lineage: Eukaryota > Metazoa > Arthropoda > Insecta > Lepidoptera > Pyralidae > Acrobasis > Acrobasis suavella. The sequence goes on from OW971941.1 coordinate 21,980,126, forward strand.
GCTTTTACGGTTTACGGTTTTACGGTTTAAGAAATTTATTTCTCATAAACATTTACTTATTCCTGCAAGTATGGAATGGATATTTGTAATAATAACATATCATCATTACGAAACAAGTTATTTTACAATTATTAATGCGGGTATCAAAAATATTTGAGGGACCAATTACGTATCGAAAATGATAGCAATTATGTGTTAGTGACACAGTATCACTTTTACGTAGTATATGATTTATTACTCTGTGGTAACATTATGAAACAAAATAATGTAAGTAATATTATTTTAAAAAATTAAATAATCTCTTAAAATGTGGTGCTTAAGGGTCTTTTTGAATAATTGGTAAGACTGTATCTCTTTAATGTTTTTGGGCAGTTTGTTATATAGCTGTGCTCCTTCATACGTGACTGTTCTTTTGCCATAGTTTGTGCGACATAACTGTAATTTTAGGTCATTTGCTTGTCTTGTGATTCTTTTCTGTAAAAAGCTTCTTTTTGTAAATGATATTTTAGAATTGATTCTTTTTTCTTATATTTTTCTAACTAAAATACATGTATTAAATCGGTATTTTTGTTCCAAGAACTTAATACAATACCTCTCGTGCCAAAAATCTATTATGCCGTTTAGGTTGTTGCAGAGAGTGAAAAGGAAATATATAAAAATATATCTATACATAGGTATGTATGTACATACACTTGAAAAACATAACTTTCCTTCTGGCGCAATCGGGTAAAAAGTATTGTCCAATGGTTAAAGTATATAAAATGTTTTGAATTTTGAAAGTCATTCGTATAATAAACTATTTGGCCTACAAAATAGAGGTATCACAGGCACTTACTCTATTTGGATAAGAAAGTGATTGATCACAGCGGCCGATGACCCTGGATCTCGTTCAAGGGGAGTCATGATCGATGCGACCCCTCCGTTGCGTTTAGACAGTCGTCATAATCTCCCTAGCTCGAACGCTATAAAGGAAAATGTACCATCCCCCTTGATTTCATATTAATAAAAACAAGTTTTTTTTGAAGTGAAAACTTCTTTAGCGGCGTTGTACACTTTTTTTGTAATGGGTAAAAAATGTTAAACTCGCGTCCAGGCGTCCGGGCTTCAGGGCGTCAGGACACGTGACCTGACCGAAAATTCGTAAGACGGATGGAGAGTAGACAGCCGGCGCGGCGTAGGAGAGGAAGTATCCTCCTCTCTTTCTACGGCGCGGCGAAAATGTATGCCTGCACCTGCTGTTTCTTTTAGGCGGTACAGGGCGATTGCGCGAATGTTCGTGTGTGTTTATGTTACAGCGGGCCACGCGCATCCATGGATGGTGACAGCTGATGGCTCGACCGTCTGTGTAGTGGCGACACTGCTGTGTATTCGGCGCAATAAATAAAAATTGTATTCTACTACATAAATGATAATACATTTATACTGATAATTAAAGCAATTCGTGCAAAATTATTCCCTAACCATTCCAAAATATCAAAAATGCACAACGTTAAGATTCAAGTTTTCACTTCTGCCGGCACTCCCGAAATGCAACCCGTCGTTTTTTTAAATATTAATAACATTTTATTCTTAGGCAGAAAAGAGTTTTTCATTTTGGATATACTAACGTAATTTTGTAATTTTATAAATGGCGTCCGCAGAAGACCGACGTCGCAGGTCACGCTACGACATACAACGTGTATCGGAACGGGAGTATCAACCCGAAAGGGGGTAAACATACTAATCAATGTGAACAACTTTTACTATAGGACCGTATAAAAAATGATGAAATCGTAAAAAAATTTGAATCTCCATACATTTTGGCAGTTTTGGCACAGAAGGTATTTAATTTTGTATGGAGATGAAGATTTTTTTTACGATATCAGGCATGGTCCCGTAGTAAAAGTTGTTCACATTGATTAGGATGTTTACTCTCTTTCAGGTTGAAACCTTCTTTCCGTTACACGTTGTATAATATGCTGCTGAGTGGACACCATTTTGGGAAAAAGGTAAATAAGCAGCTTGTAGAGTTTTATTATTTGTTAATTTTTCTTTTTTTACCAAATACTCGTTCTCTGAAGCCAAACGTTTTGGTTACAACACTATTTATAAATAAATAAATATATCGGGACAAATAACACTGATTGAGCTAGCCCCAAAGTAAGTCCGAGACTTGTGTTATGGAATACTAACTCAACGATACTATATTTTATAACAAATACATATATATATAGATCAACATCCAAGACCCAGGACAAATTGAAAAAGGTCATTTTCCAACTTGCCCTGACCGGGGATCGAACCCGGGACCTCTGGGTGGCGGACTAGCATGGTGACCACTACGCCACGGAGGTCGTCAAATGTTAAAATGTAGCCAAAACACTTAAACTTTTACTCTACTTCTACTCCACTTCGCAAGGCTTTGGCATCTTTGGGTAACTATTGACATGCATATTAGGTATTTATTTAGAAAAAAAGGGCACCTGGTCTCCAAAGTAACACAGCTGAGGGTGTAAACGAAAACGCGCTAGACGTGAGTGGCGACCACACCCCAGCATAAGTTTGTTGAATCACATTCGCAGCGAAAACATTTTTTTCACGTATGTATGTATAGTTAGTATATAGTATAATTAAGATATTATTCCGAGAATTGTAGTAAAATTTTTATCTTATTTTTTCTTTTAAACTAGCTGCGCCTCGGTGTTACCCGCGCCTAAAGTAGCCTATGTGTTAATCCAGGGTGTCAGCTTCCTATATATTTTTTCAGAAAAAAATTAAAAAAACAAGCCAAAACATATTTTTAGTAAAAATTTAGCAAAGGATTGCTTTTTTTTCTTTTTTGTTTGTTTGATGTTTGAAACGTAATCAATTTTACTACTAAGTAGTACTTAAATAAGTACTATTAGTATGTTTTTTCTTATGGTTTTTAGTCGCCAAAAAGCAATAATTATGTGCATGGAGATGATTTGTTAGATTAAAATTGTAGTATGCATTTAACTTTTCTTTACTTGTAGTAACATCCTTATTTAAATAAACCACATTTTGTAAAACCTTACAACTAAAAATGTATCTACGTCATTGTTTTAATTTTCATTACAACTCATAAATAGGAACCAGATACCTATGAAAAATGTTTCTGACATTTACAGAAATAAGATTTGACTTGTATTGAATCTAGCGGCATGGCATTTGGCAGATTATAAGGAGGCATGGCATTCGGCAGGGTGTGTGTAAGTCAGTCGTATCGCAGACCGGGTGCCGGGAGCTCGCTGGCGCACACAGAGCGCAGTAGCGGACTACTACTCGAATTCAGTGTTACAGAATACAGAAAACTTACGTCAAGTTTGTGAAACAATTTATTTTGAGTGAAATTTTATGTTTGGTGTAAAATGGCACTCGCTAAAGTTGGAATGAGGATGACAATACTAATTTTGGCAGTCTACGGTACGTACTAGATGTACAATTGTACAAAATAAGTAATACTTAATACGGTATATTGAATACAGTTAATTGAATTATTACGCAGGAAAAAAATAGAAGCAGGTAGTCTATACATACTTCTCTTTTTTAAGGTTCCGTATTCTAAAGGTAAAAACGGGACCCTTACCTAACACTACGAGTCCACAGTCCGTCTGTCTGTCTGTTACCAGGCTGTATCTCATGAACCGTGGTAGCTAGACAGTTGGAATTTTCACAGATGATGTATTTCTGTTGCCGCTAGAACAACAAATATTAAAAACAGATCAAAATGAATATTTAAGAGGGCTCCCATGCAATAAACCTAATTTTTATAGATAACTAGCTTTTGCCCGCGGCTTCGCTCGCGTAGGGGTGTAATTTATCAAAATCCTTTCTTACGGGATGCCTACGTCATAGTAGCTTTATGCATGCAAAGTCTCAGCCCGATCGGTTTAAAATTGGCAAAGTTTCATACAAACTTTCATCCCCTATTTTATCCCCTTGGGGGTAGAGTTGATCAAAATCCTTTCTTAGCGGATGCCTACATTATAACAACTACCTGCATGCCAAATTTCAGCCCGATCCGTCCAGTGGTTTGGGCTGTGCGTTGATAGATCACTATGTCAGTCAGTCAGTCACCTTTCAGTTATATATATTTTGATTTAGATGGTACGGAAACCTTCATGCGCCAGTCCGACTCGCACTTTGCCAGTTGTTTTATTGGCTGAGTAAAGTATTTTTACATAAATATACGATTAGTTAATTACAACGTTCAAACCAATGGCTGTACTAGATCACTTCATAGTATTATGAAATTAAAGTATCAGTGAAATAACAAAAAAATGACATTCCCTTGTGTGCAGCCACACTTTTGTATGGAAATGCCAATTTTTTCTTTACTTTTTGACTTTTATTATAATAATTAAGGAGCCCGTGCGGTTCGATTTATAACGGATATGTCCCTTCGACGTTAATATACATATAGAAAGGTAACTGAGATGTTTTTACACATAATAAGAAGAAATTATTTTTTCTGAAAATGCCTTAGTAACAGCGCCATCACGCCCTTGACAGTTGATCTATTCAAAGAGAAAAGTATAGCCAATGAGTTAATTGAAATTTACTTATTTTAGATTTATCGCGACCATACGCGACAGCAATATAAAATAATTGGCCAAGTGCGTGTCGGGCCACGCCCAGTAGGGTTCCGTAGTTACGAACGCCAACTTTGAGTTCATGCCACTAAAAACCTCTAAAAACTATTTTTTTATTGAATTTGTATGAAATTTTCCTTTTCCGTGAACATTTTTTAACTTAATCGCCTATAACTTTTTAATTTGAAAACCCTGCTTAGCTCTGATAGTTTGCCTTTAAATTTCGTTATATCTCCTATAGCTGTGAATTTTTTCACGTGTCCATATATAACCGTTTAGCAGATAGAGGGGGGGACACTTGACTCTAACAAATTTTTTCACTTTAAAAGCAAATATTTCAGAAACGGCTCCCAAAATCTAAAAACGGTGTTCACAAACTCACAATATTTTTAAAAGACCTATTCAACGATACCCAATTTGATTGGTTAGTCGAGAAATAAAAATGACTTTTTACTTTACTTGTGGGAGCTACCCTAAAAATTTTTTTTTTTTTTTTATTTAACCGTTTTTTCCGCCTAATTGATATTCATGCCAAATTACAGCTTTCTAGTACTTATAGTCGCTGAGTAAAACCGTGGACGGACAGACAGACATGGCGAAACTATAAGGGTTCCTTGTTTACTACGGAACCCTAAAAAAGAGGCAAAGCAAGAAGAAAGAGATAGCTCTTGAGGGCTCGGTTTGCATTCTATTGAATGAAATTAGTATAATTATTAACTATCTATTGAACGAATATTAATTATTCATAGGGTGCGGAAATTTCATAAAACATTATTTTTTCAGTAACCCTTACAAGTGTATGAAATAAATATTTTATATTTAAAAATTTCATTACATTTGCAAGGTTTATATCGAAATATGTTTTTTCTACTCCTGTACTGTTATCTGTCTTTTAAATGGTCCCGAACACTAATATGAGAACATAGATTAAATGATTTCAGAAAAGTCTATAGTCTATTCCTAATATAATAGCACATGTGTCGTTATTTCGCCAAAACGATACTCCTAGCCATAGACCTATAACTTTTTTCTTTAGATCTACCATACTGCCAACATTATAAAATCGTTATTTTAACATATGGTGCCATTTTTTTCAAACGTGGAGTCACTGAACAAACGGTTTTTTGTATGAAAAACATTCGTTTCAGTGACTCCATGTTTCAAAAATGGAACTTTTGGTCACTAGGAAGACGTCAATAAAAAAAAATAAGTCTTCCATAGATACCTAGTATCTACCAAACATATGGTAGTATTTCGTACTGTTCTTTGTTTATTTTTGTATTTATTTTAGTAAATGTAGTCGTAGAAAAAGTATTGTATGCAACATTGTATAAGTATGTCAAAAAATGCTCGATGGCGTCTCCTTACGATGCTCGCCAAGGCTCGCATCGTACGTACCTGCGCCACTCGCATTTCTTAACCCTACTTATACAACTGTTGCATAAAATACTATTTACGAGCGGTCGAAGTTCAGGCAAAAAAGCAGATTTTTGGAACTGAATTTGTTTTTCCAAACTTTCATACTTTACCTTTCCTTAAACCTAGAAATAGCGCACAAGATACCCAGGTTAGTTTAAATGTTTTTAAGAAAAATCAGTTACAACGACATAATCACGTACGAGCCTTTGTATATGAAAAGTAAGACGGGTTTTATAATTTCGCCCATTACATTAAAAGAAAAGCAGCTGGCACATTCCAAGTGTTTTCTTGGAACCAGCATGGAATTTAAGAATGCTAAAGTAAACGTTTGATTTTATCATATTCTGTTATTTATACTTAGACAGAAACATTTTTCATTACAAGAAAATTTTGTTTTTCATCAGCTTGCCGACAGATGAGATACTACGATAAGATTCATGGGCTCTTAAAAAGCTTTTTTCCTCCCTTGATAAAGTATAGTATCGATGTAGTAACTAGCCAGATTAAATGTTGGGATTCTTATAAATGAATTTCAGGTTTCTTTACAGAACCTGGCGGCCATTTAGATCTCAATTCTTTTGTCGAATTTTGAACTTGGCTCTCATTTTCACATATATGTTTTTGGTGTGATTTACTGTTTTCTGCGATCACCAAACTAATGAGTGTTGCCGTTACTCATAGTTACATGGAATTTTCACATAATGCGTCACTACGATATCAATTCCTATTATTATGTAAACAATAAAGCCGAGCCGTTATGGATGTTTTTTGAGCGTCTATAGAGAGAGATATGTTTATAATATTGTAGGGTCTGAGGGAATGGGAGTGTCCCGCCAAGACGAGACACCGAAAGCGCAGGGCATTACCTACCTTTTGAATCCTTATTATAGATTCGGTCTGAACACTGCTAAAGTCCAAATTCTCAGAATAAAATGTCATTAGAGTACTTATTAAACATGCCAATTTTCAGATAAATATTAAAAATGATTAATATCGAAAACACTCAGATTTCGTCACTCAATGACACATTGACTCACTCACTGATCGTCAATAAAGTACTTCTTGAATAAGAAACTAAAATTTGATGTGAAGGCTAAAATGTGTACGCAGACAACATAAAAAAATTAGGAGATCTGTAAATTTTCTCCCCCATCCTTTAAAATAGGGTTGAAAGTTTGTATGGAAATTCCGTCAATTTTCATGTAAAGAACATAATAATTGGTATTAAATTAATATTGGTTACAAATTAACAAGAAATTATTTAAAAAAATATATTTTAAAATAAGCTTTTATCTCAAGTGCTCCTCAAATCAAATAAATAAATATATACAGACAAATCACACAGATTGAGCTAGACCCAAAGTAAGCTTTTAAGCTTGTGTTATAAGATACTAACCCAACGATACTATATTTTATGATAAATACATATATAAATAAACACCCAAGACCCAGGACTATTTGAAAAAGGCCTTTTTCCAACTTGCCCTGTCTGGGGATCGAACCCAGAACCTCCAGATTGGCGGTCTAGCGTGTTGACCATTACGCCACGGAGTCAAACTCGATGGGGGTTGCGACGTTTCATTATAGAGTTCCTGTGGCCACCTTCCGGCTCTATCATCAGATATCAGATCAGCTCCATATCATAATATTGCACTGTCACGCGAAATACGTGTGTGTGCAAAATTTTAGCTCAATCGGAAACCGGGAAGTGGGTCAAATCTAACTTGCAAGATTTGATTACAGACAGACAGACCGACAGACAACGGGACAGGTGAAACTAAATAAAAGCTTGTAAAAAGTACGCACTTCACCACTTTTCAAAAATTAAGTACCTCTTAACCCCTTCTATGAATAGTAGAAAGTTTGTTTAGGCTAAAATGTCTATTGTAACTAACAAAAAATTCCACCAAAACATTTTCATGTAAAGTAATATAAAATGATATTGCTTGTACTGTTAAAAATTGCTATGAGATCTCATGGAGAGCCAGCTCCTAACTCTACACGCCCTAACCACAGAATAAGAACTAGTACTCACGTACAGAAGTCTTACTCAGAAAAGAAATCCAAAGGAATCTACTAAATGTGGCTAGCGCTATGGTTTAATTTAGCTCGCGTCAGAATCCTCACCTCTTCGTTAAAATACCTAGACATCCATTGCAAGCCAAGCACCAATTTTATTATAGCGTATAAAGATTTGCGTTAACCCAAGTCTTAGTTCTCTACAAACCCTACACATTGGTCAAAATGTGTGGTCTGATCATTTCTCTAATCTATGGGCAAAAATTAACACCTAGCGATAAGATTTTATGTTCATAATCCCTTTAGGTGTTGCACTTTCGAATCGTTCAGGCTACACATTTCGACTAAGCTGTAGGTCCTACTACACCTTTGTCAAAATGTGTAGCCAGGCCAGTAAAAATAGGTTTGCAGATTTTAAGAAAATAAGAATTTTGTTGAAATCCTTTGCAGCGTTTACTCTGTCCATCCTGATGGTGAATGAAGCAACGAAGCTGTAATTGTTTTCGGGAGTGATGAAGCTACTCTGCAGATGGAAATGATCGATTTCCAAGAAAACACTATTTTAAAATACACAAACATGCGGAAGTTTCCAGTGAAGAGTTCTGGATAAAATTTGTGTGTGGTAATAAATATCCAGAAATACAAAAATTAGCTTTGAAATTTCTTACTTTGTTTGGGTTCAACATATAAGCATAGCATATAATGAAGCAGCATTTTCGAAGATGAACTTCCTTCATTAAAAATTTTCGATCTCGACTTACGGTGGAACATCTCCAGGATTTAATGTCAATAGCTTGCACCAATTGTACTCCAAACTTCAGACAGATAGTCCGCAACAAAAAATGTCATTTTTCTCATTGATGTGTAAAAAAGTACCTTTATTTCCGTAAAAATGTTTTGTTCTATAAAATGTTGTGCGGGCCGCGATGGTCATTTCGTTTCTTTAAACGGACCCCAAGCGAAACTAATTGGTGACCCTTGGTGTAGGGTTTGCCGAGAACTTAAGACTAGGGTTCACGCAACTGTGTATAATTTATGCAATCCTTACTGTACCATATATCTGACTAGCTTTTGCCAATTTATCAAAATCCTTTCTTAGGGGATGCCTACGTCATAGTAGCTTTATGCATGCAAAGTCTCAGCTCGATCGGTTTAAAATTGACAAAGTTTCATACAAACTTTCATCCCCTATTTTATCCCCTTGGGGGTAGAATTGATCAAAATCCTTTTTAAGCGGATGCCTACATCTACCTGCATGTCAAATTTCAGCCCGATCCGTCCAGTGGTTTGGGCTGTGCGTTGATAGATCACTATGTCAGTCAGTCAGTCACCTTTGAGTTATATATATTTAGATGAAAGGGCTCGTTATGAGGATCTCAAATATATTTTTGTTATTATTGTAAAATAAATAGTTTTTATTCATGAAAGAAGGCGAAAATTGACCATTGACCATTGACCCTGATCGCCGTAACTACTGAGCCTAAAATTTTGAAAAACATATAAGAAGTTCATTACTTGTAGAATACAGGGAAAATAAATAAATAAATATTTTTTAAAACAAGGGTTATTTTGAGGGACAAATTAGAAAATTAAAAAAAAAGTTTGCAAACCTTACTGTCTAATAATTATATTAAATGAAAGGGCTCGTTATGAGGATCTCAAATATATTTTGTTATTATTTTAAAACAAAAAGTTTTGATTTTATTTATGAAAGAAGACTAAAATTGACCATTCCCCCCCCCCTGATCTCCAAAACTACTGAGCCTAAAATTTTGAAAAAAATACAAAATATTGTTCATTGCTCATAATATCAGAATTCTATCATTGAAAATAAAGAAGTAAACCCAATATAATACGTTCTCTTACGGAAAATCTTTGGTATTGTACGGAACCCTCTCTACGCGAGTTCAACTCGCACTTGCCCTCTTATTTGTTATAGTTATTGGTACAGTACAGAACCCTTCGTGCGCGTGTCTATAATTCCAAAATAGTAAGTTATAAAGTTCCGAAGTCCCTAATTTCGTATAAGACATTCTGAAGAAATAAAAAAGTTAACAAAAGATCTAGAAAGAAAAAAACAGCCAATTATGCAGGCAGGACATAATAATCACACGAATATTACGGTTCTCTGGGATCGATATCTCAAACACAAGACGTATTCTTATGAATACAACTCCATGCACGTATCCAGAGGGGGGGATAGTTGGGATTTATCCCCCCCCCCCCCCCCCCCGAAATCTGGAGTAAGCGTTACATAATAATGACATGATATAAAAATGGGAGTAATTTAAAATTGGCGAGTAAGGAGACAGTCAGCACGCGATTAGAGTTGACATTTATGCAAGCATCAGTTGCATTTGACTTATGAAGTTCTACATGCGCCCCTCCCTGCAGTTCCTGCACCCGCGCCGCGTTGCAAGAAACTGTTTTTAGACATCAAACATTTTGGAGCAACTCCTCCAGTGAATCTTTCTTACACAATTTAATGTTTGGCATGGCATTGGTAAATCGGTTACCAATAACAGAGACCTGATTTCTATCATTGATATCGTTGCTTTATTAACCGAGCGAGCGAAGGGTCTCAGTTTCGAGATTGACCAAAAATGCTTTTTTCCGGCTGTCAGTTTGTCCGGCTGTCCGGCTTTTTTCGCCTACGTGTCGCATTTTTCAACCGGTTCCCGTTAAATTATGTGAGAAGGTTTAAAAATTATATATGTCGGAGCGTAATATGCAATGGCTGTATAAAACTAGATTCCTTTACTTTGAATAATTCGATGACGTTTGGCAGTAATTCTGTGTCAATGTCATTTTAGAGTTGACGAAGAAAGAATAGAGGACGCGGTATGAGTTCAATGTAAAATTCCCGTTTTTATGATTTTACACGCGCAGAGAGAAAGTTGTTTACTACAAAATGCAACGGTTGGATTTGAAATGGCAACATTCGTTAGCAACAAGTTATAAGACCGGTCGACCTAGCGACAGGGACAGTCTTGTTCAGGCGGCCGTATCGTGCACAACTCGTTTGTGTAGTTTGCTGTAGCTTGGCCATGACTCATTTAATTGTGATTATTGTAATAGATGTGGATTGGTGAACCGATTTATTACAATGACAGTTTGTTTAAGCAAGACGGAAAGCCCAGGTGTATACACAGTATTCAATTCTGTGGGGCCAGGGAATCCAGACATGGTGGTTGCGATTCATGATTCAGTGCGGAGGCGGGGCACTGGAATTCCGTCACATTTTTATAAGGCTCACGTAAGATCTCTCATGTGGCGGCATCGGTAAGGTGACGTGACTGTAAGTAAGTTTTCATCCTGACATCAGTTTGTTCTCGTACTGTAAGTAACTAAGTGGGTAGTTTACGTCACTTGAGATATCAGATGCCGATCACGCCACGCTCTGCCCCCTTTTATTCATCCGTCTGCGACATCAGAAGTGAGATCTGGACTTGTAGCTCACATTTGAGGTAAGATTTGTATCTGGAGCTCACATCGGAAGAAGATCCTGTTGAATGCTACTTGTGGTTTGCCCGTTGTTCAGAGCGTTAGTTCTCGAGGTAAGGTTTTAAAGTGTTAACAAGTGATTACAATGTGCCAAGTAGATGGATACCGCGTGTTGCGGCCGGATAGGAGCTAGCAGCGGTACGCAGCAGGTGCTGGAAATTTCTGGTGAAGTAAAGAAAAAATGTGAGCGGATCTCGTGTATGTGTGTCTGTGCTCGCGGCTTATGGCTTGTCTGCTGGATCGCCAATAAAATTTGGTGAGTTTTTATTTTATTTTCGACTTTAAAGCAGAGTGCAATTTATTTTAAATCCTTTAGTTTTTAAGTGTAAAGTTTCATGAAATCTAGTTTTTTGACCACTATTCAAGCAGTAAATTGGTTTTGAGTACCCTAGTTTTACGAAGAGTGTGTAACATTTGCTAAACTTAGTAAGCTAACGATCGGTTGGAGCCGGAATATTGGTTGTTGTGTAGAAGCAACATGAGGTTATCGTCACTGGAGGTGGCATGAGTCGCTGTCGGTTGACGCCCGAAGTTATTGTCAATGAGGTGGCATAAGTCGGTATCGGAAGGAGCCGACCGTGGCGCCAGATTGAAAATTGAGTCATTTTTGAGTATTGAGAATTATGAACTTGCAATACAGTACTGTGGCGCGTGAATACTGGTCAAAGATGATATTAGGTACTCATTCTTTGTATAGTAGTAGAGATAACCTCTCCCAGCATTTTCTCAATATTGGACTTACGGTGGCTGATGATGATGATGATGATGACGACGATGATGAAGAGTTGGTGATGATGATGGTTTTATCATCAATAATGACAAGGTGATGATGATGAAAATGTTGACGATGAAAACGCGGTGATGATGTTGACGATATCATCATTGATAGCGGGTAATGATGATGCTAAGGTGGTAACGGCTACGTCGGCAAGTCTACAATGGTCATGATCATGGTGTTGACATGATTTAAAGAGGACTTTTCACTGTTTACTATGTGCGTAATATTATTTTAAAACTACACTTTCATTGCTGTGTTGTTTGAAGTAAAATCCCGTTATTTGAGTCAATTTTAATCTAGACAGTTCAAGACGAGTAATCATTCTGATAATTTACTTTTCGAAAAGATTTTACAAACACGTTACAATAATCCGATAAGCAATACCATTTTTATTTTTAGGAAGTCTATACCAAATAGGTTAGATTGCAAATGCGTTAACAATATTCTTATTGCGATAGCCTTAGTGCAAAACCAATGTAAATGGCTCTGTACAGGTTTATTTTTGTTGACTACTAGTTACCCAGTTAAGATGTATTTTGTCGTATTTCCCCTTCAGCCATTTGCCGATTGGTGAGCGACGTGATGAGTGCTTCCCATTTATGACGATTTTGCACCTGTTCAAGTACTTTAGAGATCAGTATACTTTCCGGGCATTAAATTAAAGCGAATGAGTAAGTGTGAGCCCATTGACCACTATTTAGTCGAGTTACTAAATTGTAGTTGTTTGCTCTGGGGAGGCAACGTGGTGATCGTCAACCGATGAGGGGGGCAAGGTTACGTCACTTTGCGAAAGTGGCATGAGTCGTATCGCTCGAATTAGGCGATAGGACGACCGCTTCTGAGATTACGTCACTTTGCGAAAGTGGCATGAGTCTTATCGCTCGAATAAGGCGATAGGACGACCGCTTCTGAGATTACGTCACCTTGCGAAGGTGACATGAGTCGTATCGCTCGAATTAGGCGATAGGACGACCGCTTCTGAGATTACGTCACTTTGCGAAAGTAGCATGAGTCTTATCGCTCGAATTAGGCGATAGGACGACCGCTTCTGAGATAACGTCACCTTGCGAAGGTGGCATAAGTCCTTTTGCTCGAATTAGGCGATAGGACGACCCGCTTCTGAGATTACGTCACTTTGCGAAAGTGGCATGAGTCTTATCGCTCGAATTAGGCGATAGGATGACCGCTTCTGAGATTACGTCACCTTGCGAAGGTGGCATGAGTCCTTTTGCTCGAATTAGGCGATAGGACGACCGCTTCTGAGATTACGTCACTTTGCGAAAGTGGCATGAGTCTTATCGCTCGAATAAGGCGATAGGACGACCGCTTCTGAGATTACGTCACCTTGCGAAGGTGACATGAGTCGTATCGCTCGAATTAGGCGATAGGACGACCGCTTCTGAGATTACGTCACTTTGCGAAAGTGGCATGAGTCTTATCGCTCAAATTAGGCGATAGGACGACCGCTTCTAAGATTACGTCACCTTGCGAAGGTGGCATGAGTCCTTTTTTCTCGAATTAGGCGATAAGACGACCGCTTCTGAGATTACGTCACTTTGCGAAAGTGGTATGAGTCTTATCGCTCGAATTAGGCGATAGGACGACCCGCTTCTGAGATTACGTCACTTTGCGAAAGTGGCATGAGTCTTATCGCTCGAATTAGGCGATAGGACGACCGCTTCTGTGATTACGTCACCTTGCGAAGGTGGCATGAGTCCTTTTGCTCGAATTAGGCGATAGGACGACAGCTTCTGAAATTACGTCACTTTGCGAAAGTGGCATGAGTCTTATCGCTCAAATTAGGCGATAGGACGACCGCTTCTGAGATTACGTCACTTTGTGAAAGTGGCATGAGTCTTATCGCTCGAATTAGGCGATAGGACGACCACTTCTGAGATTACGTCACCTTGCGAAGGTGTCATGAGTCCTTTTGCTCCAATTAGGCAATAGGACGACCGCTTCTGAGATTACTTCACTTTGCGAAAGTGGCATGAGTCCTTTTGCTCGAATTAGGCGATAGGACGACCGTTTCTGAGATTACGTCACCTTGCGAAGGTGGCATGAGTCATTTTGCTCGAATTAGGCGATAGGACGACCGCTTCTGAGATTACGTCACCTTGCGAAGGTGGCATGAGTCCTTTTGCTCGAATTAGGCAATTGCGACGACTGTTTTTGTGAGATGTCGTCTCTTTGTAAAAGTGGCATGAGTCTTATCACTCGAATTAGGTGATAGAGATGACCATGATCGATAGAGTCGACAGGAGTAATTTAACAGAGCAAGTAGAGTCTTAAGAATGGTTAATTTTTTGAAGTGTGGTTGAATAGTGAGTGAATAATGGTCAGTGGTAATTTCATAGTTGGTAAAAAGTTTGTGATCATCCCTAGTAATGATGTAAGCTTAATTTTTAAAGAAAAAGGTTTTGGTTTATTAAAAGAGTTTGTTTTAAGCCCTGTTTTAAATCGTTTTATCAGGATAGGCCGAGTAGAGATGATTTGATATTGCAGTTAGGTTAAATTATTTTCAAATGCGTCACACTGGGACGTGTGACTTGTCAGAATGGCCGTGTCGGAGCGTAATATGCAATGGCTGTAAAAAACTAGATTCCTTTACTTTGAATAATTCGATGACGTTTGGCAGTAATTCTGTGTCAATGTCATTTTAGAGTTGACGAAGAAAGAATAGAGGACGCGGTATGAGTTCAATGTAAAATTCCCGTTTTTATGATTTTACACGCGCAGAGAGAAAGTTGTTTACTACAAAATGCAACGGTTGGATTTGAAATGGCAACATTTGTTAGCAACAAGTTATAAGACCGGTCGACCTAGCGACAGGGACAGTTTTGTTCAGGCGGCCGTATCGTGCACAACTCGTTTGTGTAGTTTGCTGTAGCTTGGCCATGACTCATTTAATTGTGATTATTGTAATAGATGTGGATTGGTGAACCGATTTATTACAATGACAGTTTGTTTAAGCAAGACGGAAAGCCCAGGTGTATACACAGTATTCAATTCTGTGGGGCCAGGGAATCCAGACATGGTGGTTGCGATTCATGATTCAGTGCGGAGGCGGGGCACTGGAATTCCGTCACATTTTTATAAGGCTCACGTAAGATCTCTCATGTGGCGGCATCGGTAAGGTGACGTGACTGTAAGTAAGTTTTCATCCTGACATCAGTTTGTTCTCGTACTGTAAGTAACTAAGTGGGTAGTTTACGTCACTTGAGATATCAGATGCCGATCACGCCACGCTCTGCCCCCTTTTATTCATCCGTCTGCGACATATAGAATTCTCATTTCATCACTTTTTCGAAACTTTTCAAAATAGCGGAAATATGGGGGTTGATAACTTTAAAAATATCAGCCAATTTTTTTTAAATGTAACTTTTTTTTATTAAGACGCAATTTTTTGTGTGAACAATTTTTTGCACGATAAACTTCAACGGGTCAGGGTGACTCGCGCGGTCTACAACTTAGAGCCTCTATTTATCCCTTCATTC
Organism: Acrobasis suavella; assembly: GCA_943193695.1. Classification (NCBI taxonomy): domain Eukaryota; kingdom Metazoa; phylum Arthropoda; class Insecta; order Lepidoptera; family Pyralidae; genus Acrobasis; species Acrobasis suavella. Next base: position 21,995,935 of record OW971941.1, read on the forward strand.
CGCATTTAACCCCAAATTCTGAAATTGTGCTTAATGTAATGGCTGCTAGCGGCAACAGGATACTCAAATATGATACGAGTCAAAAATCGACAACAGTGACTTTTACTTTCACTTTTTTTTCAAATTGTAATTTTTGTGTAAGTTTATCCCCCCCCCCCCCCGAACAGAAAGTCTGGATACGTGCCTGTACACCCCTAAGTAACACAATTCACTCGATGCAAGGGATCAGCCCTAAACGCGTCGCTGCCTTGTGTGTACATTTGTTTCATATCTTAGGTACTTACTCACTATTCCTAAATTCACCCCAAAGTTAAAACAAGTTTCAATGTGCGAGTTGTCTTGTGTCTATTTTTTTGTACGTAAAATAAACGAACATTACGAAATTAAGTTCAAAGTTTTACAAAAACTACCTTTGAAGGTTGGTAACATCATAGCAATAAGTTCGCTGAGAAGGGCCTATCGTTAAAAATAATTTATTTTAAACTTGCAAGCATTAATGAGAAGGACGCTAAAGAGGTTGGGAGCAAAGAGTAAAGATTTAAAATTATCGATATATTTATAAAAACGAATCATGTTGGAAACGCTAGTTTCCATTTCCAACATTATTCGTTTTTCTTTACATCAAAACAAACATGTTGTATGGGTTTTGTATGAAATACCAAGCCGATAAACTAAGTACATAATAGCTTAATGTCGATAAATTATAGTTTCTTGGAGTCAAGTAGCGCTCTTGTTATCGTTTTTCTTACATTAATATAGTAGATTGAGCTACAAGGAGTGGGAATTATTTTTAAGGCGAGGACGCTACTTTGAATCTAATAGAGCGAGACGAAGGATTCCACAGTTTAATAATAAGTGTGATACGGTTGGATTCATGTATATTACTTGAAGTAAAAATGTTACCGCACCCGAGTAGCATACTCTACTTTTCATCTCTATCTATGGGAAAAATTAGTAAATACAAAGCAGAATATAAATAAAAGTAGAACACCACTTATACATGATCTGAGTTCAACTGACAATTACTAGCCTTTAAATGGTGTCATTTTTTATTAAATAGTAGTATTTTATGCAACAGTTGTATAGACGTGTCAAAAATGCGAGTGGCGCAGGTTACGACACGAACCTTGGCGAGCATCGTAAGGAGACGCCATCGAGCATTTTTTGACGTACTTTTACAACGTTGCATACAATACTTTTTCAACGACTGTATTTGATAAATAAAATACAAAAATAAACAAAGAAAAATATGAAAATGTTTGACATAATATTATGGTAGGCAGATACTAGGTAACAGGTAATATTAGGCAGTTATGGTAAACTTTATTTTTTTAAATTGACGTTTACTTCCTATAGTGACTATATTAAAATAAAAGTTCTTCTTATTTTGACAGTAAAGAATTTATTTCGGAAAGTTTTATTTTCAAAACGAACTGTATAAATTCAGTTGTTTGTTAAGTTGGTTGGTTGTGGTTTTTTTTGTTAAATATGTTTTGATCGTATAAAACCTTAACCGTTAAGTGCATTTACATAGGCACTATGGTGCATAGATCTAAAAAAAACATGTAGGTCTATGGCCAGGGGTATCTTTTTGGCGAAATAACGAAAAATTTGCTATTATATTAGGAATACAGTATATACTTTTCTGAAATCATATTATCTATGTTCTTATATTAGTGTTCGGGACCATTAAAAAGACAGATAACAACAGTACAGCAGTGAGAAATACTAAAACAAAATCAATTTTCGAAAAGCATCAACTTCTAATATAACCACTCATTATTTTAATTTTCGACTTTGTCGTTGGGAGTGGTTCTTTTTACTTTTATATGTAAACTCTTTGCGTATATTAACAATGTATTATGTATAAGTTAATTATACTTTCAAATTACTTTGCTATACATATGTATCATTTGCTATAATTATTAGTTTGAATTTAAAATTTGTTTAAAGCAAAAATATATACATCGTGGAAGGGACATACCCGTAATAAATCAAACCACGGGCTATACTAGATCACTACAGTATAATTTTTTTTTTTTTTCACTTTCTTAACGTACCTATATACTGTTCAATAAGTACGCTAATATTATTACAATCTAGCCTATTAATCTAAGACTAATTAGTAATTTTACATTGACCTAGTTTTATAAGCAATAGTATAAGAATGTGTCCATCGGCACTTTTCTTACTGTCTCTATTAAGGGGAAGGCACTTTGTTCGTGTGTCTTTAATTATTGCACTATGACCGCACTAAGTATTTTTTTTTTATTGTCACTACACTACACTAATTCGAACGGTTTAGTTCGTTTAAGTCTTCTCACTGTGTCCGTGTTGTCGAGGAGCTGGATTGCCTCAACGTTCACATGATGAAGCAATCGATACTCGTGTGCTTCTGCATATTTTTTAATAACTTTATCGACGAACTGCATGTTAAGGTCCCGGTGCAGGTCAGCATTTCTAATGTACCAGGGTGCATTGACAATGCTCCTGAGTACTTTGTTCTGGAATGTTTGGATCATACTGATATTGCTCTGTTTGGTACAGCCCCACAGCTGTATACCATAAGTCCATACGGGCATCAGGACTTGTTTATACAAAAGTATTTTGTTGTGCACTGTCAAGGCAGAGTTTCTCCCAAGCAGCCAGTGCATCTTTTGAAACCGTATTTCGAGCTCTTCTCTTTTCTTTTTGACGTGCGCTTTCCAGCGCAGCTTTGTATCCAGAGTCATACCTAAGTATTTGGCTGTATTTTCAAATGGAACTTGCTTTCCATTTATATACACGGGACATAATTGTTCTTGCTTATTCGTAAAGTTAACATGAGTTGACTTTGATTCATTTAGCTTGATTCGCCACTTCTTTGTCCATTCAATAATTTTATTAATTGCTATTTGAACCTTTTCTGCTGCTTCTTCATGAGTACTTCCGACAGCCATTATAGCAGTGTCGTCAGCAAAGGTCGCCATAGTATTGTCATCTATATCAGGAATGTCCGAGGTGTATAGTAGGTACAGGACCGGACCTAAAACACTTCCCTGAGGCACTCCAGCTTTTATTTCTTTAATTTTAGAATACGCATTTTCTTGTCGCACTCTAAAAGCTCTATTGGTTATATATGATGTAATTATATCTACGTAGTTAGTGGGTAACATGTTTCTAAGTTTTATGATGAGTCCTTCATGCCACACTTTATCGAAAGCTTGCGCTACATCTAGAAAGATAGTAGAACAGACTTTTTCATTTTCGAGGGTATTTTCAATTATATTTGTTATTCTGTGAACTTGATCTATAGTTGAATGCTTTTCTCTGAAGCCGAACTGATGTGGTGGAATAAGGTTTTTGGTTTCGATGATAGGTTTTAGTCTTTTTAGTAATATTTTTTCAAATAACTTTGACATAACGGGTAACAATGAAATTGGCCTGTACGACGTCGTCTCATTTGGCGGTTTTCCCGGTTTTGGAATCATTATTACTTCAGCTACTTTCCATAAATCGGGCACGTATTTAAGTCTCAAAGCAGCGTTTATGAGATTAGTTAATTTGACTAAAGCCTTTCTCGGGAGATTGTGTAGCAGTTCTCCTGGTATAAGATCAAAGCCAGGAGATTTCCTGGGGTTGATATGCTGTTTTATTTCCCTCATAACTTCTTTTGGAGTTACAAGCTTTATATTTATTTCTTCATCATAATTTTCGCTGAGTTCCTCAGTGATATCTTCAACGATGCCTTCTGATCTGTCATTTGGTTTGAAAATCCCTTCGAGGTGTTCGGCAAACAAAGCAGCTTTTTGTTCGTTGCTAACCGCCCACTTTCCAAATCCTAGTTTCAAGGGAGGAATTTGGTTTATTGGCCGTTTCATGTTCTTCGTAGCTTTCCAGAGAGAATAATCTGTACTACGGTCACTGGACAGTTTTTGGAGATACGTATTTGTGCACTCATCGTTATGTTTTTGGATTGCCCTTTTAAGCTTTTTTGTGAGGTTATTCAACTTTTTTTTATCGTCTGGCGACCTAGTTTGGTGCCATAGTTTTCTTTGTCTTCTTTTTTCTTTTACCAGGTCTTTTATCTCTAATGGGTATGTGTTTTTCACTGTCCTTTTCTTACTCTTAGGTGTATTATTCCAAGCAGTATGTTGTATTAAGCTGACAAATTTTTCTAAATCTATATTTAGTTGTTCTGGAGTCTTTAGTGGTACTGTAAGGTCTACATGGCTGTCTAATTCTATTTTAAAACTATCCCAGTCTGTATATTTATTGACTAGAGTTAAATTATCTTCCTTAAATATAACTTTTTCGTTTATTTCTAAATAAATGGCTGAGTGATCGGAGTTCATATCATAACTTTGATTAGTTTGCATGTAGTTAGACGACATGTTTTTATAAATAAAAAAGTCTATGAGATCAGGGGTTTTTGATGGGTCCGTTGGCCAGTATGTAGGTGAACCTGTTGATGCAACACCACATTTCATTTCTGTGATGGCGCACATAAGTTTTCTTCCTTTTGTGTTCGTAAGTCGGGAACCCCAATACGTGTTCTTAGCATTGAAGTCACCTCCCAATACAAATTTATCACCAAGTGTGTAAAGTACGTTCTTCCACAAGTCTTTCTGTATTTTATGTCTTGGTGGGCAGTATATGGCAGCCACAGTAAGAGGACAACTTTTTGTATTCAATCTGACTGCAGCACATTGCACCTGAGGAATTTCATGTTTAACATGTTCTTGATGTTGAATAGTTTCTTTGATGATAACAGCACTGCCACCTCTACCTTTGTTTGCTGGGTGCAATGCATTATATACTTTGTAACCTTTTAATTTTATGTAAGATTGTTTTGTAAAGTGTGTTTCAGATACCAGGCACACATCAATATTTTCTATATCTAGGATTACTTGTAACTCATTTTTGTGGTTAAGTAGCCCATTGCAGTTCCATGCCATGATTTTCAGTTGTTTCATCATTTTTTATTCTTGGTAGTAATAGCGGGTTTGGTGCTATTTTCTAGTTTTTTCAAGCGCTCGTCTAATGATGACATAAGCTTTAGTATTTCATCTAACTTTTTCTCTTGTGGGTTTTGAGTGCTTTCATCTTTGCGTTGGGGTTGGCTTATAGAATTTTTCGCAACCGTCTGAGCGTAAGAGATATTTGTGGTTACTTTTGATACGGGCTTATTGGTAGGTTTCTGCAGTTTGCTCTGAGCAGTATTTTCATGACTGACTACATTTTTTTTAGCAGACTTGTTTCTTATCTTCTGCATCTCTTTAGCTATCATGCAACCTCTATAGTTCGCAGGATGACTTTCTCCGCAGTGCACACACTTCGGTTTTTCTGTACTTGGTTTTTTACAGTCCACGGTCAGATGTTTTCCAGTGCACTTTACGCATCTTGGCTCTTTGGCACAATACATTTGTGTATGGCCATAAGCCTGACATCTCTTGCATTGCGGGATAAGTTTGGAAGATTTGAGAGGTTGTATATCAACCACGCACCCCAAGATAGATTTAATCTGATAAATTTTGCCAATTTCTTCCTGGTTTTTGAATGTCAGCATGAACATATTTAAGGGCTCTTTAGTTTTCCAACTTAATTTATTCACAGCGTCTTCAATTTGGAGACCCTTTGCTTTGAGGTCTTCAATAATCCTGTCCGGTTTACACGTAGAAGGCAATTTTTTGGCCATCACCCTGATTGGCCTGTCCTGTTTGTTCTCATATGAATGCCAAAGGCAGTTGTTGTCTGTGAGTAGCTTCGTAATAGCTCTATATGTTTCTACGTCGCAAGCATTTATCTTAACGCTAGCGCCATGCAACATCTTAACTGTGAAGGTGCTAGCGGGTTGATCTCGTGTCAAAAAGTCATAAAAGTTTTGGTAGTTCTCCACACCATCCACCACGATAGGAGGAGGTGGGAGAACTTTTTTTGCTTTTTCAGATATTTGGCATTCTTTTGCCTGAGGCGAGAGTGTGGGAGACGTGTTCAACTTCCTCTTTTTCCTGGACTTTGTTCTAATCCACTCTGTCTCTTTAGCCAACTCGTCTTCGTCAGTAGTATACTCAGCGTGAGGCGCTGATGTTTCCGTGCTAGTGGTTGCTTGGGCTGTATCTTTTGATTCAACAGCGCATTGCAACTGTTTTTGAAGAACCGCAATTTGGCTCTGTAATTCTTCGATAAGGCTCTGTTGTTTTAGCCTTTCATTCTTTTCACTTCTATAACAGTCGTAAAGATAGCGTTCCGTTTCAGTTTTGATCTGAATGGATTTAGATGGCGTCGTACTCATTTTGAAGGCGGGGAGAGTGTCACCTTAACAACTATCGTACGTAAACATAGCAAGGTGCTATGACTCACCAATGTAGGTCATCGCGGCCGGCCGAAGATACGTGACATTGATAGACTTTGGTTTGATGCGTTAGCACTTTCACTGCACTGTATTAATGCGCGTCATATGTGATTGTGACACAACTGCTCTAATCGAAGATTGAACGATCACTGTGAGTATAATGAAATTAAAATAACAGTCAAAAAACCAGGAAAAAAATCGACATTCCCATACAAATTGGCCAGGCGGCTCCACACTTTTGTATGGAAGAGCCAAATTTTATTTTAGTTTTTAGACTATTATTTTAATTTCATTATACTATAGTGATCTAGTATAGGGCTATACTAGATCACTATAGTATAATAATGATGGTTCGATTTAAGTTGTATACTTAAATATGTAATTAAAGCTTCATGTAAAATATTAATTTTTGGCTTTACTCATACAAATATCTCATACAAGTATTAACCCACAAATAAACGTTATTTGATTTTATTTTTATTTCACTATCGGCCTAAACTATTCAAATTTACACATAGCTAAATACATATCAATACAAAGATCTTGAATATACAAGTAGTGTATCAATACGAAATGACCGAAAATTTCTTTAACTACTTACTTTGAATCAAAGATAAAAATGGCGTTGTTTTTTTAATTGTTTTTCCGAAGCGAAGAATAGAAAAACGTTTTTCTACATTCATTTATGTTGACTGCGATTACGACAACTGCGCCAATGTATTTTTTAGAGCTAGTCTAGAACTAGTCCTTTAGAGCCCATCTTTAATCCTAACCTTAGGGTTAGCTAAACAATCAAGTTAGTGTATCTCCTTTGATTGCTTAAAGGGAGCTTCTGGCGACAAATCTACACGAGCCCACTGGTTTTCATAGCTGATTGTGTGGCGGACGGCGTCTAAAGACGCCCACCACAGTCCGCAAATAAATATCACTACAGCCGCACTGTGAGTGTCCACTTTAAACATTTCACATATTGTCTATGAGCATGAGCATTTTTAACACTAAACTACTTCAATTTCATATTATAAAGTCCACTAGAATTAATTTGCAAAACAATTTAAAGCAAACTCCAACTGAACCCCTTGACTTCCCGCCAAAAATCCCAATATTTTTTTGTGTATTAAAACTAACTTCTTTTTTCTTTTTGCTGGACTGCCAAACCCAAATAGCCAGCCACCTAACCCGCATCATTTTGGATTCTTTATATATTACATTCGTGTTCAGTTTTAAATTTTTTTGCATTCCAGATTTTCTTTTTCACTTTGCAGTCCCGAGAAAATAATAATTTAGCCCCAAATATATTGAGTTAAAAATATCAGTTTTTCGAAAATATGAAGAAACGTATGTCTGTGACCGGCCGAACACATACCGTGAAATACGTTAAAAATGGATTATTAAATGACAGCATATAACAAGTGACATTATTTTGTGATGTTTTTAATAATAGTTGTGTTGTGCTACAAGGGGATAAGGTAATATTTTGAAGGCGAGGGCGCTACTTTGAATCCTGAGTGAAACGAGGGATTCATGTACATCGCCCGAGATAAAAATATTACCGTACCCGAGTAGCACACTCTACTTTTCATCTCCATCTATGAGAAAAACTAACATATACCAAACAGAATATGAAGAAAAGTTGAACACCTACAATACCTAATCAGACTTCACCCGACAATTTAATACTAAACTTTGTTTGGTGGTTCATACAACAAATACTAAGAAATCATTTTTCAAAGACTACCAACTTACGATAAAATGTTCACTCATAACTTTGTTTGCGTAGTCCTTCGTATCTTTTTATTTTTATAAGTAAACTTGATACCTATTCACTATCGGCTTGAACTTACAAAAAGTGTTCACTATTACACAGATAATTACACGGCAATACAAATAACCTAAAACTTCTGTAATTACTTGAAATTCAATACTTGAAAAATTTAAAATTACTTGAAAATCAAAGAGAAAAATTGCGCTTTTTTAATTATACTTATTTTTTTTCCGAAGCTAAGATTATAAAAATATTTACCTACATTCATCCATGTTGACGACGATAATTATTCGAAATTTAAAAAATCACGACGTCCGTGCCGATTATTATATATTTTAAAACAATATTCTTCTTTTTTTTCTGGACCGGACTGGAGTAAGTTTAGCTCTAAATGTTTTTGGATGAAAACATCGTTTTTTGAGTAGATGAGATGAAAAGTACTTTATTTTTGACATAGGATTCTACATACCCTATAATAGCCAAAATTATTCTAAAGCCGTATGATGAGGTAATAAAACCACTATTTATCTATTTGGCTATATTTTGTTTTCTAAAATCTTTAAGCCTGCCTAATAAACTTATACTTAAAGTATTACATATAAATTACCTAATTGAAAAGGATCTAAGTATTTATTGAACACGGGTAGGTACTTGTACTATTCAAGTTAATATTAATACCTCTTTGTGAAATCAGTTTTGCGGGGAATAACTCATTAAAGGTATTATTGTAAAATGCGTAGGTGCACCCAGAATGAAAACATTTATTTAGTAATAACTTAGGCCTTTGCACGTCAACAATAAGTTCAGTCCGGACTTACACGTCAATAAGTTTGGTATAAATTTCGTGTAATGTTTACAAATATTTTCAAATTATTATAATTTAAAAAAAAGCTACTGATACGTTCGGTTTTTTTTAACGAGTAACTAAAGTTTGTAAAATTTACGTAGGTAATTCACAAAAATTCTGTAAGTTGGTTGTGCACTCCACACAGCACTACAAATGGATGACTAACAGAGATGCCAGGGTTTTCTATTTTGTCTCATAAAATTTTTGTCATAATTAAGGATCTCATAATACTTTTTTCCATAATAATCATATGTCCAAATGATGCCCAGCCCTGACATAATATCGCATAATATCACGGGCCCGAAAGTTATAATCCCGAAATACAACGTGCTATAACTGTTTTGCTATAGATATTATGATCCGCAGTATTCAAAATGTCTATTCTTTTTCCCCATAATTATCACGTATCCTAATTTCGGACATACTCGGATATCATAATTTCGGAGCATGCAAGCAAGCATGCAGCATACAAGCAAGCATGCAGCATGCAAGAAAGCATGCAGCATGTAAACAAGCATGCATCATGCAGCATGTAAGCAATCATGCAGCATGTAAGCAATCATGTAGCATGCAAGCAGTCATGCAGTATGCCAGCAATCATGCAGCATGCAGCATGCAAGCATAGATGGTATATCACTATAAGAGTGTGGCCAAAAGACGGGATAAAACAGCTGTAATAACCTCTTCGCCCTTTAAAGAGGAGCTAGAAGACTTTATTTTAATATAAGACACACAAACAGATTACAGACAATACAGATAAAGAGAATTTTGTAAGCATAAAAAAACAAAACTAGTCAGTAATCCACTAAAGTGTAGACAGCATGGCCAAATATATGAGAGCAAGTAAGATTTAACAAAAAAAAAATTACAAGATAAGATTGTGCAGAAAAGTCATCAAAACAGGCAGGTAATTGTGATTAAGTTTACATATCTAATGAAGAAACCAGTGATCTTTTAAATCGTGACAAATTTGGATTGAAGATATCCAGATCATCGTTACATTGTCTCAATTCATTAAAATCGCGACACATTTAAACAATGGAATTAAAAAATGATGTGTTATTTTTGTAGACGTCAAGGCGAAAGATTTGAGGGTTACGCATTGGTTGAGAAGGTCCATTGAAATTAATTAAATATAGAAGTTCAAGACAATTAATGGACGAGTGAATAATTTTATGAAGGCAAACAAGTGCAGCGAATTGTCTTCGTTTATCTAGTTTGATAATTCCAAAATAATCCACTGTTGTGTCATGATGACAACTGACGGATTAAACCATGTTTACGACACAAAACCCACAAAAAAACATCTCTGAATACTTTCAATGTTAGCGGAATGCACATTATAATAAGGAGATCACACTACTGAGGCATATTCAAGAATCGGTCTAACTATAGCGTTGAAAATATCAATTAGATTAGAGGGTCTTTTGAATTCCTTCATAATGCGTGAAATAAAGCCTACCAACTGATAACCGCCTTGAGACAAGTGGTCAAAGTGATGTCTAAAGCTTAGCTTTGAATCAAAAAATACACCCAAATCCTTAACTACATTTTTTTCAGATAAAGATTTATCCTCAATATGATAATCACACTGAATCCGGGTTTTTTTAGTTGTAAAAGTTAAAGTGAAACATTTATCCACAATCAAATACATCCTATTACGAGAACACCATTCGGAAATGTTATCCAGGTCATGTTGTATCAAGAGACAATTATTGACTTCGTTTATAGTGCGGAACAACTTCAGATCATCGGCGTACAATAATGTTTCACTTGAGATGTGATCCACTAAATCATTAATGAAAATAATAAATAAAAGCTGGCCAAGGCCAAAATCCTTGCCGAACTCCAGATGTTACTTGCACTGGATCAGATAGAAATCCTTTTATTGCAACGATTTGACTTCGCCTGGATAGATGAGATGTTATCCACCTCAGTAAACTTCCATGTATCCCATATGCGGATAATTTAGGAGGGAGTATCGTGTGATCAACCTTATCGAACGCTTTAGAAAAGTCTGTGTAAGCAGAGTCCACTTGTTTTTCAGACGCAAATGCTTGACAAATGTAATTTTTGTATGCGAGTAGATTACTAGTGGTTGAACTGCCAGAAACAAACCCGTGTTAAAAATTGGATATACTGTGTTTGACATGGTTATAGATATGGACATACAGAAGTGACTCTAAAATTTTTGCCATACATGACAGACTTATAAATAGGTATAACGTAGGCGTTTTTCCAAATTGAGGGGAATATTGATAAAATATTTTCCAAATCGAAGTGGCAAGCTAAGTTCCTCACAACATTGTTAAAATACTCAAATTACTGGCACTGTTTAGGTCATTAGATAAACATCGTTTATTAATATTATTATAAGCTGTACATGCCTGTTTATTGCCATTAATAAAAATAAACATATAAATAAAACAAATAAGATACAAAGTAGAACTAAAAAAAAAGTGATACAGAAGAGTTAAAAAAGAAAAAGAGGGAAATAAGGGAGAGGAAAAAGGAGGAAAAAAAACAGAAAGTACTCAAGACTAAAGCTACTAAAAAATGTAATAGAAAGAAGCGTGTTCGACGTACGTCTTCTAGAACATGATGATGAATGCAATGATGAAATCAAATATATGCCATGTTTATATTGCACAGAACTATGCTTGGACTCTAGAGAAGAAGGTTGGATTGCTTGTTCTTCATGTCACAAGTGGGCACATAGTGGCTGTGCAGGCGTAGATGATTATGATAACTTTTTGTGTGTGGCTATACCGGATTCCAGTATAAATAAATTGTTTTACTATTGTGTCTGGTTTTTGCAACACACAAGAGGTTAAAGAAGTAACAGACATTTGAAATTTCTGCCTTCCATAATAGTCAAGAAAATTACTACAGTCTTGCCCGTTAAGACGACCCCATCTTACCCGACCTATCGGGCTTGACGAGTGAAATCTCAATTTCTATTCTTTGATATTGACTAATAATATGGTGAATGTTTCTGATTTCATTAAATTATGTAAGACTGATTACCATAAGACTGATTACGAATTAATAAGATTTAAAAAACATGAAACCCTACGAGTTTTTGAGCTTTAACCCTTAACTACCCCATCTTGCCCGGTGTTCCCCTACTTAAGATTATGGCAAACTTGTTATGGATTATGACATTTGGACAGAAAATTTTTGGATAAGAAATGGAGTGCCCCTGCGAGTGATTAAAGGTTCTGTTTTTTCCTCTTGTGGAACACTTAAAACAATTTTTATTTTGCTTCAGATTGTTGTAGCCTCAAAAACGTGGAAATGAGGGTACCCGAAGCAGCGGAACGGAACAAAAAAGTAGTCCTACAATGTCGATACGAATTAGAAAATCAAAAGTCATACCACGAGGAGCTATACCAGGTCAAGTGGCATCGTGGGGATTTGGAGTTCTGCCGTTACGAGCCTCGCAGTGTGCCGCCCTTGAAGATATTTCCCATCCCCGGACTAGAAGTTATAGTAAGTTCATTACCCCAGTTTCCAGTTCGTCCTGAACTGTGAACCACCCTAGACTCTCGCGTATTTTTGTCCAGCTAGGGTACTTAGTCCTTCGTGTGAATTATTCGATATCTTATAAGGGATATTAAGGGACAAAAATACCTCTTACAAATCACAGACAGTTCGTTGTCTATGCTCTATTGCAATTAAAACAGTTGAAACCACAGCAGACATAAAAAGGGAAGCAGACTAAACCTTACATAGCAATTTTTCACTAATAGTTTATTTTTTGATTGCCTGAATTATATATTTATAAATAGTTATTGCGGGCTTCCCTTTATATGTCTGTTGAAACAACAGTTGCCGTAGTATTAAATCAGAATTATCTTCAGTTTCTATGGCACTGTAATTTTAAGCGATTTAAATAGTCTATGGTTCAGCATTCCTTGCGCAGAAAAAAATCTCGATTTCGCGCCAAACCAATACACATCTCTATCTCTGCACGGCTTCGGCGGAGTCCTTACCTTAGCTAAAAAAAATTCGTCAACTCCGCTTCTTCACACATTCCGAATAGCACGTCATTGATGGAGTCTTGTTTTTGTTATAGCGCGATGAAACGACTGGAGGAAAGCTTACTATCATACCGACAAATCGGAGTTCCGCACAAGGCAACTACATGTGCGAAGTGACAGCGGATTGGCCTTCTTTCGATACCCAGCAAATTGTTTCCCACATGTATATTGTCGGTAAGTTTGTCTTTGCCTTTTCTGTTGTTAAATCAAATGAATATTATTATCTCTTGCAAAGATTTAGAATATACAAGAAGTCATGGAACGAATTATTCCACTTTTTTTTATCCTCGACTCTCACGCGCTCACTGTTTTAAGTCTGCATCCGCTTGCGCAGAGGTCGCAGGGGTTGGTTTCAGGTCGCTTTAGGTTGTTTCTGGTCAGACCTGGCCCAAGATCATTGTGTATGGGTTCATCTTATATTATAGTAGTCTAATTTATTTGATATTGTTTTGATTTAAAAATACAAGCTATTCTCTTTCAAACGGAAAGAGAAGATGACCATCGTTAGACCTGCCTTGTTACTTGTTATATTATATGAAGCATAGTGCTGTGCGATGAAAAAAGCAAGAACATAAGATGTATGTGGCTGAGATGTTTAGGTCGGCTAAGATGGATGTCTGAGGTAATCAGTGCCGGTTTTAGTTCTACTGGCGCCCTGGGCAAGAATTTTTACGGCGCCCTCTAACTGCAGTTTAAATCCATACGAAATAACCAACCAAGTGCGATTCGGGCCACGCGCAGTGTAGCGTACCGTAGTTGTGAATGCCGACTTTGAGTACACGCCACTAAAAACGTCTAAAACCTATTTTTTTACCGAATTTGTATGATTTTTTTTTCCGAGTACATTTTATAAATCAGTCGCCTATAACTTTTTAATTTGTAAACTTAGCTCTGATAATTTTCCTTTAACCTTCGTATCATATACAACTACTGTAAATTGTTTCACGTGATCATAATCAATTTTACAAGACTCGGTGTACTAAAAAAACTCAGAGCCTTGAGTCGAGCCGAGCTCCAGTCCTTTCTCGAAAACTCGAGCGCGAAAATAGAACTCGTATTTCAAAAAGAGCTCGAGTCTTAAAAAGAAGCTCACGTCTCAAAAAGAACTCGAGTTTTAAAAAGAGCTCGAGTGTATCGAGTCTTGAGCGTATCAAGGTTGATTTATCTAAATATTGGAACGAAGTTCCTTACGGCAGGCTTGGAGGAAATAGGTAGTAGGTAAATAGGATTTTGCTGCGCGACCGAACTGAAAAAAATGTGGTAGTAAAACCGTAAGGATGACCTCGTTAAATAAAACCGTTAAATGAGACGTGCGCAGGCGCGACAGTCGTATACACAAGCGAGTAGTGTATAATACCTTTCTCTTCCTTTGAACACGATTTTTCTTTTGCAAATTGTGTCGATTCTACATTAGCCGAAGGAACTTCGTTCCTACCTGGTGTCCCACGACACCACATTTCTTTTTATTTATTTATAATTTTATGCTGTTTCCAGCGACTTCGTAAACTATAGCCTATGTGTTAATCTGACGAATAACCTATATTACTGTAAAGTTTTAACCAAATCCGTCCAGTAGTTTTTTCATGAAAGAGTAACAAACATTCTCATAAATACTCACAAAGTTTACATAAGTAGCCATACTCACAAAGTTTCGCATTTATAATATTAGTAGGATTTTCAAAAGCTAAGAATACTAGACTTTACAAAAATTACAAAATTACTATTATACCTCACAAAAGTTACATATTTATTCCCTGTTTATTTATAAAGGAACTCCAAATGGAAAAGAACTTGAGCGCGACTCGTCGCGTAAAACGACTCGAGCGCGAATCAAGACCTGCGGCCGTAGTATGATGTTTTATCTGAGAGGTCTTTACGTATCTTCCCTCTGTAACGACAAAATAAAATTCATGAATGGACACGTAGTAAAATGAGTCGTCACACGCAGGCAGGTTTTAAACAGTGTTTCTAATGTCCGCTATGAAAATATAATAATTTTAAATTAAAACACGCGATTTGTAAAACAATCACCATAGATAAAAGAATGATATAAGTATGTAATAATTCCTAGAAAAAATATTGCAACCAAAGAGTATTTAAAATTATAAAATAAAATGTTATAAAAATGAATGTGCAACGGAACGTTTCTACTCATGTCGTACAACCAACATAAAGGAAAATACCACCGCCGAGTACGTATGCATTCACCGCCGCCGGGAGTGGTTGTAGGATTCATCAAAAGATTGCGCTATAGTTTCGTAATTAAATATATTTTTAAGTTTGTAAACTTCAATAATACATTGTTTAAAGATGTCTGCCTATATTTAAATATGTAAATATACATTTAATATTAGTTCAATGGAATAACTATTTAAAATAAGATTAAAAATGGTCGACAAATTTACACGATTTCACGTTGCCAACCGTCGATATGTCTACTTTTACCTGTCAAAACCATGCTCGCACGGGAGTTAGGCATGAGATAAAATACGTTTTATGAATGAAAGTTATTTTGGCGCTCAATTTTGTCTATGTTTGTTGAGGTAAATTACGCGAAATGTGACAAATTTGAAGGATAAAATTTATCGCCCTCTAATCATACTTGCCTCGCTGAGTGCCAAGTTGCGCTCGAGTCTTTATGTAGACTTAAGTGCTCTAGTCTGGGGGTCTTGTTGTAACGAGTCGAGCTGTGCAATTTGTCAGCCGAGCCTAAAATTTAGGACTCAAAAGACTCGAGTTCTTTACATCTCTATATATAACCGTTTAGCAGATAGAGGGGTGGGGGGGGGGGGGAACACGGCACCTAACTAGGAAGAACTATAAAACCAAATATTTTAGAAACGCATTCCTTAATCAAAAAAATGGTGTTTACAAGATCAAAATATTTTTAGAACCTATTCAACAACCACACGATGGGTTAGTCGAAAAAAAATACTCCCACTTTACTTGTGGCCTAATGTAACACGCTAGTCTGCCATTCGGAGGTTCTGGGTTTGACCTCCAGCCAGGGCAAGTTGGAAAATGGCTTTTTTCAAATTTTCCTGGGTCTTGGGTGTTTGTTTATCTATATATGTATTTATCATAAAATATAGTATCATTGGGTTAGTATCCCATAATACAAGCTTAAGCTTACTTTGGGGCTACCTGAATCTGTGTGATTTGTCCCTATACATTTATTTATTTTTATGGGAGATACCCTAAAGATTTTTTTCACAATATTTTCGGCATGATTAATAAAACCGCGGACGGACAGACAGATTCACAGATATGGCGAAACTATAAGGGTTCCTTGTTTACTACGGAATACTAAATGGCTAGTGATATAATAAATTAACCATTTATAGCTTATAAAATTTTACTCATCGTCTTTTGGCGAACTCTTTGTCAAAGATGATTTTTTAAGCAATTTTATTTTCGATTGACAAAGTGACCGAGTTTATTAATCTAGATTGAGATATTGTCGATCGCAGGTAGGTGTTTATCAGCTTAAGCTAAGCAAAACGTAAATTTATTTACCGGTAAGTAGGTCTCGATTAAAGAGCGAGGGCAGGAGCTGCGGCGCCCCTTTTACACCTGGCGCCCTGGGCGGTCGCCCAACCGCGCCCTACCCTAACGCCGCTACTGCTGAGGTTACTAAAATGGAAAGATCCGGAATGAGTATATTAGACGGGATGGAAGTCTAAATGGCGTCAGAGACGACAAACTAAAAGCCATCGCCTGACCTGGTATGTCCATGTAATGAAAAAGGATGCCGAAGCGAATTCAATTGATTTTCCTGTTTATTTACAGAGATAAATATATACGGTATCATAACTTTGTGTTGTTACAGATCTACCAAATGACTATCCTTATTTGACGGACCTTCAGTTGAAGTACAAGATTGGGTCGAAGCTGACTGCGAATTGCTCCAGTGTGGGGTCCTACCCGGCGGCCAATATAACATTCTTCGTAAACGGGCATAAAGTAAGTAACTACGTATGTTTTTTTTTTAATTTTTATGAAAAAATACTGCATTGGTAGAGCTCTCGCAGTGACGTAACCGTAACGTCCCGAAGTTACGACGTGTCACACGGTCGTATAAGGTCAAATCGAACCTTTTTTTCATATTTACAATTAGGGCGTGTTTGGAAGACACGCGTCGCGTACGCCTAGTCTACGCCTAGCGCATGACTAGCGCATGTCTAGCGCATGCCTAGCGCATGCCTAGCCGTGCCTAGCGCATGCCTAGCATATGACAACTAGCGCACTTTGAAATTTTCGAAATTGTTGCATACAATTTGACACCTATCACACATCAATACAACTCAAATTGCATTAACTGAGGTCAACAAGCGCACACCTCGCCCACGCCACGCGCTCGCCTTGCCTCTGCCTTGCGCCCACCCGGTGCGCTTGAACTTCGGTAAATGCAATTTGAATTGTATTGATGTGTGGATAGAATTAAAACCGCGAGAAAGCTGTCGATCGCACTTTAAGACTCTTAAACTGTTAACCATACCCTCACTCTATATATATAAAGTTGCACTTCACATAAAACGCAATCCTCACCTATTTCCAAATGTGACTAGTGACCGACGCCGACATTACTTACGTGTTAATGATAAAGCGACGACAGATCTATACAGCAACAGTATGTTTATTATGTCTCCGATAATATATAATAAACTCCCGAAGAATACATATACTATGCTGCAATGACGATAAAAAAATTAAAAAATTATTGCATGAATATCTTGTTAAAAAGGCCTATTATACTGTGAATGAATTTTTAGAATAATGCAATATGTGATGTGACTTCATTAATAGGTTTTGACTTACTTAATTTTTGGAATAATACATTTTATAAGGATGTTGTGGTGTGACTTTATTTTAATTGGTTTTTATTTATCTATTTTTTTCTTATTATTTAGTATTATATTAAAATTGTAAATTGTTAAATTCATTAGTTATTAGTATAATCCGAAATTTGTATGCCTGAAAGGCGAATCACAGTTTGTATAGATTGTAAGATCTTAATTTATACCTGTGGTACACAAATAAATGAGTTTGAAGTTTGAAGAACTCAAATTATATGCAACAAATTCAAACCCCGCTTCTCGTACGCAAGCCGTGGGCTTGATATGCGCGTGTCGTCTGAACGCGCCCTTAAGGTTTATTTTTATCTTAAAATACGTTTGTTTGATGATTTTGTTTCTACCACAGATTTGTACTATAAAAACTAACATTGTTTTTTTTTCCTTTTTAGGCACGTTCTCAACACATCTATCGTCAAGTCACTGTAACATCCGAAAATGGACTGATGTCCGCATTTAGTTCCATAAAGTTTACTATACAGCGACGCCATTTAAATGAGGACATGAAGATAAGGGTATAAAAATAATTTCAAAATAATTTCCTAACGAAATCACGTGGGATTTACTGACATCTATTAACATAAAAAATATCTGAATAGTTCCAAAAATCGCGAAAGCGCGACGAGTAGGTAGGCACGCCGCGTACTTCGGGTTTGAAAAGTGTTAGTTTAACTAAGCACATATGCTAGAGATAAAATGGATGGCAAACTTAATCATTATTAAGTCCTTACATATGAAATCGGCGTTTTGTCGTACTGGCCACTTTAATCACAAATTTCTCCTCTTTGGTTAGGAATTCCAAATTCAAATTTATACAGCTATGTAAGTATATGTTTCGTAAACCGTTATTTTTTTCTTTTGTTTTTTTCTGTTTGCGGCGCTCAGTTTACAAAGTGGAAAACTTGAAATATCGCGTCATTTAAAAGTACGAGTTCCACGTGGCACCGGTGCTGCCAAAACGGCTCGAAGGGTTAATGATTTGTGCCATACAAATCATTAACCCTTCGAGGTTGTGTCGCAAAAGAAAACACAGTGCGTTATTGATTCCAACGTTTTCGTTCTGGAAAGTTTGACCTGCAGAAAAAGCCCCGTGGACGGCCGAAGACCCAAGTTGACAAAGTTATTGTGGAAGCGGATCCATCGCAAACCACGTCGGAATAAGCTGCAGGCTGCGGTTTTAGTGATAAAACTGTTTTAATTCACTTGAAGCAAATTAGGAAGATTAAAAAGCTTGAAAGGTATGAAGCAAACCAGCAAACGCGCGTCGACTGCTGCGTTACATTATTTGACCGGCACAATAATGAAAGGTTTCTTAATCGAATCATTACCTGTGATAAAAAGTGGATTCTCTATGATAATCGGAAGCGCCCATCGCAATGGCTGGACCCTGGCAAGCCAGCCAAATCCTGCCCCAAGCGAATTGACCCAAAAAAGTTACTTGTAAGAGTTGTAAGCGTTTGGTGGACTAGTGCCGGTGTCGTTCATTACAGTTATCTCAAATCTGGCCAGACGATTACGGCACACGTCTATTGTCAGCAATTGCAGTCCAAACCGAATGGTTTTTTTAGTAAAGGGATCAATGAACTACCTATGAGATGGCAAAAGTGCATAGATAACAATGATTCATACTTTGATTAAATAAATATATTAAATTAAAAAATATTCGACATTTTGTTTCTTCCATACAAAACGCTAATTTCATATGTAAGGACCTAATATAATAATAGATTATAGACCTAAATCTATGCTTAGGTATAATACATACATGACATATGGTTACATAGGCGATATAGCATACCTGTTTCTTTCATATTTGAGGTTAGAATACTTTGAACCAATAACTGAAAGCCATAACACCATTTAAAACGATACATCTTATACACGCTGACTTTTCATGGGTTTTGGAAAAAAGAATGTCATGTAGTAAATTAATTCCTCTGGCCATGTACGTAATCGAAATTTGTGTATGACATAAGATAAAAAAGTTGCGAAAATTATTTTCGATCGAGACCACGTAGTTACGCCCGTTCATAACTGACGCGTGACCCCGATGAACTCGAAATCTAGCCGGCCGGCGGTACTACTAGTTGATCTCACGATTTTACTTTCGACTTGAGTCAACATATTTTGTTTCTGAATTTCTATTTTGACTAGCTAATTTGATCTTACTAACGATCCTTATGAAGTGGCCTTCGGCTCCAAAACCAATAAAAAATCACCGTGTATGTATAAATAGATAAGCGGCTGCTGCTTGCTCGAATTGCTCGCTCATTCAATGGTATAATTATCTCTAAATGAAGTGCTTGTATCAAAATATACAAATATTATTCTTATTGCTCCAGGTGAAATGTGCAGCGTACATATACGATATCTACGGGCAGTCGAATGAAAAGGTGGCCTTTCTAGACTACAAACCACCAACCACCACAGAGGCTCCATGGAATCCCAGGAAGGTGCCTGTCAACAAACCAAACTTGACTTTGGCTGTGGCTATCACTGGTTGGTTCTTCATTCATCTTACTTTATCAATACAAACATTTAAGAAAATGAAGTGTCTGTTTGTAATGAAAAATAACATTTTATTTCTAAATGCATGTAAAAGTCTTACGATCCTGATTCCTGATAACAAAAACACAATTAATACATGTTTTGTCTGTCTGTTGGAAAGCACAACGTAGCCAAAAGGGGTGAACGAATTGAAATAAAAAATATGGCAGACATAATCCTTACTATATATATAATATTATAAATGTGAAAGCGTGGATGTTTGTTACGCTTTCACGCAAAAACTACTTGACGAATAATCATGAAATTTTGTACACATATTCTGGGAAGTACTAGAAGTAACATAGGGTACTTTTTATTAAAAAAAAAATATTAAAAAAAATATTAAAAAAAATTTGTCAACAAATATCAACATTTTCTATAGTTTCAGCTGTTTGGAATTTTTGAGGTTAGGTACCATTGTTATTTTTAACTGTCACTGAAAGCGTATGTCTAAAAAATGCCTCGGAAGCGTAAATCTACACTATCCAATTATTTAATGGATTCGATGCGAGCGAAGCCTCGGGTAAAAGCTAGTATTGTATATAACGTGGAAGGGACATACCCGTAATAAATCAAACCACGGGCTATACTAGATCACTATAGTATAATGAAATTAAAATAACAGTCAAAAAGCAAAAAAAAAATGGCATTTCCTTACAAGAGTGTGTAGCCACTCGGTCAATTGCCGCTTGGTCACTAAATAGGTTCTGCACCTTACGAAACCCACGAATTTTCTTATAGCATTGACCTCCACACGACACGACCCACACTACGTTTGCCATTTAGACACTACCTATGGGGCCACCATTACGTTAGCACTCTACTCCGCCTATCGCCAGCTCGTCTTGCCAGATGTACAGCCCAACTCCACTTGAGATCTATAAAACTCTTATTCAAGATTCAAGATTATTTATTTCCATGCAAAATACATTGTGTTGAAATGTTGATACTTATATACTAATTTACATCTATAGGTTCTTACAATATTATTTACTTGTGTCAAATACATAGGGCGCACTATAAGTTTCCGGAACTGGCCACTTACATAAACAATATTTAAAAATTTATTGCAACATTTGAAAATAGAACTCTTTGGCTGTAGAATGCAGTTTGTTTCATCTGACTGTCTTTTGTTTTTACCCCGTGGCGCCATTTAAAAAATTGTGTGTCTGCATCAACAAGGATTTAACTCGGGAAAATTTTCGTAGTATGATTTTCTACGATTTTAAGAGTAATTTGACAGCTCAACAGAGCATCGCTCGGCTTGAAACAGCTTTTGGCAATGAAGCACCATGCAAGACAACTGTTTATAGCTGGTTTGCAGAATTCAAGCGTGGTCGTATCAATCTCAGTGACGAATCTCGCGATGGTCGGCCGTCCACCGCTGTGACCAACAAAAACATCGATGCTGTGCGCCGTATGATTGAAACAGACAGGCATGTGACCTACCATGAAATTCGCGCATCCTTAGAAATAGGCATGAGTCAAATACAATTAATCCTACACAAACATTTGGGTGTGAGAAAGCTGTGCTCGCGGTGGATCCCACACAACTTGACCGAGGCTCAAAAAACGGACCGTGTCACTTGGTGCAGTGCCATGCTTACCAGATTCAACGAAGGTGCGTCAAATTTGGTGTGGGACATAGTAACAGGTGACGAAACATGGATTTATTGCTACGATCCCAAAACAAAGCAGCAATCGAGCGTATGGGTCTTTCAAGATGAGCCGAAACCAACCAAAGTGGCGCGCGTGAAAAGTGCATCTAAGCGGATGATTGCTTCTTTTTTTAATAAAACTGGACACGTGGCTACTGTTGCTTTAGAGAATCGTCGTACAGTGAATAGTGACTGGTACACGACCATTTGTTTGCCGGAAGTTATTGACGAACTCCGTAAAAATAACCGTAAACGCCGTATCATCCTGCACCACGACAATGCTAGTTCTCACACGGCCAGACAGACAAACGACTTTTTGAAGGCGAAAAATGTAGAACTCATGAGTCATCCTGCATACAGTCCCGACCTGGCACCTTGTGACTTTTTTCTGTTCCCAAAAATTAAGAACCAATTACGCGGTCAACGATTTTCATCACCAGAAGAACCAAACCTGGTTTATCGAATGAAAAAGTGCATAGACGCCAAGGGAGATTATTTTGAAAAACAATAAATTAATTTTGTACCTTTAATAGTATTTTTTATATTCATTCCGGAAACTTATAGTGCGCCCTACGTAACATAACAATGATAATTACGTCAAATATACATTATTTCAAATACTCTTCTACTGAATAATAACATTTTTGTAATAAGAATGATTTTAATTTAATTTTAAATTCTGATTTATATAACAGGATTTTTAATTCTAATGGCAAATTGTTAAATAATTTAATCGATTGATATTTCGGGTATTCTGAACTTTAGTTTTTTGTCGGATCACGCTATTATATTTAAAGTGACGAATGTGGCTTTTTCTGAACCAAAGGTTTCCTTTGGCAGGATAGATCTTTGTGGTCTTAAGATGGGTTTTCGAATTAGAGACTGGATTTTTCATGCAGGTGGGGGGAGGGCGGTATTTAGCGTTAACAAAGTCCGAGATTAATAACTGTATAAGTTTAGGTACTAAGACAAGTTTGATATCATTTCCGTATATATCGAATACCTGGATTTCAATTCTGGAATAAAATTTGGGTCAATATTTAGTAAAAACACAAGAAATAAAAAAGAAATAGAGGAAAAAATCTCAAATATGTGTACTTTTTAGAAGTGTTCTTCACTTTGAAGTCGAAATTCGAGAAAATTTTGTTAGCAATTAGTACTTAGGAGCCTTACTTATTATGGAAATATTAAATTTAAGATTTTATTCAACCGGAAATAAATTCTCTAAAGTGTTAAGAATACACCATATTTTTTACAATGTTTTAAATCAATAATTTAATATAAATACAAAAGTTTACATTTTTTTTTAAATGTTAAAGTTTTTTTTTATTAACCAGAAAATATATTTTTTTTATTATTTTGATATAAAAAGGATAATACAGCTGTTTCAATATATTTTTTCAAATATTACTATTTATGTATTTTATAGAATATTTTTTGTGTAAACAAGCAAATATTTTTTTTTATATTTTTTTATTTCACATAGTTTAGCATCTGAATCGTGCAAATGTGAATCCTAATATCATCCATTTAGCATCCTCAAGTCATACGAATATGATACCATACTTGACATAGTAACTTAACCAATGTTTACATCAAAAATCTCGGTGGCTCTACTTCTTGATTCAATCCTTGGTCCCTAAGGACCAATCATGCCAAAGGAAACACAAAACTCCGTATAATATGTCGTACACACGCCAAGGGATTCAGAAGTTTGATGTCGAGCATGGCTCGCTCCATGGCTCTTTGAGCAACTCTAGTTCGGCACACCATGCCGAAGTAAACTTTCATGTTTCGGCACCATAAGCACAGAATAAGTACAAGTACTCACGTACCATAAGTCATGGTTAGTAGGCAGGACATGTGGCTACTTACTGCAATGCAGGATTTTTTCCAAAGACGTCAACTTACAATTTAACCTGATAACCTATTTGTTAAAATTAGATATTTTGTGTACTGGGAAAGACTGAGAATTTCTATGTTATCAATTTGTAGATAAATTAAAATGTTCCCTATCATGACATTTATGAGTGCACATTCTATAAGAAGGATTATATTCATCGTTTAGTATCAAATGTGTTATGGTACACTTTTAGGGGTACTAAGAAGTACATAATTACACGTCTATAACTTAACATATCTATATAACTTAACTTAATATGTTAGTTATATCATAGTTATTTTAAAGTAATAAAATATCTCAAAATGTTACAGTAGTCGTGGTTTAAGTTTTTAAACTTACATATATCTTGTTATAGATTCTGGTGTCAACATTGAAGCGGATTTTTACTACGTGATCTTTATTATCGCTATAACCCTGCTGCTGCCGTGCGTATTGAAGTAGATAACCGAATCCATTGTGAACACGTGACAGAAAGAATAATTGTTATTTTCGATGTTTTGACTAAAGTGTTTTACATAAGGTAACCTGGCATATAAACTCAAGGAAAATAATAATTACGAGTGAAGGTAAAAAACATTCGATCAAATCGTTTGGCATGCCGTTGGCGGGCCGACAAAGGATTTTTTATTTTATTTTATTGAAAGGCATCGGCTTTTTCAAAGGCGCGGTCATTGTGGTGCGCCGAAATCAACAAATGAAATATATAAATAAATAAATATATAGGGACAAATAACACTGATTGAGCTAGCCCCAAAGTAAGTTCGAGACTTGTGTTCTGGGATACTAACTCAACGATACTATACTTTATAACATATACATATATAAATAAATATCCAAGACCCAGGGCAATTTGAAAAAGACCATTATCCAACTTGCCCTGACCAGGGATCGAACCCGGGACCTCTGGGTGGCGGACTGGCATGGTGACCACTACGCCATGGAGGTCGCCAATATATATTGGGGAAGTTTTTTATGAGATAGATGCGAATTTTTTACTAGTCTATGTTTCTTATTGTGAGGCAAAGGTCTCTCCTCTATTTTATCTAGAGGAGTGGAAGATATGGAATTAGGTAGAAAAATATTAATACTTATCAAATTTTATACTCGTAACGTTTAGAATAATAGGAAACTCATTATTTTAAAAAGGGAACTAGCTTTTCGGGCTTTGAGGCTGTGAGGTTGACTAAAGTAGGTTTCCAGTTGAGTAAATGGGTAAAAACTGCAGTCAGTAAAGGAACACAAAAAACGTGTGGTTGGCTATCTTGGATTCAAAATCTAGTTCCAGTTTTAAGTTTCGCGGGGCACTTTACCTACACGTATAAAATTTCAAGACAATACGAACGAATTCAGGTTAATTCAAAAATCCAGACCATCATTGATTCCAAAAAAGTTTAGATTTGAATTTTGCGACTCAAAAAACCCTTGATTATTTCATTTTAAGTCAAATCGGATGCAAGTGACTGCTCGGGCTCACCGACCTTTTTAAATGGGGTAACTTGGTATTTAACCGTCACCCATTGATGCAGCCCTTAAACATATAATGATCGCAGATTGTTGTTACCTCATTGTTGTGCCAATCCGAATTTATGTGTATCATTAAATGGAATGAATACTAAGATTTTGTATTTTATTTATCTCCTTCAAATACATATTTAAATTAATTTAATAAATTCATTCAGTAATTCGTCAATAAGTATAATTTACATTACGTGTTGTTTATATTGAAATTTAATTTATTTCAAAGAAAAACTACCGATACCAGCGCTTCGTAACGACCACTGCTGAGAAGAAACGCCGAAAGAAACTCATTTTCACAGTATTGATCGCCTACTCGCCAGAATTTGTCATATTATTATTATGTCTTTTTTAAATAATAAATACAACATGTAATGCTTGCGAACGAGTTAACAAACATAAATTACGTAATAAGAAGAAATGCTAAGAAGCTAAAAACTCGACTCCGAGCTGACCAGTCCCTCCCGGCAGCACCCGTTCACGAGTTGACGCACGGATCAGCCATCGTTAAACTCAACCATATGTATTAGAGGGAATCTAACGACCCCACCAGCGACGCCACCACTAGATCGGACATTTTAGTGAGCATGAAAAGCCCGATATCGCAGACCTTGTCAAGAGGAAAATTTTGGTCACCTATTGATCGCAGAGCAATAACATGTTTTACAGTAAGCTAATTATTGTTACAGAGAATACAGTTCTTATGTTTTATTTATGGAGTGTAATGGAATTTATAGGAAGTATCCACGCGTTTTTATCTTTTAAATAATCATTAATCGTCTAGTCGATTTACAGGCCTATTTTAAATGATGTATTACAGCAAAGTGAGTCAGCAGAAATGCAATAAAGCAGCTGTTTTGTCATTTGGCTCTGAATCAGATGCGGCGCCCGGCGCCGGCTAGTCGCGTCGTGCTTGTGCGATGCCTTCGATTATAGAAAGGAAGAGACTCGAGGTTTTATCAAATCAAGAATTAAATAATAATTATTCACATAAAATATTACACAATTTATAGGTAGTTAATCTATTTCGCACGGACGACGGTTCGTATTTTTCAGTTTTTATTGTTTTTTTTTAATGATATTGATTCCTTCATGCTGGTCTAATAGAAAATAAAAAACGTAGATTGTACTAGTTCCTTTTCTCCCCGCGCGGGCAAGGCAAGGAAAAAGGCGAAAATTTAATTCACCCTAATAGGCGATGTAGCTAGCAACCCATCTCTATTTTGATTCCCCTTTTACATCTTCACACCCATCATCATTCTAAACATGGCCTTTTGTTTACCCTGTTAGGGACAAAGACATCATAATGTATCTGTACCTAAAATTAATGATCAATTGGATATTTGTTACTAAAATATCATTTTCAATTATCCCAAGGTCTTTCATAAAAAAACTTGGCAAAATGAAGTTAAATCTTTTTAATACAATTTTCAAAACAAAAATCGAAAACCGTTAGCGTTCCGAAATAAAAAAATATACCACATCTTCTACTTTCTGTTATTTACCAATGAAAATCTCCGACAACACGCAAAACCAACATAACTTGAACCAAATCGATAGATGGAACTATCACGAGAAATGTGATACCGAAGTGTATCCCACTCGAGAGACCCACTCTGTGCGGTTATTATGCTGGCGCACGTCTGGGTTTCTATTCACATTGTATTATTATAAAGTCGATTTTATACAGATGACTTTGCATTTGTCGACTTACATCTTTGGTTATATATTTGTATATATATCACACGACCTAACTTTGACTATATATATAGAACAGAATATGTTGTTTTAACAATACTTTCCTAGAATATAACTAGGAGGTTCAAAATCATCCTGTATAAAATCGACTTTATATATATTATATATATATATATAGTCAAATATACATATAAGTTTACATATACATACATTTGACTGCCTCCTTGGTTCAGTGGTCAAGGCGTTCGCCTTGTGACCCGGAGGTCATGGGTTCGATTCCCACTGGGAAGCATACTTTGTGAAAATTTGTTTCCAGTCTGGATAGGATATTGCAGGCTTGAATCACCTGATTATCCGAAAAGAAAGATGATTCCGGGTTTCGGAAGACACGTTAAACTGTGGGTCCCAAACGCCACCTAGCGTTTGATCATCAACCTATCCAAGGATTGGTTCCTGGTTTGCCCTTTGGGTTGTGGAGGTCAGACGGCAGTCGCTCCGTGTAAAAACCAGCAACCTCGTCAAATCTCCTTGGTTAGGTAGCGGACCCCGGGCTCTGAAGCGTTACTGCTGAGGATGCAACCGGGAATACGCTCGGATGATGATGGAGTCAAATAAACATATAAGTATATATCACACGACCTAACTTTGGCTATATATATATATATATATATATATAATATATAACCAAAGATGTAAGTCGACAAATGCAAATCAAAAATCTCCCAATTGAGTCACCGCCCGTTACCGGGCTTGTGGCGGGCTGCGGCCGGCGCGCGGGGGAGGGCAACGACAGTGCGTCTAGGAAAGCTAGTAGGTTAGCCATTTATTTCTGGGAGAAAATATGGGATAAAAAAAAATTACACAAATAAGTAATTTTTCTTAAGGTTTCTGATTCCAAGATTTTAATATAGATAGGGGTACAAAATAAAAAGAGAAATTATTTTCATGAAACTAGTACAGTTTTCCGTCAATATGGCTCACACACTGCTACATAGGCATACGTGGCTCAAATATGCATAGCTGAAATTGTTTGATAATATAAAACCATTATGCTTATAAACATTGGAATACATCTATGATTAGTACTATGTAGTAGTATTTACCACATAGGATTTTTTGCAGTACGTAGAATGTGCTACGCTGTTCTTGCATCGATTATACGTAAATATGTGCTACGCTGCACTTGGGTTGTAGTCTTGTAGCTCGTAGCACAAGCTATCGTAGACGTCTACGTTATAATAATGGTGCTTCGGTGTGTATTCTAGCTCGTAGCGCACTGCACACGCAGCGTAACGTAAATGTGTGTGCTGGTAACACAGCCTACGACGCCGTAACTCGTAGCGCAAGCTACGAGAGATCTACGATACTTGTGCTTTGCTGCATTCAATTGTATAATTAAAATTAAAAGGGGTTACCTGCGTTTTCCGGGATCCAGTCTGCCCCCATTTGAAATAAATTATTCGATAAGTCAAAAGTGGTTTTTCGCAAATGTGCGTAGAAAAGCTTCACGTTCTCACTTCAAACAATAAACAGTAGTTCATAAAATAGTTTGAAGTGTTACCTACCGCCTGGTCAAGACAAAATTTTAAATGATGTCTTCGTTTCCTATCAAATGATTTATTTCAAATGGCAGCACTGGACCCCGGAAAATTCAGGTATCCCCTTAGTCAAGAACTTTTCCAGGTCGAAATCGAATCGTCCAGGCGTCTTCGAGTAATCGGGGAACATTATATACCACGTGGAAGGGACACACCCGTAATAAATCCACGGGCTATACTAGATCACTATAGTTTATTGAAATTAAAATTACAGACAAAACATAAAAAAATTTCGCCATTTCCATACAAAAGTTTGCAGCCGCCTGGGAAATCTGTATGGGTATGTAAATTTTTTTTGTTATTTTAATTGAATTATATTATAGTCAAAGAGTATATATAGCCTGTGGTTCGATTTATTACGAGTATATATCTTCCACGTTATATATGATAATTGATAACCTTCTCCTTTTGTGATGTCGGTTAAAAAAGCCGAAAGGAAAGTACACCTTGACTTCAGAGGCTGAACAGCTAAAGATATTACGGGAAGGCATCAGGATGAGGAAGTCTAAATTGGCGATCACGATACGTTGAGTTTCTACAAAGGGTATATTGCCTTATACCATACTAATCATACACTGAAAGTAGGCTTCTTTGACTAATTATCATTTTTTGCTGGGAGGTGTGCAAAGACGTTATTTTATGTTAAAATAAGTAAACAGGCATCAAATGCGATGTCAATATATGAGCACGCTCTATTTACTCTATTTTTTAAATCTAGTGAGTAAATATTCAAATGGGTAGATCCACTACCCATCTCTAGCTGTTACGCGACGCAACTTGCGTCCCGTCTGTTGCGGCACTAAAGAAAAGAAAGTAGTCGCCCATATTTAAAACACGTAGATGACGCTATCTTGGATTATTGCCAGATAGTTCGTAAAAAATAACGAAGCCGCTAGTGTGACCAGCGCTTAATCGCGATAACTTTTTAGTGTACAAAACGTACGAAGATTCGCCGCGAATTGCTTCGGGATGATAGGTACAAGTGCGGCCAAAGCTTCGGGAAATAGGCACAGGTGCGACCGAAGCAGCGGGATGGAACAAAACTACGTCACGAAAAGTGTTGCCACAGCTTGTTTTTTTTCAGCAAATCTAAGGACTTTCTAAATTAGTTAATTAATATAAAATTAAATATTAACTAACTTAGCTAATTAGTATTGTTCATCAATTTAATATTTTATAAATTGATTTAATTAATTCGTAATTGGTACATAAAGTTCAAAAATGTATTTTGCTCGGGTAATTCGACTACACACAGTAGCAACATATCAAATTGACAAGTGTCATACTGACAGCCCGCCCTTTCATCATTACAGTCTTCTCGCTCACACATATAGCTCTATTTCGGTCGGTAAAGAAATTACTGTGGTTTCCAAACTTAAAAATCATTTATTAAAAATGAGTATTATTATCATGTACCGACTATTTATCTGATCAAATTTCTTGAAAATACTGAACTGATTTTTTTTATAGTTTTTAATGTAAAATGTAATGTTTAGTAAAGCTTAAGCTATAAATCTGTATTGTTATTTGTAACATATCCCATTAGGCTAGGTAGGGAGGGCCAATACTGTACTGGGTTTATTTCATCGTTATCTTCCCAGCAGTGGTCATTCCGAAACGACAAATAACGTAAATTAAATAAAAGCTAGTAATAATAAAAAATAACTATAACCTTTTTCCCCACTAAAAAAATTGAGAACCACTCCGCAACTGATGACGTATTCTTATTCCAATTACGTCACCAGCTGTCACAGGGAGAGAATACCAGGCGAAGTATATTATTATACCATGCGTACACCTACCTTCAGAAGTGCGATTTCTGAAACGCGGAGTCACCTAAACGTATGGTTTTTGTATGGGAAAACCATTGGTTTAGGTGACTCCGCGTTTCAGAAATCGCACTTCAGACTACACACGAAACAGAAACAGAATTGCCAACCTAAAGATAACATCATCAGAACCACAGACTAGGAAACAAAAACCAAGCTCTGCGACTGCAGACTATACATCTGATCAAAATTCTTGGAAATAACGGACTAAAACTTTAAATTGTATTTTTTGATGTAAAATATAATTTATTGTATAGCTTATGATTTAAATCTGTATTGTAATTTGTAACATAGCTCATCAGACTGGGTAGGTAAGGAACCAATACTGAACTGGGTTTCTTTTAACGTTATCTTCCCATCAGTGGTCATTTCGAAACGATAAACGGGGCAAATTAAATAAAAGTTTGTAATAATAAAAAAATGTACAGAATATCTGTATTGTTTTTATCTACCATCTTTTTGCCAAAAAAAAAACGTTTGAGAACCGCTGCGCAACTGATGACGTATGCATGTTCCTATTACGTCACCTGCTGTCACGGGAAGAACATACCAGGTGAAGTATATTATTATACCATGGTATCTATGAGTTACACGCACGTAAGTTTAGCGCTGAGCGACATGTGGAGGGGATACTGCGCACGGGTACGGTATTAATTTTAGTCTTCTGCGCAAGCAAGGTCAGTGCTAGAGTTTTGTGCCGCTACATCTGTACCTTTCCAGTAAAAAAATATGAAAGGTTCAAAGGTTACATTTTTTTATATTTAAGATAATTTATGACAAGACCGACTGGCAACACTGGTAGGTACTTGTCTTCTTATTTGTGCTTGTCTTGTAAGCAAAAATTCGGACAAAAATGTTTTATTAATTTTGTGTTAAGTACTTAGCAATTATTACAATAATATTTTGTTATGTGTACTAGTGTCTTGTGCTAATAACAATCTGCCCTTATCCTGAGAATAGAAGAAACGGCCCACCGAAATGTTGTCACGTTTTGTGGTCGCACAAGTGAAGCACAATTCGTACTTCCTGTTGGGGCTGGCGCTGGGCCTTTGGGTGGCTCTTGTCGCGGTGCCCTTGGAGGAAGACGTGGTGGAATGCGCGGGGGCAGCGAGCGGCGCGCCGGCCGAGGCGGACGAGTTTGAGCCGCATCGGGAGGAGCGGCCGCTGGGTGCGGCGGGGCCTGCCGCGGGGCGCTCCGTGCAGCGCCCGCGTTACTACAGTACCGAGCTTGGCATGAGAGGTGATTAATCTCGCAGAATTGGGAATTTCTTCAGTACAAGGCCGCATGAGTAGGGGTTTGGGGGCGGGAGGAGAGGTAGGGTGTCTTATCTTATCTTATCTTGCTTTGGGGTCCATATTTGGAAGCACGTCGATCCTTTGGGTTATATTGTACTTCATAGGGGTAGGGTGTAGTCCCCCCTAATGGGGTGGGTGTGGGAACTAATAGTTTAGGAGATAGTTTTCAGGTTAGGTTACTGCTAAACAGTCTAAAGTAAAAAGATTATTTCCGTCTTGGCCTGACTGGGGATTGAATCCAAACCTCCTAGTCCGGTAGCGCTAGGTTTTTAAGTTTCAAGAATATTAGATATTTCCATTTTTTATATAGTTTCTAGACCCCTTGACCAACCTAAAACATGATGTTGTGTCATCTTCGATGTTTGCTTGGGTAGAAATTTAGGTATTTTCATTTTCAAACATTTCATTTTCACTTGCATGACAATAACTAGGTATGTGGTGTCTGATGTACGAAAGCTTTTTGTGTCATCATCTGGCCACAGGATCAGTGTCATTTCATGAATACTTGATATTTTGCTCAAATAGCTCTTTAAGAATATTAGAATTGGATAAATAGGTGTTACACGCCATAGAACACTTATATATGTGTTTCAAAATGTTTTGTGTCATATTTCATCCACGACATCTTATTGTATTTTATTTTTTTCATTCAATACTCTGTAAAAGACACAAAAGATTATTAGTGTTATTAGAGTTTTGTCTTTTACATTATTGCAGTGTGATAAAACACAATTCGTAGTTTGTGTCATCTCCTTCCATGCAATCTTATTGTTTTTTGTGTGCGTGGCATACCGGCACAATATCTGTCCGCCGTGCCGTCCGCGGCGCGCGTCACCAATTATTTTGGATTTTTAGCTAACAAAGCCATAAAGAAGGGTAATGATTTTAGCAGTCTATGTATGTGGGTGTGTATGTATGCAAATCGTAGCATCCAAATCGCTTGTCCAATTTTCACAAAAGATACATATATCAATCGATTCGTCATTATTGTCCGGACGACATAGCTACCATTTGTATGCAAAAAACGTATATAACGAATGTTACATACAATAAAATAGAGTATAATATAACATATGACTCGCGTCGCATAGTTGGGTATTAGTTTGTCAAACTTATATCTTGTTATTTTATAGTTTCTAAAAAAAGCTTTATTTAGAAGTACTTTGATTATTTTTTCCGTATGTGTCAGTGGCCAACATGTTTTTTACAAAGGTTACAAAGGTTTACAAAGGTTTGAATGATGTACTTATGTGTGCAACAACTGCAAAAGAAGGATCATTTTTTTCATGTGTCTTTTATGTTAGTAAGTATGTTTGATTTATAGGTAGAGGTGTATATTGTTTGTTCTCTGTATAGGTATATGATGACCGGCACTACTGTAATCTTAGCATGTGTGGGCTCTTATGTGCTGCTTCTGAGAACGCAAGAATCTTCTCGTGTAAGATTTGTACAAAATGCTATGTTTATTTTAGAAATTTGATTGTTATGGTTGACTGATCAATCGGCATTAAAAAAATAAGAGAGGTTGTTCACAATTTTGGTTTTTTATTACAAGCATGGTTTTCATTCAACCAAGCTATCAAATGCAGTTCTTCCTGTTTATTTTTGACAATGAACCTATACAAACTTGTTTAGGTATATGTACATATACTCAATTCACACAAACACAAGTTTATTTGCCAGGAAAATTAAAAAATATCCTGACTTTCAATAGTTTCATATGTAAACGCCATCTAGTGATGGGTGGAGGAACTGTATAGTAGAATGAATATCCATAGCAACATCCATTATTTGACAGAAAAACTACAAAAACCCCGACTTTTAAGCGATAACTTGATAACTTTTAAACGGCCCAACCGATGTTTATCAATAATAGCTAAGAACCACATATTATTATATTATTTATTATTCTGTGGTAACGTACGTAGGTTAGTATTTTGTTATATATAAGTGCTCTGAGTTTCTAATTTTGGAGTTTTTGCACCATAATTCCGAAATGTATGTATGTCAGCACCACCTGTAAGTTGACTGGTAGAAAAGGCCTACGACCTTAAGTCCGTCAATTACAATTTCATGTTATAAAGTCAAATAAATAAACCACCGCAAAGCCGCATTGAAATCGGTCCATCCGTTCGAGCGCTAAGATGCCACAGACAGGCACACAGAGAGACAGACGGACAGACCGAAAGACATTAGCGTCAAACTTATAATACCCCTCTTTTTTTTTCGGAGGTTAAAACCACACAAACTAGGATACACACTTGTATATAAAGTCATATTTTTGATTTTACGGACAAACCTACATACATACAAAATTACTTACCGACATACATTCACAAACAAATTACGCAATTCGTAACACACATTTCCATCCCTCGGCAGTCGGGTAAAAATAAGCTGTGAATAAAATTACGCAAGGTACATCGAACACGCAATAGAAGATGGGCGGTGGGCAAATATAAATACCCAATCTACCCATTTCGTGGGTAGATTAAATAATATAAGTTAATTCTTCGCAACGCCTGTCGGAAAGCGCGTGCAAACTATTGATGTCCCGCATTAAATTACCGTTACCAGTACTTTACTATATGGAAATATTCCCAGTAAGTTTCTATTGTTTCCGGTAATATTCCCAAGTGCAGATCGTAAAAGCCGTTCGAGGGAATGGGCGAAAATGCGAACCATGTTAATAGGGAGGCGACGAGCAACCCATCAATTTTTTCGATTCCTTGAAATCCATAGCAAACCCTTACAGTTTCGTCGTCCCTATCTGCGGTTTTATTCAGAGACTATGAGTACCCTTCTCCCTCTCCCCCAGATTCAGAACTCTACTGGGAACGACCGATATAAGATTAAAGCTAGAAATTGAGAGAAAGCGGCCGGAATAAATCAACAGAAGGGGTGTGGTTTTTCATCATGATAACGCTAGACCTCACACATCTTTAACCACTCAGCAAAAATTAAGAGAGTTTGGCTGGGAGGTGTTAATGCATCCGCCGTATAGTCCGGACCTGGCACCTTCAGATTTCCACCTGTTTCGGTCTCTTCAGAATTCTTTAGGCAGTGTCAGGTTAACATCACGAGAGGACTGCCAAAACTACTTGACACAGTTTTTTGATCAGAAGCCCCAAAATTTCTATAGCAATGGGATCATGTCCCTACCTATAAGATGGCAAAAAGTTATGGAACAAAATGGTACCTACATACTTTAGTTAAATGTAAATAAACTATATTAAAAAATGTTTTGAATTTTCATATAAAATGCGAAGACTTTTTCCCTAACCTATTATGTACTGTTATTTCTATATCTACTAACTAGACGTTTCTTTTACATAGATTTATTGGATCTAGAAAAACATATATCATATATGTATAAAGTGCAAGCGACATAACCATAATAAATCAAACCTCGGGCTATACTAGATCACTATAGTTTAATGAAAATAAAATAACAGTCAAATACAAACAAAAAATTTCACCATTCCCATACAAATTGCCCGGGCGGCTGCATACTTTTGTATGGAAATGCTGAATTTTTTAAATACTTTTGGCTTTTATATTAATTTCTTTATTTTAATTTATACTATAGTGACCTAGTATAGGTCATATATTGATTTATTACTGTATGCCCCTTACAAGTTGTAAATAATTGTATTTTATTTAATATCTTGTAACAGGTGCACTGCTCTCTGGTGTGTTGAGCTCAGAAGAAGTGCTAGCAATGCGGGGCGCAGCCCTGAACCACACTGCCGCGCGCCTGCAGCCGTCGCTGCGTTTCTTCATCGCGGCGAGCACGCTGTCCCCGTCCCCCGCGCGCGCCAACGTCGTCGGCTTCACCGACACCCGCGAGATGCTCAAACCCTTCCATGCATTGAAATACCTCGCCGACAACTACCTCGAAGAGTACGATTTCTTCTTTCTCGTGTCGGATGCGACGTTTGTGAATGCTCGTCGTCTGACAGATCTGGTGTCTCGGCTTAGTGTCAGCCAGGACATCTATATGGGGACTATTGCAGATGATGACAGTCACTATTGTACACTAGGTAATACTTTCTACTACTTTTTACTACTAATACTAGGTTATACTTTAATTTGTTTAATTGTGAGTTAATTTGTAGTATTTGTTAATTTGAGTAACATTCATTACCATTTCCTTATGTTCAGAATAAAATTTCAACACATCTCTCACAGAGGGCGGGATCCTGCTATCAAATTCAGTACTGCGGGCGGTGCACGGTGAATTGGACTGGTGCGTGCGCAACTCATACTCCCCGCACCACCACGAGAACATCGGGCGCTGCGTGCTGCACGCGGCGCACCAGCGCTGCACCACGGCGCTGCAAGCGCAGAGCTACGCAGCGCTGCAGCTGTCGGCCGACGCCGCTGCGGGGCTGCTGCCCGAGCTAGCGGACGCTGTCACCGCACACCCCGTCACGCAGCCCGAACACCTGTATCGCCTGCACGCTTATGTATCCCGGGTAAGTTAACTGGAGTGCTGAAAACTTGCATGTACCATGGTGTTGCAAGTAGAAATATTATAATAAATACTCATTATGTATAAACAATTTCTTCTCACATTTTACATTACGCTTTGTCAATCTTGGACTTTGAATTTTTTTTTATTTTTTATTAGTATATATACAGTGATTTAGTTACAGAAAAAGTTTAAGATTTATACAAATTATATAAGATTAAAATATACAACTGCAAAAGGTACCTATATAACCAATTGTATAATTACATGATACATAACATGTTTATTGTAGCACAAATCAAGTTATGAAACTTTACTAGTAAATAGAAAGAAAAGCAAATTATTTCATAAATTAATTTTAATGATATTACAAATTCAAGAGTTATCTGTAATGACAATAAGGCATTTCCTTTTGAATGCCTCAAGTAAAATGCAGAAGATGTAAGGAAAATGAAATTAAAAGTCAGGCGGTTAGGTACATTGGATTGTTGTGGCCAGTGTTATTCGCACTAGTATATTATATTACAACAGTTGAGGAATTGTTTGACTTCGCAAAAGTGCTTAAGGAAAATGTACGATATAGTAGTTAGAATATGTGGTGATTTGTTATGGTGGGCAGGTGTACCTGGAGCGGGACCGGGCCGAGGTGTCCCGGCTGCGCGGCTACGTGTGGCGCAACTCTGCGCGGCACCCGGCCGGCTGCCGCAACGGCACGTGGCCCGGCGGCCTGCGGGCCGACCCCGGCCTGGCCCCGCCGCCGCCCGACAACAGGTACACTACATAGTGTTGCAACCAATATAAAATATCGATAGTCTATCGATACTATCGTGGCCTTGAAAAAAGTAATAATATCGATAGTTTCAATACTATCCATAGTATCGATACTAAAAGTTTTATTAATATAAAAAACTATCGATAGTATTGTGACGAATATTGATATTATAATACTGTTGAATATTGAGTTAAAGTGTAACCCTCTTATTCATAAAAATAAACACCCGTTTGCTTAACCTATTTTAATTAAAACATCTTTTGTCCCTTTCCCTCTTTTCAATATTTGACGTAGTAAGTACGAGACACATTTAAACTAAAAGAGGTTTAGCAAAGGTTTGATAACTTTTATGAATATGGGGGTTAGTATGTCGGTGCAGTAACTAGTTGGTGTAGAGAGTGTGTTCGTTCGTCTTAGTTAAATGAAAATACCAAAAGAGACGTATTACAAATGTAGCCTTTATTAGGCATACAGGAGGCAACTGTCTGCTCCCTGTGCAGTGCACACTGGATATATACACAAGTGTAAAGTACATAAGAACAGAAATGACACTGCGGTCCATACATAAAATGTTGATGTCGGGAAGTATCTATACATCTACATGGCCCTTGAAAAAAAAATTAACAAACTGCATTGAAATTATAATGAACCATAATATTGTTCGCATAATTTAGCTGTCGATAGATTTTCGTACAAAAAGAAGTCACAGTATCGATAGTATCGATTAAAAACTATCGATAGCTATGCAATGCTAGTATGGGCCGGCGCACATGGTGAAGCGCAGCGCAGAGCATTTTTCACTGTCGAACTATTATCGACATTGTCCTCTTGGAAATAATATCCGTAAAAGAAAAATTGATCATTTGCAGTAACAATATTAAGTGACTACTTTGGTTTGAAAACTTAAAAAAATTTTTCGTATTTCGATAAACATTTATTGGGAAAAGTGGTTCAAAATGATGGTCTGAATCACCCTAAATATATTTGTACTTAATTAAAAAAAAACATTGTAGTATGTATGTAAGTTAATAAGTATAAAGTATATGTGTATGCGATGTAGTTTTATGTATGTATAATCTTTTTAAATATCTAGTACGCACTTACTTCTACCTTTTTATTTGTGTAAATATCCTTTCAAGAAATCCTTATATATATGGGATAAGTCCACCATTGTATATTTGCCATTTTGGTTTATTTTGTACGGTAGGCTTAAAAAATGGAGTTTCAATTCTCATACAGTCAGTATAAGAAATTGGGACTCCACTTCTGAGGCTTACCGTACTTTATTTTGTTTTTTTGGTACAATAAAGTATTTCAAACAAACAAGTTATTTATTACAAACAAACTTTGTATATTTTTTTTTCTACTCCTGTACTGTTATTTTGGATTTTAAATGTTCCCGAACACTATAGAGTTATAGACTTTTCTGAAATCATATTATCAATGTACTTACCAGTGTTCGGGACCATTAAAAAGACAGATAACGGTACAGGAGTAGAAAAAGTATGATAACTGTGTGGTGCCTGGCCAGGTTCGACCACCTGCGCTGGACGGCGTTCAACGCGACGCACGCGCTGATGCCGGACGAGCGGCGCGCGGCGGCGGCGCTGGCCGGCGCGCAGCGACAGGCGCTGCACGTGAGGACGCTTTACACTATTAGCCACTAGTCAGAAATTGCCTGATCAGCTGAAACTTCATGTCAATGTGATAAGCAAGATCGGAATCACGGGTGCTGATGCTTTCAAAAGTATCGATATGACTAAAAGTCCCGGGATTTCTCGAAAATTGG
The DNA here is from genome assembly GCA_943193695.1 of Acrobasis suavella. Classification (NCBI taxonomy): domain Eukaryota; kingdom Metazoa; phylum Arthropoda; class Insecta; order Lepidoptera; family Pyralidae; genus Acrobasis; species Acrobasis suavella. Next base: position 22,034,856 of record OW971941.1, read on the forward strand.
TCAACTTAATTAACTCAATTAACCGTCAGGCCGCGCCCACCTGTGGGTCTGAGCCCGCGACTAGTTCAACCTTAAGAGTGCTATTTGACTCCAAGAAACTATTTTATTTTATTGGGAAGAGCAACAACTATTCTATTTAACGAGTATATATAGATAACAATATAGATACAAAAAGTCCGTTACAGGTACTGATAAAAAACATTGTATTTTTTAAACAAACATTACGATCTCTAAACATCACGTTATCACTTACAATCTGCTCACAAAGCTACAACTTTAAATCATCAGCTCAGCATACTCAATCCTTAATTTATGTTAAATATAATAGTAATAGTTTGTGGGATTACTTGAGTAACTTACATCGCATTTAAGTGTGGATCGTCGTAAACTACATCGCTTGGGAAAAAGAAATCAGTAAGAAGGCGTCTCAGTCTAGGTATACTATTAGAAAATATGTCGATATCAACCTCAAACGAAACCTGATTGTAGCTATTGCCTGCCCTCGAAAGAAATGAATTTTGTCTGTAGTTGGAGTTTTCTGAAAATAACGAGTTATTACGCAATACTCTGCATGGGGCCATGAAACCTATCTTAGCAAGCAAGTCCGGGCAATACACTACACCATTAACAAATTTTGAAAAAAAAAAAAAAAACCATTTCAGCTATTATAACATCTGGGATTCCAGACCTGACAAGCGTACTCCAAATGACGCCTTACATAAGTACAATATAAGATTTAAAAGATTTTAACTTGATTGAAATTTTTAGAATTGCGCATAGATTTTCGTTTTGCACATTCGATATTCATATTGATATTATTTTATCAATATGAATATCGAAAATCAATTTAGAGTCATGGAATACATCCAGATCCCGAATACCAGATTGTCTATTTAGTTCTGTTCCTTTAAGATATTATTTAGCGACAATTGGTTTGGTCTTACGAGTAAATATAACACTTATCCGGATTTAAATTTAATTGATTACGAGTGCCATAGTCAGCAAGTCTATTTAAGTCTTATTGTAAAAGCTCAACGTCAGCATTAGATGATACGGAACTAAATACTTTCATGTCATCTGCATAACTCAGAAGTTTAGATGATTTAAAACAACTACCTATATCATACTGTGATGTCATTAGTCTATATTTCATACAAAACCCATAGAAAGTGACGTTTAGAAAAAACTATCTGATTTGAATAGCGAATATGCGAATATGCATGAAAAAAATATGTGTTATTTACCCAGTTTATCCATAAATATTCAAAAGCGACTGCCTCCGTGGTCCAGTGGTCAAGGCGTTCGCCTTGTGACCCGGAGGTCATGAGTTCGATTCCCACTGGGAAGCATACTTTGTGAAAAGTTGTTTCCAGTCTGGATAGGATATTGCAGGCTTGAATCACCGGATTATCCGAAAAGAAAGATGATTCCGTGTTTCGGAAGGCACGTAAAACTGTGGGTCCCGAACGCCACCTAGCGTTTGACCATCAAACTATCCAAGGATTGGTTCCTGGTCTACCCTTTGGGTTGTGGAGGTCAGACGGCAGTTGCTCTGTGTAAAAACCAGTAACCTCGTCAAATCTCCTTGGTTAGTAGCGGACCCCGGGCTCTGAAGCGTTACTGCTGAGGATGCAACCGGGAATACGCTTGGACGATGATGATCCATTAATATTCAAAAGTAAAGTACTAACAGCGTAAACAGAATAAAAATTGGTTGAAAAACGTCTCTTATTTGTTCATCTCACTCGCAAAAACGCTATTTTATGGCAAATGTATAGATGATATGGACTGAAACGTCACCAGTCCATATCGGAATTCTCTATCTAATTGAAACTTTATAGTGCGTGTTCGTCGCTAGTTAAGATATTTTATAAATTCTTTCATATTTGTTTACTGTGGGTTATAAGGATTTTATTAAGCAATTAAAAGAAATTCATGTATATCCCTTAGTTGGAAAGCACTGAACTAAAGGGATTTGTATGAAATAAAGACTAATACGTCATAGTGTCTTGGAGTAAAATAGCGCTTTTAATATCAGTTTTTCTATACAAATAAATTTAAAATCACGTTAAAATGGATACATTTAAAGACAAGTGACATTATTTTGCGACAAACATATCAAATAATTTATTTTTGACTTGCCAAACTTCATTATTTATTTTTGACGACCTCCGTGGCGTAATGGTCAACATGCTGGACTGCCAATCTGGAGGTTCTGGGTTCGATCCCCAGCCAGGCCAAGTTGGAAAATGGCCTTTTTAAATTGTCCTGGGTCTTGGGTGTTTATCTATATAAGTATTTATCATAAAATATAGTATCGTTGGGTTAGTATCCCATAACACAAGCTTAAGCTTACTTTGGGTCTAGCTCAATGAGTGTGATTTGTCCGTATATATTTATTTATTATGTTTTTCCAGCTGGTAGTGGAAGCGGCGTGCGCGTGGGCGCTGCAGCGCTGGCGCGGGGAGGGCGGCGGGCGGGACGTGAGCGTGCGGCTGCGCGAGGGAGCCTGGCGCTGGGAGCCGCCCGCCGGGCTGCGGCTCCGCCTGCTGCTGGCCGAGACCGACCGGCCGCGGCAGGTACAAGGGCCTGTCTGTCGTTTACACGCGTTCAGTGTACCAATTAAGCCTACTTAAGACTATTACCCCAAACAAAATAAAAAATAAATACAAGCTTAACGATACAGACTTATTTAAACATTGTAAAGTTGTAAATGTATATGATAAAGTAAAAATGAAAATTGTGTGTGAAAACCTACACCAAATAAATTTTCTAAAACTTACAACTAGAAGCACTGGGTTGCGTAATTTAACATACCTACCTAGATATATCCTACCTTCACATAACAACGTTCACGGTAAGAGAATGTGAGAGTATTAACTGCCATCTACTTTAAATGAATACCCTAACAATATTATTGAGAAAATAAGTAATTTAATATGTAATGCATATAATAATTTGTGCGACTTAAATAAATAATTTAAAAAAAAAGTAATCATTTCTACTTGGTTGCGGTAATTCCACGTCCTTAAAAAATGAGTGTTTTACAAAAAAGCAGGAAATCAAAAACATTTTCTAAAAAACTGGACAGTAAAACACTTGATTACTGTACGATTAGGTTCCAGCGGCTGGCGCGTAGTGTTTATACGGATCCAGTGCCACGGGCATGCGGGGGCAGTCACTGGATCGAAATATGGGTGACCAGTCTATTCAGATCAAGTGCTGGATACTGGATGCTGGACTGGATTGAAACATGTTTACATTGATACAGTGTTAATCCAGCACTGGAATCCAGTGATGCGGGCCTCAGCTACTGCATCAATGGAAATCAGTCTCGCTCACGTCGTGGAAAGGGTCATTTCATATACGGTAGCCAGAAATTCGTTTTGATAATAAAAGAAGTGCGCTCATGAAAAACTGATGCCGGACCGATCCTTCTACCAGTTTAAAATAAAAATTGACAAGTGTAGGACTAGACTACATGTATTTCATGCGTTACATGTACTTCATTATTGGTCAATCAGAGAAAAGTATAAATACATATTTGTTACTTTTTTTTTGTTGTATAATGAGGGGTTTTAAAACACAAATGTGGGATCCTTTTTTTAATGAACTGTAGAAGTAAGCCGCCGTTCCTTATGAAATTCATAAATAATGTGCCTGTTTGATGATGAGTAAGGAAAAGGGATCGACTTAGCGTTGTATAATGAAATTTAGTACAACATTATAATACTCGCTTGGATGATATTATGGTTACTATGACACTGGTCGTTTTAATGTTGACAATAAGCTAACTGTGTAGAAGCTTTTATAGAGGATTTATAGCATGGGTGGTTTGTCTACAAACAATATTTTTAATCGACTTTAAAAAAGGAGAAGGCTATCAATTCGACTGTATGTTTTTTTATGTATGTTACTCGATCTTTGTCAACGATGGACCGATTTAGATGATTCTTTTGTAATTTGAAAGCTTGTGGCACCAAGTTGGTCCGATATTAATTTGGTGAAAATATGATGAAGAACTTTGGAGATAAAGAAACTTTTGAAAGAAAACCAAGTAGTTTGTTTTTTTTTTTGTTAAAAATTTAATTATTAATAATGGACTATAGTCCATTTGTGTAGATATTTAATAGTTATTTACTAAACAAAAGTTATTAGTAAATTGTCGGTTAGATTAGGTATTGTAGGTGTTCTACTTTTTCATATTTTGTTTTGTATTTGCTAGTTTTTCTCATAGATATAGATGAAAAGTAGAGTGTGCCACTCGGGTACGGTAATATTTTTATCTCGGGTGATATAATTGAGACCCTCGCTTCACTCAGGATTCAAAGTAGCACCCTTGCCTTCAAAAAATTACCTTATCCCCTTTTACAACAATCTACTATATAATATAAATAATTTCTGATTTGCAAAGGTATTGATTTATAAAGTGTATATTTCAATAAAAAGGCATGTCAATATGTTTACATTCTTATAAATACCTAACCAAATGGACTATAGACGATTCGAAGCATTAATTTTTGTTGTTTGCAGCTGACGCGTCTGCGGTACGTGGAGGTGATGCGTCCGCTGGGCGCGGCGCGGCTGCTGCCGGTGCGCTACGTGACGGAGAGCGCGCGCGTGCTGCTGCTGCTGCCCGTCGCCGCGGATGCCGCGCCCGCGGCGGTCGCCTTCCTGCGGCACTATGCCGCCGTCTGCCTCGCCAAAGACGGCAATACCGCACTCATCGTCGTCGTCGTGTCGCGCCCGGAGGTATGACACCTTGCACTCTAATCATTTGTTTATCTACACCCATGCTATCCTGTTTTCAGTTAGGCAAAGGTCAAAAATTGCCTGAAAGACTGAAACTTTATGTTAATGTTATAAGGTTGAAGTTCGTCTGTGTCGATTTCCCCCATGGGTCCGGTCGGTAAATGAGTGGCTATGGAGGTTATTAGATCGGCGGCAACACCGCGCTCCTCGTCGGCTCGACGTGCTAACGTCAAATATCTTGTTAAGAGGCATTTCACATTTGGTTGGTTGTCTTGCTCGCACATTGAAACAAAAATGTGTCTCATTTGTAAAAAAGTATTTCATTAACATTCAATATAATTATATGTTAGATATTTTAGACATGTTTTTTAATTGTATATGTGTGTGTGTATCGAGAATTAGGTCATCAAAACTTTAAGTTTTGATGAAAAATTTTCGGCCATTCGAAACTGAGACGCTTCGCTCGCTTGGTCAAGTAGGTTGTAGCGTGTGTTACCTGAATTTCACGTTCACGGAAAAATAAATTAAGTGGGTATAAAATAAATTAATTGAATAACGTGTATTAATTTAAATAATAATATTGTTTTCTTTTTTGTTTTTGGTACACTATAACGGGGTACATGTTGATTTGCACAATATATTGTTAGGTTTTTGCTTACACGTTGCGAATAAATGACTCATGACCAGAGATCGGAATCTCGAGTGCTGTTGCTATCAAAAGTATGGATACGGCTAAAAATCTGAAAAATCTGATACGGCTAAAGACCTTAGTAAGTAATAAAATATATCCTGATAAAATATTAAATAGTAGATTGTGCTGTGGATAAGGTAATATTTTGAAGGCGAGGGCGCTATTTTGAATCCAGAGCGAAACGAAGGATTCGGAATACAGTTGAATCACGAGCGGAGCGAGTTATTCTACGTTGGAATCCTGAGTGTAGCGAGGGATTCATGTATATCGCCTGAGATAAAAATATTACCGTACTGGAGTACCACACTCTTCTTTTCATCTCAATCTATGAGCAAAACTAGTACATACAAAACAGAATGTAAAGAACAGTAGAACATTTATAATACCTAATCAGACTTCAACTGACAATTATAGCTTACCTTTTTTTGTTGTCGTTTTCAAACAATAGATACTAAGAAATATTTTTTCGAAGACCACCAACTTAAATTAAAATGTTCACACATAACTTTGTTTGCGAGGTCCTTAATTATATTTTTATTTTAAACTTAACTTAAACTTGATAACTTTTAAATATTGGATGAAACTCACGAAAAAGTATTCACATTTACACAAATAATTACATTTCAATACAAATAACCTAAAAATTCTGTATTTATTTGAATGAAAGAGAAATTGCGCTTCATTAATTATACTTATTTCTTTTTCCGAAGCGAAGAACATAAAATTGTTTACCTACATTCATCCATGATGACGATGATATGTATTCAAAATTTAAAATATCTCGACGTTTGTGCCAGTTATTTTTTATTTTAAAACAATTTTTTCTTTTGTTTTGCTGGACTGCCAGCATTATTTTTGATTCTACATAGATTACACTCGTGTTCAGTTTTCAAATTGGTTTTAATCTCATCTCATCGTTTTTTGAGTAGAGATGAAAAAAAAATTAAAATATATCCTGAAATCACATAATTATGATTTATATCCCGGTACTTTCAGTCATGTCCATACTTTTGATAGCAACAGCAGCCGTGATTCCGATCTCCGCTTGACTCATAAAACGTTGGACAGGATCCGGCGGACGACAGCGCGGCGAGTGCGCCGGTGCGCGCGGCGCTGGGCGCGTTGCAGCAGCAGCACGGCGCGGCGCGGCTGCAGCTGCTGCGCGCGCGCGCGGCCGCGGGCCGCGAGCAGCGCGCCGCGCTGGCGGCCGCGCTGCCGCGCGCGCAGCAAGACGCGCTGCTGCTGCTCGCCGCGCCGCACGTGCAGTTCAACGACGAGTTCCTCAACCGGGTCAGTGTGCGCACCGTCCGACCGATACACTCACACTCTCTCCACAGTCGACGACTTTCAAGCGTTACTTATAAACGGATGAACCGATTTTCATAAAACACAACTAAGGACCTCCGCAAGGAAACTTGCTTTCACGTAAAAAAGAACCCACATTGCGATCTGTCCATCCGTTCGAACAGACTCAGACAGATACATAGACAAACAGACAGACAGAGTCCAGGATTAAAAGTAAACCAGCTGACACTTCACAATGCCTCAAGACCCGTTTATACAGCCAGTGTATCCATCCCACTATGACCTGCTGAGACATGAGCACCATAGAACGTGCCATGCTCAACATCGGGGTACAGGATTCAACACCGTAACCTGCGACAACGTACTTAAGTACGAGATGTTGGAACAGCGGTTATACACTTAACGTGGAACTGGGCAGAACACCTGACTTGATGGAGTGATGGAGAGTGGAGCAGGACTTTAACCGAATGGTGGCCCAGAACGAATGAAAAAAACTTCGAACGTCCAGCGATGAGATGGGTTGATGACATAGTAAAAGTCATGGGTCGCTCCTGGTTAAGAGCAGCACAGAACCGAGATGGGTGGCGTCGACAAAGGGAGGCTATGCTCAGCAGTGAGCGGAAGAAGGGCTGGGATGATGATGGTGATTTTGAGGGTGAGGAACATATATGGAAATACCGATTACCATACAAGTTGATCGATCAGCTGATTAAAGTTCGTATGGAAAGCAAAAAAAATGTTTTCGTATTTGGTTATATGTCCCTTGGGAAAAGTAGTTCATGTCAGTATCATGGACACAGCATTAATCCTTAAAATAATTTCAGTATATTACATTATAAAATAACACGGAAAATATTTGCTCACAGGTACGCATGAACACGATAATGGGCGAGCAATGGTTCCTGCCGGTGGGCTTCTCCCGCTACTCGCAGTACAACCACCCGCGGTTCGTGGACGCTGACGGCAAGAAGCCGCAAGTCAACACGGGGCGTTTCCAGCTGTCCGCGACGCCCGTGCTATCATTCTACAGAAAGGACTACGACAGTGGTGAGTGACAGCAAGTCTTAGGTCAACACGAGGCGCTACCAGCTGTCCGCGACGCCCGTGCTATCATTCTACAGAAAGGACTACGACAGTGGTGAGTGACAGCAAGTCTTAGGTCAACACGAGGCGCTACCAGCTGTCCGCGACGCCCGTGCTATCATTCTACAGAAAGGACTACGACAGTGGTGAGTGACAGCAAGTCTTAGGTCAACACGAGGCGCTACCAGCTGTCCGCGACGCCCGTGCTATCATTCTACAGAAAGGACTACGACAGTGGTGAGTGACAGCAAGTCTTAGGTCAACACGAGGCGCTACCAGCTGTCCGCGACGCCCGTGCTATCATTCTACAGAAAGGACTACGACAGTGGTGAGTGACAGCAAGTCGTAGGTCAACACGAGGCGCTACCAGCTGTCTGCGACGCCCGTGCTATCATTCTACAGAAAGGACTACGACAGCGGTGAGTGACAACAAGTCTTAGGTCAACACGAGGCGCTACCAGCTGTCTGCGACGCCCGTGCTATCATTCTACAGAAAGGACTACGACAGTGGTGAGTGACAACAAGTCGTAGGTCAACACGAGGCGCTACCAGCTGTCTGCGACGCCCGTGCTATCATTCTACAGAAAGGACTACGACAGTGGTGAGTGACAACAAGTCGTAGGTCAACACGAGGCGCTACCAGCTGTCTGCGACGCCCGTGCTATCATTCTACAGAAAGGACTACGACAGCGGTGAGTGACAGCAAGTCTTAGGTCAACACGAGGCGCTACCAGCTGTCTGCGACGCCCGTGCTATCATTCTACAGAAAGGACTACGACAGCGGTGAGTGACAGCAAGTCTTAGGTCAACACGAGGCGCTACCAGCTGTCTGCGACGCCCGTGCTATCATTCTACAGAAAGGACTACGACAGTGGTGAGTGACAACAAGTCGTAGGTCAACACGAGGCGCTACCAGCTGTCTGCGACGCCCGTGCTATCATTCTACAGAAAGGACTACGACAGTGGTGAGTGACAACAAGTCGTAGGTCAACACGAGGCGCTACCAGCTGTCTGCGACGCCCGTGCTATCATTCTACAGAAAGGACTACGACAGTGGTGAGTGACAACAAGTCGTAGGTCAACACGAGGCGCTACCAGCTGTCTGCGACGCCCGTGCTGTCGTTCTACAGGAAGGACTATGACAGCGGTGAGTGACAACAAGTCGTAGGTCAACACGAGGCGCTACCAGCTGTCTGCGACGCCCGTGCTGTCGTTCTACAGGAAGGACTACGACAGCGGTGAGTGACAACAAGTCGTAGGTCAACACGAGGCGCTACCAGCTGTCTGCGACGCCCGTGCTGTCGTTCTACACGAAGGACTACGACAGCGGTGAGTGACAACAAGTCGTAGGTCAACACGAGGCGCTACCAGCTGTCTGCGACGCCCGTGATGTTGTTCTACACAAAGGACTACGACAGCGGTGAGTGACAACAAGTCGTAGGTCAACACGAGGCGCTACCAGCTGTCTGCGACGCCCGTGCTGTCGTTCTACAGGAAGGACTACGACAGCGGTGAGTGACAACAAGTCGTAGGTCTACACGAGGCGCTACCAACGCCAGTGCTGTCGTTCTACACGCAGGACTACGACAGCGGTGAGTGACAAACCGCAGGCCAACACGGGGCGCGCATCAAACTGTTCGCGACACCTGCGCCGGCGTTCTACAGGAAGGACTACGAATCTGACACCGGTGTTTGTCACTTAAAATCATGAATAGAAGATTAGATTTAGATTGATGGCGATAAAAGAGATAATAGCCATCCGAGCCGAAGTCGAGGGCGCTAAATATGTAACGTCAATGTTTCGCCAGGAAGTGAAAAAAGCGGCGTTTTATTGTCGCAGCGGCCGCCGAAAGCATCGCTCGGGGCGAGTCGGAGTGGACGAGCGTGGCGTCCGTGCTGGCTCGCTCGGCGCTGCGCTGCGTGCGCGCGCCCGAGCCGGCGCTGGTGCTGGCCGCGCCGCCCGCGCCCTGCGCCGCGCCCGCGCAGCCCGCGAGCGAGCGAGCGCAGTGCTTGCGCGACCTTCGCGACCACGACTTCGCGTCGCTCGCGCTCGGAGCGAGACACTCGCTCGCGAGACTAGTGCTGGAGACGGAAGCTGATGTGTAGCGACTTTTATATTGTTTCTAATAGTAAACGTTGAACAGTATCGCTTTTGTTTTATTATTTCAATTTAGAATACTAGTGTACATTGCTGCAGAGGACGGATAGTATGGCATTGCCGGATGAGTAGTTTTCGAGGCCGAGCGCCAGCAAGGCCCGCCGAAGCATGTATAGTGCTTTTCTCAATAAATATGAGGAAATCATTAAAGTAACAACCAGATGTTTGCTAAATGTAAATACAGATATGTCATCTGAAACGTCAATGTCACTGTCTGATTCAGAATGACACTGAATACACTTCTTGTCGTCTTTGTTGTAAGCAGCGGCCAGGAATGAATTATTATTCTACTTTTCTGGCCTAGGCCACTACGACTGTTGACAAACCGAAGAGCGATTTCAAGTTCTCAATGCATAAAATTAAATACGGAAATATGACATTAATGAGAATAAAATAAAATAACAATTCTTTATTTACTTAAACAAACATAAATCTATCTAAACTACCGAAACGCTACGTTAGAACCAGGCGGCCTTCTTCCCGGCTGCGTACTTCTGTATGTTCACGAGCATCGAGTCGTAGATGTCCTTGGCGTTCCTGTTCTGGCCGTAGTAGTCCACGAACTCCCCGTCGGGGTCCACCAGGTAGATGATAATCGTGTGGTCCACCTGAATAATTACACATAAACGTAAAAACAGGGATAGGTATCGTGATAGGGTATATCCCATTCGTTCCCACTGGGGACAAATGGGTTTTAGTTTTGTATTTCGATTGTCACCACGAATGGGACAGACTTCTATTACAATTTTTATTTTATTTTATTGGCACAAACGGTGATTATGTAACAATTACGATTGATGTTAATACAAAATGTAACAAAAACCCTGTCCTATCCTTTCAGGAGCAACGCAGACCGACAATATGAACAACTTTTCTTACGGTACCAATGCTTGAAATTCGAAAAAGAATCGTCATTTTCATACAAAAGTGTTCGGCCGGTCCGGCAATTTGTATGAAAATGTAGATGTTTGAGTTTCAAGTATTGGTCCCACACGAAAAGTTGTCCATATTGACGGTCTGAGTTGCTCTTACAAGGATCGGACAGGGTTTTTGTTACATATTGTATAATAGACAAAATCAATGGCAAACTAAGTACATATAAGTAATACAAATTCCCATTTGTCCCTAGTGGTGACGAATTTTCGTTTTTTGATTCCCATTTGATCCCAGTGGTAGCAATATTTCCAAAATCACCCCTATAACTACACTTTTTTTTGTTTTTGTTGATTGATTTAAATATTTACGGGTAATTATAATTTTTGAGTTATAGTAAAGAATAAAGGTTTTTATTTTCTTTTAATGAATCCGCATACTCACATACAAGCCGTTTTCATCGCTTTTTGACATACGGTCCTAAGGGCCCCATGTAGGGCAGAGGGCTGGGCATTGCTTTTTAATCATCCGAATTTAACAATATTTTTTCGAAAACTCTAATATCTCGAAAAAATCGAGATCTCGCGAGATTGTAATTTCTAATCTGAGATCTCGAATTTGCGATCTTGACTCAAGATTGCATTCCCTAATTTGCAGTACCTATAGCCCATTTGGGTAGGTATTTAAATAAATGTAAACAATCTTGACATTTATTTTTATTGAAATATACACATTTCTTTACACATAACAAATTAATTACATAATTGGAAATTTATAAAATAATAAATTTGTAATTTGCAAAGGTATTGATTTATAAAGTGTATATTTCAGTAAGAAGACATCTCAATATTGTTTACTTTTAAGTACCTAAAGAAATATGGTACAGGTAGAGTATGTTTGACACATGACAGGACAGGACTCACAATGTAATCGCTGTCGTCGTCCTGCGGGCCCGCGCTGAAGTACACGCGGTAGGAGCGGCAGGCGCGCTGCACCTGCTCCGCGGACCCCGTCAGCCCCAGCAGCCGCGGGGAGAACTCCTGGCAGTATCTGGGGGAAAGGACATTCATATTCATTGTGGCTTTTAAATAAATATATAGGGACAAATAACACTGATTGAGTTAGCCCCAACGTAAGTTCGAGACTTGTGTTATGGGATACTAACTCAACGATACTATATTTTATAACAAATACATATATAGATAAACATCCAAGACTCAGGACAATTTGAAAAATGACATTTTCCAACTAGCGATGACCGCGGATTGAACCCGGGACCTCTGGGTGGCGGACTTGCATGGTGACCACTACGCCACTACTGTCGTCAGCAGGCTTTACGGAGCGGAAGCGGTAGTGGACTACTTGCGGTTTAAGCACTGGCTCGTCTGTGAGCCAACGAGTTCAAAGATTCAAACATTTATGTGCTAACTATGAGTGTCTATGAGTCATAACATAAATATAATATACTTAATACATACAGATGTTAGGTAGGTGTACATTGATGTTGTAATCATAGCAACTCAGGGAGTATTGCAAATACAACGGTTGGATGTCAATCAATTAAATTCATAAATTAAAATCATTGAATTAAATTCCATGCATAATGTGATAATATGTAAATTTCAACAATTAAATTCTATACTTATTTACAATTTGGAATAAGGTAGGATTTTAGAGTATTCGAGAATTTTTCAAATGTTTTTTTTTGTCGTATAGAGGCTGGTAATTCATAATATTTATTATCTCATTTACTCAAAAAACGATGTTTTCATCCCAAAACACTTGGAGCTAAAGTTACTAATTATTCTCTCGGGACTAAAAAGTGAAAAAGAAAATCTCTAGGGATTAAAACCGATTTGAAAACTGAACACGAGTGGTGGTTTTTCTCGGAAATATTCGACGTTCGCGGTGAAAGGGTTAAATAATAATAATATTTACTTAGTTTGTTGAACTTTTTCAACCCTCATAAACTAAGTAATAATTTAGTTGTCATAAAAAAAAAATGTTAAAATGTCTTTATATTTAAGTAACTTACTGATTTGCAATATGAAAAATAGGTAGACATATAATATATAACTTGCATTAAAAATATTTGTTGTCTCCCTAGCCTGTTACTTGACGGTTCTTGGGTAACATATAACGGAACAATATAATACAACATTATTTCGGTTACATGTTATATTGCATAGCATGGTTATTGACATCTAATCCCTAATATAACACGAACATTACACCTCTAATTAGTATAATTTTCATTGAGCCCAATATAGTTTGGAAAAACATGTGACTGGTAATTTATAGGATAGAAAAAAAAAATCAACGGATGAAAATACCTCTTGGCACAAGTATCGAAAACAACCAGAAATTTACGATTATGTAAAAAAGATCTATAAGAAAATGCAGAAGAAAAAGCAATGCACCGCTACAGTGCCTGGAGACAGGATTTTACCTTTGTCGCGGGCAAGCAAATTCCCTCGATCTAGAAGATAACTAGAAGATATTAATATGTTCAACTTACTTCCCGACAATCTCTGGAGAATCCCGCTGAGGGTCGACAGATATGAACAAAGGCTGCAGAGGGGGAGATGATGGGTCACTATCTAAAAAAAATATATAATATAAAAGGATATCTATTTATATAATCTCTAATGATGATCAGATCTTTGTCTTTTTAGTATGCTGCAGAGGCACGATCCTCTCAGTACTACCAGAGCCCCACAGCCAGAGCAGCCAAAGCATTTGGCCTACACTCTCCACACAGACAGTTTGGAAAAATCTTCTTACATTTCTAAAATAGACACTGAGACATCCAAGCTTTTCATAGGCAGTGTGCTTTCTAACATAAAATAGGTCCACTGCATCTTTCCCTACGGACATCATAAGAGAAAAGCACTAAGCAAAACATTTTGTGCAACAATTGCTTTCTTAACCCATCAGCTTCTAGACGGTTAGATCCGACCGAGAGAACAATTGATAACAATGGGTTTGCAAAATTGCGGTTATTGAAGGGTTAAAGACGATGCCAGGCAGGTGGTGGTAACAAAACCAAAGCCAGATATTTTATCCATTATGTATTAGTGTTGCAAGCAATAGTATTAAATATCGATAGTCTATCAGTACTATTGTGGCCTTGAAAAAGAGTCCCAATATCGATAGGACTATTGATAGTCTATAGTATTGATTGTCAATAGTTTGCAGTACTATAGATGTAATGTATTGGTAGTAGTAAAACTATTGGTAGTATCGATACTATTGAATTTAGATACTATCAAGGCACTGAAGCAGCAGATAAGGACTAGTAGGATGTACTTAAACAGGTTTACCATGCATTTTAACAACTTCTGCGAGTTTCTCTAGCTCGTCCGGGCAAATGTCGGGGCAATGCGTGAATCCAAAATATATGAGTAACCATTTGCCTAAGAAATCTGTACTCTTGACCACCTTTCCCTGAAATATATATAACATTTTGCTAAGAAACAGGTTCTTGGCTGACAAGTGGAGCATGAAATGTGATGTAATTTTTTTAAAACTAAAAACTGACTTGAACACCAAACTAAACAACCGATTATAATAAAATTTAAATGGGACCACCTGGGAACGCGTCTTCGATTAATCGGTGAACATACACTAAAAAAATTATTCCGACCTCTTTTATTTATAGTCTGTTAAAAAGTAGGAAGATTTAAAAAATATAATAAAAAACACATTTGGTGCGAATATAGGGCTTCAATTGGAAATTGCTTGTCCAAATACTTTAAGTAGGTAATGAATTGAGACTTGATTGACATAAAAATGTAATTAACTAAATATCTAATTTACTGTTTGACTTTTACAGCATATATTTAACAAATTAATTCTATCAGATAAGAAGTAGTCTAAGACTTGCCTGTGGGTCTAAAAGTTCAAAGTCTCCTCCTATTTTAGCTTTGCCAAGTTGTCTTTTCCTTTCCCTGTCCAGAGCCTCTTGCTTCTCCTTCCGCACGTACAGCATAAACCCCGTGAGACCACCGGCGACTACAGCCGTCCCAGCCATCGACTTCCATGTCACCGGGGCGAAGAACTTCTTCGGCCTCTTAGGAGGAACAGCACATTGCCTTATGGAGGTTGTGGAAAACGAACGACATAAAAGACTAATCCTATTTCGTAGTATGGAATTCATTATATCACCTCTGTAAATGCACTCGAATATCTAGTTCTTAGTTTTGCAGAAACACCTATATTGGTTATCAAAATTACACCGGCTTATCAGAGTATGGACTTATTTTACTATTTGCGGCTTTCATTCATATTTCTAATTTGTTGTGGTGCGTTCATTCATTTCAAAGAGTATATAATCACTACGTTTTAATTCATTTCTCTTGAATTTAGATTGCATACGTTTGTTATTTTCACGACGCTACAACTACATTGCAAATCATAAGACAAATCACTAGAATAAGTACTAATTTTGACATTGCATTGAGCAAAGGCGAAGCATTGCATTGAGCGTTTTCACATTCGGCGATAACGACATGGACTAGAGTTCTTACTAGAGCCCCACCCAACTTTATTCCATAACCCATAAAGGATTAGGGTTGCAAGCAATAGTATAAAATATCGATAGTCTATAGATACTATCGTGACCTCGAAAAACAGTCACAATATGGATAGAACTATCAATAGTTTCAATACTATCGATAGTTTTTGATTTATACAATCGATAGTATCAATAGCATTGATAGTAAAGGTACTATTTGTATTAAAAACTATCGATAGTATTGAGAAGAATATCGAAATTATAATACTATCGATAGTAATTTAGCGATCGATAGTTTTTCGTACAAAAAGTAGTTACAGTATCGATACTATCGATACTATCGATAGTATCAATTAAAAACTATCGATACTATCGATAATATCTAAATTCAATAGTATCGATAGTTTTACCTTTCATCAATAGTATTGCAAACTATTGACAATCGATACTATCGATAGGCCTATCGATATTGTGACTGTTTTTCGAGGTCAACTATCGATAGTCAAACTATCAATTGTTATGAAACGCTAAAAGGAAGGAGTTTTGGCAGAAGTGAACTTCTCCAAAGGGTCTAACTTTACGTGTTTGATTATCCCCAGCCCCCACGTAAGCCTATTAAAGGACCGGGGTGATTCACAAAGAAGATAAATAATTTATTGCAATAGCCCAGCATCAGTTCAACTCAACCTCATTCGAAACTTACATATCTTTGTTTTTCTGGCAATAGATCCTTTTTCTGCCGACACCTATTTCAAAATAAGTATAGGTACTTTTCATTGGTAAATCCAAGAATGGGTTCTGGCATATAACATCAACTTGTCTAAAGGGACTTTATGTGTTGAATATGTAGTACCTATCCCTATCTACGCATGCCTCTGAAAAGACTGGGATCAAAAGACCCGTGATTCCCAAAGGGAAATAAAAAAATTCACTCCCAGGCAGCGTGGCCAAAAGGCCAGCAGTATTGTAATTTGAACACAAAAGTATTTCGAAACACTAGTTCGTGCGCTGAGTTAATGAAAAGGCTGGGGGCGGAGCGACCACAACCGCAGCGCAGCCCTCGCCCGCACCGCTGGCTTATAAACCTAGGTCGAAGCCGGTGCGTCCCAAATTCCTTCCGACCTTCTCGTCGAAAATGTGGTCTATTTATTTCGTGAGTATTTTTTTAAAATTAAATATCACATTCATTACACGATTGTCCTAAAAGAGAGTTTTCAGGGTTCATTTACGTACGTATATTTGATGAATTTTTGCGTACCTAGTTGGGCTTTAGTTTTTTACAAATTACTTAAACCGTATACGAAATCTTGTTATTGAAAGGTATAAGGGAAGCGTAGTATCACATTAGGAAGTAAAGTAGGTACACGTTTCAGGTATATTAATACTTATTCGTACGAAGTCGAAATTGTCGTTAGACCTACTGGTGGTAGTATTAAGTAGGTAGGCCTACTTTGATGAGCAGAATAAATAAATAAATATATTGGGACAAATAACACTGATTGAGCTAGCACCAAAGTAAGTTCGAGACTTGTGTTATGGAATACTAACTCAACGATACAATATTTTATAACAAATACATATATAGATAAACACCCAAGACCCAGGACAATTTGAAAAAGGCCATTTGCCAACTTGCTCTTACCGGGGATCGAACCCGGATCTCTGGGTGGCGGACAAGCATTGTGACCACTACGCCACGGAGGTCATCATGTGATATGTGTCATTTGTGTCGTCGGATGAGCTCAGTACAGGTACTTCACTTCCAAGGTGGTCCGGGAACAAAGAAAAATAGGTACCTACATCACCTGCTTTGCCTAACGCGCTATAATTATACAAGCAGTTGAGGCAATGCACGATAACGATAACTTCGTTATAAATAAATAGATATATAAAAAGTCGTAATTTTTTTTGAGTTTCAAGCATTGTTCATATTGACGGTCTGAGTTGCTCCTAAAAAGATCGGACTGTGTTTTGTTTCATAATGTATAAGGAACCGAATTTTTGGCAAAGCAAATGCCTTACCTTGTGTTACTACGAAGCAAACTCGAGGTAACGCGGTTTTACAGGCACACCCTTCTCTCCCTGAGATCTTCTGCGGGAGGCTATGTTGTAAGAAGGAGTTAAAGGTTTATACAAACAATTTGTTTTAAAGATAAGAGCCAACAACTTAAATACTTATTTCAGTTATCGGTGTTGACATGCCTGACGTTCTGGTCAAGCACTTCGGCTCAGGAGTACCTACCCCCAAAAATAGGAGGCGGTGGAGGCTCTAAGAAGCCAGCAGCGGAGCCTACGGTATGTAACCAGTAACCTATATCTTTTAATTATTAATTTAAATAGTATTACAATGTTACAATGCTTGGAAAAATAATCTAAATAAGTTACTTAAATGTGAAAAAAACTTGTTGCACAATTCAGTTGCCAGCAAACTATGACTTCTCGTACGACGTGCAAGATAACGCCGTGAACCTGGACTTCGGGCACAACGAGAAACGCAAGGACGACCGCGCCACCGGCTCCTTCCACGTCCTGCTGCCGGACGGCCGCATGCAGCTGGTGGAGTACGAAGCTGGCCCCGACGGCTACAAGCCTCAGGTGAGTCAGCAAGGACGACCGAGCCACCGGCTGCTTCTTCGTCTGCTGCCCGACAGCCGCATGCAGCTGGTCAAGATTTCACGAACCAGTGACCCGCCATTATTATATCACTTTCCGACTCGACGCAGAGTACAGGCCGTACTTTGTGCAGCTGATCGAGCAAGAAGGATTTGAGAGAACGTGCTGCATGGTCTGATCGGCGTGATCACTCTGGCAACGCGCCTCTGTTTTGTCAATGAAGCCCGTACATCGGCCCTTCTTAGTATGTAGTCGATTATGCACTTCCCAGTTGCCCATAGGAGGTCGTGGCCCAGGTGCAGCTCTTTCTACGCAGGACAAAGTCAGGTGGCATATTGGTTGCGCCAAATTTGAAGCCGCGATGATTGTGGGTGGGTGGAATTCAAGTGGTTTGCAGTTCACTGCACCAACGGTATTTCCAATCAGTCAAAACTGTTGGAGTTTAAGACACGATCCACTTGTAGATATGCCCGTGTCTGGAGATCTATCTGACTGAACTGATGGACGAATAAATAGTTGTACCTACCTCTATACTTCTCGTAAATTTTATGAATATCTACCTTTTGAATTACAGTAAGTTTTTTATGGAGAAAAATTATATAGACGTAATATTATTTATATTCATTTGAAGAAAAAGAATGAAGGACTTAAACAAATGAAAAAAAATGGAACAATGGCCCGGCAGGCCCGGCTAGCGCTTTCGCAAGTTAAGCGATAGGGCGTGGTCCGCACTTGGATGGGTGACCACAAGTGGCATAAAAATTTCTCGAGCACCTCCATGCATCGGAAAGCATGGTCCCGGCTGTCATTATTGTATGGCAGTCCTCAAACCATGGCAGATTACTTTAGTTAGGCAGCTTTAATAATTAGACACCAGTCACTAGTGTTGGCCACTCGCACACTCGAATGCAAAAGAGAAAATAAATTCAAATCGTATAAAATACATATGTAGACAGCCCGGTCATCGCCCAGACCAAAGCGATATCTGGTGATACCTATATTTTTGAGATAAAATATAGATTGCTTCACGTTACAGATAATGTACATGGGCACCGCCACGTTTCCGACGCAGAGCGGCGGCGGGGACAAGTTCGACGGGTACCACTACAACGCGGCCTCCAACCGGCAGAGCGTGCGGCAGGCGGCGCCGCGCGGGCCGCCGCGCGCGCCGCCCGCCGCGCCGCCGCCCGCGCCGCCGCCGCCGCTGCACGCACCCAGCAACGCCACGCAATGATCCCACAAGCCCCGGACCCCCTCACTGACTTTTTGACATTTAGCCTCTGAACAACACAGCTACGACCGCATACATTCCGCACCCGCGGCAAGGCCTTTACCGCTACGGGGGCCGCGCGTATTGAATTTTGCGCGTGGATCAATAGGTTACCTACTATTGATTCATTGGTAGGATGGTAGGTATGGTAATGTAGTATGAAAACCCCTGCCGCGAGCATCGTAGTGATTGTACAAATATAATACGCTCCAAGGATGCAGTGACCGGGACGTAATATTTACTACTACTACGGTGCCGCAGCGACCCGAAGTGGGCAAGATCCACTTCCGACACTAGATGGCGCCGTTTCTTACGGTCTTGTGAGCGTTGCTGCCAGTCGTCAACTCCGAGGCTTCGCAGGTCTTTCTTTTTTATATTTAAGTGTGATCAAACTGGTTTCTCACGATAAATAGTGTCTAAACCAATGGCCAATTATTTCACTGTGTGACTTGTACGGAAGTAGAAGCAGCTTTCTGCGGGTTTTCATTGCCAGCTGACATCCTCTGCAGTTAACAAAAATAATAAAACGATAATAAAACAACAGATTTTTTATTTTATTTTAATACAACAAACATATAATATAACGTTATCTATACTTACTAATCATATTTTATTTACATACAATGAAAAAACACCAATTTCTATATTAAGTACGGAGTGAGGAGCAAGAACTTCCCTTTAAAAAAAAACATAAAAAAAAAGGATTAGAGATATCATTTTGATATTTATTTTACATAGCGGGATGCCTATGCGGTATACGAAGTTTATTTATAAATATTCCTTTGCAAAATGACGGTGACGTGCACATATATTTTTAACAGGGTAGACACTAATCTTACCTAAGTCACGAGAACGGCTGCATATCAAGCAAAAGAAATTTTTCGCTAGTAGGTATCCGATAATATATTATGATGGCACAGGGTAGACAAATTCTATGTGTCTGCATGAAGTGCACGCTACTGCAAAATGATATATGGAATGGATGATGCTATCCTTGATCACTGGTTCAGTTTGTCCACCATTTCCGTGTCGAAAACAAGCATCGAGATTAGGCGTTTATACATAAGTGTAATTTTTTTCTAGATAACGCGTACCAGTCGTCTGTTCTGCATGTAGAGGTTAATTTTATGACACTTCAATAAGCATGTTTTAACCCCCGACAAAACGACAAGAGAGGGGTGTTTATGATCAGAACAAAATACTTGACTTTGACTTTTTAAAATTCTCATTAGATGGCGTTGCGCAAAATGTAAAACGCGATATGGTTTTGTTTGTTAACATCACCTAACTATTTTCATACATGAAAGAATTTAATAATTTTAGTTTCCATTTGTACACATACCACTTGTGAAATTGTGTTAAATAAACTAGTACAATATAGTCTACGCAGATCAGAATCTGTGGTTTCATTCATATTTGAACCCTTGTTCACACTAGCGTAGCGTTGCATAACAATCGATAGTTAACCTCGAAAAACAATCACAATATCGATAGTATCGATTGTCAATAGTTTGCAATACTATTGATGAAAGGCAAAACTATCGATACTATTAAATTTAGATAGTATCGATACTATCGATAGTATCGATAATGTAACTACTTTTTGTACGAAAATCTATCGATAGCTAAACTACTATTGATAGTATTATAATATTGATATTCCTTACAATACTATCGATAGTTTTAAATACAAATAGTACCTTTACTATCGATACTTTCGATAGTAAAGGTACTATCGATAGTATCGATAGTATTGATACTATCGATACTATCGATAGTCCTATCGATATTGTTACTTTCTTGAAGGTCATGATAGTGTCGATAGACTATCGATATTTTATACTATTGCTTGCAACGCTAGTTCACACCAGAATAACTATTAGGCCAAAATAGGATAGTGCTCTCAACTGGAGTGCTGTTCAAGGGGTGCTATAAGTATGACGTGTCTGTGTGTCTGTTTGTCTGACTCCGATCGGCCAAATTTGATGTGTTTTTGTTTGAAAGGCAACGACAAAAAAATAATGCATCAAAATAATTTGTTCAAAACGATCAGTCATACGAAGTAGAACAAATCATACAGCGTCAATTCCATTGGTTTTTGAGAAGTTCAGCGGGGATAAAACGCTCCTCTTGTCCGGGAGACGTAAAAAATACCTAGGCTAGGTGGTATGCAATATGTCAATGTTCTGATCCGGCCAGTGCACTCTGCGGTGTGTGGACACGTTGTCGAAGCCCACGTTGTCGAAAGACTGGTAGTCTTTCTGCAGGCTCATCTCTGCCAGGTTGCGGTATCTATGTAAACAATAATGTTATTATTGCGATCCGTGGTAAATTGTAATAAAAACTGTAAGTATACTCCATACTTAAAATAAAATATTTTTACGCGCGCTAAAGAAACTCCAGATAACTAAAAGGATACATCTGACCGAGCTGCCTCACAGCCCCGGTAGAAGAATGTCCAAAGAAACCCTGACTTGACGTCGTCAAGAATAATATTCGAGTAAAATTAATATATTTTTTACACAGATTGAGCTATAGCCCTAAAGTTCGATAATAATTACCAGGGATACTCGCTCAAAGATCCTATATTTTATATATAACAAATACATAAGTATATATATAAAACATCCAAGAAAACAGGTCAATTTAAAAACGATCATTTTCCATCTAGACCTGACTGTGGATTGAACCCGGGACTACAGGCCACAGAGTTCGTCAAAGTATAATAAACAATAATTATACACCTTAGACCGTGTCAAGAGCATACTGTTTTCTAATTCAGTTGTACTTAAAGATTAACCCAAACAGCCTAACATTCATACTCCCTAGATACTTGTACCTACAAGATTGTAAAAGACATACTGACGTACCGCTTGACGAGGACGCAGCAGCCCAGCAGCAGCAACACCTGCACGGCGAGCCAGGCAAGCGCCAGCGCCACCAGCAGCAGCTCGTGCACGCACACCAGCGCCGCGTCCGGCGCCTGCTGCTCAGCTGTACATTATGAATATAAATGTCAGACGGGACAGAAGCTTCTCACACTTTCTTTTAACTGTGTGAAAAGACCACTACAGCCGAGTGCGAAAGAGATCGCGATCAAAGTGAGTTGATAAGTTTGGTAGAGGACGTATCTGCCGTTATTCTGGGCACAAACATCGTCACACGATAACTGGATTTTTCAAATAGTAAATTGTGTAATATTTTATAAGTAATCTTACCCTGGAAAGATGGTATCGCGTGCTGCATTATATAGGGTACCTATCTATCAATTGCTTGTGTAGTAGGTACAAAGACAACTCTTTTAAAGTCACACAAAAACATTTCATTTCTGGTCAGATATTTCATTGCACAATGTGTATCGTCTTGTACGTTTATATCTATGCTCCTGCGAGAGTACATTCCTCATGCCATTCATATGTCAGTGAGTTGTAAGCAGAAAGTGACTCACGCTCGGCCGCGCGGTGGTCGGCCCGCACCAGCGTGTCGGCCGACAGGATGTCCCTGGCGCCGACCAGCACCTCCAGCTCGAGCGGCACGCGGCCGTCCGCCGCCCCGCAGCCCGCGCCGCCGCCCGCGCCGCCCTGCGCCACCACGCCGCCCCGCGCCGGAACGTCCCACCCACTGTCCTGGCTCACGGCGGCTTCCACACCGTCTAAACCGTATGTGCCGTTCGCTTCACGGGTTATCCTGTTTTGTTGTGAGCCACAATTTACCTGCAAACAGTTAGAAAGTATAAAACAGCGCGAGGAACCGAGATGGGGCAGAAAGATTTTCGAATTATGACCACACACTCACCCACGTAAGTACATGATGATAGGAAAATATTAGATGCAGGTCGCTGCCAATTGGAAGTATCACCTGTGTGGTGGCGATAGAATAAAGTAGGACACACGGAAAACATCTCAATAAATATCTGAAATATTCATTTGATAAAACTTACCGGGCGACATATTTTGTTCTCGCAGAAGCGCACCATAAGCGCGAAGCGGACGACGTGCGAGGTGGGGAAACGGAACGCCTTGAACCGCGCCGCCAGCCGCTGCGTGCCGCCCAGCCAGGAGCGCGCGAACGCTGGGAAGTCCACCTACAAATATATGAAAATGCCAGTGCGACCAGCTCGACATCTGGTTATTCTGGTTGGATAATCTACTTTCTAGTTCTTCTTTTGAAAGAGATATATGAGCTCGTTGCGTGTTTACACAGTTCAAAACATACTACTAAGAAAATATATTGTATCTGGTTTAGTGTGTGTGCTGTGTACCTGCCCCGTGGGACAGCCACGGCTGTCTAGTAGCAGCACGGAGCTGTCTCCGAGTCGAGACGACGCTACCAGGTGGTATGCCTCAATCTCCGCCTCGCCTGCAACATAAAATTTCCTTTTTAAACGTGCCAGCGAAACCTCGAAGAGACCTGTGCTCTCCTCATCTTTTACCGCGCTTTCTTGCTCGTATCAGCAAATATGCTGCTTCGAAACATTCCAGCTTTTTCTACTCGCGGTTAGGTACTGGAACGTTCTACGTTCTTATAATGTATGCAGATTCCTTCCTGTATACAAGATACTTCTGGGAAAGAGCGAGACTAAGTACTTACTACTTAGTCTGGGCGTGACCAGCCTCAGACTAAGTAGTAAGTACTTAGTCTGAGGCTGGTCACGCCTTTATCACACAAATCAAATGAGAAAAGGTCAAACGCAACCATTGCGCCCAGGCCCCCAGGACCCAGGTACTGGGGGCCTGGGCGCAATGGGCGTCACTATCGACGTTTTTTTTATGTTTATTGTCCAATTATTTATCCTTTTAAAAGAAAGAAAACGAGCCTCAGGTTCCGAACATTACAACTAAAGATGGACCTGATATAATGCGCCAAAGAGCGAGTTTAGTACCTGTGGTCTCTATCCTCAGCTCGAGCGGCTCCCCCAAGGAGACAGCGGAGGTGGCTGCAGCGGCGTCGTCCCGCGCGCGCACCACGTACATGGTGAGCGGCGCAGAGTTGGCGCTGTACACTGCACTAGCCGCCGCGGGAAACGCCGGCGCTACCTCGCTGGCCGATGTCGGTTTCCTGCGACACAAGCAGAAGGGGATATATAGTCTTTCTAATTTGTGATTAAGGAGAGCTGAGTTGGTCAAACATGTTACCCTTAGTACAGTCGGGCCTAAAGTCCACAGCCCATGGGCAAATGGTCTCATTATTTCTTGTTTCTGTTTTGGTATTGTCAGTATACCTCCTGTCGTGTCCGAGCTGCCCTACGTCATGTACTCTAGAGGACCTTAATGAGGCCAATGCCAGAGGGATCGCCGTGGCCACATACTAGTCAACGATGATTTGAAATTGAAGCTACACTGAAACCATTTCGACTCAATAAGAAGACGATGTACCTTGCTCGCATCAAAGATATTTGGAGGATGAATAGAAAATTCTTGTTTTCTAGTAACAATAAAGTATACTTAGTAGGCTTGTGTAATTTATAACACAATGTAAATACGCTTCATGTAAATAGACGTATTTATTGTAGTCGTGTTATGACAATCACGATTTCGAGATGAGTAGCTACTTTTATTGCCTTTTAACCCTTAAATACCTTAATACATATATTTATCATCGTAATCATTCAGCTAGTTATACTTTTTTTTTTAACTAAACCCCTGTTGTCCCCACCCACGGGTCCACCACTGGACCTGACTCTACCATTTAATATCTTTATCCAGAGCTGCTTCCAACCTGCTGGAAAGCATTGAGGTCATCGCGCCCAAGCTTTCCGGCCTACGACCACGAAGCGACGTTTTAGTGTAATCCAAGGTCCCAGTTCTCCTACTAATTTATTTAGCAAATTGCTGCTGGTAGGTATATTTGCAACGAAAACCTTCTGGTAAGGGAACTAATGAAATGCTTAGAGCAAAGCAACTACTTGGTCCATGAAAACGTTCATGAAGGGTGACCTTCCAATATCACTAAAACCCAAACCGTCTTATTATAAAACCCAGACTAACTTTGTTACTAGGTTTAAACCATTATCCGACCAAATCAAGTTGACATCTAGTAATATCACACCATCTCACCTGTCAATGTCAACTTCATTTTGGGCGGATAATGGTTTAAACCTAGTAACAAAGTTAGTCCTGTTTTTATAATAAGACGGAAAGTGATTCGTCCTACCCTACGATACTCAGTCGTGGTCAGTCATCGCAAAAGTCCAAATTCAAAGTTTGTCAAAGAGCCGAGAAACGAAGTGTTAGTACTAGGTAAAGGACTGAAAAGAGTCCCAAATGACACAATTCGTTCGAAGTTAGTCCTCATATGG
Source organism: Acrobasis suavella (assembly GCA_943193695.1). Lineage (NCBI taxonomy): Eukaryota > Metazoa > Arthropoda > Insecta > Lepidoptera > Pyralidae > Acrobasis > Acrobasis suavella. The sequence goes on from OW971941.1 coordinate 22,060,415, forward strand.
GGCCAATGGGATCTAGTGTGGTATTTTTCAAAGCATCCCTTTTTCATACACAATGTATTAAACATTTTTATTTAAAAATCAGTGAAGTAAAACGCATCCGAATTTCAATCGCGACTTAGGATGGACCTAGCCCGCGACCGGAAAACCAATTCTATATTAATGTCCCATGGATAACTTTTGACTACGACCCACATGGTCAGATGACCTCAGGGAACAAAGTTGCAGGCCGAAGGATGCAGTCTATCGGCGATTTATTTGAATATTTGGGCGAGGCCGAGGTCCAGCAGTGGACTTCCTCTGCTGGGCTCGGTGTTTCCTGTGGCCGATATAGTGATGGAGTTGTTGTATGTGTAGGTACTTACTAAGCGCTAGATAAATAATTGTTTATTGTTTATTTGATTATTTTGTATTTAATTTGGCAGTATTACTTAAATATGTATTATTACTATCGGCAATAGTATTATACATCACATGGTTTCGACTTGATCTGGTAGTGTTTTCTCCCTCTTATCTCTTGGTAACACGAAAGACCAGAGGCATGATGTAAAGGCACATCATTGCCATATGCTGGAGTGGTGCCATTTCGGTGTAAAACTAATCCCACCAAAAACAAACCTGTTAAAAAGGGGGCCAAGTTCCTATCAGCTAATTGTTCGCCTAAAAAAGGGTTGAAATCCAATCCAATGCCAAGTTTAGATGCACTTTAAAATCGATTATAATCATCTTCATCAACAGCCTGATCCACTGATAAACATTTGCCATTCCCAAGACTCGCCACCACACTCAGTCCTCCGCCTTCCGCATCCAGCCACTACCCGGCACCTTATTCACGTCAACGGTCCATCTGGCCAAAATTCACTTTACCATACACCCAACTTAAAATATGGTATAGTTGTGAAACTACGTAGGTACCACTTGGTTAAAAATATCTAAAATTATAATATTATAATACTTCTTAATATGAACTTGGCAGGTTAATCTAATTATATAAATATGTAGGTTAATTTAATTATATAAATAATAAATTTAATTATTGTCAGTGGTTATTAGTAATAAAATATAAACGAAAAGAGTTTGATAATGGTACCATTGTTTTGGTATAAAACAATGGTACAAAGTAATGTTACAAAAATTAGTTACAAAAATATAAACGAAAAGAGTTTGATAATGGTACCATGGTAAACATTGTTTTCCACGACTGCAGGTATATATATGCAGCACAGCTTCACTCGCGTGCACTCATAGGAGACTGTCCGACTGTCCGTGTTTCGTATTTCAAGAATTATCATGTCAGCTAATAAGAAAGGTTTCTTTCCTCTGGAAATTCGTCGACTGAGTGAAGAAGAGGCTGCAGATGCACTAGACATTAAGAAGGGTATGTATTGAGCACCCTACCCTAGCACCTGTAAGTAGGTGTTCACCTTTTATCTTTTAAAAATAAGTTGGTAAATCACGTCTGTTTTTTTAATTTCAATTAAAATGGAAGATATGGACAAAAACTTGTATTGTTATTTTTATGAAATCGAGTTTCATTCACATTCCACTGCTTGGAATAAGCATCCCATCCCTCTTGGGGTGCCTAATGAATGTCGATTGGCGATTTATCTGATATCGACCAACCTTGAACTGGGATGACCAAAGCTTATCTTGCCAATTATTTTCACCATTTCGTCTGTACTTTAACTCATCTATTATCCCCTCTATCCATCTGCCAGGTATCGTGCGTGCCTAACTCCATTTACTTTAGGTATTTCTTCGTTGGATTATGATATTAGCAAACGTCCACGTCTCAGCAGTATAAGTCATGGCTAGGAGACAAGCCTTCAGCATTCTAACTATTTAAATGCAGCCCTCTGAACTATACACCTGTAAACCTACGAAACTGGACTTAAAAAAATGCTACGAAATATTTCAGAATGGATCCCTAAATTGAAATATGTATGTTCTACACAATACTTTTGGAAGACTTTTTCAACGACAATTCACAGCACGGCTTCGTCAAGAAAAAAAAATTGATTCCCATATTACATGCATGGAAGTTACCTTAAAAAAATGTATTTCTAAATTTTATTTTACTACTGTGCCTGCGTGATTGATATTATATCCATGAGAAACTAAAACTTTCTAGATATACTAGTTTTGAGTCAAACAGTGCACGGACAGACAGACATGGCGAAACTATAAGGTTTACTACGTAACGTTGTAGGTTACCTATGATACGAGAGCATAACAATAACAACGGTACTTGTTTGTTTGTTCTCAGGTGTCTTTGAGTATTACATCCGTGTCGGCCCGGACGGCTACTTTTACACAAATAAAACGGAAAATCTTTTTCCTGAATATTATAATTTAGAGCTTCGACAAGGCGACATCTTTGTAGTCGGTTTTCCAAAAACAGGTAAGCACATAATACTATTACCTACTTTGTACTTATTTAACATATGTATTTATAATAAGGGACCTACTTAATAGACCCATGGAGCGTCCCCTATTTAGTTTCGAATGACGCCGAAGCAACACACGTTGTGGCGAAAATATTTCAGCGTGGTACACTGGGGCGAAATCTTATTGAAACGAAACGAATTCAAGTCGAATGACACTGCAGCTAAAAACATTATGATGATATAAAAGGTAGTCCTAAAATATGTTTTTTTACCTACCCAACCCTTTTAATGGTTATTGACTATCGTCATTTAGTTTTGTTGAATTTCACATTCAGGCTGTAACTGTTGTCAAATAAAAAAAAACCGGCCAAGTGCGAGTTGATCTCGCGTGGGGAGGGTTCCGTACAATGCCAAACTTTTTAAATTAATATAAAATATTACTTTTGACATTGTCATAGTATATTAACTAATAATAGCGCCATCTAGTGGTGCTTTGGTAAACTATTTCTGTACGTAAACGTATTTTATTGAGTTAAGCACTTTATTTTCAATTGATAGAATTCTTGATAATGTAATGTACAAACAATCAACTGTATTTTGTATTTTTTTTTAATTTTAGGCTCAGTAGTCAGTTTCAGAGGTCAAGAGAATGGTCATTTTTCGTCTTCTTTCACGAATAAAGCCAAAACTATTTATTTTACAATAATATCAAAAATATATTTGGAATCCATGAACCCTTTCATTTGATATATGACACAGTAAGGTTTGCAAAACTTTTTTTTAATTTCCTAATTTATTCCTCGAAAATGATCCTTAGTTCAAAATAAATATTTATCTACTTATTTCTACTACAATCTACAAGCAATGAACTATATTTTTTTTTTCAAAATTTTCATTCCGTTTGTATGTGACGGGCCTTAATAACAATTGACAACATTTCATTTTCTAAAAGATATGAAAATTCGAGAATCATTTCGAGATTTAGCAATTCTGAACACGTAAAATATTTTTTCAGATTTTTTTGAGTTATATTTTTAGAGATAAATGAAAAAAACTCAAAAGTACAAGGATATAGGCATTTAACAGGTTACGCCTTTGCTTGAACATCTAAAAGTGAAAATATTATGTCAAGCTGTCAGCTGTCAATTGACGTGTGCGGCAATCTGACAACTGACATCACGAATGAGAGAGAGAGATAATAGTAGTGTTGTCTATAGAAGTATCAGTTCGATAGGAAGACCATCTAATATCGATAGTTCTTTCAGTAAAGTAGAATTAGGATTGGAAAAAACACACATGCATTAAAATGATTACATAGTTTGGTGACGAAATGCTAATATTTCCTTTATATTATTGATATTTCAGGTTAAATAAAAATAATATTGACATCCAAGTCTTAAAAACTATAAAAAAATGAAGTAAGGAAAAATGCTACCCTAAAATGGGGCGACTTTTAAAACACAAGGTGACATTTATGATAGCTTTTTTTTGGTTTTTTAATTAAATCTTCCAAATTTCTGAACGCTTGTACGCCGGAGCCCTTGTTTTTATTTTCAGTTAAATTAACCCAATTAACTTTAAAACGCTGTAACTAAAAAAGTAAAAAGTGAAACATTTTTCTTTGTGTTCTTAATTTCTGTAAGGGGCGACTATGAGAATCCGTTAAAAAACGTGGGTTACCCAAAAACCCCATTTCAAGTACAGAGATGATATTTTTTTGTCGAGTATTACAAGCGTAATTTTTATGCCATTTGTTTTCCACATACCAAGTCGTCAATATAATATTTTTATGCCAAAAATAGCTGAGATAGAAGCGTTTGAATTTTGAAATTAATTAAAGTAACCCTATTTTACGATACGTAAGTTTTTTCATCGATATCGATATCTTACTGCTACAAAACACAACTCTATAGACGTCAGTAAAAGTTTTATTTTTTAATTATAATGTATGGCAAAGATGTAAACTCGTTACATCCTAACTCTTGTACTTACGCTCTTTTAGAATGGAGAGATTTTAAACAATTTAATTTGAGGAGAAATAATGAAAAGAAATGAAAAAGAAAAAATATGTATGTCCTTTTTATTGAAATTCTTTAAGGAAAAAATATAAAATATGAATATAAAATTTTTGAAATGTTTTCAATTTTATTTTTATTTTATTTGTTAAAACCAAATGATAACTTGTGGGTACATGATACTCAAAATCTAACTTTTGTTTTTTGTAGATTAAAATAAACTTTTTCTTTCTGTGTTTCATTTCGCTTTTAGAGTTTTTGACTAGCACATAATAATATGTATTTTTTTCACCATAGTGGTTTTCGCTGCGGTGTCATTCCACTTGGTGGTTTTCGTTTCAATAAGTTTTCGCCCCAGTGTACCACGCTGAAATATTTTCGCCACAACGTGTGTCGCTTCGGCGTCAATCGAATCGAAACTAAGTTCGGGACCCAATGGGCTGGATAATTTTTTTTACCACTTTCGGTTACCCAAGTGCGAATCACAATCGTTTTCGCGTAACTGCTATAAAATAATAAGGAATTAGCAGTACTACTAATAAACGATCCGTGTAGGAACTTTCTTTAGCAGTTTAATGTTTTACAGGTTTCTAAACCATATTTCACCAATTATGTGTCATGATTTAAAATGTTTACATTCTGAATTTTATTTAAGTACCTAGGTAATTGTTTTTATCCGTTTTTGCCAGGCACTAATTGGACTGAAGAGCTGGTATGGTTAGTGGCCAACAACTTCGACTACAAAACGGCAACATCTGTAAAACTCGGCGAGAGATTTGTTTATATAGGGTAAATATTTTGTCAAGGTATTTTCCAGTAGGAACTAATTAAATTAAGATGCTTTTTAGTTTAATATTGTTTAAGGTTTTGAGTGTTTGTAAGTAGTTAATACAACCCTTTTGAAGGATTGTCTAGTGCCTGGTCAAGACAAAATTTTAAATGATGTCTCCGTTTCCTGTCAAATGATTTATTTCAAATGGGGGCAGCACTGGACCCTGGAAAATTCAGGTATACCCTTAAAGAGCAAAACGCTCTTGTTTTGCTTACCTAAGGTTATGTATATAAGCGCAATAGGTATTTTTGCTGAGACACGAACTTTTTGTGCTGCTGGAGCTTTTTGCACATATTACAAAATAAAAGTTACAATTCCAGATGTTCATTAGTTGAAATGGATATTACAAATGATATCCTAAAGCAAGCCTGTAAAAAGGACAAGTCGCTAGAGGAAGCAATTGAAAAATCAGTCGTTATTCAAGGCAATGGCGTCGAGGTACTGGCTAAGAAGCCGTCCCCGAGGTTTGCCAAAACCCATCTGCCGTTCTCGATGCTGCCCCCAGACATTCTTGACAAAAGCAAAGTGGTGTACGTGGCCAGAGACCCGAGGGACGTCGCCGTCTCCTTCTTTCATATGATTAAGATCATGCCGGCACTTGGTTACAAGGGCGAATTCAAAGACTTTTGGAGATCTTTTAAAAAGGACTTGGGTTAGTAAAAATTACTATGTATTTTTAAATAAATTTGAGTAAATACTAGGGTTTGGGAAGTCCCGACAACCAACATCACGAGATTTCTTGGGATTTTCTGCGAAACTACAGAGCAAGTAATTTTTTTACGTTCTAATTCGTTTTATTATACATTCAGACCCCAATGCATTTTTTATCATCCTACTTCCTTCTTGTGTTAGTTAATCAATAAGGTACCTACGCAAAAATGGCTGGACTTTTTTGTGATATAAGTACATCTTGCTTATCTTACGCAGTCTGAAAATAATACCTCTTATCTTTGAAAAATATAATACTCTACAATCCATTCATGTTGTACAAAAATCTTTACCGAATAATAATTAATATTGCACTTTCAGTATTTTTCGCTCCGTATTTAGCACATTTGAAAGAAGCATGGGCTTTGAAAGACCACCCTAATATGTTAATATTATTTTACGAAGAACTTTCAAAGGTAAGTTTAAGTACCTAGTTAGTGTCTTTTTCCTAAACTATTGTTTAGACCATTGATTTTAATTGCATCGACTTGAGTGATCGACTTGACTATAAATGAGATTTTAGAATTTGTTTTTTTTTTCTTTTTCCTTATTGAACATAGATTTATAATTTGATTTCTTTATACTTTTTAGCAGTTTAAATATAAATACTAAGGTGGCGGTGCATTTCCGAAACTACTTGCTATAATACAATTTATAAATGTACCAGATCTTTTTGTCCACTAAGATATTATACCTCTTATAATAGGTATAAACAAATTCACGGAATCTAGATTATCTGGACAATTGAACATGTCGAAATTAATAAAATCTTTTAATGTTTTTAGGATATGCCTAATGTCATTCGTCGTTTGACTGCGTTCCTGGGTAAGACTGTGACAGACGAACAGATCGCTGGGCTATGCGAGCACCTGAAGTTTCAAAACTTTAGGAATAACAAGATGGTCAATTTTGACATGGAAAAGCGATTGGGTATTTTGAAAAAAGACGGTCAATTTATACGAAAAGGTACGAATTATATTTGAGCTAAAGTAATTTGATAGCTTTTATTATGCAGTGCTATAATAATTCAACGATATTATGTATTTACGTACCTATACTTAGAGTCGCAAAACCCAAAATGCTCCATCTGTCCCATTAGGGATAAAAACGTGATAGTATACAATGTGGGAGGGACATACCCGTAATAAATTAAACCACGGGCTATACTACATCACTTTAGTACAATGAAATTTAAATAACAACCAAAACCCAAAAAATTATAATCAGTATTTCCATACAAAAGGCGGCTGCCCGGTCAACTTGTATGGGAATGACAATTTTTTTTGTGTCTTTTGTTTCTTATTTTAATTTCTTTATACTATAGTGATTTAGTATATAGCCCGTGGTTCGATTTATTATGGGCATGTCCCTTACACGTTGTATACACACACATCAAACCCCTCACCCCGTAACCCCGTAATACCGATTTCATGATGGAGCAAAAAGTTGATCAAATTCAGCGTGGGAAGTCGAAATTTTTATCGTACTTCACCATACCTTGCTTGTGAAATGTTATCTACGATCATATATTCAGTATTATGGACTGGCCTTATTGTAAAATATGGGCACTAAAAATAGTTAGGTACCACTAGGCGACTTCGTCCTTATAGTCTAACCCCCCTTATTCATAAAAATTACAAGCGTTTGCTAAATCTATATTTGTTAAAACATTTTTTGACCCTTTCCCTCTCTTTTATGTTTGACATTGAAAGAACAGAACAAAGCATATTTAAACTAAATCCGTCTTATTATAAAACCCAGACTAACTTTGTTACTAGGTTTAAACAATTTACCCCGCCCAAAATGAAGTTGACATTGACAGGTGAGATAGTGTGATATTACTAGATGTCAACTTAATTTTTAACCGACTTCCAAAAAAGGAGAAGGTTATCAATTCGTCGCGATCCTCTATTTTTTTTTATGTATGTTCACCGATATTCAAAGACGCCTACTGGACCGATTTAAAAAATTCTTTTTTTGTTTGAAAGAGTATACTTTCCAGGTGGTACCATGGAAATTTTATCAAAATCGGTTGTATAGTTTGGGGGTGAAGTCGGTTTTTAGTTTTGAAAAATTATGTCGGATTATTGTTCAAACCTAGTAGTAACAAAGTTAGTCTGGGTTTTATAATAAGACGGTATAGGTTTCAAAATTGTTTGTTATTTTTTATGAATATTAGGGTTAGGGTTTCGTTGCTCTCTTGGAAGGAGGGACGGAAAAAGAGCACAGATATGAAAGTTTGACTCAAAGTTGATAAGAATTTAATTAACCTACAAATGGCAGGGAAAGTCGGCGACTGGCGCGACTACTTCGACGAGGAGATGGCGCGAGATGCGGAGCGCTGGATGGAGGAGGGACTGCGAGAAACGGGCTTCTCATTTCATTCCTAGAGAGCGTACTGGATAAAAATTAAATAAGGATCGAAGGAAGAATTAAGATAAATAAATAGATACCTAGTAAAGAACAAATAACACAGATTAAGCTAGTCCCAAGATATTAATTCAACGATACTATTATTTTATAATAAATAAATATTTATATATAGATAGACACTCAAGATCAAAAGTGACTGCCTCCGTGGTCCAGTGGTCAAGGCGTTCGCCTTGTAACCCGGAGGTCATGGGTTCGATTCCCACTGGGAAGCATACTTTGTGAAAAGTTGTTTCCAGTCTGGATAGGATATTGCAGGCTCGAATCACCTGATTATCCGAAAAGAAAGATGATTCCGTGTTTCGGAAGGCACGTAAAACTGTGGGTCCCGAACGCCACCTAGCGTTTGATCATCAAACTATCCAAGGATTGGTTCCTGGTTTGCCCTTTGGGTTGTAGAGGTCAGACGGCAGTCGCTCTGTGTAAAAACCAGTAACCTCGTCAAATCTCCTTGGTTAGGTAGCGGACCCCGGGCTCTGAAGCGTTACTGCTGAGGATGCAACCGGGAATACGCTTGGATGATGATGAGACACTCAAGACCCAGGACTATTGAAAAAAGCCCTCGTCTTGGCTGCGGATCCAACCCAGTACCTCTCGATGTGACGGACGGCGCTTCAGGACGTATTCTTTCTAATTTGTGGGACAGACTAGCGTGTTATCCTATTGCAGAGGTTCCCAAACTTATTTTGTCAGACGCCCCCTTTAAAAAATCAGTTATTATGTAGCGCCCCCCATTTTTTTCACCATAAAAACCTGAATCACATATTTGTCTTGCCTGTAGTTTAATTCAAACTATATTCTAAACGAGAGAGCAACAATAATACATACACCAGTACATTAGAGTATCTTTTATAAAAAATAACAATAATCAACATTGTTAATTTTAAATAAAAAAATAGCAATAATAATACAATTTTACAATAATAAAGAGTATTGGAAGTGGGAACTCACCTGCGAAACTTTAAAACACGAATTTTTTTCAGTGTTTGATTCCTTTAAAGATATAAATAGCGTTGAACGCATAATATAATATAGTTTATATTTGTACAATAAAAAAGGATATAAATATAAACTAATAAATGGATGTTGTGTAGTAAGAGGATTTTAATTTCAGTGAAATTTAAAATATGAAATAGCTTAAGTTATAAATCACTCATTGCTTAAATCACATCAGCGCCCCCCAACTTTATTCTGGGCCCGTTACCGCCCCCCTTAAAGCCTCCAGCGCCCACAAGGGGGCGTTATCGCCCTTTTTGGGAAAGTCTGTCCTATTGGATAACACGCTAATCCGTCCCACAAATTAGACCTCCCTCCCTCTTCACCTCCCTCAGGAGGGAGGTAGGTCAATGTCTTGTTAGTCAAAACAGAATTAAAAAAAAAAGTTATCCACGCTGAAAACAAAGAAAACCAGGTTTCATCTTCAGTTCGACCTTCAGACGACCTCTTTGGCCTAATGGTCATCATGCCACGCTGTCACACCGGAGATCCTGGGTTCGATCCCCGGTCAGGTCAAGATGAAAAATTATCTTTTTCAGATTGACCTGCGCCTTGGATATTTATCTATATACTAGCTTTAACCCGCGACTTCGTCCGCGTAGAAGTCTATTAGGATCTAAAATTATTCTAATAGGATTTTAAATTGGTTTTTTACGTTATTAATTTTGTTATAATAACATATGAATTATGTTAAAATATTTGAATACTTATAAAATATAACAATCGGCGAACTTTTTTCCACCTTCCCTTTCCCTTTCACCCCATTTGATCCCCCTAGGGGTTGAATTTTAACAGAAGTCTCGAACATATTTTGGGGCTAGCTCAATCTGTGTGATATGTCCGTATATATTTATTTATGTACTATTATTTATTGTTTTCAGTGTGATTTGTTTGTACATATGTGTGGGACTGGGAATGCACTTATATGTTATCTTCTTATTGTCCAATAAATCACACCAAAAGTATAAAACAGAATACAATAAATAAAACAAATATAATTAAGTACGTACTTATTTCTTTCATGTTTTATGTAAGTATATGTTTATCATTTTTCAAAATATTATGATCCACCCGAAGGGGCCGCCAGGTATTGCTAATTTGATGGTGCGTAGATCATTTAAATGATTGAAGCGTATGGATCGCAGATAGCAGCAAAGATATGATAAAAGATCTATATTATAGTCATCAGGAGGTCGTATTACACCGCATTCGACAAGTACGAGGTAAAGGAAGAGATGAGTATTCCTAATCTTTTTAGGAGGGTGTAAGATTTCAAGATCTTTATAAAACTAAGGAGCTCGGTGGTCTGGCGGTAGTGCGCACTACAGTGCTTTCGCAAGTTATGCAACACCGGACGTGGTTCACACTTGGATGGGTGACCACAATAAAAATTTCTCGAACTACTCCGTTCTTCGAAAGACTCGTTAAGCCGTTGGTTGTGACTGTCATCATTGTATGGCAGTCGTTAAGCTATGTCAGATGCCTTTAGGCAGTTTGAAAAATCTAACACCAGTGTTGGCCACTAACACACATGGAAAGCAAAACAAAAAATAACTTTGAAACCTAAGCTGGAATTATTATCTGGTTTATGCAATATCTAACCACGAAGTAACCGCGAGAGTTGCAATATATTTGGAATTTCGATAGAATTGCTTGTGAGTTGCGTTTGCTTGTGAGTTGCTCTGGTCCGGATCAAATTCCATCTTATTTAATTACATACATATACAAATGTCTTTATTGTGGTAAACGGAATATAAAGTTTTCACAATATATCACTGTGACCTATTCGTATTAGTAATAAAAAAGCCTTTATTCTACCAAAAATAACATCTTATAAGTACATATTTATTTTCCACTACACTAAGTTTTTGAAGTCGCCACTGCGGCGTAGGCCTCCCCCAGTTTTATCCGCGTTTCCCTATTTGTAGATCGATGAGTACTATCATTATATGTATCGTTAGTACTTATTGGTATCCATAAACAATTTTTGCGCAGAGGTCGTTGCGTCCCGTTTTTGTTATATATACAGGACACCCGTGGGAGAGAAAAAGGTTTGGTGACAAATCGTATTCTACATTGCCGTCACCAAGTTGAGTCATGCGGTAAATAAATTCAAGGGCAGGATATGCCCACGATCGCTATTTGATCGCTTGTTATCACCGCATGATATAACAACGTTACTCAAGCCGTAAATATATGCGTCACGAGAAGAAATTGAGTAATTCGGTAGGTGGCCAGGCGACCAATTTGCATGTAGCCCGTAGATGTTTATGATTCACTGCACAATCAATACACTCAGTGGCGTAGGTATCATGGGTGGCGACCGGCGCGATATAGAACAAGTGTTCTGTCGAAGTAGTGTTGTTCGAAGGTGTGTGTTGTCGAAGTATGTTCTGTCGGACTAATATATGCTATTCGAATATATGCTCTGTCGAAACAAAGGGCGTTGAATTTTTGTTTCTCGAGATTGGCCTCTGTCGAAATAATTAACTGTAGAATTCAGAAAGACACTCGAATACACTATTATAGCATAGAAACGACGACATTGTTACAATAAAGGATATCAATGGCAAAGAGAGCGTATAACGAAAATTTTTATCACTTCGAACTTTACATGAGTCGAGTCTGGAAGCCTTTGAAATACGGTGTGGAGGCGAATGGAAAGGATACGCTGGACAGGGAAGGCTGGAACTGAAACTCGTCAATGAGAACAGAACGTAAATGCATATAATATGGATAAGACGAGGAAAGTGGTTTGGATACCTTATACAGCATGGACAACTTCATAAAAAAATATTAAACGACAAACCTTACCCCATGTCCACGGGAACGGGAAGCTGGCAAAGGAAAGCTTGCCCCCTCGGATGTATGATTTTGATTTTTTAACCCAGTTCACGGTGACACCCCGGGTGGCACTAATCGCTAAGTACATATACCTACATACATGAAGTACATAAACCCTAAAAACAAAAACTCCTTCTTGGAGCAGCCGTGTAAATAAAGAAAAAGAAATGTGGTGTCGTGGGACACCAGGTAGGAACGAAGTTCCTTCGGCTAATGTAGAATCGACACAATTTGCAAAAGAATTGTGTATACGACTGTCGCGCCTGCGCACGTCTCATTTAACGAGGTCATCCTTACGGTTTTACTATCACATTTTTTTCAGTTCGGTCGCGCAGCAAAATCCCTATCTCCTCCAAGCCTGCCGTAAGGAACTTCGTTCCAAAAATTTTGCATATCATATTGCATTCCTCCTTATGCCTAACGGTGCAGGTAGCGTCGTCAATCACATTTAATTCTGAGAAGACACGAAGAGCCAGAGATTTTTGACTCCTTAGTCAGCAGATAGCCACAGCCGATACCCACACAGACACCAGCGAAAATGGACCGAAATGTTACATTCAAAATTATATCAAAGACCTTGCTAATCTGGAAATAACGGTTGACTCGAAAATGATGAACATAATAAGGTTGTGACCAAGTGCGAGAGAGGGTTCCGTGCAATGCCAAAGTTTTTATATTAATATAAAATATCACATTTGAAATCCTCACAGTAAGACGCGAGTTAACTACCACACTTCTAGTGCTATCTAGTGGTGTTTTTATTAACTATTTTCGTAAGTGAACGTATTATATTGAGTTTACCACTTTATTTTCAATTGATAGAATTCTTATAGATTTTCCTGTAATCTACAAGCAATGATCTATATTTTGTATTTTTTTTTTCAAAATTTTAGGCTCTGACTCAGTAAATAGGAGATCCATCTGTCTGTCACAGCAAATTTGCTCCGAATCTACTGGACCAAATTTGGTGAAATATGGTAGAATGGCGTAATCCTATAGCCCAAACACAGATGTGCACAGTAAATGAATATTTTTTTTTAAATAAAGGTCATGTTCGGGGGACAAAGGAGATTAAAAAACAAGTTTGCAAACCTTACTGTGTCATATATCAAATGGAAAGGCTCGTTATGAGGATCTCAAATATAATTTTGTTATTAAATAAATAGTTTTGATTTTATTCAAGAAAGAAGCTGAAAATTTACCATTTCTAATGTCCGAAACTATAGAGCCAAAAATTTTGAAACAAAAAATCCCTGGAAAACTTATAAGAATTCTATCAATTGAAAAAAAGTGGTAACTCCATATAATAAATAAAGAAAATAGTTCACTAAAACAACACTAGATACCGCTAGTAGTAGTTAAATGTGATAATTTGTAATATTTATTTAAATACTAAGGCATTGTACGAAACCCTCTCCACGCGAATTCAACTTGCACTTAGCCGATTTTATTACATGTAACAATTCGTTTCTAGTCATCTTTTACGACATATCTTTTCACTAAACAAATGGAGTGGTCCTATTTTGAAAACCAACCTTCAACTTCAACTTACCCAGTGTCTCTGACGGCGAGCGTGGCGTCCACGGAGTGCGTGGAGGCGCGCGCGCCGGGGGAGCAGCCAACGCGCACCCAGCGGTCGCCGGCCGTCTGGATGATAGGGTTGTTTTGGATCATCACCATCACGTACGCCATCGTCCTGCCGTAGCAATGGAAACACTCATACGAGTGTTAAAAATATTTGAGCATTTTACACTCGTATGAGTGTAAATGCTTAAATATTTGGCTTTGGATTGTTTACAGGCTCGACTCTTTTAACTGAAGGCTTGCCGACTGCGACGAGCTTAAGCGAGCCTTGGAGGGTGAAATTAAAGCTTGTGTCTCTTTTTGCACCCGAGCCTTTTTCTGCGCTCGCACCTTTTACCCGACTGCGCAGAGGGAGGGTTATGTTTTTCGAGTGTGTTTAAAAGCAATGATTTCTCATTTATAAAACTGATCTGTCAATAAGAAATAAAATAGTATTGGTTACAATATTAGTTGAAAGAATGTTTGCTTGCATACCTTGGATAACTAAAATTAATCTAAAATCACGCCTCGAGTCCTTGTAAGCTTTCAAGAACAGCTCATTTTCATTTTAAAACTCGAGCTCTTTTAAAGGCTCGAGTCGTTGCGCAGACAACTCGCGCTCGCCTCCAAGCCTATCGAGCTCATAGAGGCCTGCAAAACTGACTCGAGTCTTCAAAATTAGAACTCGAAGACTCGAGCCTTGTACATCACTAATTGCGTTGCTATGTATATAGTGCCATTGTAATGGGCCAGAGCAGTCTCGGATAAGTACCTAATGTCTTATTCAGATACAGCTAGACATCAATCAAACAAACAAATCATCAACCGAAAAGTTTAAAAGAGACTGAACATACATATTATCAGTTGACAACCAGTGAATCGCTTTCTTCGCTGAGTCACCTGTTAGTCACGCCGGCCGGGGTGTTGGTGATGGCGTACGCGAAGTGGACGTCGCAGTCTCCGTGCAGCGGCAGCGTGAGCCGCACGGCGCGGCCCGCGGCGCGCGCGCTGCAGCGCTCGCCGCGCCCGGGCACGTACACGCGCCCGCGGAACACCCCATGCGGACGATACGTCACTGTCATGTCACTGCCCTCGCACTCCACGGTTACTGCAACGTCACACCAGATGATATTACCTTTATGGAAGAATAAATCGAGAAATGATGCATATCAAATTAAAAAAAAAATGGCTTTGTACCGTTCTTATTACAATTATCAAGTGCTCTTGACTGAGTCCATACTGTCATCCAGATAAATAGAATGTTTTAATAAAGTATAACCGGCTAAGTGCGTGTCGGGCCATGCGCAGTGTAGGGTTCCGAAGTAGAGAATGCCACTAAAAACGTCTAAAACTGATTTTCTTTTGAATTCGTATGAACTTTTCCTTTTCCGAGTACATATTATAAGTTGGTCGCCTGTAACTTTTTAGTTTGTAAACCCTACTTAGCTTTGATAGTTTTCCTTTCTCATTGGTATGGTAGCAAACCTTAAAAAAATTACAATATTTTATCTAAGCATTTTTGGCATGAATTATATACATGCCTGTACCAAATTACAGTTTTCCAGTAGTAATAATATAACGCAGACAGACAGAAAGACAGACAGACATAAGGGTTCTTTGTTAACTACGGAACCCTAAAAATGGTGGTTGTATCTTTTAAGCTGGTCTGGAAAATAAGAAAACACGTAAATAAACTATAAAATATCCCGTATAAAATTACCGCGCAGATCACAAAAACCTAATAAGGCAATGCTTAGGAGATGGCACTAGCAACTTTTTCACTTCTGTTTTCCATCTTTACGCCCATTCTTTCATAAATATATTAAATAAAAATAAAAATAAATATAATATATAAGATAAATTCCACGTTCCCTTTTCTTTCTGAAGGAATTCATTAGCTAACCCACTTAAATTAATATCTTATCTAAATTCCACAATACATACTCATATTTTAATCGAACATTTGTATGATTACTTGAAAATAATTTATGCAGTCTGAGTAAACAGGAAATCAGATTTTTGGAATGTTGAGCAACATGTTGCCTTTTATTTTATTTTCCTATAGATGCGCAGCCGCCGCCTCCTGCGCTGAGTCATTGTCTCAAACACCGCTGCAGTTGCCTCGCGTGAACGAATTCGCGGTTTTCCTTCCGTGTATCAATTAGTTAGATCTTACTTATGTACTCGGACGACATGGAAAAAAAATACACATAGATAAAAACAGACATATATGTCGCCTTTTTGAAAGAAGAGTATTGTTTGGAATTGATTTAGTTTAACATGAGTAAAAAGCGTGCTTATCGGATGTTATGTACTTACTGTGTGAAGCCTGATTTAAACAGATTGATTCGTAAGTCATATCAATACTTTTACAACAACAGCTTTTACTACGGGATAAACTCATTACTTATAAAATACAAAATAAATATAGGTTACTAGCGGTACCCGTGCGAATAATTCGCACTAAATAAGTATGATAATAATTATCACTTTAGAAAATTGTCCGTCCACGAGAACCCTCGGCATACGAAATGTTGCTCTACTTCGCAAGCGGTCTTGCACTAAAAGAGATATTCGAGAATCCCGTTACACTAGAGCTAAACTAGATATATCAAATAGTTATCTGAAGTTTATCACTTTAGAAAATTATAAAAATTATTTATTTTATTTATTCTTTATTACAAAACTTCTTTATAAACAATATTCGAAATATAGATAAAGTCATCTGTAACAATTTGCTTGTCACTTTCTGTAATTGAAATAGCCGACCGTCAATCATGTTGACGTTGTTTCAAAAATAAAGCCTTCAGATGGCAGCATTGTCGTATTGTGTCTTAATGTATATCCATATATATAATTTACATAATTAAATAATTAACAAAAATAAAAGCAATAATATTTTTTTTGTAGTTGATGCCGGTAGACCAAGCAATTTATCTATAAAATTATATGGAGCAATTGTGAGGTTTTTTCTAAAAAGGGAGGCAAACATCTTAACCTTAACGTATTTATATATATGATAATAATAATGCACGGGGTAGTTGTTATTTTACACGATTTCAGGGTTAGCCGAACGTTGTTCATGTTGATGTACGTATCCGTACGTATCCTTAAAGTATTTTAAATGACATAAAAGTCTGCAGCACCACGTATGACTCAATGAAACATGGGCTTAGGGCTTAGACATATTCTTCAAGGCTAAAAATGGCTGGTCCTGCTTAGACCTCAAAAGATTTCAGATTTACTTTTGTGATTTCACGGCATTCATTAATCAAATGCCACCAGCACTGCCGTCTCTGAGCTACTCACTGTTCAAGCAGCTGACGCGGCGGTAGTAGACTGCCGCAGCGTTGCGCCGCAGCAGCCAGGAGCCAGCGGTGACCAGGTCCTCGCTGTGCAGGTCGCACAGCCCGCGAATGCCGCCAGCGCTGCCGTCTCTCCCGCGACTCTCCGTCCACGAGAACCCTCGGCACACGAAATGTTGCTCTACTTCGCAAGCGGTCTTGCACTAAAAAAGATATTCGAGAATCCCCTTACACTAGAGCTAAACTAGGTATATAAAATAGTTATCTGAAGTTTATCAATCAATACGTATAATAATAATAATACAGTAAAAATTGCGTGTCTGTACATTTAATAAATTTATGAGAAATTATTAATTATTTAAATAAAAAATTAACTATTTGTAAGTATGTTCGCGTTAATCTTCGAAACTACTAGACGGATATTAACGCGGTTTTCAATAATAGATGAAGCTCAATTCAGACTAACATGAAGGCTTTGTTTCATTGAAAACTGATATCAGGAAAAAAGTTCTCGTCATTTTTAAATTTTACGCGCATGAAGTTGCGGGCATCAGCTAGTAATACAGTAATTTTGTAATTTCGCCCCTCAAACAATCTCTTCGCGTCGTCAGACATAATGTCATGCCGTTGGATGTAAAAGTTTATAAAGTTATCTAATATATAAAATTCTCGTGTCACAGTTTTCGTTGCCATACTCCTCCGAAACGGCTTGACCGATTTTGATGAAATTTTTTGTGCTTATCCGGTATCTATGAGAATCGGCCAACATCTATTTTTCATCCCCCTAAATGTTAGGGGTAGCCCACCCCAAATTTTTTATTTTATTTTTTAGACAAAATTTTTAATTTCTATTTTTTTATGATACAACGTACAAAAATACATACAATCTATTTATATGGCAAAAAAACGTTTGCCGGGTCAGCTAGTACTTATATGAAAAATTAACTAAACGATTAGGTATCTCTGCACTATGATTGCAACAATTTATTGTTCACCTGCTTAGGCAAAGGTCAAAAATTGCCTGAAAAACTGAAACTTTTTGTCAGTGTAATAAGGTTGAAGTTCATCTGTGTCGATTTTTCCCATGGGTCCAGGCGGGAAATGAGAGGTTCATTAATAATTTATCCTTTCTTCTTAGATGTAAAAATACTAACGGCAGTGTTACGAGTATTACCTTATTTTTATCTTGCAGCACGGAGGAAAACATACTAATTTTATGGAAATAACATCTAAACAACGAGTATTATTATTGAAACAAAAAATCCGACTGCTTTTTTTTAAATTTATTTTGATATACCTAGTGTCACTTTCACAGTAAATACGAATCTAACGCCATCTAGTCTCAAGCTAAAATCCATCGAACCGTTCAGGCTGCACAGCGTGCCATATAATTATGCATACATACATACATACTCTCGAAAAACATACCCTTCCTTTTATTTATTTATTTAACTTCATACACAAATAAAAGTGTAATGGCGGACTTAAAGCCTATTAAGGCTCCTTCTGGCGCAGTCAGGTAAAAACATGGTGTAAACACCACGAGCCCTCACCTCATCTTTGGTGTAGTTCCGCAGGGTGAAGTCCACGTGTCGCAGCGTCTGGTTGTTATACTCCTCGTAAGAACATCGGTCTATCTTCTTTGGGTCTAAAACAGGGGCATACGCCGGTCACTCAATATTTTATCTTTCATTTCATGAAACAAGAAAAAATAACCGACCAAGTGAAAGTCGGGTTCGCACACGAAGGGTTCCGTACCATTATCTATAAAAAAATCACATTTGTTGTATGGGAACCTGTGGTTCTGTTTTCAGTATTTGTTCCTCATATCGGCAACAGAAATACATCATCTGTGAAATTTTCAACTGTCTAGCTATCATGGTTCATGAAATACAGCCTGATGACAGACAGACGTACGGTCAGACGGACGGCGGAGACTTAGTAACAGGGTCCCGTTTTTACCCTTTGGATACGGAACCCTAAAAAATAAAACAGGTACTATTTATGATATTGTTTGGTGTAACCCAGACGATAGGTTTTGATTAAAAAATAATTTGATTGAGAATTTTAAAGACTGCGAGTGTACAGCGCAGGCGGCACCTTTGAAGGAGCCGGCGCAGATTTTGTCGCTCTTACAAAATGCGCAAACCATTTGAGCGAACGAACTAAAACTTAGGTACATATTGTAATCTATACCGTAGGCTACAAAATGCTACGACATCCCTCTCTCGTAGCGTTTCGTAGCCGAGCTATGCCAACATGCGTTTACCTGTCATACTTTGGAATTTTACTCTGGAAGCCCGCACTAAGCGATTGTTTATTTACTATTGCTTTTCATTATCTACCAGTATACGTGTATGGTAGATGCATACTTGAAGAGATTATTTGGCAGCGCTGGGACACAAACATTACGAAAGCCGCTTAGCTGCACTTGCTATTAGAAAGTAAAAGACTGGTTTTCTGTAAAGACGGTTTACGAACGATAATTTTACGTGCTAACGTCATGATACTCATGATAGATGCGTAACAAGCCGAACGCTTATGCCGCTTCCACGCTCGGCTCAGGCGGAACGTGACAATTTTTCGTGCGTGCAGCCGGCGTTCATCGATTTATCAGACGTTATAACGTCAAAAAAATTAGATTCCACTATTGTGTCATAGAAATAGAATCATATTCATGGGCTGAGTCACCTAAGAGCTGAGCCATCAAGTAAGAGCGTTCACACATTTCGCTGCGCACCGCATCGGAGGTTATTGGATTTTATATGCATTTGAGACCATTTGACACGACGCCGCTGCGGCCGCGTCGACTGTTCGTCGCCCTGTAGACTTACAGTCATGCCTGCACTGGTTTTCTAAGTAGACGGTGTAGTAGTTGGCGACGCGGTAGGACTCTGGCTCGGAGAACTTGTCCTCCACGTTGAGGAGGCAGCTGCCCGGTACTCCGGGAGACGTCATCGCAGACAGCTCGGACAACCCGTCCGGACCCACCCACTGCGCCGATCTGACAAAACAGATGTCGATGAGCATGTTTGATCCTCGTGTAAAAAATGGGAAGGCTCTGGAATGCGCTTTCTGGACCTATTCAAACTGCTGCAAGTAAGTTAGTAACGAGTTACTGCCAAAGCATGCCTACATAAAAATAGTTATTTCTCTTCCTTGTCACTAGATGGCGCTATAAGCATTTATTAAAATATTAAAATCTTTTATTACTATTATTTAAAAAAAAAAGTACTCTTAATAACTAAATATGACTTAAATAAAATGCAAGATTTTTAAAGCAAATTTAACACTTTGTCACTTTTTTGGTAATCGTGTGTGCTGCCATCTCTGTGCCTACCGGCACTTCCAGTTTTCTATGGCGTTGTGTATCTGTTACGTTAGTAATTTTATTTATCTTTGGGCATAGGCACACTCAGATTTTAGCAACTGGTTAGTACTTTTAGGGTTCCGTAGCCAAATGGCAAAAAACGGAACCTTTATGGATTCGTCATGTCTGTCTGTCTGTCCGTCCGTATCTCACAGCCACTTTTTTCCAAAACTATAAGAACTATACTGTTGAAACTTGGTAAGTAGATGTATTCTGTGAACCGCATTAAGTGTTTCACACATAAATAGAAAAAAAATTTGGGGTTCCCATATTTAAAACTGAAACTCACAATTTAAAAATTTTTTTCATCATACCCATTCGTGTGTGGATCTATGGATAGGTCTTCAAAAATGATATAGAGGTTTCTAAAATCATTATTTTCTAAACTGAATAGTTTGCGTGAGAGACACTTCCAAAGTGGTAAAATGTCCCCCCCCCCCGTAACTTCTAAAATAAGAGCATGATAAATGTAAAAAAAAATATGTTGTACATTATCATGCAAACTTCCACCAAAAAATGGTTTGAACGAGATCTAGTAAGTAGTTTTTTTAATACGTTTAATAAAACATCGATCAAAGTTACAACGTTGTAACTTTTATATATGTTACTTGCTGCTACGGAACCCTTCATGGGCGAGTGCGACTCGCATTTGGCCGGCTTTTACTATATATGGCGGCACTGCTACCAATGCCATCCTGGGAAAAAAATTGAAGGAAAACGAAAAGAAGCATGCATGTAGTGTATTGTATGTATGCAAGAGGTGTTTGGTGAATATTGCATCGGTGTGACACTGACCGGTAGGCTGGCTGATGCGGGGCGAGCACGGCCTCGTAGCACTCGCTGAGAGTGGCGTTGGCCACCAGCCGCTGCGCGTCCGAGTGCAGGCTGTACCCCGGGGTGCTCTCGACCGCCCACCACTGCTCACTGCACCCGCCACTAACTGAATAACCATTTCGTAGGTTTATATAATATGTTTCACAAGTACAAAGACAACTTTGTAGTAGGTATACACGAATAACAACTTAAATAGTGTTATAATTCTTTTGAATTGACGACCTCTGTGGCGTTATGGTTACCATACTAGTCCGCCAGACAGAGGTTCCGGGTTCGATCCCCAGTCAGGGCAAGTAGGAAAATGGCCTTTTTCAAATTGTCCTGGGTCTTGAATGTTTATCTATATATGTATTTGTTATAAAGTATCGTTGAGTTAGTATCCCATAACACAAGTATCGGACTTACTTTGGGGCTAGCTCAATCAGTGTAGTTTGTTATATTTTTTTTTTTTTTCATTCTATTAGTGGACCTGAAATGGTGGAGACAACGAATGCTTTTTTATCTCTCGTGCCATATTAAATTTAGTTAAATTTTTGCCGCAATATGGCAGATTCACTAACTTATTTGTCAACCTTTAACGACATAAATACAATCTGGTACTTTCCTGGGTCGAAAATAAATTATTAGGTACTTACTGTTAAGTAAATAAAACGTCACAAAATAATGTCACTTGTCATGATCATGTCCATTTTCAACGTGATAGATTATTGCAGAAAAATTGAAATTCGCTATTTGACCCCAAGAAACTATATGACGTCATTATTAGTCTATCTTTCATACAAATCCCACAAAATAAATTTGTTTTGACGTTTAGAAAATAATATCTGATATTTTGAGTTGATATATGTCCATCCGGGCCACAGTTGGCATTTCACTGGCTCAAAATTCTAAACTTACACACCTCGGGTGGTGATTAACACAACCTTCGATTACATATTTACTACTTTCTTCGTCACCACTCATTTGTATTTACCTGTTAGTCCTTTTTTTATGTCATAGGGCGGCAAACGAACAAGCGGGTTACCTGATGGTAAGTGATCACCGCTGCCCACTGACAACTGCAACACCAGGGGTGTAACAAACGCGTATTTTGAAGGTTTTAATGTTTCAATGTTTCAATTTTTAAATGTACAATTGCTTAGCGAGGCGCTTATTTTCAGTATTGTGAGATTCGAAGCTATGATGTAAGTAGCTGAAGTACCTTGAAGACAAGCCTTCTTAAAGTACGTGACGTCATTGTCCTGGCGCAGCTCCAGGCCGTGCCGGCCGACGCCGTGACACTCGCCCTGCGCCTGCGCCACCACCACCGCGTCGCAGTCCTCTAGCTCACGACATCTAAACATTGTATTTTTATTTACAAACTTACCTGATACTGTATTATAAATGGAAGCGACTGACATCAACTCATTGCCAAACTAACAAAAATGTTGAAGGTTGCACAAAGCTTCCCTTTTTGACGCATTAAGAAAGTATTTTCGAAAATTACTTAATCTAAATCTTATTAGGGGAAAATTTTGTATAAATACGGTTACATATATCGGAATAAAAAAAGAGACTTTAAAAATAAGACAGTAAGGTCAGCACCCCCGCCGCTGACCCATGCGAAACTATACTAATAGAATATATATAACTATAACAATAGAATTTAATACTGTGTCCAACAGGGCTTCACCGGCCAGGAGAAGTAGACTATTCGAAACATGAATACATTTGAAAATCTAACCGTTTTGCATTGTGCCCAGTAAGCAGCTTTCTCTTTGCAAAAGTAAAACAATTAATAAGGAAATTTATCTTTAACTCTCATATATATATATATATATATATATATATATATATATATATATATATATATATTATTTAGGTACAAATACCTCAAAGGTATTACCTAAATAGAAATTTATGCGAGCGCAGACGCGGATACTGTAATAAGCATGCGAATGAGGTCTTTTGCCTGTATGTAAATTCATTGTTAATATTTAACCAGTGTTTCACGTAATATAGTCGGAAAGGCTGACCATAGGTATCGATCGATTGAGATGATCATCATCAGAGCAAGTGTTACAAAGGCGAGCCGACGGTATTGCTCCCCGCTCTGCGCTCTGTCGGTCGGCCTTGCCGACTTTTCAAGCAAGGGTGGCCCACCTGGCCAGGCACGCCCCCGTCAGCGAGTCTTCTTCGCCGCTAGCCGTGTACACAAACACTGGCGCCGCGTCCACCGCGCTCACGCCGGACCACCGCACGAACGTGGCCGGCTCTCCTCCGAGGCATTGGCCCGAACCAACTGAAAAAAAAAACATTATTTAGCGTCAAAGACGAAGTAGTGTAGTTTTCCCACCGATCGACCGGGGGTAAGAGAAAGACATATTAATGATACTTCGTATATTGTTTTTCATGGTCGGGTTATATAGTCACGCTTCAAGTATGTGCAATTTGAAGACTATAACTGGCCGTTATTATAAAAAATGTTCGGCCGGAGATAGAGACAAAACACGGCTCTCTTTTCATTTTCCCCTTTAAGAAATCGCAATAAGACTATCTCGCTCTATCAAAGCGTGTCCTTGTTTAGCGTGGTGACCAGAGTTAAAGGATATTATTCTTCGGTGGTGACACATATACTATTTCGCGGCCGTTGATACAGATGTGAACTTTAGAGCAAGCGATACATTGTCATCATCATAATCATCACATCAGCCACAGGAACTTCACTGCTGGACATAGGCCTCCCCCAAGGAATTCTAAAAAGAACGATCGGAAGCGGCCTGCATCCAGCGCTTTCCTGCAACCTTGCTCAGGTCTTCTGACCATCTAGCAGCTGGGTGTCGTACGCTGCGCTTGCCGGTGGTACGTGGCCGCCATTGAGAACCTTTCTGCCGATGGGGCAGAAAGGTTCTGAATGGTGGCCACGTACAATCGATTCTTCGCGCTATGTGCCCCGCCCACTGCGACTTCAATGAGCTTATCCGCTTGGCGATACAGTGTATTAAAAGGCAATCACGTACAATACCCGGCACGCAAATTGAACAAAAAAGGCGGCCGTCGTCGCATGTTTAATTGGAGAAGTAAAAGTGTTAAAAGATATTTTTTGGTCTTTCTTCAAAGCCGAAATCATTTCTATCTGAAGTTCGAATAAAAAATTAGAAATGTTATAGAAATGTGATAGAAATGTGATTCTAAACGGACAACATCGACCGCCATTTTTGTTCAACTTACGTGCCGGGTATTGTACATAGTGCAAGCTTCTTGCCTGTTGCAAACAATGAAATTGGAGCAAATGTTTCCTCCAACTGTGGAGGGTCTGGTGAGATACAAGCTTCGCTTAGTTCTGACACCAGTCTCTCACAATCTTTTGCTAACCATGTACCTATATCGACGAACATTACGTTATGTAATATGTAAGATTGTGGAGAAAATAAATAAAATTAATTTTGAATTGAATATATAACTCGCATGGTATACGAAACGTCAGCCATACAAATCATTTATTGCTTCAATAAAATGGGCAACAGGCAACAAAGTTGCATCGTCTAAATGGGCCTACTTAAGAATCCCCTAACCCTAGACTTTTCCATACAAACGTAGTCTACGTTTTATTTTGAAACGACTTGTCAGATTTCGGTAAAAATTTGTAATTTTAAAAATTGCATATATCTAATATTGGTTTCCAACAGTGAAATTATGAACTGGAAAGAAAATATAAGGGTGTAGAAGTTTTCCATACTGATGGTCAAATATGATATAATACATTATATTCTCCCTTAAGTTCATAATTTTACCGTCGAAAACCAATTATAACCCTAGATAATTGCAATTTCATTCAAAATACATGTTTTTTCCCATATCCGACATGTCGTTTCAAAATAAAAGCTAGACTACGTTTGAATGGGAAAGTCTGATTCTCAAATAACCAAAGACCTCTCCGGCCTTTTTCTACTAGATAATTGCAATTATTATAGAAGTCACAGAGATAGAATAGAAAAAAAAAACGTGATTGTAGTGGAACACTCGGTTAGAACAAAGTTCCTTTCATAGTAAATTATTAATTCGTGACGGAAAATTCTTAAACTTTATTTTTAATAATAATAAGTTAAACAATAAAAAATATATATATATATTGGCTTGTACACTTTTTTTGTCTCGCCCTCATCCGCCAAGCCCTTACTGTCCGAAAAGGAACTTCGTTCCAAAAATTAGGATGTCAATTCAGGTATTTTGGATCCCGCATCCTAGATAGCTTGCTACAGCCGGAACCTGAGCGGCACTCTCTATGTCAATGTCATTCAATGTGACATTGACGTTAGTTTCGTCAGGCGCATGACGTCAACCATTCTGAATTTGAAAATGCGGCTTTCCGCGTAATGCATTTCCAAACCAAAGAGAAGCACCGACTATTTAAGTTTTTTCCGGCATAGAAGAGAGCATATTTAATTCTTCCTTACAATTGCATCCTTTGTTTAATAGGGCTCTATCAAATGAACAACGGTATGCGAAGTATGCCAGCGTGCCCTGGTCGGTGACGGGCAAACTGTCGCTCGTCAGCCATAATTAGTTTACGTCACAGTCGTCTAGCTAAACTAAAGAGCAAAATGTACCTTCAGCTAAACATTGTTAGTAATGCCGAAAACAATGACACTATGACGTTTAGTGTACTCTGCACTTGACCGAGCGGCGTTTGCACAGTTGTTCAATAAGAATACTGTTTGCTTCTGTCACAGATAAAATTATAATCAGGGCTACCAAAGGCCGGAAAAGAGCCAATGAAAAGTATTCACTTTTTTTCCAATAAGCGTGAAGAATAAGCATCGCTATTTCAGAGAGAAAACGCAACCAGCTTTCGTGGCACCACTATTAGATTAATCATTACAAATTTTAATTTTTGAATAAATATTAATAACTAGTAAAGTATTCATAACAAGCTGTTTTTAAACTGATTTTTCCGTAGAAAACAGCTACTCATCTACGCTCATGTATCAATACTCCTTAGAGGTCGTACGTATTACATTGTTAGTCACAAGCCCATCATCTAATCATTCAATTTTCTTGGCGTACATATATACACTAGATAGAAATTTCGAAATACAGACAGCCCTGAGGCGCCTTAGTCATAGGTGTCGGCGAAAGATCTTTACTTTATGTTATTCACACACGAGTAGAGCCGGCGAGGATACGCGTCTCCGATGCATCAGGTTTCGATAGTGTTCGATTGAATGTCGCGAAGCCTTGAGGAAATATCGGTGTTGAAAGTGACAAATAGCTAGCTAAAGTAAATATATTTAATGAATACGCAATAGTTTTGAGTGATTTCGGACTTCATTCTTGGATTTTAAAATGGTAAGTTGTTTAGTTTTTTTTTTTTTTATTAGCAAATGTCGGAATTAGGTAGAGTTATTTAGGTACTTACATTGATTTTATACAGCGGAAGAATAAAGTGGATATGCCTCGAATACCGAAAATAATTTTAAAGAGCAGAAAAATCCCTAGATTTATTAAATAAAAATGTTATTTACTTTTACACAATTTAAACCACTGCACGCGTGACGTTGGCAATATGTAAAAACTAATAAAAATAAAAATGTAACTATTTATTAACATTGTATGTTAATTATCTTTGTTTTATTTGTATGAGGTTTTTATTATTATTTATTTGTGATTTGTTGGCAACACGGGATTTACCATTAGAAATCCCTGGAAGATCCATATTAATATCAACATTTCGATGCAAGTATATAATTAACCCTACTCATTCCGACCTCTGTTTATTAGCAATCAAGATTGGGAATTAATCTCGTCTTAAGGATTTTTTTGTGTTGACAATATAATTTTTTACCTACGAATTACGATCTATTATAGAGTAAGTCGATATTGGCGTTGTCTGTTTGTCTGTTGGCAAATTAATTCTAAACCACTGAATGAATTTTTCATGAGATTTTTAACTAAGTACAGTGTAGTACAATTTTTTGATTTGATCGATTCTAGTACTTATGTTCGTTTCATATTTATCTGTGCATGTAATAAAAACATGATTTGTAATTGACGTTAAAGTCTCACAGAAAAAAATTGCAGCAATATACTCAGATCAAGTAACTAGGTCCGATGCCGATAGTCGTGGTATTGCTCAGTAATTTCATTTTACACGTTCATGTGATCTTATTTTTTTTTTTACGTTGGAGAATACTGGCATTCCTTATCAAGTACCTTTTGTTTTTGAGGAGATATTAATAGCAAAAACTTCTGTCTTGGGTCTAACGTTCGTATGGAGCTACATCTATCTTTTGTGGACGACAGACTTTACTTTACTTTTATACTCAACAAAAAAGGTTTAAAATCCCGTTATTAAACATATCTACTTACATAAATCAAGAATGAAATAGAAGTTGATAAAATATTCGATAAATCAAAACACACAGTTGCAGTTTTTATCTTGATACCTAGTTAACTTTTTGCAGTGTTGATACGAGTATACTGTTTTGAACAAATTTACTTTGCGTACAACGTAACGCAGCCTGCGCTATCGCAACGTTACAAGTTAAAGTAAAGCAAATAAAACATTTATCATTGTTTTTGCATATTATAGCGTTTAGTGCGAAAAAAGCGAAGTGTTACGTACCCTTCGCTTAAACACAAGTCATACGACTATAGTAAAATTTTTAAAAATCTTATTTTATAGGTATTATGATATTAAACAAGTTTCCAAGGGGCCAGGGGTTAGGGGAAGATAATAACCATCAACAACTCTGCCAAAAATAGTCTTTCCATATCATAACACCGACAAGAGTGGACAGATCTGACAGGTGGACAGACAAATATACGTGTATAGCTGATGCGTTTTTCTATAGACATCAAAATTTCTAGCATTGAATTGATACCTTGTATTTATTCTAAATATTTGATTGATACATGAATGATACCTATGTAACTATTATTATTTCATACAAATATGGCAATTACGAAAAAAGGATGACCTCTCTTGGATGAAGGATGATATAAAACCTTATCAGCCGCGAGCTGGACGCGGGCCTAAACTCAAATCGCACTGATCATGATATCATTAGCTACTTCTTTACAATCGTTGTCGAAAGTAGACAGGTCGTTACTCCATCTCATTTTAAGAGATGGAGTATCGTTTCCCATCTCCTGGAATCCACATGATATAAAATTATAAAAATGAAAAATTACAGTACTTACATCATTGTGAATTCAAAGTATTATCATTATGTATCTAAATTCATCTAGCAAATTTATTGGCATTATTACATTGTGACACACAGATTGACACAACCAGGTGATAAAGTAAAAAGATGACAACACCAACAACTGGAAATAAGTATTTATTAGCAATATAATTATCACCAATCTACTGTCTTCGGTGTTATAGATAAGCTTTTTCTGCTAGCTGTATAAGTCTAACTGATGGGCAAAGCGTAGGTATAGGTAACTATATAAAAAAGTAAAACAAATTATCACGCCTGTTACCAGTCTTATTACATGTATACAAAGTATAAATAATATATATATACATATATACAGGGTGTTTTTAAAATCATTGGCATCCTTTCTACTGGTGAAAGTACTCATGAATATGAGCAACTTTTTGTATGGGACCGACTCAATCCAACCGAAAAAAAAAACAGCTGTTCCATACATTTTGGGATTCTAAGTATAGTGAAATAGTTTCAGTATATTTATATAGGTTAGGTATATAGACTGTTTCTGTCCGCACATAAAAGAGGTCTCCTCAACAAATATGTAAATCTGAGGGAATCACAGACTTCGGCTATCATTTGAAACATTTAGTAAATACCGCATAAACAAGTAACGGGGAATCCTACATAGCGTCACTACTCTAATACCTACATGCAGTAAGTTGGTCACGTTGAGAATAAAATAATATAGAAATTCGACGTTCAAATGGGGTGTTATAAGTTTTACGTGTGCATCGGGCTGTGGCATTTTTAACTCATAAAGGGATCAACCAGTACCCGATCTAGAATTATTGTGAGGCGGAGCAAAATATGTGAATATGCTGCCCCCTGCTTAGTTCTGCCGCCTACTTGATTACTAGTACCTGAACAGTACGGGTTACACGGGGGGTTCAGACAGTTATAGTCAGTCAAGATTCAGACCGAGATGCGATTGTACATTTTTGAAAAGCAAACAACTTCTTTTCTTCTTTAAAAGTAACTAGAACCAGACGCTGCCGCCCCATCCCGTATCGGTAGCATGGTAGATATATTCGATTTTGCCGCCCCTCTGACTTCGCCGCACGGGGCATGGCCCCCCACTTGCCCCCCACTAGATCCGGCGCTGGATCAACCGATGCTGTAAGTTATCCACGCTAACTTGACCAATGAGAACGAGTTCTGTTTTATGTCTTGACTGTTTGCTGGTTAATTAGTTACACCTACCTAGGCTATATGAGGTCACACCGAATTCAATATGGCGTCCTCTATAGGCCATAAAGTATATCTCATGAATTAAAAAATAAATAGAATCATGCCGAGTTGAATTTCAAATCAAAATAAGAGGAGTCTCTTGATAAATTATTTAAAAAAAATATTTTCTTTTTCTGGCAAAGTAAACAAAATTTCATTCGTTATTTTTTTCCTTCAAAGAGTCTGTGTGGCTGCGAGCTAGCATTAACATTATCATTACGAGTAACAGTTATGTAGATCTAAGTCAGAGGTTCCCAAACTTATTTTGTCAAACGCCCACTTTAAAAAATCTGTTATTTTGTAGCGCTCCCCATTTTTTTCACCATAAAAACCTGAATCACATATTTGTCTTGCCTGTAGTTTAATTCAACCTATATTCTAAACTAGACTTTTTTACAAGAGAGAGCAATAATAATACATACACCAGTACATTAGAGTATCTTTTATAAAAAATAACAATAATCAACATTGTTAATTTTAAATAAAAAAATAGCAATAATAATACAATTTTACAATAATAAAGAGTATCGGAAGTGGGGACCTCACCTGCGAAACTTTAAAACACGAAATTTTTTCAGTGTTTGATTCCTTTAACGATATAAATAGCGTTGTGAACGCATTAAAATAATAAATATTAATTACATCTTTAGTTTATATTTGAACAATAAAAAAGGATATAAATATGAACTAATAAATGGATGTTGTGTGGTAAGAGGATTTTAATTTCAGTGAATTTTAAAATATGAAATAGCTGAAGTTATAAATCACTCATTGCTTAAATCACATCAGCGCCCGCCAACTTTATTCTGGGCCCGTTACTGCCCCCCTTAAAACCTCCAGCGCCCACAAGGGGGCGTTATCGCCCACTTTGGGAAAGACTGATCTAAGTAATGATCAACACTATAGCTATGACTCACCCTCGCAAAGAAAGGATTTATTAAAAATGGGTAGTAAGTAGTAAATTGAAGATTAAACGAACGTGTGAAGTTCGATCGCAGGTAGCAGGCAAACTCGCCGTGAAATTAATTTCTGCGGAATGACTCAACAAAATATTGAAAAGGTTATGCTAAGTTAAGTACATTACTTAAAACATTATACAAATACATACATTCATATAGTCGAGTAGATATGCATATTAGTCACGTCTTTATCTAGTGTGCGGTAGATCGTGTAGGGTTGCTAAGTATAGGCCGAGGGCCATTTCAGCTAATAGTGTGGGTGTAGGTGGAAAAGGATTAAGTAAATATAGAAACCAGTATAGTACAATGTAAGCTCAGGTTTTCGCCCATTCCCTTCTTGTCTGTTCTCTCAGGCTGAGATAAAAGCAAGAAATGTTTTTGTGTTGTTCCAGAGCAACATGCGGTGGATACTGCTGATAGTGGTGCTGTTTTCCCTGGCCGGCTGCGCACGCGCCTCTTTCTTTGTTGGCGGCAAGCGGTGCCCCGTCGGCTGCGTGGCCACGCGGATCGGAGCCACCATACTGTGTGTTCCTATCAACGATGCTAATAACTGTGGAAACTACAAGTGAAGTAATAAAATAACTTGGAGGTTAATTCTATAAGAGTCTAACAAAATATACTAGAACTTTTTAAAACTAAAAATCGATTTCGACATCAAACGTAACTATTAATTAATCTGTGATCAAACTACACCGATATTGTTATTTCTATGGCACCACCATGGAAGCAGGGCCGGATTTAGGGGAGGGCAACCGGGGCTACAGCCCGGGGCCTCCACAATAGTAGGGCCCCACAATAGACTTCGAAATAATCTTTCAGATTCCGACTAGTTAGCACTAGTAAACAACTTTTCCTTTGATTTTTTTCGCTGTTACCTCTACCTATAGTACTTTTTATAAACATGATTATGTTGTTCTTAACTATTAACAACAATCATTGATCTATATTGTTCACTCCAATCAGACAATCAGTAAAATATTACAGGCCCTGGCCCTAAACCAGGGGGCCTCCACTCCTTGTTGCCCCAAGGCCTCCAGACCTCTAAATCCGACCCTGCATGGAAGAATTTTTCAAATTGGTTGGCGTCTTCGAGTTATCGGTGAACAGACATAAAAAAAATACATAAAAAATTCCGACAAATTGATAACCTGCTCGTTTTTTGAAGTCAGTTAAAAACTATTTAAAAAGCGAATTCCATACATGATAAGGGAAAGATGTTTCAGTATATTTGTAAGACATTAAATATGTACATACCTATGTGTATATTTATGTAGCATTTAAAATATAGGTTCTTAGTATCGTTGAATAAGTATCCCACAACAAGTTCAAAGCCTAAGTTCAAGCAGCATTATTTGTTCTTATATTTATTATTATTAAAAATAAGATCTTTCATTAAGCCTTAAGAGTTATAGCTAGGTATAAAATGACAGCCATACATATTCTTTTTATAGCAAAATATTTTGTACGAAACTTAAGTTAGCCATAATAATTCAAATGTGAGACTGATCTAGGCAATATAATCGCGTAGTAAAGGAAACCTTTATGATACCACTTTGTGATGTACATTTTACGATTATGTTTAGATGTGTTTGTGATAATATTAATGAAATTATCTATAAGACTAGTCACCATAGTACATAGGTAGCTTTGTAATATTGTTTTCAAATAACCTTAGTTTCGTAAATTTATTTATTCACCAATTTCTTAGTATAAATAAAAAACCATGATATTGCCATGATAGAAAAACGACTAGGTAATTTTAAATCTTTAATAAGCCTGCTTTATAAAGTCTTCTTTATAACATATATTAACTCATTGATCATAAAGAAAGTTTGATATTAAATTCTACTTGCTAATGGTTTTTAAAGTTTG
The DNA here is from genome assembly GCA_943193695.1 of Acrobasis suavella. NCBI lineage: Eukaryota > Metazoa > Arthropoda > Insecta > Lepidoptera > Pyralidae > Acrobasis > Acrobasis suavella. Next base: position 22,092,956 of record OW971941.1, read on the forward strand.
ATTACTATGTTCTAATTAGGTTATAAAGCAAAGAGCAAAAAAAAATGTTTTTGTTATAAAGTTATTAAAATATATGACTTACTAGTTAGTCTATTAAATGAAATTGTATTTCTATAAATGGTTTTATTACCCTTTTTTAACCCCCGACCACAAAAAGAGGGGTGTTATAAATTTGACGCTATCGTCTGTCTGTCTGTGGCATCGTAGCTCTCAAACGGATGAACGGATTTCAATATGGTTTATTTACGTGAAAGCAAGTTTCCTTGCGGTGGTTCTTAGCTATATTTGGTAAAAATGGATCCAAGAGTTCGAAGAGTATCAGCTCTTTATCACAATCTTGACCGTAGTTTATATCTAGATGGCGCTATCTTTACCATTTCGATACCATTCGAGTTAATTGTATAGAGAAGCAATAGCACCACCATCTCTACAAAAACCCCGATGGGCGGAGAAACTAATTATAGTAATTTCGTTTCTCCGCCCATCACTAGATAGTGTGTATGATATCTTAACACTAGTAATCATACATATGAAACTATGAAAAGTCAGGGGTTTTGTAATTATCTTGGCAAATAAACTTGTTTCCAATATGTTTATATCTACTGGCAACTGTTTTAAAAAAATATAAAAAGTATAGGTAATGTTCTTAAGGGGCTACCTGAATTTTCCGGGGTCCAGTGCTGCCCCCATTTGCAATAAATCAGACCTTAGAAAACCTCCAAACTATTTTATGAACTATTGTTTACAGTTTAAAGTGAGAACGTGAGCTTTAGTACGCACAATTGCGAAAAACTTCACGTTCTTACTTTGAACTGTAAACAGTAGTTCATAAAATAGTTTGAAGGGTTATCTAGAGCCTGGTCAAGACAAAAAACTTTAAATGATGTCTCCGTTTCCTATCAAATGATTTATTTCAAATGGGGGCAGCACTGGACCCCGGAACATGAAGCGAAAGACTTACATGATGTGCTAACCCCACCTAAAGTGGGCCCCACTAAGGAAAGGCAGAAGATGTGCCGTATCCAGATTTTTACCTGTTTGGTTTGCATTTTGCTAGAAAATGTTCCGCTCGTAATTATTTGAATACATACATAATAGACTGCGATTCATTTTAGCGTGGTTCAGATATTTTGATGGTATTTTAGAAGTCATTCTGTCAGACTGAGGAGCGGTGGACGTTCAGCCCTCAAGGGCGACCCTCTTATTCATCGTTTGTTGCACGAGTTTTTATGATGAGTCAATGCCCATAACACTGGCGGTGTCTTTTTTAAACGTTCCGTAGTAAACAAGGAAGCCTTTAAGTTTCGCCATATCTGTCTGTCTGTCTGCGGTTCTACTAAGAGACTTTAAGTGCTAGAAATTTGTAATTTGGCAAAGGTATATGAAATTAAGTACATTAATCAGATGTACCGACAAAGTGGCAAAATTAGGAAATGAAAAAAAATTTTTGGCGTAGCTCCCTTTCATATAAAGTGGGAGTCATTTTTAGGGTACCGAACAAAAATTGCAAAAAACGAAACCCTCATAGGATCACTCGTGCGTCTGTCTGTCCGTCCGTCTATCACAGCCAATTTGCTCCAAATCTACTGGACCAAATCAGGTAGGATGGTGTTATCCTATGACCCAAACACAGATGTGCAAAGAAAATAAATATGTTTTTTTAAATAAGGGTAATTTTCGAGGGACGAATTAGGAAATTAAAGAAAATTTTTGCTAGCCTTACTGTTTTAAATATATATCAAATGAAAGGGCTTGTTATGAGGATTTTAAATACATTTTTGTTATTATTATAAAAATTAATAGTTTTGATTTTACTCATGAAAGAAGACAACATTGATTATTCTCCCCTAATCTACGAAACTACTGACCCTAAAAATTTAAAAGAAATACAAAATGTAGTTCATGGCTTGCACATTACAGGAAAAAAAATTAAATTATACTCAGTGAAATTCGTTCACTTACGGAAAATCTTTGGCCTTTTACGGGACCCTCTCTATGCGAGTTCAACTCGCACTTGGCCAATTTCTTTTTCTAGACTAACCCATTAGATGGGGTACAGTTAAATAGGTCTTTCGAAAATATGTTTCGATTTAGGGATCTAATGTTGAAATATTTGTTTGAGTTAAACCCCAAATACCTAATAAACGGTTGTATATAGACTCGTCAAAATTTTATGGCAATGGTATATATAACGAGGTTAAAAGGAAAACTATTAGAGCTAAGTTACAGGCGACCTTTTAATAAAATGTACTCGGAAAAGTAAAATTCTATACAAATTCATTAGAAAATTCCATTTTAGACGTTTTTGTCCCGTGAACTCAAAGTCAGCATTCGCAACTTTGTAAACCTACACTGCGCGTGGCCCGACACGTTCTTGGCCTTTTGATGCTGACTTTTCATAAAGACATGGAAAGTGTAGAAAAACTGTGTCTCGTTGATGTCTTTTCTTTGGCCGTGGAATATTTATTTTTTTTAAATAAATAGACTGTAACATTATTCATTACTAGATTGAATCAAAAGTCGCGCAAGATTTAAAAAGGCCACACTTCGCAAGGTGGGACCTGTAGTCATCAGTATAAGCTGATGCTTTGGTTCACCTGGTTCACCTGGCGGAGCCAAAGGTCACCTCGTTAGTGTTAATATTTTATTCAATAAAAAATGTATTTTAGTAATGTTTAATAGTTTGATGTTTGATGTTATGTGAAAGATTTTCAGAATGATGGAAACTGACCTTTAAAATAACTTAACATAAGTACTTATTAAAAATGCGCGCTTTTGAATTATAATGATACCTTATATACGATAAAAATAACCTGGCCTGGACAGCATGAGTCATAAAGTACGAGAACAGCAAGCATGGTGGTTTATCTGAGAGGTCTTTACATATCTTCCCTCTGTAAAAATGTACATGACTAGATAAACTCCATGAATGGACGCGTATAAGTAAAATGAGTTGTTACATGCAGGCAGGTTTTAAACAGTGTTTCTAATGTCTGCTAAGAAAATATAAATTTTTTAAATTTATACACGCGTTTTGTTAAACAATCACGATAGATAAAAGATTTATATAAGTACGTAATAATTTCTAGAAAACATACTGCAAGCAAAGAATATTGAAAATTATTAAAATGAAATGTTATACAAATGAAATTTAAGAGCGAACTAGTCTATACTTTTTCTATACAAATTTCGGAGGGTATTTCCACCACTGTTTGAAATTGTACATTCAAAGTTTAAAATGATATCGTTTTGTCTGATTATAAATTTTGTCTGTATGAATACAGAAAAGTAAAATAAAAACCCATTAAAAAATTATGAGCCATCAAAAACTTGTTTTTTTTTCCCCTTATTTTTACGCAACTTTTGGCGTAAATAAGTATCAAAAGAAGTGTAAAATCTCCACAACTACCACCGACACGGCTTACTAATCAAAGATTTTAATAAACTTTATTTTTAATTCATTAATGCAGTAGTTTTTGCATAAAACCCATTTTCTAAAAGGATTTTACGTATTTTTTACACGCTCGGTTTACTATAAATTTATCGTGCATTTCACCTCACTGCTTCGTCCGAACACAATGTAGGTGAGACAGCATGTTATAAGGCCGCATCAACCTGTAAGTTCAGGCCCGCGACTAGTTAAACCTTAAGGCGACCCTTCCCGGCCACTCTGTCGTCAACGCGAGCATAATTTGAAAAGCTTGTTATTTCATCCAGGGCAATGCTAGAAACAGAAGCAAACCAAAAAGGAAGAGATAGCACCTGAGGGCTCGGTTTACAATCTGTTGAATTAAATTATTATTATTATTAACTATCCGTTGAACGAATATTCACTTTTCATTGGGTGCGGAAATTTCATAAAACTTATTCCAGGTGATACGTGTTTTTCAGTAAACCATACAAGTGTAAATGTTTTTTATTTGACATTTTCATTACATTTGCAAGATTTCTATCGAAATATTTTTTTAACTTTACAATTTATGAGTACTTTATAAAGGGTCGAAATTCAAGTAAAAATTTGTGAAAAGAAAAACAGATTTTTGGAGGCTTATACTATATTTGTTTCTCCAAATTTTAATTTTTTATTTCGATAGAAACCTAGAAATAGCGCACAAGATACCTGTTAGTTCAAAAAAATCAAGAAAGATCAGTTACAACGTCATAATCACGTAAGAGCGTTTGTATGAAAAGCAAGACGGGAAGGCCGCTCTTAAAGGAAAAAACCGCCGCCGAGTACGTACGTATGCATTCACCGCCACCGGAGAGGTTGTTGGATTCATCGAAAGATGGCGCTATAGTTTCGTAATTAAATATATTTAAAAGTTAGTAAACTTCAATAATACATTGTTTAAAGATGTCTGCCTACATTATATATATATATGTAAATATACATTTAAAATTAGTTCAATGGAATACCTGTTTAAAATACGATTAAAAATGGTTTAATTGAGTTTTATGCGGGTCTAGCAAATCGTCGACAAATTTACACGATTTCAGATTGCCAAATGCCTTCTTTGACCTGTCAAAGCCATGCCCGCACGGGAGGTAGGCATGAGATTAAATACGTTTAATAATGAACGTTATTTTGTCTCTCAATTTTGTCTATGTTTGTTGCGGTAAATTACGCGAAATGAGACAAATTACAAGGATAAGAATTCGTCGCCGCCAGCACACTTGCCCGGCTGGACGAACCTATCTACGTACTCGGTGAAATGTACGGAAAAGACCGCTGGAAACACGGTTTGCGACACTAGACGGCGACGGGCGGTGACTATCACTAGGCCTTAATAAGAGCTATGTACTTCCGCATCGGTGATCGATTTCCCTTTCAGTTCCTACAAAAGTAAATACTTTCTCTAAATTTAATGAAACTCCTATCAAAGAAACTCGAGTTATCTTCGAACAAACATACATACAAAACACCAAATTGTTCAAGTAGGTATACTATGAGAACATCACTCGCTCGTTCAATAATTCGTAAACATTGTTACCATTGTTATATATGTATTTATATTGTCTTGCTCACATGACTCACTTTGATGCTGATACATAAGTTTACTTACATAATTGTAACTTACCACGAATGAACACGAACAAGGACAGCACCACCGGAATCCTTCGGAACCTCACAAAGCACTGCCCTGACCACATCTTACAATTTGTTTCACAACACCAGTGTTCAAATCAATCGGCACGGAATTTCCATCGACTTAATTTACGATCCCGACGTTACGTTCGAACACGCAACGTTAGATAACCGAACCGTAAAACTAGACGTCACTCATACTACTGAAGTAAGGAGGCATGGGCCCGGGTGATGAACTACTTGCGTAATTCGATGTGGATCGCTCTATATCACCAGCTGATCAAATATACCAGGTATGTGATCTGTTGAAATTGAAAAACAACTCTAATGTGCACGTCGCAAGGTTTAAATTCTTAAAACGCAAATCTTGTGACTCGATAGCTGTAAGGCAACCAATATCGGATAGAGACGAGCGCCAGGTCCCGCAGGTCTGCGAAGTGCGTAGGGCTCGCCTGCGGCAGCGGCGCCGCGGCTACTGAAACTGTGCACAATGCACCGCGCCGGCCCCACTCGGCGCCGCGACCTTGCAGTGTATTATTATGGGTTTACAGTACACAGTACACTACAATTTACAATAGAATGACGAGCCAGCGACAACGATAGCGATACCGAACGATAATAAACATAGACATCGGCGGCGGCTATGTGGCAACCATGCGGGCTCCGCCTACGGAAGTACTAACTTTTTGTCAACCAGTCGTCAGTTTTGCGTTCAGCGTGCCATTTTGAAGACTTCCGTCGGCTGTCCAAGAGATGGTAATTTGCAAAATACCTATCGAGGGACAGGAAAATGTTAATGATATACACGAGTACTCTTGCGGCTGAGGGCTTTTCCCAAGGCGGGAAATTGCAAAAAACAGTCAGATTACCTAATTTTCTGATGGCTGCATTTCAAATTGTGTGCGGAAATTAAATTATTTTAGTAAAGAAATCACCACATTGGTGTAGAAGAATAGAAATAACTTCAGCATTACTATGCTAGATAGTAAAAGCCGATCGGCGGCCGGATGGGCGAATCTAAATCATGTTGAGAGGCGACAAGGTTTGATTAAATTTTCCATTTGCACGCCATCATAACGCTAAACGGGGCCTTTGGGTTTTACTGTCCTAGGCCATATTTACCCCGTGAGGGTAAAGAGGTCTATTAATGTATGCGTGTCGAAACAGAAACACATGGTCTGCTCAGAAAATATACGTCAAAAAGACAAAATATACGTTTTCGAAAGGAAAAATCGGATCCCTTATAGGATCACTTTGTTGTCCGTCCGTCCGTCTGTCTGTCTGTCAAGCACCTTTTTCTCAGGAACGTGTGGAGGTATCAAGCTGGAACTTATATCAAATACGCAGGTCTACTGTCCCTTAGAGCTGTGAAAAATCAAATTTCTAAGCCAACGCAACCAAAAGATAGAGCCGAAACTCTTAAGGGAATCAAAACCTACAGGGTGTACACTACCACTTTCCGTGAACTCAGAATCTTGAAATTTGGTATGAAGCAACGTCTTATAGCACAGATAAAGAAAAAATTGCTACAAATGTTAATATTTAGTTGCATCATACAATAAAAATATTTTTAATAATTTTAATTTTACTACCCCTTTCCTCATGAACCCATATTTTTTGTATTAAATTGAAATTCATATCAAATACTCAGGTCTATAATACCTTTAAGCTGTAACAAAATCAAATTGTACGGAACCCTAGGTGCGCGAGTCCGACTCACACTTGGCCGGCTTTTTTGGTATGGTTCTATACCTACAATGCAATGAGCCTCATGGAGGAACACGCCTGAATAGCTAAAGAATGTTCCTACTTTGTGTCAACCGGTCGTTAGATTTGCGTTCAGCGCATTCACTGATTGGCTTTGAATTTCAGGTATACTAGACGATTAGATTCAATATAATTTCTCAAAATTAAAAACTGACTTCACCCCCAAAATAAACAACCAATTTCGATAAGATTTCTATGGGACCACTTGGAAAGTCAGGTGGAAAATACTGAGCAGCTCGCATGACAAACAGTGCGAGTGCGGCTTCCCTCCACAACGATGTCCCACCTTTTATCACGCCCGAGGTGTCCAAACACCTGCACCTTGGATGACTTATATGCCGCCTCCGACAATGCAATAGAGGTGGTCTTATTCTGGTCCATTAAAATATAAACATACCATCGACAAAAAAAGAAGAAACCTTGGAAAGTATACCCATTCGAACGAAAAAAGAATTTTTAAATTGGTCCAGGCGTCTTCGAATAGTCGGTGAACATACATAAAAAAGAAAAACATTTAAGATCGCGACGAATTGATGACCTCCTTCTTTTTGGAAGTCGGTTTATAAGTATTTATGAAAACTAAAGTATACGAGGGATCGTATACTTTAGTAAATAAATAATTTAACTGCGCCTATATTCTTGCGAAATTGATCCAAAGAGCAAAAAATATTGTTTAAACCAATCAGATTTTTTTTATATTGTTTTATGACATTTCATAGCCTCGCGTAAAAAAAAAATGTAAGTCTATGGCCTCGCGTGACACTATATTTTAGAAGTCGTTTCCTTGTATAGACAACATGTAAATACATCATAATTGCCGGCAGCTCTTGAAGGCGATGATGTTACGTCATATGTGCATCACAGGCAAGTGTTTGAGTAGGTACGAGTAGGTAAATTTACAGTTTTTGGTTCCCTCAGCATTTTAATCATTATAGTGAACTACTGTATTTAACATATTATTCAAAATGGATAAAAAAAACTTCGTCCTCCCATACTTCATCCGTTTCGCTGAGCGCTGAACTGTATACGAAGGCGTTTCCCGTTAATTGTTTTTAAGGTAGAAGTTCAGTATAATGGATTAAACTTGCTCCAAATTTTGCTGTGGTTTAAAAGCATACAGTACCATCATTTGTACACAGCTACGATCATGATTTTTTTCCGATTTTTCCGGATAACAGGAAAACAGCTTTTAGAAGGGAATGTTCTACTTAAATAAAATTTTGATGAGTCCTATCGGGATCGTAACAAGTGGGGATTCGCCTACCCCTGTGAGAAAAAAGCGGCGTGTAGTATGTATGAATGTATAATAACCTGGCAGTATTATTACTTAGCATGGTTTGATTGAAAATCACGGTAAACAGCATAATGAGCTGTTCGACCGTGGGTTGACCGATCATCCATGTCGACCAAACACGTCACAGGCCGAGGCTCCATTGAAGCTGAGCGAAGATGTTCTGAGTTTTGACGTGGTTTTAACAACCAATTTGTTTATTGACAAATGGAAAGAGGTAGAGTTAGTAAATCATAGTCACATTCGCCCTTATGAAGACCTCCGGATGAGTTTGAAACATGTCGGCCAATTGCTGACTCTGACGTGAGTAACCCGTTTACTTCAAAATAATAAATGAGTAAAAAAAATGCGAGCGATCTCGCGTAGAGAGGGTTCCGTACAATGCCAAAGTTTTTAAAATAATACAAAATATGACATTTAAAATCCTCACAGCTAGACGCGAGTAAACTACTACTAGCGCTATCTAGTGGTGTTTTAGTAAGTATTTTCCGTAAGTGAACGTATTATATTGAGTATACCTCTTTATTTTCAATTGATTGAATTTTTATAGGGTTTCCTGTAATCTACAAACAATGAACTATATTCTGTATTATTTTTTTGGCAAATTTCGTCTTCTCACATGAATGAAATCAAAACTATTTATTTACAATATTAATAAAAATATATTTAAAAACACTGATAATGAGCCCTTTCATTTGATGTGTGACACAGTAAGGTTTGCGAAACATTGTTTTTTTTTTAATTTCCTAATTTGTCCCCCGAAAATGACCCTTATTTAAAATAACAATATTTATTTACTTTGCACATCTGTGTTTGGGTCATAGGATTACACCTGATTTGGTCCAGTAGATGCGGAACCCAAAAAAATAAATAAACGTGAAAACATATCATGAAGTTAAGAACTAGGCGAAGGAAAGAGAAACATGGCAAGCACTCCATCGACCAGAGCTCAGCTCTTAAATATAAGAAGAGAAGAATTAAAAAGTAAATCTGTTTAGTGACATCGGAATCCTATTCGTTCTCAACTCAAAACACAGCAACACATCCGCTGTAAAGGGGCCTCGGCCAACCTGTCCTTTTGAGTATTTTTTTAATGTTATTAAGGTAGGTCATTGATACCTTCGACATTTATGAGCGGACTCTTGTCTGTGTCATGTATGGACTTCAATTGTTGGCAATAACGCTCCATTTATTGTCCAATATAAACACATTAAAAATATTCATTTTTTCTTTTAATTTTTAAATTCTAATGTTTTTTCAGTAATTAGACCTTTACAGGCACTTTTACACGTCAATGTTATGTTAAGTCCAACATGACTTAAGTTTTTAGTAGGTAAGAAGGTGTCAGAGTTAATAGAAAACGCTAGCATAGCCATAGAGTTAATATAAGATAGCATAAGTATAAAATAATAAATCAACAAATAAGTATATAAAAAATAACTAAATACAGACAAATCACACACTGAGCTAGCTTGAAAATAAATCTCGTGTTATGGCATACTAACTCAACAATATTATATTTTACAACAAATACAAAATATAAACTTCACCATTTTAAATCTAAACCTGAGGGCACACCAGAGGGCTGGCCTTTATTAGGCTCAAAAGTTAAGCATTGCCATAACAAAAGTGCCAAAGCTGCCAGCCTTCTGGGCACGTTACCAAGAGGCAGTTAGAAAGACTTCATTTTTTTCTGAAAATAGTAGTAATTTTTAGTTATGAGTTTAGTTTTAGTTAAAAGGGGTGACGACAGGGTTAGAAAAGAATAATTGTAATTAGTCCGTCTTTTAGATTTTCCAAAAATAATGGACCCATATTTTTCAGTTTGCCAAAAAAGTAAAAATTCACAAAGATACGAAGCATCAAAGTTCCGGAGTGGGGGCTTGCGACGTCACCTCTATGTAAAAATGTCATGCGAAATTTAAATGCGCTGTATCTTAGTAATTTTTTGTTTCTCAAAAAAAAAATGTAACAATATTTTTTAATAATCTAACCAGTGGGCTAAAAATATTTTTCCTATCGTCATGCCTATTTTCTTGTTTATTTAATTAATTTAAGTTGAAAATAAAGCACATTAGTAAAATTAGAGAAATCAAGCACACCTAGAAATGCTCTACATTGTAGACCATATCAAAAAATAATAATAAGGAAGGTTTCTAGACGCAGAACGTTAGTATTATACATAACTAGCTGCGCCCCGCGGCGTTACAGCTATGTGTTATTGCAGGGTATCAACTACCTGCATACCAAATTTTATCAAAATTGGTCCGGCCGTTTGCGCGTGAAGAAGTAACAAACATATACATTTACAAACTTTCGCCTTTATAATAATAAGTGTGATGATTATACTATGTGGAAGGGACAGAGCCGTTATAAATCAAATCACGAGCTATACTAGATCACTACAACTAGTATACAGTAATTAAAATAACAGCCAAAATACAAAAAAATATTCGGCGTGTCCATACAAAAGTGATAAGTAACTTGGAGAAAAATGAATTCGGTTTTTTTTGGAGTTTATTAAAAAAATAATTAGCCTTTTTCAGTATCTGCTGGACAATACGAAAGGGGAGGCCTTTCTTCGTCAAAATTGCCCTGTCGTGACCCCGGGCTCTGAAGCGTTACTGCTGAGGATGCAACCGGGAACACGCTCGGATGATGATGATATAGAAAATTTTCATAAAATACTTTAAGGCCCTGTATTCCAACGGCCCACTCGGATGAGGTGCGGGGCGATCTGCGAGGCACCCCGCGGACTTTTACATATCTCGTCTTACTGAGGGACGGGCGGCGGGGAATGAACGTGAAAGGACGCGGAATGTAGATTTTATCGGTTTTTCTTAAATAAAATAATCTAAAATATATACAAAAAATCCAGAAAGTGACCAGAAATGGTTATAGTATGTGTAATTAATTTTTTTTACATCTTTTTTGTAAGTAAAGTTTTCATAAACTCAGTAGGTAATAATCAATAATACATCCAAAAATCGTCGAATTAACTTTTTTTTGATCGAGGTAAGTTATCGATGTCGTATTTTGAACCAGAAATAGTCCAAATACATAAACTACTCGTACAGTGTATAAGTATATTTTTTTGAATTTCGTAACTAACTACTTGTTAGTTAATTATTAAGCCAAAGTGGTGTTAGGTACATTGGGAATACCTAGCCTTAAAGGTTTCATCGCTAACACACAGGACCCGACCGGGTTGCGAAACGTACAAGGTTGCAATCTCTAATCCTGAAGCACCTATACGAGACATACGGTACACCGCTTGCCCCGCCCAATCCCACTGAAGTTATAAGTGGTAGAAGAAAATGTAAGAAACTAAAAATGTGAATAAAATGTAGTACTTACTCATAGCAAAAGATGACTAATAACCTAGGCATAGAAAACGAACGCACTTATATAAAACGTACAAAAACTTACGACTCATATAGTTATGATACTGCTTGCTGCATTTTTTTATTTTATAAACTAAGATACCTACTATATATTGTTTACGTATTAATAAAGGCATAAAAAAGCTATGAGTATATTTAGCGTGAAATGTTGGCAAGGGCATCAAAAAATAGTGACGGGTTGCCGCATCGCCGGTTGGCATGGTTAAGGTTGTTGTCTAAACCCTCGATCGGTGTTTATGATTTTTGCGAGAAGATTTTTCCTTATCTCCCAGATTAACTCGGAAAGATATTTCTCTGTTTTGATTCCTCTATTCCACCTTCAGCCCCATCTATAGTGTAAGTCCAAACCATGTAATTTTCAAGATTTTTATGAATGTAGTATCTCAATATCAAACCCGTAGTAGCCAAATGAAATCGATTACGCGGTTGAAGTCACCGCATCTTGTAGTGACCTACAAAGGTGGTTTGTTATGATAATGGAACGTTAATTCAATTGTTATGGAAATAGGACTCGGCCGAGGCAAGCCGGGCTTGCGTGACATTATTGTGTCAACGAGCGTTGTGTCCTCCGTAACGCGTATAAAATTTAGGAAGTCCAGGTGAGCGAATTGCAACAGTTACCCAGCCGGGTATAGATTTCCATTTGGCAAAAAAGTTCTATACCAAAGATTGTTATCCAAATTAAAACATGTGATGATAATCTTTTTAATATAAAATTGATATTGGATAATAATCCGAACATTGTAATGCTGTTACAAAAAAAAACCAATAATTCAAAGATTGTCTTTTATGAAATAAAATTGTCCGTCCACCCCAAAATGACACCGTGACTTGTCGGAACTGTCTCGCGAGCGGTCTAGCTGTCTATGTTTTGTCTGACAAAAAATGTTACCTCCCCGCTTCCCGTTCAGGAGATACCTACACGCACTGCGCTCACTTTATATTACAGTACTCCATGGCTCACTTCCCACTGCGCTCAGTTACCCCGGATGACTCTCGACCCTGAATAAAGAGGATGTACTTAATTTAAGAAGGAATACAGGCAGTTGTTGCACTTAGTACAGCTGGTAATTTACTGGCAACCTACCAAAGTTCCTTTATTTCTAAACTACTAGTTACTAAAAAAGAAACTGGGTTGGCCATTATATTTTCATATATGATTAGGATAGTTAACTTTTATAAAAATGATTTTAAAATGTGATAAGGATAATCATTATTATATCAGCTACAGACATATGACTATTTACCCCAAGTAGGTAATTCGCTAGATATGACAACAAGTCAAATTAGATTTTGTATGAAATACGAAAGCGTGACGTCATGCTTTGTTGAAGTCAAATGACGCTCTTAATATCAGTTTTTCTGCATTATTAAATCCATCATCTTTTTGAAAATGGATATGATCAATGAAAAGTTGCACTCTCAAGTAGCAAACAAGACTAGTGATTAAATCTTATATAACTAAACTTTATCTAAAATTGGAATTTGCTAATTTCAAAAGGATTTCGTCAAGTAATTTAAGGCTTGAAAACTAAATAGTTTTAAGCTACCGTTACTTTAGCAAGTTCAGAATACCTGAACCCTAGTTTAGTGTTTTAAAAACTATTTAGTATTAAGTATGTCTTGAATTAAGTCTAAAAATGTGTTTTTTACTCTACTCAGATTATTTGAAGGTTCACTTAAGACTCAGTGGTATAATCATAGCATCAGTTTAGAATTGCAAAGTCATAATTGATTTTGTAGATAAACATAAGATGATCGTAAAACTTCGTACTAGAAAATGTTTTTCTGAAGAATATTTTATTCCTTTATCACTAAATGTAATAAAACTTGAGTAAATATAAACTTAACGGGACGGTTTCATCAAAATAGAACTAAGTAAAAAGATGAATGAAATTAAGATGTGATTTTCGTCGGCGTGTTGCGACTTGCGATTTTTGTCACCATTCGCACTCGTGTACGCTGCATGTACCTAAGTAATGAAATAAATCAATCAATTCTTTATTTGCTCATAAGAGTTTATATATGGAATTATAACAAAAAAAGCTAGAATCTAATCATCTTAAAACATAACTGAGTAAATTTCGCGCTTGACTTTTTTTTCTTGGATAAACAATACCAAATAAGTTGGACGGCTATTTGTCAATAAAATTCATTAGGTATTAAGTAGAACTACACTTATTCGGTTTTAAGTATAAGTTAAGTATATTAGCTCTAAACCAGTACTACTCCAAATGCAATTTGTCTTTATTTTTTCTTACTAATCTTACAAAATCAGTATTGTCTAAAGTCTAACTTCGTTAAGAAAAATAAGGCTTAGCGCTATTTTACATTTTAGGTGAAATAAAATTGTATAATTTCCGATGCAAAATCATAAAAAAAAATAAGGTAGATCGAAGATAGATTTTTGTTTTAACAAAAATAATTGCATTTATATCTCAACCATTTACATATAAGTCATATTCTGCGGTATATGTAAGCAATTTTTTTATTATGCAATATCATATTCTTAAATTTTATTGCATTTTTACCACTATTTGGTTGGCCCGTCTGTTATATAGCACTTTTCTATCAATTTTTCACGATAAACAATCATGCGTTTTAATTTTAGATGCTTAGGGGGCACATAAACCAGTCTTTTCTAAACGGAAAAATAGTTATTTAATCGCCATTTTGATAAACCTTCTGTGAATTTCTGTATTAGTAAAAGAGTTCACCATATTTTTCTTTGTTGAGTCATCACTCAACAAAGAAAAATATGGTCAATTCAATATTAATAGTATTAAGTAAGCATTGTAGATATCTTTAAGTTTATATCTTAGTCTAAAGTCAATCTTCAAGATTTCTTGAAATCCAAGTTTAGAGCTCTGCAAAATCCCCATACTTAAGTAGGGTTAAAGTTTGTCTAAACAGTAGTATTAACTCTTTCTTAAAATTGACTAAAATACTGTGCCTACTTTTACTAAACTGTGTCTTGAGGTATATTAACAAGATATCTTCAGGGTTGTTATAGTTTTAACCAAGACAACAGCTAGAATTAGTCTAATTGCCTTCAAGAAATCTCCAATCTTTTTAAGACATTTGATTGCTACTTACTTGGGCTATTTTGTGGTGTTTTATTTTATGAACTGTACCAAATAATTTATTTTTGACCCAGTCATCTACCCAGAACGAGCTAAACACGGAGATAAGAACAATCGATAAACAATGGTCATGAATCATATATGATTCATGGGACAAGAAATCTGTCCCATGAATATTGGGATTAGAATGAACTAAAAGGGAAACGCAGTAGGTATACCTAAATGCAAATAGAAGTCTTTGAAGTGAAACACAGGCTAGCAAGTTGAGAACTGTTTATTTGACACTTGAGGGTACATAAGAGAATAATCAAGCGACCCGCATTATATAAAAACAAGTGAACATACTACATTTTTCTCCTTTCATCAAAAACAAAATAAAGTAGAACAGCTCATATAATCTTTTAACTTAGTAACTGGTTTAACATTGCGGCCTTTAAATTAAGCTACTAGGTTGATTTAGTTAAACATAGGTAGAAGATATAGTTATATACATAATAGTATTATGCACCTATATTGTTACAATTATTTGTGGCCCTAAAAACATGCCATAGCATTTATAACTTAATTATTACCCTATATATAAATCATAAGCAATTTATGAATAACTACCTAATTCCCATCACCGCTTACAAACGTAAAAATACTAAATCTAGAAAACTACATATGTTTATGTACTTTCGTTACAACTTATGTAATAGTTCCTTCTTTGTGAATTTTTTTCCTGCAAGTTACAAATTGTGACTCAGTAGGCCCCGGCAGTTTAAATGTATGCTTAGATTCACCAGCCTCCACACTCTCAGATTTTTTAACTTCGATGGTACTGTGCGGCTGAGCGCAGCTGCCCGGCGCCTGCGCAGTTTCACCGCTTGTACCTACCGGTTGCCTGCAAATTATGTGCCGACGATTGCGCCTAAACCTACGCCCCACCGCATCTTCAAGTATGTAAGATCGCGGCTCCCTAGCTTTTTCCACAATTTTCATCTGCCGACGCTTGTTCCCATCTGCCACTATTACCTTATCATGCCGGTGTAACATAGGTAAGTCTTGTGAACGCGCCTGTTTATCATAATTTTCTTTCTGTCTTACCTGACGTTCTAACAAAATTTTGTGATTTCTGTTAATATCCACTCTTTCCGCTAATAATGACTTGTGAATGGGCAGACGTGTATTTAAACGTCTTCCCATTAATAGCTGAGCAGGCGAGTCTATGTTCTCTCTAGGAGTCGATCTGAAATTTAGAAGACCTAATTGGTAGTCCTGTCCTGAGTCCACGCATTTTTTAAGTAAAGTTTTAATAGTACGCACAGCTCTTTCGCTTCTCCCATTCGATTGAGCGTACAATGGGGAAGATGAAATATGAGAAATTTCCCAATCTTTTAGAAAAATAATAAATTCTTTCGAACTATATGCTGGCCCGTTGTCCGTCACTAACAACTTTGGTATACCATGCCTACAGAACTGTTCTTTCATCGCTCGAATAACGGACTGACTACCAATCGAGTTCAACTCGTTTACTTCAATATAATTTGAAAAGTAATCTACTAAAATAAGATAATATTTTTTTCTATATTCGAATATGTCAGAGCCTAACTTCACCCAGGGCAAGTCTGGAATCGAATGCGGTATCATCGGTTCGCGAGGCGGTCGCGGCGCGTGCAAGGCACACGCGGTACAATCGCGCACACAGCCCTCCACATCACTGGCCAGAACATAACTTCGCGGGCACGCCGCTTGCATCTCTCGATACCTAAATGCCCTTCATGGATACGGCGCAACATCTCGCCGCGCAATGATAAGGGAATAAAAACTCGACTGTCTTTTAAAATCAAACCTTCTACATAATGCAGGGTGCCCCTATACGACCAGAATTCTCGAACATTTGGCTCAACACTGTACCGACTGCGAGGCCAGCCTTCGATTATATAATGAATTAATGTTTTTGCAATAGCATCCTGTTTTATTGTTTGCTTAATTAAATCAAGTTTCTCATCACTGTATGGCAAACATTTTAACATAAAACAGGTTTGTGCTTCTAACTCTTCGTTCACACGTTTCTGCATTAAATCGGGAAGAGGGGCGCGCGACAACGTATCAGCTATGTACATGTACTTACCCGGAGTATATATCACTTTGATATCATAACGTTGAATCCGCAACATCATCCGTTGAAGTCGTGCTGGAACCGCCGCCAACGGTTTCTTAAATATGGCCTCTAACGGCTTATGATCCGATTGCACTGTAACATCACTTCTTCCTAAGATGTACTGATGGAAACGTTCACAGGCGAACACAATCGCCAGCATTTCCTTCTCGATCTGCGCGTATCTTCCCTGCGTGTCGGTGAGCGTGAGCGACGCGAACTCAACCGGGCGGCCCGCCTGCAGCAGCACCGCGCCCAGCGCGCTGGCGCTCGCGTCCACCGACAGCACGATGGGCGCTCGGCTCGAGTACAGCGCCAGCACCGGGGCTGATGTTATTAATTGTTTTAGCTTACTTACAGTGCTTGCATGTTGCGGTTCCCACATCCATTCAGAGTTCTTTTTTAAAAGTCCACGTAGTACCGCCACATTTTCTGAGTAGTTCGGAATAAATTTTGCTAGATAGTTTACCATACCTAAAAACCTTTCTAAACTTTTTCTGTCCGTTGATTCTGGCATTTCTACAATAGCTTTTACCTTCGCTCCATCCGGCCGCATTCCTTGTGCGTCAAAAACATGTCCCAAATAAACTATCTCTTTTACACAGAACCTACATTTTTCTTTATTAAATCTTAATCCAATTTCCTTAGCTCTCTGCAGTAGCTTTTCTAACCGCATGTCATGTTCTAATTTATCACGTCCCCATACTATTACGTCATCTATGAAGGATTCCGTACCCTCTAAATCTTCCAGACATTGTCTGATTTTAGCATGAAACATTTCTGGGGCGCAATTGATGCCATAAGGAAGTCTTAAAAATTGGTACCTACCGAAGGTCGTTGAGAACGTGCATAGGTCCGCGCTGGGCTCATCCAGCTCCAGCATCCAGAAGCCACAGCGGGCGTCGAGCACGCTGAAGTGCGTGGCGCCGCGCAGCCGCGCCGCCAGCTCGCTCACCGTCGGCAGCGGAAAGTGCGCGCGCCGAATCGCTAGATTGAGAGCTCGCGGATCTAAGCACACACGTATATCGCCGTTTTTCTTGGCAGCAATGACTATTGCACTCACCCATTCGGTAGGATGACTAACCTTTCTAACTACACCCAGTTTTTCCATTCTTTGTAACTCTGCTAACAATTTGTCTCTCATTCCTAAGGGAATCCTGCGGGTGGGGCAAACAACCGGTGTGACATTCTTATCAATTACAATTTTATGCTTTCCAGGTAATTTACCAAGGCCATGAAATAAATCTGAATAGGTGCTTAAGTTTAATGTGTCCACTCTCTGTATAACTCCCATCTGTATACATCCATCCAAACCTAAAATATTTTGACACTCCATATCGGTAACAACAAATTTCAAACTGTGGAACTGATTATTAAAATTAAATTTTAGATTACATTCACCAGTAATAGGTACTAAGTTACCGGTATATGAATAAACTTTTTTATTATATGGAGTAAGGTTATCCAAACTTATTCCTAACCTGATACAATCCCCTTTTGACAACAAATTCAACATCGCCCCTGTGTCTAATTTAAAGTGTATTCGCTTACCATTAAAGTCTATTATTTCAGTCCATTCTTTAGTCACGCTTCTCTTCCGGTCACCTGCATTCACCATGTTTACGTACAAAACGTCTTCACTGGACTCGGACTCGGTAACGCTCACGTTATGCACCCTGTTCCCGATCACCTTAGTAGAACACGCGCGCGCGAAGTGGCCACGACCGTTGCACTCGTAACACGTCGACCTCAGCGCTGGACACCGCTGTGCATCCTCGCAAGCCGTGCTCCCGCAGCGCCGCGGCCGGGCGCGGCCCCCGGCGCCCGCAGCGCCGCCGCCGCCTCGTTGCCAGCGCGGCCTCCGACGACCGCCGCCGCCGCGAGCGCCCGCGCTGCGCCCGTGCACCGTATCCACCTGAGTTCCAGATGTCGAGGCCTCCTCGATCTGTTTGCTTTCTTCCCTCGACATCTCGGCCGCTTCGCATATCTGAATCGCTTTTCTCAACGATAATTCCTCCGCTCGAAGCAATCTATCCCGTACGACGTCATCTAAAATTCCACATACTATTCGATCTCTGATCAGGCCGTCCGCTAAGTGCTCGAATTTGCAGTCCCTGCTGAGAATTTTTAATGCCGTGACATATTGATTTATTGTTTCCCCGGCGCCTTGTTTACGTGTAAAAAACTTAAATCTCAGCGAGGTCACGTTCGGTTTCGTTCCGAAGTGGGCGTCGAACTTTTTCTTTAAGCATTGTATGTCGTCTTGACTTTCATCTGTGGAATATGTAAATGTGGAAAATATTTCATAACCTTCTGCTCCGACGAGGTTTATCAGTAAGCTAGCCTGCACGTCTGCAGCCTCCTTATGCACACCCGATGCCTTCAAAAACACGGAAAACTGTTGCCACCATTTGCGCCATGTGTCGGCCCGCACCGCCGGATTGCCGTCTACGCGTAATTCTGGTGGCGGACGTGCGTGTTCCATCGTGATAACACAAAATCACAAATAACTAACACCGATACTCAATGTAACACCCAATTGAATATAAAATATATTTATTTTAATTAGCACCGCTGCCACCATGAAGTGAAACACAGGCTAGCAAGTTGAGAACTGTTTATTTGACACTTGAGGGTACATAAGAGAATAATCAAGCGACCCGCATTATATAAAAACAAGTGAACATACTACAGTCTTGACCACAAGTCACAACCTTTTTAGTAGGCTGGATCCGCGCCTTTTACTTTAGGCACCCTAAAAAGTGCAAGCAGTACCGGATCTAGGATTTTTTTGAAGCGGGGCAAATATGTAAATATGCCGCTGCTTGGCTTTCCGCCGTAATACTAGTAGTACGAGTACATGGGGCCCTGGCTTGCCCCCCCCCCCCCCCCCCTCCCCCCATAGATCCTGGGCTGGCCCAAAGTACTCACTTACCAAAGGAAAAAGAAGACTAGCAGAAGTAAAGTTTTGCAGACACAACCTCTATAGGCGTTTTTACTGGATTTACTGACTGAGTAATCAAGCGCAAATAATAGGTCTTTACCTATGAAATTGCCGTTCTGCAGTACTGGCCATTTCAAATCAAAATAATTTTGGCTGGGCTACGAATTCTAATTTCAAATTAATTTTATTTTAAAAACATGGAATTCTTTTTCCAAAAGTAGTCATTTGTTAATTGATTAGTGTTATATTTTTATCGAATTTAAACTTTTTGGTCATCATGGATACGTTAAAAATTCGAGTATTTATGGAATATGAGTACCGTCGTGGCAGCAACGCGGCACAAGCGGCACGCAACATCAACGACGTTTACGGAGCTAACACTACAAACCAACGCACCACCTGTTATTGGTTTGCACGCTTCCGTTCTGGAAATTTCGACCTGAAAAATTAATCTCGGTCGTCCGAAGACTTTGGTCGACAATGACGAATTAAAGGCGATTGTGGAAGCTGATGATACACAATCTACGGCTGAATTAGCAGCTTTCGACGTTAAGGTCAAACAATATTGGTCCATTTGCGTCAAATTGGCAAGGTAAAAAAGCTTGACAAATGGGTGCCCCACGAACTCAATGATCGCCAGCGCGAAGTACGCGTCGAGACGTGCCTTGCACTGCTCAACAGACACACAAATGAAGGAATTTTGAACCGCATTGTTACCTGCAATGAAAAATGGATTCTGTTTGATAACCGCAAGCGCTCATCAAGTTGGTTGGATCCTGGTTCAGCACCTAAACAATGCCCTAAACGAAAACTTACCCCTAGAAAAGTGATGGTCACTGTTTGGTGGTCTAGCGCCGGTGTGATTCATCACAGCTTTTTACCAAACGGAGCATTAAGTACTGCAGATGTGTACTGTGAAGAACTGAACACAATGATGGAGAAGCTGGCACATCTCCAACCAGCATTGGTCAATCGCTCCTCTCCGCTGCCCATACACGACAACGCGCGACCTCAAACTGCACAGCAGACAGTCCCCAAGCTCTCCGTCATCCGCCCTACTCACCAGACCTTGTGACCACAAAAAGTAGTAGACCAGACTACTACTTTCCAGAATTTGGATAACTTCTTGGCGGTAAAAAAAAATAAAATACCCGAGAGGCAGTACAAAATGCCTTTGAAGAATTTGTTGCCACTGCGTTGGTAAAGATGCGTTGATTGCATGGGTGAATACTTCGATTAATACAAAAAAAAATCAAGAAAAAAATTCGTTCAATATTTTTCATACAAAACAGCAATTTCATAGGTAAAGACCAATATTCAGGAATTTACATGACCGGACTTCCTACTAATATCATAACTGCGAAAGTTTGGGTAGGCGAATGTAAGTGGAGATACCTTCCTACATGTATGCTGACATCTCATCGGCTGGAGTCTAGAGCAAATCACCCTTTAAAATTGAATTTTCTTCTTCCATAGTACATTGGCAGCCATTAATTACCTACCGTGTACCTACTTATGTGTTCAGATAGTCGTTCTGAAACTGGGCGCTTGTACCTACTACTAAACCGAGTCTAACTACTTATATAACGATCCTATAGCTAGTAATTTAATTACTTCCATAAAAAGTAAATTATTTGATAGATAAACAAGTAGACACTAGTAGGAAACCTGATGCAATTTAGAAAATTGGGAAACAGGTTTCCTACCAGCTTGAATATTATCTAGCTTATTGTAGAAAAACACTGGCTCATTAAACAAATTATTTTTAAACTTTTAGAAATATTTTTCGGTAAGGTTTATGTACATATCATATACTAGCTGTAACCCGCGACTTCGTCCGCGTAGAAGAATGTTATAAATTTAAAATGTTTGAATACTTCTTCAATATAACAATCTTTATAAAAGTGTAGGTATTTTAAAGGCCTAGCGAGCGGACCCGACGAACCTTGTCGAGCTCCCGCTGCCGCTGCCGCTGCCGCTGCCGCTGCCGCTGCCGCTGCCGCTGCCGCTCCCACTCCCACTTCACACAAACACGTCATGTTTCTCGCTTTAAAAATGTCTTTTTATGTACAATAAAGAATTTATCTATCTATCTATCTATCTATCTATCAAAATTCATACAAACTTGCAACCCCTATTTCACCCCCATAGGGATGTTATTTTCTAAATCTAATGAATGTATTATTATTTTATACTAACTACTAAAATAAATAAAAAAAATCGTGTAAGTCTCTCACTTTAAAAATTACGAAGTTTCACATAAACTGGCAACCCTTATTTCACCCCCTTAGGGATGGAATTTCCAAAATCCTTTCTTAGCGGACGTCTCCTAGTCACAATCTACCTATCTGCCAAATTTCATCTTCATTGGCTAATTAGTTTTCAAGATTTCGTGATGAGTGCACTCACTCAGTGAGTGAGTGATTTTCGCTTTTACATTTATTACCAGAGATCGTATCCATTTATATTTCTCTTCCATGCCGGTCTGGGAGAAAGGAAAGGAATTTGAATCATGTTGATAAGTGATGCGGCTAGCAACCCGTCACTTTTTTAATTCTGTTTTCAATCTTAACGCCCACCATCACGCTAAGTCTACCCCGTTAGAGAAAAAGACAAGAAATGGAAAACGTCTATTTTTTAGTAAACTGACTTTCTTTTTTCAAAATTGAATCTCAGTAGGTAGATAACGAAAGAAGAATTTTTGGTAGTAACCGTAGAAACAACATAAAAACTATGCAATCGTTTTAAATAATAGAGTAAGTTTATCCCCCTTTTCCGGACAAATTTTATGTCTAACTCTTTTTCTCTTCAAGCCTCACGGCTCTGGAATGCTTTACCCGTTGACATCAGAGAAATTTCTACTAAATTCTCTTTTAAAAGAAAAGTTCACGCCCACCTTTTAAACTCCCTTTCCTCATAAAATCATCATTATTTAGTTCTTCTCTTCATAGCTAGATGTATATGTAAGTATAAGTAGATGTATATGTAAGTATTGTATAAGTAGATATTTATTCTGAAATGTATATATAATAGTCATATAATGTAATTGTATATTATATAGTAATATTTTATAATGTAAGTATATGTGTATTGCTTTTTTGTGCCGCATAATTTTTTCTGTTTATCCCTATGGTTGACTGGGGGAAAATGCTCTTAGAATTTAGTCCGCCATTTGTTAAAAGTATATTTGTACTTTGGAACAATAAAGTTTGATAAAATAAAATAAATAAGTTTTATAGACACTACAAAATTCTACCAAAATGTTCTCCACGCGTCGTCCGTCGTATGTCGCGATAGATGGAGATTCTCGCTTGTGAGTCGTGTCGTGTCTTAGCGCTTTGCACATTGCACATACCTACAGCTTCGAGGTGAGCTTTCCTACTTTTTCTTCTCCAGCAAAGACGATACTTATGTCTCTCACCCAAGAATGTCAGACTGCAATGTGCCCATCACATTTAGACAACTCCCCAAGTTTACGCATACCCATTGGTCGACTATGACATTCAGCGCAGAATCGGCCGCATTTTAGGTGTTGTCTTCTCTCGTCTACAGGCATAGAAGACTAATAAACTAATTGTACTTCCAAAATGTCAACATCTATCACCGTCGAAAGTTCAGGGCTGTCCAGTGAGTTGCATTATGTAAAACTGGTTCCAAAGCCGTCGTGGTAATGTTGTGTGTGCGCCAGTGCTCAGTCACACATAGAGCGCGGGCCAGAAAGGTCATATCTCCTTTGTTCAGGTGAAACAGTGAGTGGTGAGTGTTGCGCAGTGTTCTTTAATTAAACTTTCTTATTCGAAATTAAAAATTAACAAAAATGGTATATACAAATAAAAAAAAATCGTTCAATGGAACGCTTCTTTTTCCTTGTCGATGCGGGGACCATATGCAGTTGCCTTATCCGCCTTATGAATAATCCGGCCCTGCCAAAACTTTGGACCAATCTTTTTTCGATTTGGGTGGTGCTATAATGTGTAGAGAATAAAAATGTTTTTTCTCTCCCGACTCCATATCAGACCAACTCTATGACATTAGGTATCTATTATATTGCATTGTCATCATATTTACATGTTTATGCAAAATTTAGGCTCAATCGCTTGAGGAAACCTGTTTTAAAATTCATCAGTTGTAAGATTTTACGTTACGTCAGTGGTTGGATTTTTTACCGAACAAACATACAAACATCGCAGTTTAAATAAAAACGTAACAAGACGTGAATATTCGTATAAACATACTAACGCGAATTATACGAAAAAGGTAACTAACTTTTGACAGTGGTTCCTATTTCTCATCGCCTTATGTATGCGGTATCGACTTTTTAGTAGCATTAAGACGAAGTGGTAACTAAAGTGGCGCCCTCATTTTACATAAATTGTTTAAAACTAAATATGGTGATAATTAAAAATTTGATTTGGATCAATGTCTAGAAATACCTTTAAACTATTTTATGAATAACCTTTGAAAGTAATATTGGTAGTCCGTCTAGTTTTAAAACTGTTTTTCGCCAAAAGTGGCCACTTTGGCGAAAAACTGTTTTTTTTATGGCCTTGCGGTTTTGGCCCATTCAGCCATAAATGCAGTGGCCAGTGCGCCTGTTTTAAAAATAAAACTAAATTCATCCATACGAGTCTTATAGGAGCCGGTGCATGGCCGCCTTCGATTTTCAAATTTACTTACCTCCTTTAGGATGTAAATAAAACTTACAACCCGGATTTCGAGTAAATTACAACCTCCTTTCAGAGTTTGAATGATGAAAAATAAAAATCCATTCAAAAGGTATAAGCCATCAAAGTTTTTTACCATTTTTTTTTTATTACGCAACTTTCGGCGTAAATAAGTATAAAAGAAGTGTACCGACACGGCTAAATTATCGAAGATTTTAATTAATGTAATTTATAATTGATTAATGCAGTAGTTTTTGCATAAATTCCTTTTCCCAAAGGACTTTACGTATATTTTTACGCTCTTAGTTTATCATGAATTATCGTGCATTTCACCTCACAGCTTCGCCCGAACACAATGTTAAGTGAGACAGCATGCTTTTAGGCCGTGCCCCCCACCCTTGAGTTCGAGGCCTCGACTAGTTCAACCTTAAGTTTAGACATAGATAGATTCAAAGCTTTACCTAACCTATAGATATATTTCTTTAATTTAAAATTATATTTTAGGGACACCTTTATTTATTTGCGGTACTTTTATACGAAGTACCAAAATCTACGACGTATTTCTAGACATTGATCCAAATCAAATTTTTAATTATCACCATATTTAGTTTTAAACAATTTATGTAAAATGAGGGCGCCACTTTAGTTACCACTTCGTCTTAATCAGCGCTGGAGAGGTGGCATCACACCTCTTGGGAATATCCCTAATCTAAACACGCTTTCGGTTGCTTCCTTAGCTGCTCTTTTACAAAGCTCAGGGTCCGCCCAATAAATGACAAATAACTAATCTATCGCAGGTTGACTGGAAGAGATCCCTACATGAGATAAGTCCGCCTTTGCATTTTTGCTCTTTCGTTGTTATCTTTGTAATGTATTTGTTTTGGTACAATAAAGTTTTTACAAACAAAGAAACAACCTAAGTATTATAGATAGTATATTAATAGAAAAGCCACCTTAAATTGAGTGCTCTAACAACTAAGCCATTGCACGATCAATACATATTAAATATAAAACAGTAAATAAATGTGTCTTTACATTGAATAATATCCGGAAAAAAAAACTGGGGCGATGAGACATAGTAATAGATTAAGAATTTAAAAAAATGTCTGTTTGTATAACACGCTAATCTCCGGAAATACTGGACGGATTCGAATGAAACTTTTTTTGTTATATTATGCTTAAGTTAAGCCTGGGCAACATAGGTATAGGGAATAATTGATTTTGGAAAATGGAACGCCTGATGCAGAACCGTAATGGTCCAGTTAAACTATAAGAAATATAAAAATGACGCCTTAGCAAAAGTTGTTCAGCGTGATGAGCATTTTTTGTTAAGGTATAACAATCGAAGATCTGGAACACCTGATGTAGATACGGAAGTCATAAAGTCCACGCGAACGAAGCTAGTTAGCTAGTTACTATATGTATAAAATAATATTTATAAAATATATGGTAGGTAGGTATACTTAGAAAGCCTCGCTAAACTGAAGGTGCCTTTCCAGATGGACGTGTCGAGGTTCCTGTTCCTCCTGGTGGCAGCGCTGCTGAGCGCCGTAGTGCTGGTCACGCAGGCCGGCGTGCTGGCAAAGGAGATCCAGTGTCCCGAGGACAAAGCCCCCCTCAAACTGGGCTCCGCTACCGTGTGTGTGCCTAAGAACTATACCCTCCAGGAAGAATAATTAATCAGCGTTTCTGGCAGAGTGTAAAAATTCTACTTTAAAACGATCGTGTTGCAACATTAATTAATACATACAGGAATTAACGCAAAACATATTATGTATACCTTTTTTGTATTTATTTGCACTGACGTTTCATCTGGGTTGTGCCGAACATGGAGTAAGCTAAGGCCACGTTCGGTACAACCCGGACGAAACTTAGCGCAAAATAATCGCGTTAGTTCCCGTGTGCATTAATTAAAATTAGCAATATTGTAGAATCCCCTGACCCTAGACTTTTGCGTAAAAAAGTAGTCTAGCTTTTATTTTGAAATGACATGTGAGATTTCGGCAGTATTTTGTAATTTTAAAGAAATTGCATAGGTATATCTAGGCATATCACTAGTTTTCGACAGTCAAATATGGACTTGAAAGAAAATATGAGAGCTTTTACACTCTTATATTTTATTTCAAGCCCATATTTGACTGTCGATAACTGATTTGTGAGAGTTGTTTCATACACTATATTCTCTTTAAAGTTCATATTTTGACTTAAATATATGCAATTTCTTTGAAATTACATAATTTTGCCAATATCTGACATGCCATTTAAATAAAAGCTAGACTACGTTTGTTTGGAAAAGTCTGTTTCTGTCTAGGGTAAACTCTAAAAGGAACGTCTCCGTCTATCCACTTTACCTATAAGAGCACTGAGAACGACAAGAAAAATCGACTTTCTGATCAAAACTGTTCAACTAGCCCGGTAATGTGTATGTACTTAAATGTAATTTTTTTGAGATTGCAGCAATATAGTCACGGGGAAAATTTATGCAATGGACTGAATTCCGAAATTAGTCTGAAACTACGTTAAAAATGGTGACTGAAAATGGCCGTTAGATACATAATAGGTACGCCGTTTAAGCGGCAGGCGTAAGTTACTATGGTTTCGTATGTTTTAGCGAGGCTTACAGTGACCTGGCCGTGTGTCGCGTGGTTGAACCACGCGACACACGGCCAGGCCTGCGTCACTCCCCGTTAGGTATCGAAAATATACCTACATTATTACTATGCGCGCGGCGACCACTTCGGAGGGGAAAATTCAGTTATATTACGTTTGTCCAGAGTAAATAGTAATAAGAATGAAATTGGTTTTCAATGGATGTCTATAGGTATCTAAACGAAGAGGTGAGGAGTTCTGACGCGGGCCAAAATAAACCGCATAGCTCTAACCACATGTAGTATATATTTCCTTGAATTTCTTTTCTGAGTAAGACTTCAATACGTGAATACCTACTATAGTACTTATTCTGACACAGCGCGGCTGATGCCGCGAACGGCACGCGGCAAGTGTCGCGCCCTCAGTGAAGTAAGCCTGCCGCGCGGCACATGCAGCTGCCTTCAAAGTGTACCTTAATAATACAGATAATTTTCCTGGTACCTACCGTTCTGAAATAAGAGAATGTAAGCTTTGTAAGGTTGAACTATTAGTTAAATGTAAATATATTAAATAATGCGATGTAAATAAGCTTTATAAATATGCAATAAACCACTATCTTTATTAATACACTTTTCTGTTAACAAAATCCTATCCTCTATATTTACCCCGAAGGTTGACTTGTAGAGAGCATTAAGGCCCTGTATTCCAACGGCCCACTCGGATGAGGTGCGGGGCGATCTGCGAGGCACCCCGCGGACTGCTACATATCTCGTCTTACTGAGGTGCGGGAGGCGGGGAATGAACGTGAAAGGACGCGGAATGTAGATTTTATCGGTATTTCTTTAAACCAGGTATACGGTGTATAAAAGGCAACTCTGCGAATTTGTCTAAACATATTTAGTGGCTTTAAGTGAGCACAAGAATCAAATGTAAAATATCAGTCGTTTAGTCATAGTTTTGAAAAAATATTACAAAAAGGGGCTACTTCAGGGTTTTTATTATCGAGTGAAGTTTATTCGATCATGTAACTAAATGCGAATTTTACTAGACTAGATCCTTAACTGAGACATATCTTTTTTTTTTAATTTTAAAACACAACTTTCGATGTATCAGATGGTTTTAAAAATTATAAATTCCGGCCTACCAAGCCTTAAGTCCGCCTTTTGTACCATTCATTATTGGTTAATAAAGTCTTAAATAATATTATTGTATAAATAAATATCCTGTTTCTATTAAGTACGCGACAAGTTTACAACCGTCAGCCATCCGACGTCAACACTCCTTGGGAATATAGGGGAGAGGTGGATAATATCGTGCCCCTAAGGAAAATTTCCTATATCTCTGCTCATATCAGATTTAAATAAAAACAGAATATAAACATTCGTACGGCATTTATTGCAGAACAAATATAGTGATATAAATCGTCAAAATACACCTTTATGATAAAAGTATGGCAAAAAAACAAACAAATGGAAATATTATTGGTATGCGGTATTATGAGACCAGACCAGTATGAGAATACCGAGCCCGAGGTTTGTAATTTCGCGCTAGGTCTGATATATCCGTGCCGTGCCGTGCCGTGCCCATGAACCACACCAACACAATTTGGTATGGAAGTAGAAATTGCTAATAGAACTAAAGATAACAAACAACCATTACGATCATGAAATCAGAAAAGATACATAGAAACATTCAGTTAAAAATTCAGCCTCAAAAAGACGTGTGCGATCAACACATAAAGTATAATAATATACTTAGAATCTTTCAGTTCCAAATTAAGCGCTTTCACAAACGAGCGACACTATGCCCGCGACATCTGTCGGCGACGGTCGCCCATTGTCGCAAACAGTCGCGTGGCACATGTCGATCTGTCATAAACTGTCGTTGATTATCGGCGACTGTCGCACGACTTCTGTCGCAGTTCTCATGTCTTCTGGGTTCTACCACTTTTTCTTTTTTCTTCCTTCCGCCATCTTTTACCCGTTTTAGTCACCGGTGTGGCGTTAGTTTATGCAAAAAATTTATTTTTACGGCATTTTTCATAGGTGGTAATTCTGCGCCCAGTCTGATATTATCGCGCCCCGAGCGCGGTATTAGCAAACTCACTCACTTTGTTTTTAAATCTAAAAAATCTAAACAAAGCAATGCAATTGATAAAACGTTATTATGCTACTCGATTGTTCATTATATTAATGCAATAAATGCGTGTAAATATATAAATAAATTTATTAAAAAGTAGACTTACTTCATAGCAAAGACACTCTAATGTCTACTCTACACTCTAATCGCACTTGTGCCTATCGTCCCGAAGCAATTCGCGGCAAATCTTCGTACGTTTTGTACACTAAAAAGTTATCGCGATAGAGCGCTGGTCACACTAGCGGCTTCGTTATTTTCACGAACTATCTGGCAATAATCCAAGATGGCGTCATCTACGTGTTTTAAATATGGACGAAGACTTTCTTTTCTTTAACATGTGTGCTAACAATTACATAATGCATTAATTGAAACCTAAAATGAAACCTAGAAAGAAAAAGCTAAAAATTTTAACACCATTTTATCGTTCCACTCCATTTTTACGCATTAACAACCGTAGCACCGTCGCACAGCACGCGTCTGAACAAGTTAAAAACAAACGTCAAAATGAACAACGCAAGTGCGACCACGCAAAGCGAATGGTTAGCGTGCTTAAATCCTTTGATGTATCGCCACCCGCGCGATAACCAACACGAAGTCCGAATATTCGGGACGATACCCGATAACGGCCGGTCACATTTGGGTGTATCGTGTAATAGCACGAAGCTTCGTGACGATAGGCGCAGGTCCGGCCCAAGCATAAAAATAACATGAAATCTGCGCGAAAACTATCCGTACACCTGCGTCAGCTCAGAATGATCGAAGGGTTTAAGGGGCAAGCGAACAAGGTACAGGGGGTATGGAGCGTGAATCGAACACTGCGTAAGGCTCTTTACACTTACGGTTTTTGAGTAAACCTACAGCGCGAAATTGTCAACCGCGCGGAATTATCCAACTCTCTCCAATGAATGCGTTCATAGTACAACAGCCGGAAGCCAACCACGTAGATTTGAATAAAACTAGGAAGATCAATTTTTACGATTCAAAAAATATATTTTAGCTCTAGAGTACTTATTCTTTGGCTCTAGTACCTAATTGATCGTGAACCTCGTTAATTTTCTATATAGGGTTAAAGCTGTTTCTCTTTTTGTTTTGCCTGACCATACTATTAGTGTAAGAGTTTCAGACAAAAATGTCAAATGCAACATATATAACCAGTTAAAATTTAGTATAGTGACTACAATTCCCCATTTCCCCCTCTGCCTGCGTCCTGAGATATAATGTGGAAGGGTCATACCCATAAAATTTAACCACGGGCTATACTAGATGATATTAACGTAACTTTACACGTAACGAAAATTATACTTATTGACGTGTAAAAGTGCCTGTAAAGGTCTAATTACAGAATAAACATTTGAATCTTTGAATCTAAAAAACAACCAAAAAAACAAAAAATATTTGACACCCATATAAATTGCCTGTGTGGCTGCCCACTTTTCTAAGGAAATGCCGATTTTTTTGTTGTGTGTTTTGTCTGTTATTTTAATTTCATTATACTATAGTGATATAGTAAGTCCGTGGTTCGATTTATTACGGGTATGTTCCTTCCACGTTGTTAAAGGGTGTAAAGGACAATTGAAAATTTTACATAAAACAATTGTTCAAAACTAAAAACCGATTTCAGCCAAAAACTATACAAACGATTTTGATAAAATTTCTATTTCAAACAAAAAAAGATTTTTTTTTCAAATCGGTCCAGGCGTTTTCGAATAATCGGTAATAGGTATATTAGAAAAAAGATCGCGACGAATTGATTATCTCCTCCTTTTTGGAAGTCGGTTAAAAATAGTAAGTATGTCAATATTTTTTGAATTGCCTTATTAGGTATATACATGAGTATATTAAGAGATATTCGGGGTATGTTTTACAAAAAAATACCAAGCCGTCTCTTACATGGAGGAGCCCAAACTTGGTACATTTCGAAAAAATTTCTTGAATTAAAAAAAAAACAGCTGCAGAAAGGTTGAATTTTGAAATGTTGAATTATATTTTTAAGAATCGGTTCATGAAGCTCTTTCATTTGATACCAAACACGATAAGACGGTTTTCGAAAAAAAATCAAACAAAAAAATTATGACGTCATTACCGCCGGAGCAACTGTCGGAGAAGCGGGGAGTTTGAGCACGACATTTTGGTCAATGCAAATTTTTAGCTATAATACTTATGTAGGACTATTTCTCTTTGAAAACCAAAATTCTTAGACTATACTGGATTCTAAAAGAGCAATTCTTGTAAATCTGTCACGTTGCCATATTCTCAGACGTACATATACTGATCATAAATCGTGATGAACGACGTTCCCCAAAAAACAAGAGTTCGGAATATAAAAAAAGATGGGTTCTACATATAAAATTGCTAATCAGCCGATCGACTTGGTATCCTATGTTCCTTGGGGAAACTTGTTCAGTAGTATATGTAAGATGTACCTACGTTCAAGATTATGGCAAGGTTAAGATTAATAGGTCGGAATTAGGTAGAGTTATTTATGTACTTTCATCGAAATGTTGATATTAATATGGATCTTACCGGGATTTGTAATGGACAATCCCGTGTTGCGAACAATATTACAAAATAAAAACCTTAGAGACAGATAAGACAAATAAAATAAAGTTAATTAACATATCGCTTTTATTAGTATATAGTGCATTAGTATTTTAAATAATTTTTACATATTGGCAACATTGTAAGTAAAAGTATATAACTTTCATATTTAGGAAATCACAGGATATTTTTGCTCTTTAAAATTAATCCCGGGATTTGAGGCATATCCACTTTATTCTTTCGCTGTATGAAATCAGTGTGAGTACATTTTAACTCTACCTAACTCCGACTCATATGTGCGGATATCGGAATCTGCTCTAGCGTTTCGACTTTTGTATACAGGTGGATGAAATATTGATGTAGCTAGGATTCATTTTTCGTGAACCATTTTTCCGTTGGTGTCTTCATTGTGCGAAGCTCGTTCGCCTTAGGTAGTAAGTACATAATACCTGGTAAATATCTGTTAGAAAAATCTAAGAACTAGTTGAATAAAACCATGTTGATACTGATGCAATCACACACATATATTTAGCAATCACAAACTGATTAATGACAAACATGGTGAATACCTAGTCGT
Source organism: Acrobasis suavella (assembly GCA_943193695.1). Taxonomy (NCBI): domain Eukaryota; kingdom Metazoa; phylum Arthropoda; class Insecta; order Lepidoptera; family Pyralidae; genus Acrobasis; species Acrobasis suavella. The sequence continues at coordinate 22,125,178 of OW971941.1, forward strand.
AATAACGATTACATTTTTTAATGTTTGTGCTGTTTTTCCCTCTTTAGCTTTTATTTTACCCCTATAACAATTTTTGTATGTAAACGTTAGTAGTGCCTATGAAATAAAGTTATTTTCATCAGGTACAATACACACTTTGGTTTGAATGACTGTTAACATATCGGTAATAAATTAGACAAATTTACAAGGGAAAGGTGGGTTCGCCAGACGAAAAATCTTGCAATTCTACAGTTTTTCGCAAAATTTCAGTTTTGGTTGACAATTAAAAAGATATCCCTTTAAATTATTTTATAAATAAACAACCGTTGGAAGTAATATTCTTTCATTATAATTCTTTACTTATCAGATACGTGATTTAATCACGTATCTAATGCGAGTTAAAGTGGAATTTTAACACCACTTTTAGAAACATGTTTTACTTAAAGCTTGACTACATGTTACATAAAAGACGCCCTTAAAGCAGTATTAGGTACTTTTAAAGGACTATTTAATATTTAACACCCTAATTGTTAGCAGAATGAAATCATGCTATTTATGTTTAATATCATATTTCAAATGAAAGCCCCACTGGCCCAAGCCCTACGCCTTAAGGACATTTTATCGCTATTAAGGTGACACCAACAGTGAAATAGATACGGAAACAAAAATGTAGGCATCCGCCCTAGACTCGTAGTTTTGCAAAATGCCGTCTGGCGATTGTGCAATATAGTTAATTAATTTAATAATACTTATGTAAATGTTTGTATGACATACTCCGTAATACTGCTCGACGGCCATATAGCACATGCGTAGCCAAATGCAAAAAAAAAATGTCTTGGATGCAACTCGGCATATTTTTGTATGGTGATAGTTACAATTACAAAAATCATTTCTCGGTTAAAGTAATGACTTGTATCACATGCATAAATATTGTAGTCATTAATTTCTTCAGTCTGCCTGACACCACGTGATTAGCAACGTCACCGAATTATCAGGCCCAATCAAATGTCGGAATAATATGATCTGCTAGATTATCACGAAACTCAAAATTTTTCATATATTCGCAATATTGTTTTACAATAAATAAATTGAAAAGTTCTTGCCACTATATGACTATATGGTACTTAATTGCATGACTAGTATCACCGAGAGCGTTATCTCGCTTATTTATTAAAAAGGTACATAAAAAATAGCGACTTTTCTCAACTTGTGAGTTATTTGGCAACCTCCACGCTGCAAACGCATCAAACAACGCGCATAAATACATTGTATATATAATTTAACCTACAAGTCGCAAAAGCTGCGGTAATTTAAATACGTCACAATCTGCTCATATTCGGTATAATTAAAGGTAGACAACTAAATTTGTAGACCTCGCCAAATTGCATGATAAGGGAATGATTATTGTATGTGGGTAAGTTAGGTGTACACTGTACCTACAATCAACTTACGTTGTAACATTTTCGATCTACTAACATAACATAGTTGTCGAAGTCTATTTCATTTTTTAAAGCTTATATAAAATAATAATAACAAACTATAATTGGAAATAACAAAATACAATTGATAACAATAATTAAAACGAGAGGCTTATATTAACGTGAGCTGAAGTTCTTTAGACACTGTAAGTAATTTTTAACATAGATTTATTCACTCCCTAAATTTAGAACAATAGATATGTAGTATTTTCTACACAAAGTAAGATAAAATACGCAGTAACTGCAAGCTTTACATAGAAACACACGTTCATACCGTCACGGCTGTTTCTCACACAGGGGAAGGCAGAGGCTATCTATGGGTCTCCACTTGCAACGATCAAAACAAACTTCACAATAGAATTACCTAGCCAATTTTGGTATTATTTAACTCATGACACTATTTATAAACTAGGTTCGTACCGTTTCTTTATAATTTGCTTTCATTTATTAAAAAAGAAAGTTAAGTTTACGAAATGCCTACAACATAACGAAAATAGAATCAGTATAGGTTTATTTAGGGGGGATAATCCTTATCGTTTTTTGTATAAAAAATGTCAGGTACACAATGGTTTCGTCGGTTATTGAAAAGTCGCAGAGAACTGCACACACGTGTACCAAAGTAGAGTAAACATAATTTCGACAAGGCTCTGGCTACAGCGGCCGGTTTTAAAACACGTTTCACAGGTACCGTGCTCTCAGTCTCAAATGTTGCCCGCATATGACGAAATGATGGTTATGCAAATAATATGTAACTAACTGTTTACAATCGCACGTGCAGCGAGCGGCCGGCCGCGGGGGCCGCGCGTGGAGAATAAAATAACTAGGTAGGAATTTGTATACTTATCATATTCAAAATCTCCAACACGGACAAAGTACGACATCACTCTTTAATTAATAAATATGACATAATAATGTATTCTCAGTTCACATATCTAATTTTAATATAGGTAATTGTAAGTTGACGTTTTTGGAGAAAATGCTGCAGTATTGTTTGTTATCGCTTCTTGTACTTACGCTTAGAAGGCGGCAGTAAACTTGTAAGTAAATGATCTGACGTCAACAACTAACTTTTATGAAATCAAAAGAAAAAATTGACAACTATCAAGTGATACAAATATCCAAAGTAAATGATTTTTGACGTTTCAAAGAACTAAAGCTTTTGAAACAAGAATTAAGCCTAACGCATGTTAAAAAGGAATAGAATGTGCTGGAGAAATTCGAGGTATAGCTCAGTTGGTAAGACCAAGGTCGCTGGGTTCCAGTCCCGCTCACGTGGAATTTTTTCACCATTTGTTATTTAATTTAAAGCTTTCGAACTAGTGTAAAGAAAATAAAATGATATTATAGGGCAGTGATATGCCAGCACAGACAAACGAACAAAGTGCCTTCCCCTTAATAGAGACAGTAAGAAAAATGCCAATGCACATTTTTAGTCAAACATATAAAATTAGGTCAATGTCAAACTAGGTACTTATTAGTCTGAGTTTAGGCTACATTGTTTTATTATCAGCATATTCTTTGTTCTTTATTAACTAAACAGTTAGGGTAAGGAAAAATCTGCCTACCGTAATCAATCAATCATAAAACGAGTATGCTATTACTTGCAAGGGTGCAGGTGACATTACACCGCGTCGACTCCAGTCCTCCAGTCATTTGTACAGGAGTGCTATTTTTGATTGAGAGTCTCACCGAAATACCGAAAACCGTGTAGTTTTTGTGTAAAATATCATGGTCGTATTTTTGAAACCGTCGTGTCAGTGAAAAACAATATTGTTTTATGCGGATATCTTCGACAATATGTCTATGGGTTTCTAAAATTTTCACTTTGAAATAAAAGGCAGCGTGAATAGGAACGGCTTCACCATGAAAGGTTTCTTTTACATATCTACGCTACAAATGTCAAAATTACGAGTGGTCAAGGCCACTCGTTACAAATCCTTCGCAAACGATCGATTCAAAAAATGCGCCCGTTTGGAAACATTCGCGTAAACCATTCGTAATGTAACAAGTGATTTCAATAATGCGTCCCCTGAAGAGTAATACATATCATTGTCGATCGCGGGCGAAGTCGCGGGTAAGCTGGTCCTTGCTGGCTTACGTCACTTGAGAACTTGGAACAATCTCTGCATTCTCTAAATTCCAGCCTTTTAATTTTAATCCGAGGCAAGGTCGACTGAAATGTGAATGTACAGTTATTACAATAAATATACATACATATGCACATAAAATTAATATTTTAAGACATTTAAAAGGTTAGACAGATTGCAACTCGCGGGAAGGTGACGCTGCATACAAGAATGAGTAAACTACGTTTCTTTGGCATACGGAAGCTTTGACAAGAGGTCCTTAGCGAGCACGGAAGGTGAGCTGGCTCAGAGCCTGCTCACCTGGCAGTCCGGCTTGTATGAGTGCCTAGCGCAGTGAGTATGAGTAATCGTCCAATACACTTATTTTAACGGACTGCCACAGAAGGGTTGTTTTTCGCGTGTATCGTGTATGTATATATGTTTCTATGTATTGTTAATTTCATTATTAACTTATATCTTTCAAACAGTTATTATTTATGTGTGTTTTGCAGGAATGCGGTCCTTTCCTTACTTAACATATATATTTTTTATTGTTTGTGAGCAGAGCACTGCTATGCAGGGCTGCAATCCCGCAGGTAGGCGAGCAGATCGCTGCTTTGCGGGGATGCGAACCCACTGGTAGGCGTGCAGGGCGCTGCTATGCGGGGATGTGGTCCCGCAGGTAGGCGAGCAGGGCGCTGCTGTACGGGGATGCGGTCCCGCAGGAAGGCGTGCAGGGCGCTGCTATGCGAGGATGCGGTCCCGCAGGTAGACGAGCAGGGCGCTGCTGTGCGGAGATGCGGTCCCGCAGGTAGGCGTGCAGGGCGCTGCTATGCGGGGATGCGGTCTCGCAGGTAGGCGTGCAGGGCGCTGCTATGCGGGGATGCGGTCTCGCAGGTAGGCGTACAGGGCGCTGCTATGCGGGGATGCGGTCCCGCAGGTAGGAGAGCAGGGCGGGCGTGCCGCGCGACAGCACGGCATGGCGCGGCTGCCGGAAGCAATTGCCCATCAGCTCCAGGGACCTGCGCGGTCCGACACACTATTTAGTTATATTCTATCGGTATATAACCTTAGGGCCTTGACAAACGAGCGTGATTTTTTTAAAGACCGGGGATCGAACCCGGGACCTCAGGGTGGCGGACTAAAATGTCGATTTTTTGTTCATAAATCAGTTAATTCATTTTCAATCAATTGACTTTGTAAGGTAAAGCTCCTATCAAAGTTACGAGCAAACATTTCTTTAATCAATTCGCTCTTATAATTATGAGTTAATATTAACCCAAAAACATTAATGTGACAAGTTATTATTACAAAAACAAAAAATCCGACTGCCTTTTTTTCTTTTTATTTTAATATTTTATTTTATTTTGATATGCACAGTGTCACTCTCACAGTAAATACGAATCTAACAACACCTCTCAAGCTGAAATCCATCGAGCCGTTCAGGCTGCAGAGCATGTCAAACAATTATACATACATACATACTCTCTAAAAATATAACCTTCCTTCTAGCGCGTTCGGGTAAAAATGGGAGTCAAATTTAATATCGTCTCTTCTCGACCTTCCCATTCCTCTATACCCGTCTTCTTTCAAGTCAACCATTTCTTTTGCCAGGTGTTCGGCATCCCTTCTCATTACGTGGCCATGCCAGGTCAGGCGATGGCTTTTTAATTTGTCCACTATTGGCGCCACTTTTAGACTCCCTTTAATATACTCGTTCCGGATCTTATCCATTTTAGTAACCCCAGACATCCATCTTAACATACGCATTAGCGTCAGTCATTAATGCATTCTGTGCGTTAGCATCAGGAAAAACTACAGAAGTGGCGTCTCGCAAGTCCTGTTTGCACATTTGAAAAGCTTCTTCCACGTTGTATCATTTTTCTTCTAATTCCTCAAAAACACATTGACTGGTGCCTGGTGTTCAGCGGCATGGGCGATTAATCGTGATTCCATTTTCATCCAGTCGTTTAAATACGATTTCCAGGTATTCCAGATTTTCTTCTTTGTTTCTTGAAGCTATCAAAATATCATCGACAAATATAAATACGAAATCGAGATCCTTAAATATGGAATCCATGAATCTCTGGAATGTTTGTCCAGCGTTAGGCAGCCCGAACGGCATTTTTTTTAAATGTACCCATCCAAAAGGTAAAATCACAGCTGTCTTCTCTGTCACTCTCACAGGTTCAGCAACTGGTATGCAATACCAGTTGCTGAACCTGTGAGCTCTTCTCGCTTGGAATATATGAAAAATCCAATAGTCTGGAAAGAGGGTATCTGTCTGGAACTGTTATTTTATTCAGTGCGCGGTAATCACCGCAGCATGAAATGACCCTTATTTAAAATATTTTTTTTTTAATAAGGGTCATTTTCAGCGGACAAAAAAAAAGTTTTGCGAACCTTACTGTGTCATATATCAAATGATAGGGCTCGTAATGAGGATCTGAAATGTATTTTTATTATAATTTTAAATTAAATAGTTTTGATTTTATTCCTGAAAGAAGACGAAAATTTACCATTCACCGCTGATCTCCGAAACTATCGTGCCCAAAAATTTTGAAAAAAAAAATACAACTTATAGTTAATTACTTGTAGATTACAGGAAAACATAAAAGAATTATATCTATTGAAAATAAAGTGGTAAACTCAATATAATACGTTCACTTACGAAAAATATTTGGCACTGTAAGTTTGTACGGAACCCTCTCCACGCGAGTTCAACTCGCACTTGGCTGGTTTTTTTTTTCTCATTCCTTTTGTCGGACGAATATTACATTTTTCTCCTATTTTCAAATTTATGTATTTGGTGGGATATATAATCTAGATGAAATGGCATATAATATAAGTATGACTTCCGCAAAGTAAGCAACTGACCACACTGTAGCAAATTTTATCGTCCCACGAGAGAAACGTCCACCTGGCAATGATCAGTCCTGGCCCTTTTGAAAGTCTTTAAACAGACTAAGAACGCAGATGGGCCGTTGTAAAGATATTTGCCAGGTGGAGGATGATAAACCGTTCGCAAAACTTTTGCCAGTGTGGTTTCCCTCTACAAACTATGGAGCACGTACTTATGTGTCCCAGATGTCCAAACACCTGAACTGGGGAAGACCTGATGGCTGCAATTGACATAGCTATTGTGGCGACCTCTACGGCCACTACGAGGAACTACAAATCAAGAGACAACCGACAATATAGTACACAAGAAGCATATGAGATGGCGCCAGCAGTATCCTACATCTCGATCTCAGAGTTCGCCCGATTCGCTGCATATATACAACTTCCGACGATACACCGTCGGAGCCGCGGTTCCCCAGGCGCAACAACATGCCTGGCGGAAAGATCTTCCCTCTGTGGCGGTCGAGCATATCACCTCGCTCCCGCTACAGTGGTGACCCCGACGTGATTGGAAGCAACCTTCTTCTCCATCATCAGCAGCCAAGCAGCATCGTCCAACTCTTTCATCATTGCGCTCCTCTGTCTTACTCAATATAGGTCAGCAGCAGTCTCACAGCAAGCCAGTACAACGGGTCAACCTTCAGGTCCATCGCAGCCGACTCACCGAGCTTCCTGGTTCTGATACCAAGCACCCACAACTCACTCGACGACTTCAGCGACCGGCGCATCCCCCGCAGCATCGCACCCTGGATCTGAGGCATCTACTCTCCAGCGTGGCACTCCGGCAGGACATCATTCCGGCGCCAACAAGTCGACAAAGCTCAAGAACAGTCTCGACCCACCGCAGGCCATAAGTAAGCAAATTCACTTCCGACTCACTGGAAGGCTCCCGACTTACTGGGATAAGTATCAACTGGCACTTGCAAGCTACGACATGAAGCACAGAATGCACTTGAATAAAGCTATCAGACCTCCGGTCTTGGGAGGGAGTCCTGTGGCGACCTTTACGGCCACTACGAGGAACTACAAATCAAGAGACAACCGACAACATAGTACACAAGAAGCATATGAGATGGCGCCAGCAGTATCCTACATCTCGATCTCATAGTTCGCCCGTTGCGCTGCATATATACAACTTCCGACGATACACCGTCGGAGCCGCGGTTCCCCAGGCGCAACAACATGCCTGGCGGGAAGATCTTCCCTCTGTGGCGGTCGAGCATATCACCTCGCTCCCGCTACAGCTATCGATGTGGCCCGATACTGGAGTGACAAAATATAATAGTACCATCGACAAGAGAAGAAGAAGTAAGCAACTTGCCTGAGATGCGTGAAGTTGCCGAGCTCGGGCGGCACTGCGGCGATGCTGTTGTTGCGCAGGTCCAGCACGGCCAGCCGCCGCAGCCGCGCCAGCGCCTCCGCCGACACGTCGATGCTCGCGATGCAGTTCTCCGCCGCCAGGAGGATCTCCAGGTTCTCCATCTCGTACACGCAGCGCGGGATCTCCGGAAACCTGGTCGATGAAATTCAGAACGCTGTCAATAGATGGCGTTGAGCTAAACTTAAGTGAGTGAAGGCACTAGACGCAGACACGGACACACACGCGAATCATGAAGCGTAATATTGAGCCAATCAGCGGCTGCAGCAGCGGGTATTGGACGACAGTTGACGCTTTGTGATGCGACAGCACGGGCGGATCGTGAGTTTGTAGAGCCCTAAGCCGATACTACTTAATGAAGAGGACAAACTTATTTTTCTATAAGTAACAAAAAAAAAAGAAAACATTACCAGAATAAATATGTTATTCATAAATGTGTTTTTTCACTTTTTCTCTATCTTTATGGCTGAGAAAATAAAGATCAAAGTGCGCAGTTTTTTGCGCGTTTATGTATTTAGAAACACAGGCGGCTGTCGATATAGTGATGACGTCATCCGTCGCGTCAGCGCCGCGTCGCACTATGGGACCAAACATAGATTTAGAAAAAAAATTGTAGGTCTATAGAACCAAACGATGCGTTCCATCTTAAAAATCAGTAACTTTCTTAATTCTTGACATTATTGTCTGTTTGTTTACGTATTTCTGAACTCTTATACTATAGGATGATTAAAAGACCATCCCTTTAAAAATGTTTTTCTGAGTATACGTCATTATGGAGTTTAAAGTGAGAACATGAAGCTTTTCTACGCACATACGCCAAAAGTTTTTCGCAATTGTGCGTAGAAAAGGTTCACGTTCTCACTTTTAACTGTAAACAGTAGTTCATAAAATAGTTTGAAGGGTTATCTAGAGCCTGGTCAAGACAAAATTTTAAATGATGTCTCCGTTTCCTATCAAATGATTTATTTCAAATGGAGGCATCACTGGACCCCGGAAAATTCAGGTAGCCCCTTAAATAAAAGTTCTCCAGCTAACGAGCAACGAGTTCGGACTAAAGACCGTTTTTCCTCCAGGTGCGACACTACTTCAGGAGTTTCACAAGATGGTGTACTTTTTGCACTATTTATCAATTCCAAATATACTGTAGCACGACCATAGATAACGCTCCTAATGGGACAGGAAGCAAATCAATGAAGCTTTAGCATACATCTCTGATTGGGCTAAAGCACATGGTCTTGCCGTGAATCCATCGAAGACCCAAGCTATTGTCATAGGCAGCCATTATCCAGGATTGACTGGCCTTCTCTTCCTACCTTTATGTTTGATGGCGTCAGGGTCGAGTTTCAAGAATTTGGGGGTTCACTTTGATAGAACACTATCGAGGTCGACCCAAATCACTGAAGTCAGTAAGAAGGTATTAGGTGCTGCAGGATCTCCTAAAAGACTGAGGAACTTCCAACCCATCGAGACCAAAATTTCGCTCGCTCAGGCCTTAATCCTTCCAATTTGATAAGCTTGAGCGTCTTCAAAATTTCTGCATCAGGTTCATATTTGGGCTACGTAAATATGATCATGTTTCCAACTTCCGCGCGCGACTTAAGTGGTTCCCTATTCGACTTCGTCGTAATTATCACGTACTCTCCTTTCTATACTCCATACCATCTAGACACACGGCAGCGTGTTAGTGCCAAATTCAAAAAAAGGAACTGGCGACGCAGCAGCCGTGTGTATATTTACACGAAACATTTCGAGCTACTTTTGACCCCTTCACAACTCGAAACCTATGTAACCTACGTGAAATTTAGCACATACATTAAAATTTCGATAATGCAGCTTAAACATTTATTGATATTATAACGTTTAAGAAATCTGAATGATGTGATTTATCATTTATCCTATCAAAAATGTAACCTACTTCCATATGACATGGAATGTTGATATTTTACATCTAGATAGACTATTACGCGTATACAAAGGAAAAATTCAAAATAACAGAGACTTTAGTAGATTTGATTAATTTTCAATTGACGTAACCTACTTCCATATAACCTGGAAAGTTGATATTTGGCATCTAGCTATTACGCGTGTACAAAGGATAAATTTAAAAAACAGTGAATTTCGTCGATTTGTTTTTTTTTTAATTGACTACTTATCCATCATCAAAAAGGTAACCTACTTCCATATGACCTGGAAAGTTGATATTTGACATTTAGGTAGAGTATTACGCGTATACACAGAAAAAAAAACAGTGACTATCGTAAATTTCATTATTTTACAATTAATCGTTTTATTAGGTAAAGTACCTAACAAAATTATACCAACAAGTATTTCTTCTTCTGATAATTCTGTACAAAAAGTAATGATATCCCACCAAAAACATAAATGTAAAAATGGGAGCCAAGATCAAAATCCGACAAAAGAATTGAAATCTAAATGGCCGCCAAGTTATTTGGAGAATAATGAAATTTAATAGGTTGGGGAAAGTCTTTTCGCATTTTATATGAAAATTCAAAACATTTTTTAATATAGTTTATTTACATTTAACTAAAGTATGTAGGTACCATTTTGTTCGATATCTTTTTGCCATCTCATAGGTAGGGACATGATCCCATTGCTATAGAAATTTTGGGACTTCTGATCAAAAAACTGCGTCAAGTAGTTTTGGCAGTCCTCTCGTGATGTTAACCTGACACTGCCTAAAGAATTCTGAAGAGACCGAAACAAGTGGAAATCCGAAATTCTGAAGGTGCCAGGTCAGGACTATACGGCGGATGCATTAACACCTCCCAGCCAAACTCTCTTAATTTTTGCTGAATGGTTAAAGATGTGTGAGGTCTAGCGTTATCATGATGAAAAACCACACCCCTTCTGTTGATTAATTCCAGCCGCTTTCTCCCAACTTCTTGCTTTAATCTTATCAGTTGTTCGCAGTAGAGTTCTGAATCGATGGTCCTGCCTGGTGGTAACAGCTTATAATGAATAATGCCCTTCCAATCCCACCACACACACAGCATCAACTTGTTGCGAGTTAATCCGGGTTTCGCCACAGCCTGTGAAGCCTGACCGGCCTTTGACCATGACCTTTTTCGCACGTTCTTGTCGTACGTGATCTACTTTTCATCACCAGTTATCAATTTCTTCAAAAATGGTTCGGTCTCATTACGTCGTAATAAAAAATCACAAATGAGTTTACGGTTCAATAGGTTCAGAGAGCTCGTGAGGTACCCAAATATCGAGCTTTTTTGTGTACCCATTTTTTTTCAAATGCGCCAAAACTGTTTTGTGGTCAATTCCCAGTTCTTCAGCTACGTCGTAACTACTGATATGCCGATCTTGCTCCACTTTTTCAAAAATAGCATCAATTTTATCCGTAACAAGGCGACCAGAGCGACGTGCAACTTTGACATCAAAATTTCCGGATTGAAAACGCTTAAACCAAATTTGTGCTACACTCACAGACACTGCACTAGGTTCATAAACATCGCAAATTTTTTTCGCGGCTTGCGTTTCATTTTTACCTTTTTGGTAGTAAAATTTTAAAATGTATCTTATTTCTTCATTAGATTCACTCATCTTGACGGTAAGAAAAACAAATTAAAATCACGCATTTTCCTAATTTGAATTTGGAATTATCTTCTTTAAAATTTAAACTTTTAAATGATACCAAAACCTGCCAGGAACAAATAGTATAGCCAAAGTGGTTTTATTACACGTTGATACATACTATATGCGAAAAGACTTTTTCCCCAACCTAATATTTAGACATTTTTAGTGGAATGAACTCAAATTTGGCATTCGTAACTACGGAACCCTTCATTGCGCGTGAACCGACTCGCACTTGGCCAATTATTATTTTTCATTAATCCAAAATAGCCGCCTATTCTCAACTCAGTATCTAGGGTATTTTTGTGTTGCGGAATCCGAATTTTGATGTGAAACATCTATAGGCGCACGTGAGACCGATTTCTGGCGTGGCGACGCGTCGCCACGCGCAATCGACTGTGCGTTTCTCTCTCACTCGATCCGGCGTTAAGCCATCTCTTTCGCTCCACTGAGCTCGGATACCTATAATGTATACTCTGTTTATTACAGTACTCATTGACATTTTTAGTTCCTACCACAATCTGTTCTTTTCTGCATACTACTTTTACGAAATAACGTCGATGTTTCACATCTACCAGGCGTCCCGTGACGGCTCCATTTTTTTGTGATGGTAGGAGTGTGGTCGGCTGCTAGTAGGTTTCGTGGCCGGTTCTTCTTCAGCCCCGGGCCCCGCCGCCCGCTGGTGGAGCGAAGTCGGCTCGACACGTCTGACCTAAGGAATTCACTCACTTGTTGTTGGAAATGACTAGCTCCCTCAATTGCTTGAGTTGCCCGAGGCCGTCGGGCAGGTCGGCCAGGCAGTTGTTGCCGAGGTCCAGGAACTGCAGCAGCCGGCAGCGCGCCAGCTCCTGCGGCAGCGCCGCCAGCGCGTTGCCCGCCAGCACCAGCTGCGCCAGCCACTCCTGCAGCGACCACACGCTGCAACACCGCGCGCAGCGGGTGCATCACATCACACCAACTACATACACTGTCTTTATCCCAGGTAGTTAGGGCCTCACTAAAGCGCCTATTATTATAAGGCTGTTTTAAAATCTAACTAGACAGGTCACTATTTACACCAGACTGAATATCGCATGCTTATTCAATTTGCACTGTTAGCAACAAAGAAATTTTGATTTCTTTGGTTGGCAGCACCGCGCGTCAACTGCAGGGTTGCCAGTAGTGGTCCAAAGATTAAAACACCGCATAGTGTTTCGTAAACAGGCTTTCATACAAATACAAATCAAAAGGTAGATTTTGTATTTTTTCTTTACTGATTATATTTTGGCATTAAAATCACCAACTTTTAATATAAGTTTGACTCACGAAAGGTGCACAAAAGATGGAAACGACGAGGGAACACGTGATCGCAAATTGAACACAAAATGTACTAAAAGGAACGATCTGGCAACCCTGGTCAACGAGCACAGTCTAACTCTTATTAGGTACACTACTCGAGATTCAGACTCTTAAGACAGTAAGCGTCGTATAACCCAATCTTGCTGTCTGAATTCAGAGTAAGACAGTCTAACTCTTATTAGACTACGCTACTTAGACTAAGACTGTCTGAATATCGAGTGGTGTAATAGGCGCTTATGGCTGCGACAGCCAGAGGCCACTCCTAGGGTGATGGTGGAAACGGTGGAAAAAAAGGAATGACACAAGTCATTACTTAAAAAAAACCCGTTGCCGTTTTATATACCCAGTGTCACTGTCACAGTAAATACGAATCTAACGACACATCTCAAGCTAAAATTCATTGAGCCGTTTGGGCTGCAGAGCGTGCCAAACAATTATACATACAAACTCTCGAAAAAGATAACCCTCCTTCTGGCGCAGTCGGGTAAAAATAGCTAGACAGGTATATCCGTGTGAAATGTAGTTACATAGTGTCTCACCCGTGCGGCAGCTCCGCCAGCCTGTTCCGCGAGAGGTCCACGATGTGTACATGCGCGGCCGCGGCCGCCGCCCACACCGCCGGCGGTATGCTGGACAAACCTTGGCCCGGCAGCATCAGCGCTTGGCTCTTCTTCAACGTGTACCTGCGGCGACAGATATGGCCAAAATTACACACCTCCCGCACTACACCGTGGCGATCAGTTTAACTTGTGACGACCACTGCGCTATTTACCATAAACTTAATCCAGCGGATTAAGATCAAGACTAGACGACGGCCAGTCTTCAGCTCTGATGAAGTCGGAAACGTTCGATTCCAACCTAGACTGCGTGGACCGAGATTTGTGACCCGGTGCCGAGTCTTGCTGGAAGGACCATTCTTGGTTATTGAACATGGTGTTGTTAAGGGGCTTAACTACCTTCTCAAGAATGGTATCTTCATACACTTGTGCCGATGTTTTGATACCTTTTTCACAAAGGTATGGCTCAGTCACTCCTTCGTAGCTAAAACCCCACCAAACCATAACTGAAGTCGGATAATGCCCACGTTGCACTCTGTCGACTAATTGGGAAGCTTTTTTACAGCTTTGAGCATAAATACGGTCGTTTTGTTTGTTAAAATATGTTGCTCAATTTACAATTTTTTTCTGTGACCTCCCTTTGCGTACCGTTTCAGTAGTTGTTTTGTTTTTACCACCCTATTCTTTTTTAAATTATCAGTTAAGAAATGACCATAACGTCTCTTATAGACTGCAAGTCCTAAGTCATCTTTTAAAATACGCGACATGGTTCTATGTGCTATATTCATCTCCCGTGATAAAATCTTTTGCTTTCGGACAGGATTTCTTCGAATTCTTTCCCTTACTGCTTTGACCACCTTTTTCGTACGAACACTACGTGGACGGCCAGATCTTTTTCTGTCACAAACAGAGGAGGTCACTTGTATTAATAGCCCGGTACACAAACATTTGACTAATACCAAGCGTATGGAGAGTTTTAAAAATTGCATTTGGCTCCATACCTACTTTGTGTAATAAATAAATAAATAAAAATAAAAATCATTTATTATCAGACAATTAAAGAGTCCATACATAACACTTTGACATCATGAAAAAATTACAAAAGAAATTAGAAAAGAAATAACAGTCCATCTACAGAAGATTCACCGACTGTGTGTGAAAACTTGCAGTTCAGTGAACCTCCTGAAGATGGCTGCATCCATCCTGTCCGCTATCATATTTATGACCTTGTTCCTGCTCCCCCGCACTCTGCGAACTAATGATGAAATTTTCTTGCGCATGATAGCATAAAAGTCGTCTACTGCTGCATCAGCACACATGCCTGAGGCGCTGCAGAATCGAGGGAGCCGAAACAATGCCCTGAAAGTATTATTATATTGCACCCTCAAGACACTGTATGAAGCTTGAGTAAATCTCGACCATAATGCGCAAGTATAAAAACTTTGACAGTATGCCTTAAACAATGTACGTTTCACTTCTGCGGTGCACCGCATGAATCTATGTGCCAACATGTTACCACGAATGGACAGTGCCCTGCGCTCCCTTTGTATATCCTGGTCATCTTTTAAATCTTCTGTCACAATATGACCAAGATATTTAAACTGCTTGACACGATCCAAAAATACTCCATTTAGTTTAACAGGAGGCACATTCTTAGGCTCCTTTAAATTTCCTTTGAACAATAAAAACTCGCTCTTCTTTTCATTGTATTTTAAACCGTGTCTCACAGCATAAGCCTCACAACAACTGAGAAGCTTCCTTAAGCCGCTGATGGCTGGACTGAGCAACACCATATCGTCTGCATATGTTATATTATTTAGACTTACATCATCAATGCGACAACCTGCATGCATGTTGCTCAGTTCAACAATCAGACTATTAATATACATATTGAAAAGCCTAGGAGATGTTAATCCCCCCTGCCTGACCCCACATTCCAAAACATATTCATCAGACTGAGCATTAGCCCATTTTACTACATTTGTTTGATTACTATACCAGTGAGAGAATATACCTACTACTTCTGGTGCAATACCTGCTTCTTTCAATGTAGACCAAAGTATATCATAAACTACACGGTCAAAAGCTTGAGAATAATCTAAAAAGCAGGCATATACCGGTGTTTTCCTTTTAAGATAGTAATCCACTGTATACTTTAGTGTTAAAATCGCATCCTCAGTAGACACACCTTCTCTAAAACCATACTGCAAGTCATGCAACTGGGTTCGACTACAAAGATGTTCATCCAGTATTCTATCAAGAACTTTAGCTATAATTGTCGCTAGTGAAATCGGTCTGTAGTTGGATTTGTCAGCAATATCACCTGCCCTATTCTTTACTAATGGAATGACTACAGTCTTCATAAGCTCTGGTGGTAAGTAAGTATGTCTAATGCAAAAATTAAATAATAATGAAAGCAATCTAAAAATGTGAGGTCCTGCATGTTTCAGGTGCTCAACACTGAGCCCGTCATGACCTGGAGACTTCCCTCTTTTCATATTATCCACAGCCAACTGTACATCTTTGGTACTAATATGAATAGGTTGTTCCACCAGACAGGGCTCAGTATTGATCACCTCAGACCTTGGCAGTGAGGACTCAACTTTAAAGTGTTCTTTAAAAACATTTGCAATCTGTTTTGGGTCACTAGAACCATCCACACTAACAGGCAACTCTACTTTTCCTCCTAGCCTTTTTGTACTTTTCCAAAATTTATCAAATTTTTTAGCAGAATGTTGAGATGCAAGTATATCCATTTTAATTTTTTCTTGATTCCTTTGACAATACTTAAGCCTAGCTTTAAATATCTTACGACTTAAACTCATTTTCTCAAAGATAGGTCCACTAGCAGGCTTTCCATATAGCACATACATTTGAAAGTCTAAGCGAGCCTGTTTATGAGATAAAGCAACATGTTTATTCCATCCTACAATATGTTTGTATTTCTTAGCTGTCCCAGAAGCTCGGACACAGCTGGCTTCTGATGCTTGTCTAAGTATAGAAACAATCTTATCATAGAAATTATTTATAACAATTCTGTGACTGATATTATTACACATATTATCGGCACACTGATGAAATTCATTCGGAAAATCTACTAGTTTTAAATTACTGTTACAATGTTCAAAGTATTTATTGATTTCATCTGGGGTTCTAGTACCCCAAATAATATTATTTTTTTGTTCAATTACTACAGTAGGCCTGGAACGAATCAAGCGAAGGTTACATTCGATCACTAGTGGATAGTGATCCGACCAGAAAACATCATACAATATATTAATATTAACAACTGATGGATAGGCTGCCTGGCTAGTAATACAATGATCTAACCATCGCTTACTCCCTGATGCAGGACAGACAAAAGTATGCGTATCTTGTATGCTTCTAAGTTTTTCCTTATCTGCACAAATCCATTGCCTATCTGAACAAAATGACATCAATTCTCTATCAAAGAGTGTTGAGGTGTGCGCATTGTAATCACCTAATATATAGACACAGTCTATATTACATTCTTCAATGATAGCATTAATGTCCGCCAAACACTCTGTAAATATTGGCAGATTAATAGACTTATTAACAGGCATGTATACACACACAAACACTAATTCTTGCAGTTCACTAGTAGACACTCTTATGGCTGTTATGCGATCATTCTTGCATGGGATTACAGACACATTCCGAAAAACCGATTTGCGCCACAACAGCGCCACGCCCCCATACAACCTCCCTCGTATTAAGCCAGCACCAGGATCCATGCTTGATTTAGCGGTGTATGCAAACTGCTGATCAACTTCACTCAGGAATGATAAGTCCTGCGGCAACAGCCAATGCTCCTGCAATGCGACGATGTCTGCATCCTTGCACAGAGACCTTACACATTCCACACTGCGTTTAATATTTTTACAATTGTAGGTTATTATTTTACTTGTACTGTTTATATCCATTAAGTAAGTGGTTCATCTTCACGCCTAAGGCTCTTACCCACTCGAGTTGGCCTTGTTCCCCCTTGCAGGTGCACATATCTTCGGAACCTGACTCCATCCGGCCACAAGTCGTCGTTGAGAAACATTTCTAGCTTGTGTTTAGGCACAAAAATCTTGAAGGAATTATACAGCTTTTCTTGCTTCATTTTGATTTTCTCAACACTTACAGTGATATTCGTTCTGGAAAAGATATATTCACTGATGCTTTCTGCGGAAACTTGTTTGTTAACGTTAGACACAAACAATGGTGTTCTAATGTCCGCTGCCTTGAAATGCGAGTTAGCATTCGACACAGCTTTTCCTGTTTTTCCAATGAATCTATTTCTTAATCTTTTCCTTTGCACTTGTTTCCATTCATCATCAACATTCTCTTTTTTCCATTCCCCTTCTCTGGTCAAAACTTCAGCCATTGTAACATTTGTAACCTCCATTGTCTTTTTGTCATTTTCGATATGTGCATTTGACGTTGACAGCTCAAGCACGACGTCATTGTTTGACGTACATTGCCGCTTCAATGTACATTGCTGCGATTTGCAGGTTTTCTGTACACAATCGAACTGCCGCACACCCGACTTGTTGATTGTCTCTGGTTTGTTTGAAACCGTCTCCTTAGGTGTGAGTGAATCACTATGATAGTCGCTACGGGAGTGCGAGCAGGACGACGATGGTGCCTCCTTTGTGCTGCTTTGCCTTTCATTATTCAAATCCACAATATCCACATTACCCACATCTGAATTGTTTATTGTATGTGATAATCCAATGGGACCGCTATCCGATAAGAAACCACCCCTCTTCATTGTATTTACATTGTCCATCACCATCATATGCTGAAAATTAGATGTGTCTCTGACTGTCTTAATATTTTCCACATCTTTTTGGATTTCCTGTAATTGTTCTACTGTTGTAATGCAATCACAGCGATTCGGTTTTCGCCTTATTTCTTTTATCATTAATTCAACACTTTATTTATATTATCACCCTATTCCCATTTTAATATGACAGAATATTGTACAATGTATTGGCGCCAAAATGAGAAAAAATCATATAAAAATAACGGATTCCAAATTCAAATGTAATATTTTGTTTATTTTTAATTGTAACAGTATTTATGACCAGACTAAATATATTTTTGGAAGAGAATCGAGTACCGAGTGCCCCTTTCAATATGTACCGTGAACTAGTCAACCTGTATGTTCCTTGGGGAAAGGTGTTCAGCGTCACGGACTGAATGTATCCTAGTTGTAAACAGTGATGTGCCATTCTACGATGACGGTCTCCGAGAAAAAATCCGAGATATTTCTCGCAAGAAATTTCTTCAGGAAATTAGTCAATTAAAATTCTCGAGAAATGTTGAAAATTTCCGAGAAACTTCAGAGAGCAGAGAGTTTGTTTGCACATGGCTAGTTTTTTTTTTCTTGTTATTGGCGATTAAACTTCGTTGAAGCTTATTTTGCCAGTGTCTAGTTAACCCATGGCGCCAATTTCTTTATTCCTAACCCTAACATAACTATACAATCAAAGGTTGGTGTAGGTCCTTTGATTGCTTCAAGGGAGCTTCTGGCAACAAATCTATACGAGTCCACTGGTTTTCATAGCCGAATGAGTGGCGGACGGCGTCTAAAGACGCCCACCACAGTCCGCAAATAAATATCACTACAGCCGCACTATGAGTGTCCACTTTAACCATTTCACATATTGTCCATGAGCATGAGCATTTATAACAGTAAACTACACCGATTTTATGTTATAAAGTCCACTAGAATCAATTTGCAAAATAATTTAAAGCAAACTCCAACTGAACCCCTTGACTTCCCGCCAAAAAACCCCACATGGCTAGTTGTAGGTGCGACGTAGGCACTCACGCGTCGGGCCACTCGCCGCAGCAGGCGCGTGCGCGGTCCCCGAGGTCCCCGGCGAGGCGCTCGCGCAGGAAGCGCAGCACGCGCTCGCTGCCGCCGCGCAGCACGTCCTGCCGCACGAGCGACAGCTTGTTGCCCTCCATGCTGATGCTCTGCAGCTGCGTCAGCAGACCCAGGTTTCTTGGCAATCTGTTCCAAAATATTCAACGTTCATAAACTGACTTTTAATAATGCATAGTATCATCTGCAACATTTGTATAAAAAGTTCAACACATGCGAATGGCGTAGGTTCGGAATGTTCGGATCGTAAGGAGACGCCATTGAGCATTTTTTGACGTACTTATACAACGTTGCATACAATACTGATGTAAAGCTTAGTGTGATTGTGGGTGTAAATCTGAATCATGCCAAATTGTCAGCGATGGGGCTAGCAATCCATCACTATTTCGATTCCCTTTCTCCATCTTCTCGCTGAGAGTGACCTAGTTTGAATGTTACAGCCCTAGGTACTAAGACTAACCGGTTTAGGGACAAACGTAATACAAGATCTGTAAACAAGTAAGAAGCCTGTATTTCAACTGTCGACAAACGGACGGACGGACAGCAGATTCTTAGTGATGGGGTTCCATTTTTATACTTTGGGTACGGAACCCTAAAAAGTATCTGATTTCAGCTGTGGGAAAGTAGCGAATTAAGAGAGGATCTGCGGACAGTGAAACCACTGGCGGCGGTCGCAGCAAGCCTCACTGAACGTCATATTCAATAGAGAAGATGCATAATGAGTACATTTTGATAAAGTCTCTAATTTTGTAAGCAATTACTTAAAAAAGACTTTAAACGCAATTGTATTTTTTATCGATTCATTAATTTTGGTTTTTAGTTGATTGAAAAAGTAAATTTTAGAACTGATAAAAAGTTCAAAAATTATATTACCATAGGATTTTATATTAACGCAATATTTGACATAGCACCCAAACAAATGTTCTTACATCAAGCCTATAAATGCGACGTAAGTGACGTCACTCCTGTCCGGTTTTTCTAAGGCGCCCTGAGACGACGTCTCTTAAAATGATTTTGGGTTAGCAAGGTAGATTTTCTTGGCAGTGCCTATTCTTAGGAACTCTTTCCATAGCACAACGAAAACAAAATTACTCATCTTCCCTATTACCACCACTTGCTTCCGGTACCACTAGTTCATTACTGTGTAATGATGAAAGGAAGAAAGCAGTTCTTGTCTGTAAGGGCCTACGGGATACTTGATTTCCCCACTCTAGGTGTCATCAGGTCTTCTTAGGGTTTCGTACCGTACCCAAAAGGTAAAAACGGGACCCTATTACTAAGAGTCCGCTTGCCTTCTAGACAGAAGCTGTCATCAGGCTGTATCTCATGAACCGTGATAGCTAGCCTGATGAAATTTTCACAGATGATGTATTTCAGTTGCCGCTTTATCAGCAAATACTAACAGAATAAAATAAATATTTAAGTGGACCTTCCATAATACGTGATATTTTATAGATAACGGTACGGAACCATTCGTGCGAGAGACCCACTCGCAATTGGCAACATAAACCTCTGTACTATCAGAGTCAGAGCAGCCAGAGTATTTGGCCTATTAGCCGCGCTGGCCAGACGGGTGGGGATAGATGTTGATAAGTTTGTTTAGCTTTTATGGGTTTACGGGAAGAGTTGAAGTTTTCCTCCGCCTGGAACCACACGGACACACGGACATGTGACAATGGCGTACTTGTTCAAGCTGTTGTTGGTGAGGTCGAGCCGCTTGAGCGTCTTGAGCAGGCAGACGTTCTCGGGCAGCCGCTCGAGTTTGTTGTCGCGCAAGTTCAGCACGCTCAGCTGCTGCATTTGGTCGCAGAACTCGTCGGTGATTTCCTGTTAATGTTCATGCAAAATCACGGAATTAGATAAGTATAACATATATAATGGAAGCTACTAAGATCCCGAGCAATATGCGTCCCCGTTCCCTCGCCTCTCATCCGATCGCTCCGTCTGGAGGGTGTTGAGCGGGCGCCTGCAGCCGCCTCCGCAAGGCGACAACGGGGGAGGTGCGGGGACGGGGGCCTGGGACGCATCTTCCGCGGGATCTTAGGAGGTAACGTTCCGTATGTAAAACATATATTTAATTCTGAGGCAAAATCTAAATAAATCAGTTATTACGCTAGTGCTTGTTAACGTGACTTCATCCCCGCCGCCAAGTATTTAAGTAGGTAGTCATTTAACAATTTTTACATATATAATTTAAATTAAGTGGATTTTGAACTTTGATAATATTTTATGTTGCAACACCCTAACACGGTATTTATGTACATGAAACTAATTAAATAAAGAAAAATTGAGTAATCTTTAATATTGTTATAATGTGCATGTAAGCAATTAATAAATCATCATTCATCATTTCAGCCGCATAACGTCCACTGCAGGACATAGGCCTCACCCAAGGATTTCCAAAATGACCGCGGCCTGCATCCAGCGCTTTCCAGCGACCTTATTCAGGTCGTCAGACCACCTTGTGGGTGGTCTGACCGGTATGGTGGTAGGGGTGGAAACGCGCTTCGGTGTTTACAACTAAATTTTTAAACGTGTGCAACGGTTAACTACCTGCGTCTGAATTTCCTTAAAAGCGCGCATCATCGACGCGTTGAAAATACGCCGTCTTCAGACGCCCTTAAACGTAGAGGAAGCGATTGAGAACAGCGGCCAATAGACGGCACAATGTCCAGAAAGATGACCATGACATACCTTAATAAAATTGTTAGCCAAATAGATTTCTTTCAGTGCCGTGCAGCCGTACACGTCGGGTAACTCTTCGATGTCATTGTGATTCGCGTCCAAAATCTCCATTTTTCTCAGCTCGCCCAAAGCCGGCAGTTTCTTTAAATTATTGTTACTTAAATTCATTTTCTTCAGATCTAAAATGTTAAAGACTTAATTGAAACAGATTAACTGGGGTATTACGCACACAAAAATGAATAGTGTTAATTAATACTTATCATAATATATAAACAACAATAAAATGTATTGCTATTAGGGTGCTAAAAGACATTGGTCCATT
This sequence comes from Acrobasis suavella, assembly GCA_943193695.1. Classification (NCBI taxonomy): domain Eukaryota; kingdom Metazoa; phylum Arthropoda; class Insecta; order Lepidoptera; family Pyralidae; genus Acrobasis; species Acrobasis suavella. Next base: position 22,147,387 of record OW971941.1, read on the forward strand.
ACAACAACACTGTTAAAAATTATGTAATTTAACATGTAAAAAATTACATAATCCTGTAAACATAATTACGTCAACTTATAGATTATTTTGTAAAATTTCATATTTTTCGTAAATTTCCCTGATTTTTCGGGATCTACCCCGGTAGCAGTTTCCAATATTCTCATTATATATATGTATCCACCTTACACTCGCTCTGATAATGATCGCCCAAATCGAACCAAACCTGGTCGGCCTTTCCGACTATAGTTACGTGAGTAATCGGAATATTATAAATGAAGTCAAATCCTCTATCAGGGACATTTCACCGCTTGTTGGAATGGAATGTCGGTAGTGATGGATTGAACTGTCCTTTACAATATTTATATTTGGTTTATAAGACTTAAAATCACCTCTCAGGTTGACGATGTCCGGCGGTAGTTCAGTCAGCTGGTTGTGCGACAGGTTCAGTTCTACCAGGCGGACCAGATAGCCCATGCCAGGCGGTAGCGCAGTCAGCTTGTTATGAGATAGATTCTACAACAGACAAGATATAATAAAACACTACTATCGACAGCATCCAGGCCAGCAGGTGAGGTCTCCTATATTGAAAAAAAAATAGGATGGTGGCTAGTAGCAAAAAATTTTACTACACGTTACCAAAATCGAGTGCCTGCTGAACTGCTAGAAGCTACTAGTGGTTAAAATGTGTTTTAATTAAAACTACATGGTTCTGCTAATTAGAACTAAAGTTTGGTATCTAATCAAATCGCAAGTAGAAAAACTGGTTCACCTATTTCTTTTTCTCAGTGTAATTTTGTTATGTCGCCCTTTCAAAACAATTGAGATTTTTTTTTTCAAACACAGTCCACAACTCAATCATTCAAACTCCAACTCCAAACTCAAGATTTGTCGCCAAAAGCTTCCTTGAAGCAATCAAAGGACCTACACCAACCTTTGATTGATAAGGATAGGAATATTATATTCTTAAATATATTATTCCTCTTCGTGTTTAAATACACGAAGAGTAATAATATATTTAAGAATATAATAGTTAAACACGAAACACGATGAGTTTCTCACAGCCACGAGTCGTGTGAACGCTGATTTAATTGCTGTTAATGAAACCTGGCTTAAGTCAGGTCGGGAGCGAGGAGCGCCTACAGTACCGGGTTACAGACTAAAGAACATCTCGCGGCCTCGTCATATGCGCGATGGACGAGGTGGTGGAGTGGCCTTTTATGTTAAACAGGATATACGAGTGCGCTTTCTTAGAAGTTCTAATGCTAATATCGAACAGATGTGGCTATCCACGAAGGTGCATGGTCACAGCGTAGTGGTGGGAACTGCATATAGGCCTCAATGGGTAAAGGTGGATGACTTCATTGATGCATTGACCGACTCGCTTATGCAATTTTCAAAGTATGACTACACTATATTGTTGGGTGATTTTAATATTGATATGCTCGATGCTAGTGCCAGTGGGCGACTTTAACTAAACCAATTTCTACTACTATTTATTTTATATTGTGGGGACATAACTAAGGAAATCAAAAACTGTAGATTTCATTGTTACGCGGATGACATTCAACTTTACATATCGGAGGATCCATCTAATGTCTCTTCTGCTGTGTGCAAGATGCAACAAGATCTAGACAGAGTAGCTAAATGGTCAACTAGAAATGCGTTCGTACTGAACCCACTCAAATGCAAATTCATGGTTCTTGGCACTAACATGCAGATTAAAAAAAATATTCCAAACTAACTCTGATCTTAACATTCTTGGCCAGGATATGCAGCGTGTTGAAGAAGTTAGAAACCTGGGCATATCTTTTGATAGCCATTTGAGATTTGAAAGTCATGTGTTGAGTCTTGTGAAAACATGCTTTTACAGATTAAAGCTTTTATACAAGGTGCGTAATCTGCTGAGCGAGGAGGTCTGTATTATTTTGTGCGAATCCCTTATTTTATCAAAATTAAATTATGGTGACCTGGTTTACGGCCCGCGACTACTGCATAGAACACAAAAAATTGTACAACGTATACAAAATGCTTGCTGTAGATTTTGTTTTAACATTCCTCCCCGTAGTCATATCACACCGTTCCTTAACAAAGCTGGTATGTTGAACATGGATTCGCGTAGGCAGCTTCATCTTGCAATGCTTATGTTTGACGTTATAAAGTATAAACAACCCGAGTACTTGTTTCGAAAGTTGGTATTTTGTAGGCCGCGTAGTTCCGGTAGCCTCCGGTCAATGCGACCTCCGTTATCGGTGCAGAAGCACAAAACAGCGGCATTTAAGGGCAGCTTCCGTTACCATGCGACAAAGTGTTGGAACAATATTCCAGCCACTCTAAGACTTCTTCAATCTAAAAATAATTTTAGAAAACATTGCAGGTCTGCTCTGTTGGATGAGCAGATGAGCTGATAGATGTAGGAGACATAGATACTGCAGCTGGCGGCTTATCTGTTTTGCCTAAGCACCTGAAACTGAAAACTTCGTCGTGTGGTAACTTGTGGCTTTCTCAATCGTCAATTTTCAAACCTCAATGCTTTAGTTTTCATAGTGTCAATTAATTTTATATTGCATAATGGTGCGGGTTTTTCACTTATGTTATTGACATTGCTTTTTATTCTTGAAATCATTTAGGTATTATTATAGGTATTTATTTTAATAAACCTACTCACTTATACTTAATAAATTATATTCCTGTATCAATCATTCATTACGTTATAAATTTATCTTTCACACATCTTAATACACCATTCCACCCGATGTACACCTACAGGCTAAAACTGAAAACCAGTGTGCCGCCTTTTAGGCCAACTACACTGAGTTTTGGCCTGCTTTGCGCTACTGCAGCACATACATGTGCAGTATCACTGTTTTCTACTGTCATTGTTGCATGTTTATTGTTAAGTATTGTTTATGTACTGTTCTGTTCTTGTGTCTACTATAAGTGTGTGTATGTGATGCAGTTTTCGTAAATAAACGTATTATCTATCTATGAATGAAGAAATCAAGAAATAAAAATAGGCTCTAAAGGATTCGTATCCAGAACCGTAAACTAATAATAATAAAAAAACAAGAGTTGATATCAAAGCAAGGTTGTAATATTCAATGTAGGTTTTGGCCTGTGGTTTTGGATATCAGTGGTAAACCATGTAATTTTTTAATCTTAGTAATTTATGATGATAGTAAGTTTTTCCAGTGTGGCGAGGTCTATAAACTTAAGAGGCGAACCTGCTTCCATACAGGAAGATTTGATTACTTAAGGTTGAACTAATCGAGGCCTCGAACTCAAAGGTAGGCGCGGCCTAAAAGCATGTTGTCTGGCCTAACATTGTGTTCGAGCGAAGCAGTGAGGTGAAATGCACGATAATTTTTGGTAAACCGAGCACGTAAAACTATAAGTAAAGTCCTTTGGGAAAAGAGGTTTTATGCAAAAACTACTGCATTTATAAATTTCTAATTAAGTTTATTAAAACCACGAAGTAAGACAACCAATATATAAATAAATAAATATATACGGACAAATGACACAGATTGAGCTAGCTCCAAAGTAAGCTTCAGGTTGTGTTATGACTTATAAGATACTAACCCAATGATACTATATTTTATGGTAAATACATATATAGATAAACACCCAAGACCCAGGACAATTTGAAAAAGGCTATTTTCCAACTTGCCCTGGCTGGGGATCGAACCCAGAGCCTCCAGATTGGTGGTCTAGCGTGTTGACCATTATGCCACGGAGGTCGTCTATATAAAGTCTTGTAGTGAAGGGTTAATAACTACAAGTGTAAGCAAAGCAAAGCAAAGCACATATGTTTGCCTAGTCCTTTAGTAGCCTCTTACAACAATGATGATTTAATATAAACAAACATACCAAAAAGTTCAACATGACCAGATCTCCAAAGTCGGGCTCTATCTTCTCCAGCAGGTTGTGGGATACGCTGAGCCACCGCAGCTCTGTGAGCTTGTAGAACTGCTTGGGCAGCACACATAGCTTGTTGTGGTCCAGGCTCAGGTTCGCTAGGGTCTTCAGCTCCCCGATCTCATCTGGCAAACTCGACAATGCATTGTCTTGGAGCTAAAATACCAACATCAGAGGAATGTAATAAGATTACAAATGGATTTTTTTTTATTTCATTTTGGCATCTATTCTCATCTCCATACAACTAAAAACGAAAAGATACAATACAATGCAATTACTCTTTTTTTGCACTATAACAAAAAGGAAAGATTATTATTTTCAAGTCGTATTAGCCTTTAGTTTGTGATATCATAGATAATCACCTTGAGGGTAACAAGCTGCTGTAAAAACTTGATATCTGGCGATACAGTCTTGATCACATTGGAGCTCAAGTCTAGGGTTTTCAGAGGCTCCCTGCTCCACCAGTTGTCCCCATCTGACTTTCCAAAGTCAATCTCCTTTGTTTCATCCAAAACAATTTCTTCTATTTTCCATACCTTTTCTGGTACTAAAATTTAAGAATTACCAGACTAAGTTTAAAAACATAACAATTTTTTTTAACTTTTTTATGGTTCTAACTGTGATTATTATTTGTAAGTGAAGTCATTGTTTAGAAATAAATAAAGATCTCATGCAACCTTCTTATGGTTAGTGTCATTACAGAGCTCAGATCAGGTTTGAATAACCCCAGGTTAACTTTTCAAAAGTAATGTTGTAGAAGGTACTTTATTATTCCAGGGAACAAAACTTCACTTGCCATGAGACAATAAAAATAAATACATACAGTTTTGTATCTCTTGCCCTAGTGTCTTCAAAAGAGTAGATACACATAGTAGAAGAGCCGGCGCACATATGGCGGAGCGCAGCGCAGAGCATTTTTCACTGTCAATATATTATCGACATTGTCCTCTTTGAAATAATATCCAAAATCAATTAACACAATACTTATGCACAAATGGCGAATTTCGACTAGGCTATAGGTATTGTGCTGATTGATTTTGAATACTATTTCAAAGAGGGTAATGTTGATAATAATTTGACAGTGAAAAACGCTCTGCGCTGCACTGCACCATAAGTGCCCCAGCCCTTAGATTATTTGTGAAGAAACATATTTTATTTAGAGAAGCATACATAAAGGTAGGTAAAAACTTTTATAAATAAGGATACAAGTTAAAATGTGGTACTAGTGTGGGCCAATCACAATTAAGTACCTAAATGAAGAAAACATAACAATATAGTAAATGTTAACAATGTTGTTTCTACGCAAATGCCCCGCGTGCCCTTGACCATTCAACCGCCTGATGGAAAATGAATTATTCTCACCGGAACCAAGGCCTCTGTTGGATAAATTTAGCTGTCCCGTGCGTTGAGCGGATTTGATCAAGCCATTTGATAACTCGCCGTCGTCTGCTTTCTTATCTTGAAGGTGAAACACAGGTTTATTACACACTTTAACTCTGGACTTCAAATTAGATCTTTGCGACATCTTACAGTGATGTAATGCACAAATTAAATAAATACGTAATTTAACATTATAACAAGGTGAGTAATCCTTCACTTAATACATTAAATTTAACGAAAATTAGACAATAATCTAGTCTTCTTATCACAAGACAAATTAACGTTAGAATTTAATTGTTTTGTTTATTTTACTTGCAACTATGCACCTATTACATACATATTCATTTCTTTCACTTCACTTTATTTATATTATTATTTACCCACATGGACAGCTTAGGCTACATTGACAGTGACAGTTCCTACGAATATGAGCATAGACTAAAAAAAATTTTTACATACCTATGAGTATTGCCACACGTAAGAAAAATGTGATCGCCACTGGGTCGTAGAGGTAGACCGGACATTGAGAGAAACCATCAGTTCCATCATCGAATGCTATGCTAACTGTATTGTGATTTTGTGATAATCGTAGCGTCTTTGGAGTTTGATTCCACTCCTTTGATTCATCTCAACTGAGATGGATGAGTCAAACAAACCCCAAGAACCAACGATCATCATTATTACATTACAATAAGGTTAGCATAGCAATCCATGAAAGTCATGAAATTGGTGTTCTTTTTTACTTTTCTGAAGGAAGTTTCGGAATTTTTACATAAGTTCTAACAAATAACCGGTCAAGCGCGAGTTGTCGAGGGCGAAAGGTTCCATACCAATATCTATAAAAATTACGTTTGTTGTATGGGAGCGATACAATTTTTTTATTTTTTTTTCTGTTTTTAGTAGGTAGGTATGTGTTGTTATAGCGGCAAGGCAACAGAAACATCCTCTGTGACAATTGGCTAGCTATCACGGTTCATGCATGGGATACTTAAAGCCTGGTAGAAGACATACAGACGGATAGTGGAGTCTTAGTAATAATAGGTTCCCGATTTTACCCTTTGGGTACGGAACCCTAATTTGGAAGCCCGGACAGGCGCGGCGCGAATCTACTTACTATAGTGGGCAGTTGGGACTTAGGTACAGTGGAGTAATGGGGTTGCAAACTTGCAACGTAATAAACATGACCTTTTGTCGTGGTGACTAATGTACTTATGACAAATATACCATTTCATACATTGGTAAATTAACTCAATACCAATGTATGAAATGGTATGTTTGTCATAATCATAACATATAGGTACCTAACAGTATTGTTACCGGTAATGTGTTAATTCAGGCATTGTAGGTATATAATTATACAATGCCAGAATTAACACATTACCGGTTCTACATGCATGAGTCACCTACCGATGGTGTGATTTTATTATGATGTACCTATAGATATAGTTTAGTTTTTTATTTGTAGAAAAAAATAAATTAAAACTATAGTTACTTAATACAATTTAAATTAAATCTTAAAAACTACCTAAAACTAAAAAATAATACAATTTATGAAGTCCCACTACAATATCACCCCCTCGAAGCGTGGCCGAAAGGCTGGCAGCATTGCCACATTGTATGGCAGTGCTGATTCTTTGAGCCAGGTTATGACCTATGCTATCATACGATTATTGAATATAATAATGGCGTCGACCTACCTTCGAACTGATATGGAGGATCGTGTTGCTTACAATCCAATTTCAACATTATTAAGATATTGTAATATTGTTAATATTTTACTTATTGTTAGTATTTGTGGAGGAATAAATTATATCTACAATCACATTATTTTTGATAGGTAGGTATGTAAATATTTAAAAAAATATTTTAAAGATTATATTCTTTGGCACGAAATAATTTTACTGTCATATTCTAACAGATTGACAGTCACAGATTCATATTGAGTCATGTTTTGAGTAGACACTAGACAGTAATTTATTTTCGTCATGTCATGTCCAAAGAGAAAATTTAAAAAAAGTATTCACCAAGATTGTATGTTTGATTAAAAGCCAAAGAACGGCAGTCGTCAGTAGCGGTCTAGCCAATTAGCTATCATCACCAAAGATTACGAATATAGGTATACATATCATCACAGATTACTTGGAGAACTATGTTGCCATCATCATCAACATCTACAGCTTTCAGGTAGTCAGTCTAGTTAGAAACTACTGAGCTTTGAATCTGATGCTGTCAAGAACAAAGTCTCTCACGCCTTTACCAAGAATTCAAGTACCCTTCGTTCACTAAAGGCGAACTTCGCTAAACGGCAAACTCCAAATGGCAACTTCTCATGCAACTTTAGTACAGGCGTTATAGGCGTAATCAGCTATCTTTTTTTGATTGCGTATGTACCCTTTTGTATATTTGTATATCTATGATTCATTGAAGCGGAGCTAGGTAGCAGAACGGAGGGAGAAAATAATGCGGAGATGTTGCTTCTTACGTGTCAAGCGAATTTTGAACTTATTGACACTTGTTTTTTACCCGACTACGGCAAACCCGGAGTAAGGGTCATAAGCGTAGCCAGCCATGGGCTCAGGGTGGGGCAGCAATCTGAAATAATATGTAACTAGCAAACTACACGGTCCGCCGCTTACCCCAGTTAATTTTTACATATAAAATGTCGAGTGTGAACTTTCTTACGAATATTAAGTATTGTAGTAAGTACCTAGATAATTTAATTTTTAGGTTTGGTTCGGTAACTTAAAGTGGCCAGGGTGGGGCAAGCGCCCCGCCGTGCCCCACTGTGGCTACGCCCATGGTAAGGGTAATGATTTTAGAAGTCTATGTATGTATGTGGATATGTATGTCTATTCCACCGTAGCATCCGAATCGCTTGTCCAATTCTCAAAATTATATGTCAATCGATTCGTCATTATTGTCGTGACATAGGCTACAATTTTAATGCAAAAAAAATATTCTAATTATGTAACGAATTTTACATACAATAGTGTAAAAAATATATACATTGTTAGCCGTATATGACTCTCGTAGTCGTTTTTAAACGTGTATCTTGTTGTTATATTCAGCTTCCAGGCCATTAACTGAGTGCACTGGACTAAAAAGTGCGTTGTAATATGTCAATAAGGTTGAAATTCGCTTGACACTCTTCGGTTCATAAAAACTGCCTTCGCCGCGCCGGAATGCTTCGAATCATAGTGATTCTCTTTTGAGTCGAATTACTCGTAACCACGCTGCGGGCCGTGTGTTGTGCTCTAACTCCTCTCGCGAACCCCGTAAACAACTTCATTCCAACAGGGGACAAAAGCAAAAGTGATAGCTGATAAAGACAAATAACAATGTCAGAACCTTATCACAGAATAGTATATTTATTCAAAAATAAACAAATAACAAGTAGAAATGAATAATATATGTATTTAGCACCAATAACGGTAACAATAGGCACTTTTAATTCAAACATCAATATAACCATGCAAAATTACAAGTCTTGAGCTAAGCCGCGGACAGACAGACATACATACCGCAACTATAAGAGTTCCTTGTCGGACTTCGGAACTCTAAAAATGGCTTTTGTTGTTGTTTCATCTGAATGAGATAGTACCGAACGGCAGCTGCCTTTGCTGGAGTGGTCTCTAATATAAATAAGATCTTTTATCGACTACATAAGGTCTAAAAAACGTTCCGTCTTGCAGCAAACGCTGGAATAAGTCTGGATTTACGCGGTCAGGGGTTCCACTTTCTTACTCATAACGATCATCCTGTAGGCAAAAAGAAGGACATTAGTATCCCTATCTATTTTTAAACACACACAAAAATAATAGGGTATTTTACTATGTTTGTTTTTAGACAATATTTCATATGAAACAACAAATAATACCAAAAAGAAATCTTATTCTGAAAACAGCATGTTAATTGGTTGTGTAAATGAAGCAGCAAAAGATTAGTTTCCTGGGTCAAATATATTTACTGCCTGCACAAAAGAGGGACTCCCAGAACAGTAGACATCGAAATAAAAAAGCTCGGAGAGAGCGTTCCGTTCGTTAACACAAAAAAAATATATTTTACCTAGGTACTGACGTTACTGCCGGTATTTCATACAAAATCATGTTTAAAAAAAACTTGTTTGTTTTGACGTTAAGAATATTTTTTCAAAACTAAAAACCGACTTCATCCCCCAACTACTCAACCTAAAATTTCTATGTGACCACCTGACTAGTAATACGCTATCAAGCCAAAAAATAAATTGAAATCGGTACTGGCGTTACGAATAATCGGTGAACATGCATAAAAAAGATCGCGATGAATTGATAACCTCCACTTTTTGAAAGTCGGTTATAAAGTACCCGTCTGAGTTGTTGGAATCTAGCGCATTGCAGATAAGCATTGCTGGCAAAGAGCAAAAAAAATTCTTATATCTATGGTTGCTAGACTAGTAATAGACATTTATTAGGGTCGGAATTGATCGGCACAGCCGGGCGGTTAGTGTATGTACCATAGATAATAAAATCGCAGGACAGCTTGCGGCGAGCTGTTGGTGAGTAACGACACCACGGACCCGAGTGCTCCAGAGAGCCGGTCAGGGCCCTCGTCCCCGACGTGTCTTTGTGGGTCGGGGGGAGACCCAAGAGGGCTCGCAGGGCTCTCAGATCTGCATTGCCTTAATTGGCCGTGCAGAGAGGAGTCGTTAGAGCTGTTGCTCCAGGGGTGAAAGTGTAAAGGGTATAACGCCGCGAGTAACTTCGGAGAAAGCGCAGCACATCTCTCGACACCCCTGAGTCGTCTGCACTGGTGTTGCTCCTTTGCCGACAATTATTGGTATAGCGGGCGGCAAGCCACCACCTGCCTACAATAGTCAGCAATCATGATTATGGCAGGTGACGTTCCTATCGCAATATCCCAGCATCAGTCCATCCCAATCTCATTCCATAATCCACAGACCTTTCCCTTTTTCTTGCAATAGATCTTTCTCCAGCCGAAACCTATTCAAGGGGACACCTTTCATAGGTATATTCAGGAATGATTTTTGGCGGGAGCGCCACATAACATCAACTTCTTCAAAGGGCCTCTACGTGTTGGATCTGTATCCCCACGCAAGCCTCTCAAAGGGCCGGGGTGAAAAGACCCGTGAAACTAAAGGAGATAATAATAATAACTTAAACCCTATTTATGCTTGGGCTACGGTCCGTGCAAATAGGACATTTTTTTTATTAAAACAAACGGAGAGAGCACATCCTTTGCATCCCCGTTCCCCGTTTTCACACCTCTCCCCTAATCGCTCCGTGTGGAGGGTTTTTAGCGGGCGGCTGCAACCGCCTCGACAAGGCGAGAAACGGGGGAGAGTTGCGAAGACGGGGAACGGGGACGCATATTGCGCGGGAGCTTAGAAGATTCCGTCCTGTAATACTTATATCTGGAGTGAGTCAGGGAAGTAATCTCGACCCACTCGAGTTTCTCATATTGGTGAACGACTTGCCTACAGTCATCCAGCACTCTGACTGTTTATTGTTTGCTGACGACCTAAAACTGTCCCTCAAAGTCAATTCGGCGGTAGACTGTGAGCGCTTACAGGAGGATATTGATAGGATAGTTTCATGGGCTCATCATGAACATAAACTCCAATTCAATAAATCCAAATATGTTACGATGACGTTCACAAAAAAACATAAACCGATTGAGTATGAGTACAGTGTAGATAATGTTAGTATGAAGAAAGTCTCGGAGGTGAAAGACCTCGGAGTATCATTTACAGCTGACTTGTCAAAAAACATATTAAAATCATAGCTAAAAAAGTCTTTAGAAATTTAGGATTTATATTGCGTAAGGTAAATGGCTTCAATAACACTAAAGTTATTATATCATTGTATAATGCCTTAAGCAGAAGCCATCTCAAAAGTAACGCAGCGATTTGGGCTTCACATGAAATTAAATATAATCTCATGCTGGAGCGCATTCAAAATAAATTTGCCAGATATCTATATATGAGGTTATATGGTGTCTATCCGTACTATCCTTTGATGTATCCTACCTTATTTGTTCTGGGTATGGTGGGATACACCGAACTACGGGTGCGGAGAGACTTATCCATGGCTTTGTGTATCTTTAATTTAATTCGCGGAAAAACTCACAATCCACAATTGTTAAGTTTGTTGAGGTTATGCGTTCCCAACGAGCTGCTCAGAAAAGCCCCGCTGACGCGCGCGCTGCGCAACCTCAACCAGATTGCCGACAAAATAGATCTGTTTGCTTGTTCTCTGAGCGAATTCATAAGAACAGAGCTTTGTATATAATGTGTTACAATAATTGATTGCTTTTCTATCGTATTGGTTATAACTGTAATGATAGATTTGAGTTTCTTGAAATAAAATAAATAAATATTAGTGATGTGTGTCGCGTGCCTCACCCGTAGCGGCCGGACAGCATCCAGTCGCGCGGCAGCGCGCGCAGCCGCGCGTCCCCGGCCCGCAGCGCGCACACCAGCTCCGACTTCACCGTGCGCAGCGACACCACCGCCGTAGGGTGGAAACCTGCTCATGCAGATCATACTTCGTTACGTTATAAACGCGTTATGGTGGTTTAACCAATATACTATGCGACACAAATATGTTGAACAAAAATGCGGACTACAAAACATTTTTGTACGAATTCCCGACACGTAAATTGAACCAAAATGGCAGTCGTCAGCGCATTATTTGTACCTGCGCCGATAACCGACATTTTGGTTCAACCGACGTGCCGGGAATTTGTACAAAAATGCTTTGAAGTCCACCATTTTTGTTTAACTTATTTTTGTCGCATTATACGCACGTATGTCGTAGGACATTTTTCAACACACTTGCGAGGAAAATACCTAATAAACTGTTTTATTTTTATTTTAAATAAACTCTTAAATAAAATCAGCGCGGCGCACTGCTTTCTTGTGCCGCCGAGCGGAGGGCTAGGTAGAAATATATAAAAAAATGAAGCTCAAGTGTAGCGAGTGATTCAAGTGTTATCCTGAGCGATGCCAGTGCTTCATGGCCCTCTATGTAAATCCGTTTTATTCAAGAGTTGCATATAATACATTTTCTACTCCTGTATACTGTTATCTATCTTTTAAATGGTCCCGAATACTAATATAAGAACATACATTATATGATTTCAAAAATGTCTATAGTCTATTACTAATATAATAGCACATGTGTCGTTATTTCGCCAAAACGATACTCCTAGCCATAAACATATAACCTTTTTTCTTTAGATCTACCATACTGCCAACATAATAAAATCGTTATTTTAACATATGGTGCCATTTTTCAAACGTGGAGTCACTGAACAAATGGTTTTTTGTATGAAAAACATTCGTTTAAGTTACTCCATGTTTCAAAAATGGCACTTTTAGTCACTAGGAAGACGTTAATAAAAAAAATTAAGTCTTCCATAAATACCTAGTATCTACCAAACATATGGTAGTATTTCGTACTTTTTTTGTTTATTTTTGTATTTATTTTAGTGAATGTAGTCGTAGAAAAAGTATTGTATGCAACGTTGTATAAGTAGTCAAAAAATGCTCGATGGCGTCAATTTATGATGCTCGCCAAGGCTCGCATCGTATCCTGCACCACTCGCATTTTTTAACCCTCCTTATACAACTGTTGCATAAAATACTATTATACCACGAATACAAGAAAAAGACATTTATATGCAAAAATAGACATTTAAAAAAAATGAAGGTAAAATTAATTAAAATTGGAACAATCCCTAAAATCAAGAATAACATCAAACACCAAAATAGTGAGTATTGTATAGTGCTTTTTATTCGCTGTTTTTATTGAATAAAATAATCTTTTTATGGGGATGGTATATAATAAAAAACGACATCGACTACCATTTTCGTCGCTTTGCAGTCGGGTATAGCTAGGCTCACCCTGCAAGGCGTGGTCGAAGGGCGTAGTGCTGGGCCAGCAGGTCTCTGCGAGCAGCTTGCGGCAGCCGAGGTCCCCCTTGAACACGGCGGCCGCGGCGAGCCGCAGCGCCGCGTACAGAGCGCCCGCGCGCCCAGCCATGTCTTTGAACGCGTGCGGCGACGACCAGAACCACGACGGCTGGGGACCAAACTCTTTCCCCTCACCATTGGTAACAATGGTTTCATGAGTGAGTACCATCCGACCCGGTCAGTCTGCCCCGGTGACGGGACGGTTGGGAAGAATTGATTGATCGACCCCGGTGTTTCGGTCCCGGCGAAGAACGGGGTTGATGTTCTCAACCGTCCTGGTGGTCTGCCCCAGTGACGGGACGGTTGGGAAAAAATTGTTTCAACGACCCCCGGTAGACCGGCCCCGTCGATCAACGGGCTAGATCGACTATCCCGGTGAGTAAGTATACGGCCCCGTAGTGTGAATTTGGCCTCATTTGAAATAAATCATTTAAAAATTTGACTATTGGCTAATGTGCGTAGAAAAGCTTCACGTTCCCACTGTAAACAGTAGTTCATAAAATAATTTGAAAAAGTCAAAGACAAAAATCATTTATTTATCTTTGGATATTTGTATCAGTTGATAGTTGTCAATTTTTTCTTTCGATTTCATTATAGGTATATTGTCTTATATTGACGTCAGATCATTTACTTACAACTAAGTTTCCTGCCGCCTCCTTAGCGCAAGCACAGAAGAAGCAATAACAAACTGTACTGCAGGATTTCCTCCAAAAACGTCAACTTACAAGTATACTGATATTAAAATTAGATATCTACCAGCAAAGACAAAATTTAAATCGTATCTGCGTTTCCTTTCAAGTGATTTATTTCAAATGGAAGCAGCAAACCCCGAAAAATTCAGGTAGCCCCTTAAAAAGTGATGTTTTGGAACATTTTGTTGGTAAATTTCTTTTCTACCTATATTAACCCCTTTACCGCGAACGTCGGGTTTATCCGACAAACATTGTCGGGCCTATTCTGCGAGCGTCGGATATTTCTGACAAAAAAAAAATGCCCGATTGCACATAACTGAAGTATCCACATCCTTTTTTGGTTGTAGGCATTTATTTTAGATTTACTACCCCTCGCGCTGGGGGCACGACAACTGATATAAAGTCTCGCGGTGAAAGGGTTAAAAAGCATATTCCAACCGTAGCGGTATTCCGATGACGCTCGAGCTACAGTGTCTGTCGCCGCCGTACGCCGCTGCACGTGTTCAGTGTATTAGAGGCGCAAGCGAGGGCTGCGGGGCGACCGCGGGGGGCGGACCAAGGTTTCCCGAACACGCGGTAATAATACTACTGGTACCGCTGCGGTACGGAATTCCGGTCGAGTGACAGCTGCAGTAATGTCATACCACACCAAATACCGGCGGGTTATCGTTCGAGTATTACGCTACCTACGGCGGTAGCGGACACCGCTACGGTTTGATTTGAATAGGCCTTTAGCTAAAATTACCTTTAAAATCTTTGCAACGTATTAAAAAAGACCTCATTTTGCTATGGATAGACGTCCCATAATCACTCGCCGCGTCTGCCCAGAACAAACAGTCAATAATAGAACTGTGTAAGTAGCAGCATACCATGACGATGAAGGTGCCGTCGTCGACGAGCTGCTGCCACCGGCGGCCCAGCGCGCGCAGCGGCGCCGCCGACACCACGCGCTGCCCTGCAACGGAGCCAGGAACTAGTGCCACACAAATGAGCTAAAATAGGTCACAACAAAACATTCCTCTGGAAGAAAGACAGAAAAAGCTACCTCTAAAATCCCACATAGCGTCGTACCGGCCGGATTGTCACATTTTGAACTTGGCCTCCATTTTCACATGTACGTTTTTGGTGGGATATCATTACTTGTTGCACAGCACTATCAAAAATAAAAAAATGCGTACTCGTATAATTTTGTTAGCCACTTTACTAAAATCTATTAATTGAAAAATAATCAAATTTACGAAATTCCCTGACACGCTCCCGCGTGTCTAGATGATGACTTACCGACAGTTTTACTAAAGCTGGCGTCTTGGCAAGCCTGGATAACGAATCTGGAATGGAATGTTCATTTTGAGAAAAAATATTAAGGGGCTACCTGAATTTTCCGAGATCCAGTGCTGCCCCCATTTGAAATAAACCATTTAAAAGCAAACGGAGATACCATTCAAAATAACAAATTTTTAAAAGTAGTTTCTTCTTTTATATATATATACATATAGATTATCATTAGTTACATAAGTACTTATAAAAGTTAATTCAAAAGTTATGCTGATAATTATCATGTGACATGATATTATATTTTAGTTAGGTCTATTACAATAAAGCATCGTAAATAAATAAATAGTGGCAGAAGGTCGCAGAACAAAGGGACAAGTGGAAAAATAAGAAACAGTAACTACAGGCTAGAACAAAAAGCAAAGCATAAACTCACTTAAAGTCTTTAGGCGTTACGTCGGACACAAACCACGGGATTTCTTTCACGTGGAATCTAACCTACATTTGAATGAAAAAAAATTTGGATTTAGATTTACATTTTCAGTACCAAAATTTATTTTAATCAATGTTTTTTTCCAATCAAAATTTAGCCTTGCTCTACGTACAAATGCATGGCTTTAAATAAATTGCTAACCTTTTGTACTATTTTCTGCGCAACGAGGAAATGCGCCAAGCACAAATCGGCGAACAACTCGTACCCCGCGTTGTCACACACTATATCTGTGGAAGGCACAGAAATCACCATAAAGACTTAAATTAACAAATCTAACGTAGGTTTTAGTTATTATAGTTTTCCTGTAAGAACGATATCTTTCAGATTTTTCAAGCAAAATAATATGCTTCAGAGGGGGCGGGCCGCCTAACTAAACTACCTATTTCCCAAATGGGTCGCTGAATCAAAAAATCGTCTTTAAATGTGTTTAAAATACCTATCCAACATACTCCTAGAATTAATAAAAATATTACACACTTTCATATATTAAACGCAAAAAAATACCATTAATACTAAAAAAGAGAAGAAAATATTGTAACAAATTATTTTATCTCTTCGTCAGAGTACGTAATATCTTTTAAGTAGGTAGCAGCAGTCTCTGAGCTAAGCCGCGGACGGACAGTCAGACATACTGAAACTATAAAAGTTCCGTCTAGGGACTTCGGAACTTAAGACGAAGTGGTTGCTAAAGTGGCGCCCTCATTTGAAATAAATTGTTTAAAACTAAATATGGTGTTAATTAAAAATTTAATTTGTATCACTGTCTAGAAAGACCTTTTAACTATTTTATGAATAACCTTTGAAAGTAATATTGGTAGTCCGTCGAGTTTTAAAACGGGTTTTTGCCAAAAGTGGCCACTTTTGGCGAAAACCCGTTTTAAAACTAGATGGACTATTAGTAATAATTTCAAAGGTTATTCATAAAATAGTTTAAAGGTCTTTCTAGACAGTGATACAAATCAAATTTTTAATTATCACCATATTTAGTTTTAAACAATTTATTTCAAATGAGGGCGCCACTTTAGCCACCACTTCGTCTTAAAAGAAAAGTCCAAGGCGAGTCGAACTCGCGCACGAAGTGTTCAGTACTATTTACTATAACAAAATCACGTTGGTTGTATGGAAGCCCCACTTAATTATTTATTTTATTGTTTTTAGTATTTGTTGATATAGTGGCAACATAAATATTTACATCATCTGTAAAAATTTCAACTGTCTAGCTATCACGGTTGATGAGATACAGCCTGGTGACAGGCAGACAGACGGACGGACAGATGGACGGACGGACAGACGGACGGACGGACAGCGGAGTCTTAGTAACCGTGACCCGTTTTTACCTTTTGGGTACGGAGCCCTAAAAAAGGCTTGTATTCGGTCAGTCCATCAAGGAGACGCCGGCGCCGCGTGGGCCGACCGCTGCGGAACTCATGGCCCATACCCCGGGTGTGAATTTATGTGCCATAAAGCCGTTGTTCCTGGCTGTCATCATTGTATAGCAGTCGTCAAGCTATGTCAGATGCCTTTAGGCAGCTTGAAAAATCTGACACAGCATTCGCTACTTGCACACACGTAAAACAAACAAAACATCAGTGTACAGTGCACACTCACTCACCAATCATCACCGGCTCGCCGCCATCCTGTCAAACAAAGTACATGTAAATATCTTAAATGTAATTGGTTTTCAATGACTCTTGGATGTTTATCTATATATGTATTTGTTATAAAATATGTTATTGTTGAGTTAGTATTCCATAACACAAGTCTCGAACTTACTTTGGGGCTAGCTCAATCAGTGATATTTGTTCCTATATATTTATTTAATAGAGTTGTGGACCGAGCGAGCGAATTTAAGCATCTCAGTTTCAAGATTGGCCTTAAAATGCTTTTCCGTCCGTCCGCCTGTCTGTTCTCGCCTACAGATCGCTTTCTCAACCGATTCTCGTGAATTTTTGTGAGTTTTATAACTCTACAGATATTTTTGTCGATTAAAATTTGTGAAAATGGCGAAAAATTTTTAAAAATTTCATAACGTAACGTTTTCTTACCTATCGTGTATTGTGAATCCAAAAATATTGTAAGCTTGTGAACATCATTTTTCGATTTAGGGATCCGTTTCTGAAATATTTGGTTTAATATTGCAAATTTTTGTTGAAGTCAAGTGTATAATTTAACAAAAAAAACTAAAACAAATCTTTTTTAGCGATTCTATTGGTGATCTTGATCTCTGTTATTAGGTTACAAGGATAATTTGAGGAAGTACGACATTCATAGCAGCCAGCAATTAAACTATGAAGCTGCCACAAATGAGACAGAATATATCCTGACTGCGTCCCATTCTAGTGTTACCATCATAAACCCGCTTTTCATTTAATAAACAGATGATACCTTCACCTGTTTCTTAAATGAAAAGCGGGTTTTTGACTCACTTGCTTTAAAATTGTCAGATAGATCAAGGTGTATTTATGTGGTTTATGTATTAGGTATTGTTTATCATAGTAATAGGTTGGGGAAAAAGTCTTTTCGCATTTTATATGAAAATTCAAAACATTTTTTAATATAGTTTATTTACATTTAACTAAAGTATGTAGGTACCATTTTGTTCGATAACTTTTTGCCATCTTATAGGTAGGGACATGATCCCATTGCTATAGAAATTTTGGGGCTTCTAATCAAAAAACTGCGTCAAGTAGTTTTGGCAGTCCTCTCGTGATGTTAACCTGACACTGCCTAAAGAATTCTGAAGAGAGCGAAACAGGTGAAAATCTGAAGGTGCCAGGTCAGGACTATACGGCGGATACATTAACACCTCCCAGCCAAACTCTCTTAATTTTTGCTGAGTGGTTAAAGATGTGTGAGGTCTAGCGTTATCATGATGAAAAACCACACCCCTTCTGTTGATTAATTCCGGCCGCTTTCTCTCAACTTCTTGCTTTAATCTTATCAGTTGTTCGCAGTAGAGTTCTGAATCGATGGTCCTGCCTGGTGGTAACAGCTCATAATGAATAATGCCCTTCCAATCCCACCACACACACAGCATCACCTTGTTGCGAGTTAACCCGGGTTTCGCCACAGTCTGTGAAGCCTGACCGGCCTTTGACCATGACCTTTTTCGCACGTTTTTGTCGTAGTTGATCCACTTTTCATCACCAGTTATCAATTTCTTCAAAAATGGTTCGGTTTCATTACGTTGTAATAAAGAATCACAAATGAGTACACGGTTCAATAGGTTTCTTTCAGAGAGCTCGTGAGGTACCCAAATATCAAGCTTTTTTGTGTACCTATTTTTTTTCAAATGCGCCAAACTGTTTTGTGGTCAATTCCCAGTTCTTCAGCTACGTCGTAACTACTGATATGCCGATCTTGCTCCACTTTTTCAAAAATAGCATCCATTTTATCGTGCATCTTTGACATCAAAATTTTTCGCGACTTGCGTTGCATTTTTACCTTTTTGGTAGTAAAATTTTAAAATGTATCTAATTTCTTCATTAGATTCACTAATCTTGACGGTAAGAAAAACAAATGAAAATAACGCATTTTCCTAATTTGAATTTGGAATTATCTTCTTTAAAATTTAAACTTTTAAATGATACCAAAACCAGCCAGGTACAAATATTATAGCCAAAGTGGTTTTATTACAAGTTAAGTGTTACTCAAGTAGTGTGTACTTATTATTTGTATGTAATTTATTGTTTTGATGATAATGTTTACATTTAGTATTTTTCTTTTCGCCACATACCTATTTCAAGTTTTGCACTACACCTGACATTCTCCACATCACCCGTTTGGTTGACTGGTAGATAAGGCCTTAGGCTTTAAGTCCGCCGTTACACTTGTATTTGAGTATGAATTTAAATAAAAAAATTAGGGCCGCACTGCGCCCCATTTTAGGGTACAATTGGGCGCCTGGGGGCCCCTTTGTATCCGGCGCCCAACAGCGCCCTACCCTGAACCGCTACTGGCTACAGTCTATCTATATTTAACTCACCCCTCCACCCGCCGCAACCGAGCTTGCTGCTTTCGATAGCACGTAGTCAACGACCTCTTCAGACTGGTCTACTAGCAACTGGAAAAAGTATACACTCAACATTAGCCTTAGCATGGACACAGAATAAGTAACATAGTTCTCACATAAATAAAATAACCTTACATAAGATTGTATATTTCGTCTTTTTAATAGGTGCTAACTTTAAGGTAGGCCGAATTTTCAAGTGTTTAAAACCATCTGAGACATAGAAAATTCCACGACAGAATAAAAACATGTCTTAGTTAAGGATGTAGTCTAGTTAAAGTCGCATTTAGTTTCATGATTTATCAAACTTTACTCGAAAAAAAGACTTTTTCATGTAATATTTTTTCAAGACTATGACTAAACTACTGATATTTGAAATATAATTCTGGTGCTCAATTAAGGCCACTTAATATTAAAGATTCAAAGATTCAAATGTTTATTCAGTAAATATAACAAGCAATAAAAGCCATTAATTTAAGAACCGACAAAATCTACTACAAGTCATTCCGAGTTGATTCCCCGTCTCCCGTTCCCCAGTCAGTTAAAATATTGTCGCGAATGAGATAGACGCAGGATATTTACGAGCAGAACCGTATAGAAATAAGTCGGAATGGTACAAGCGAAACTAGGCCTTTTGCCCTTACCACAAAGATAAACGCGAAATGTTCGCGAGCAAAAATTCGCGGAACTTCGTCATGAATGGTGCAAGCGAAACTAGCCCTTATGTTTTTTAGGCATAAAGTCTAGAATTGTTTGGCAAGTTCCACTCACACACACATACCGACACTTCGAAGTTTCGGCAACATCGACACAACACATTCGTCAAGTATGGGGAATATTCGAGAAGAATGTAGACCTGAATATCGGCGCATATAAAAAGGCGAATGAGTGCGCAGCACTAGAAGCTTGATGTGGCCGCCACGGCCACTACCCTGAGACCCGCCTGTAGTCGCAGGCGGCGGCAGCATTTCGCTGTAGAGGGCCACAGCCCTGATCAGCAACCCCACTTTCGCCGAGAGGCGAAGGTTGAGACGAACCAACGACGACGTGACCACGGCAGTTCCATACGAGCTACGCAAGCGATCACACCGAAGAGAACCGAAGCAAAGGACACCTAACTCAGTGCGACAAGTGGAAGTACTTGCGACATTCTTTGGCGAGATACCTGGACCTTACCTGCTACGCAACTTGGACGTCAGGAAGACCATCTTCACGTGTCAACCTAGGGTTCCGTAGTGAATAAAAACCCTCATACGAAGTTTGGCGTTTTTCTACAAATCTCGAACCCCAGTTTCGTAACAATATGTAGAAGTCTGCGGGATGCCTCTCAGATCGCCACGGGCCTCATCCGACAGGGCCATTGGAATACAGAGCCATATCCTATTATTAGCCTTAACGAAATTGACAGTGACAAAAGTGAAGGTGACATATTGCGGGAGTTTTCTTGTTTTAGGCCAGTGCCGGATTAAGCAAACGCGGGGCCCGTACTTATCAATACTCAGGGGCCCTGACCAGCTCGATGTGAAGAAAAAGCCGCAAGGCGGAGAAGCATTCCGCTCTGCAGCTGAGGGGAGACGGTAGTCAATCCGGCACTATTTTGGACGAATAATGGTTTGAACCAAGTCCTCGTTTTTAACCCCCGACAAAAAGAGGGTTGTTATAAGTTTGAGGCTAATCTCTGTCCGTCTTTGGCATCGTAGCGCTCGAACGGATGGACAGATTTTGCTGCGATTTTTTTTCACGTGACAGAAAGTTCCCTTGCGGTGTTTCTTAGAGGAAATGTTATGTTTTGGAAAATCGGTTCAGCCGCTTAAAAGTTATTGGGGGTTACAGCTTGAAAGTCAGGGCTTTCCCTAATAAATTATAGATAGCGCTATAGTAGCGAATTTATTTAGTAGTTCCGGTATTCAAAACTAGATTGCGTTCTTGACATTTTTGGTTGGGTCGGGGTTTTTTAATTAGTTCGCCTTGTGACCCGGTGGTCATGGGTTCGATTCCCACTGGGAAGCATACTTTGTGAAAAGTTGTTTCCAGTCTGGATAGGATATTGCAGGCTTGAATCACCTGATTATCCGAAAAGAAAGATGATTCCGTGTTTCGGAAGGCACGTAAAACTGTGGGTCCCGAACCTAGCGTTTGATCATCATACTATCCAAGGATTGGTTCCTGGTTTGCCCTTTGGGTTGTGGAGGTCAGACGGCAGTCGCTCTGTGTAAAAAACCAGTAACCTCGTCAAATCTCCTTGGTGAGGTAGCGGACCCCGGGCTCTGAAGCGTTACTGCTGAGGATGCAACCGGGAATACGCTCGGATGATGATGAAGTATAGCTGTATTACCTTGTCCTGGAAGCTGTGCACCATCTGGAAGGGGTCGAGCGCGGCGGGCCGGAGCTCGGCGCCTGTCGTCAGCGACAGGTCGCACTGGTTCGCCCACAGGCTCAGCTGCCAACAAACGACACAATACTATACAATAACCTTTATTGCACAGGATAAAGAAATACAGGATATAATTATCTTAAAAATTAGGAAATGATCAAAATGCTGCCCTATCGCTAAGCAATTTCTTTCGGCAACGTCTCTATAGAAAAAAGTAATGGGAAATTAGGTAGTGGAAAATGCACTCCTAATCTGTTCTCAAGGTTCGCATGATGAAAACTCAGCTAAATCGCTTTTTTATTACCGAAACCACAATATTATAAATGTTTCGACGAAAATCCAAAACGCAATGAGTTGGTTGTGTGTCGCACCTGAAAAATGGCGTCGACCGTAAGTCGCGCGGATTGGTTCGTTCGTGTAAATATGTTTCAGGATCACCACAGGAAATTAGTCATTTGACTGGTTTTTCGCGGCGATTAAAGGCAAATTTCTAGAAAATCACATACGCTCTCTCATCCAGGACCCGGAAGGACCGGAATGGATTAGAAAATTAAGATTTGGAGCGTCTACGTTCCAGAGTGAGAACTTATAACGTCACCGCCTTGTAAAAAAACGTATGAAGCCGTGACGGCTTTAAGAAATTTATATCCATTGTGTCTTTCGTCATGCGTTTATAGTCATAGAAACGAAATATACAAGCACTATATTTTTAACCCCCGATAAAAAGAGGGTGTTATAAGCTGGAAAATAATAGATAAATAAATAAACATGTATATAGGAACAAATAACACTGATTGTGTGAAAGTGAGTTCGAGATTATGGGATACCAACTTAACGATACTATATTTTATAACAAATACATAAATAGATAAACATCCAAGACCCAGGTCAATTTCATCATCAGGGGGCGCTAGGGATTTCAATATTATGTAGTTCCGTCACTTTTCACTAGATGATGTCGTATATAATGTATAGCCATGCCACCTCCGCCGGGGCCCGGCGGCCGGGGGCAGGCGGGGTAGACCCAAGAAGTGCTGGCTTGACGTCGTCAAGGATGATATGCGTGATAATCGTCTTACAACCAAGGATGCTCAAGACCGCGCAAAGTGGAGAAGAAAAAGGCGGAAAGTGGACCCCGGGCTTCTCAGTATTGCAGCTGAGGACGCAACTGGGAAAACGCTGAGATGAGAGATAGAAAGAGAGATGTCGTCGGGGGTTTTTTAATTTGCATGCAAATCAACTTGTTAATATGTAAGTGATGCAATGGAAATATTTTTTAAGGCATACCTTAATCAAGCTCACGAAGTCCTCCCTGAGCTGCGGGCCCGCGGGCTTCAGCAAGGCGGCCATCCTCTCGGCCACGACGCACATCATCTCCACGGTGCAGTCGAACGCTTTACTCTTCTGCTCCTCGAACGGGTCGAACGAAGCCATGCCATTGCTGAAAACGTCATGTTACTATTTATTTATTACTAGCTGATGCCCGCGACTTCGTTCGCGTGGACTTTATGACTCTGGCGTATTAAGATAAATACAAACTAATGAGAGATAGAGCGAGAGAGAGAAAAAGATTTGTACTGTACTGTACACTTGTAGCAGTGTTAGAAGTTAAAAGTCAATATTATTTTAATTCTTTATATCATAAATTATGTTGGGAGTCTTTCCTTCGGGAGCCAATATGTAAAGACCTGAAGCGTTACTAACCCTGGAGAAAGCCACATAAAGTTGGCCATGCGAAAAAGCAGTCCTTAGATCGACATCAGCGGCTTTAAGCGTCTGATACTGTGACTTATTGTAATATCAAAGTAAGTAAACACATGGAACTGTGTATTTTTAAAAGGAAAATTGTTGGGGATGAGTGGTATACGCGGAATAAATACAGTTTCACTGGCATCACTCCCAGTGAGAATCTCAGCTTCAGTTATATTCCGCTTCAAAACATTGACTTTAAGTGTCTCAGCAGACTATGCCGAAGTCAGTAGCGGCTAAAGTTCAGTGTCTAAAGTTCGGTGGGGATGACACACTAAATAAGCTGAAGTTCAGCCGCTGAAGTTCGGTGGAAACGCCGGACAGTAGTGATGTGCCGATATGAGAATTTACTCTGCGTCTTTGGCGCGTCTGCGGTGAACGGGAATGGGAGCGGGAGAGGGAACGGGAGGGGAAGCGGTGGCGGGATTGGGATTGGCAGTGGGAGCGGGAGCAGGAGCGGGAGCGGTTGCGGGTATGGGTACGGGTATGGGTCCGAAGTTCCGATTCAGGCAAACGCATCGAAAGTTCGACATTATGTGTTGCTAGTAATGCAAATAAAATTACCTACATCGGCATACTGTGCTGAGACATTAAGTCAGGTTCCGTAACACAGTTTCGGCGGAGTCGAATTTCGCATCAGCATTATTGGCCCGCCGTCATTAAGACTTATTTTGTGACCCAAGAGTCCATTTGCTGCAAGAGAATTAAGAAACTCAACTGGATAATTGGTGGCGTCGTCCTGATCAATAACACTATCCAAGAAAGTTTAAACAACTTCATTACCAATAATTTGCGTCATAAGTTCTTCATTAATTGATTTGTATTGTTCATTTTTTGGTGTCAATATGGCGCGTTCACATAACCAAGAATTTTCCTGGTGTGTTATGCTCTGAAGGTCCGCAAATACTGAACTTATAAGTTCTTCTTCGGACGAAACAACTTCGCCAAGTATTACGGGATGACTCACCTGACCATTCTCTTCAAGAAAGAGACCTTCCCCAACTTTTAATAATATTCTTGAAAACTCTTGGGCATGTGAACTAATACCGCCAAGCTGGGCTTTCATATTAATTGTCAATCTGAAGTTTTGTATTTGAAGCTACAGATAAGACTGTTTTAATGAGGAGTTAATCTAATCTGCCCTAGAGCCCCGACATAAAACTGGAAGAGTTTGACGAAAATCTTCCGACAGCAAAATTTGACATTGTCCATTGGCCTGTCATCTCGACGAATGTCTCGCAACGTTCTATCTACAGCTTCCACTGCCTTTTTGTTGGCCATTGTGCATTCATCCCAAACGATTAGACAGCAAATGAAAGGTTTAACCAGTTGTAGCAAGTCGATAGCAAAAATCAGGCCCAAACTGATACCGCCTTCACCACATGGAGTTACTCCCAGCTTATGTTATTATATTATGCTGAACAACTTTAACCTGATATCTTAGATTTCCACATCAGATGATAATCGATTTTAGTAAACAAATATTTATGCAAATAAATTCATTTTGGTTCTGCATCAGGTGTTCCAAATCTTCGATTTTTAGGGTTCCATACCCAAAGGGTAAAAACGGGACCCTATTACTAAGACCGTTCGTCTGTTTGTCTATCTGTCTGTCTGTCGCCAGGCTGTATCTCATGAACCATTATAGCTAGACAGTTGAATTTTTTATAGATGTCGTTTTTTTGTTGCCGCTAAAAAAACATACTAAATACAGAATAAAGTAAATATTTATGGCTCCCATACTACAAACGTGATTTTTCATAGATTATGGTATGGAAACCTTCGCGCGCGTCCGACTCGCAATTGGCCAGTTTTATAATAACTCAAAAAGTTATCATCAGACTTAACTACTTTTGCCAGGGCGGCATTTTATTTAATATTTCTTACAGTTTAGCTGGACCATTATAGCCTGTATCATGTGTTCCATTTTCCAAAATCAATTATAGCTTCACAGCTATACAATGTCCTTTTTAATTAAGTACAAATATTTTAAGGGGTGATTCAGTCAATCATTTTGAACAACTTTTCCCAATAAATGTTTATTGAAATACGCAATTCTTTTTACATTTTTCATACTAACTATATCACATGACTACTTTGATTTGTATGAGAACCTAAAATTTTTTTTCGTATTTCTTTATACATTTATTGGGAAAAGTTGTTCAAAACGATGGACTGAATCGCCCCTTAAAATATTTGTACTTAATTAAAAAGGACATTGTATAACAAAAAAAAGTTTCATTCGAATCCGTCCAGTATTTCCGGAGATTAGCGTGTACAAACAGAAAGACATTTTTTTTATTTTCTTACTCTATTAATATGTCTCCATCGCCCCAAATATTTCTTTTTGGAAAAATTTTCAATGTACAGACACATTTTTTTTACTCTTTTACTATATATATATTTATATTATAGTAGATATACATTTCTCTGGTGAACATGTAACATAAAATGAAAGAGAGATCTAAAAAACTAACCGGCCAAGTGCGAAAGATTCCGTACGATTATCTATAAAAAATCACGTTTGTTGTATGGGAGGTCCACTTTAATATTTATGTTAGTATTTTTTGTAATAGCGGCAACAGAAATACATCATCTGTAAAAATTTCAACTCTCTAGCTATCACGGTTCATGAGATACAGCCTGGTGGCAGACTGACGGATGGACGGACGGACAGCGGAGTCTTAGTAATATAGGGTCCCGTTTTTACCCTTTGGATCATCATCATCACTTCAGCTTCATAACATCCACTGCAGGATATAGACTTCCCCCAAGGATCTCCAAAATGACCGATCTAGAGCGGCCCGCATCCAGCGCCCTCCAGCTACTTTAGTCAGGTCGTCAGACCACCTTGTGGGTGGGTTTCCTACGCTTTGCTTGCCAGTACGTGGTCGCCAGCGCGATGAACCTTCATCGCGCTGTGTCCCGCCTACTGCCACTTCAACGAACTAATCCGCTGAGCTATGTCAGTGGCTTTTGTTCTCCTACGAATTTCCTAATTTTTGATTCGATCACGTAGGGAAACACCGAGCATAGCCCTCTCCATAGCGCGCTGAGCGACCTTGAGCCTTCTTATGAGACCCACCATAAGTCATCACTGGTAACACACATTGATTAAACACTTTCGTCTTGAGGCACTGAGATTTTGGACGAGAAGACACTGCGTAGCTTCCCGAATGCTGCCCAGCGGAGTCGGATTCGTCGAGAGACCCCTTTGGGTACGGAATCCTAACAATAATCTCACCTAAGTTCGCCCGCTTCCCTTATCTTCCTATACACGTAACACTCGCTGTACAACCATATGTTGGTGAAATAGCGCGGATTGTTCTGCGACTCGATCCACGCGTTCCACCGCCGCGCCTCCGGCGTGTCCACCGCGAGCGGCTCGTACACCTGGTTGGTCACCAGGTCACTCTTCAGCTTGCTGAGGCGCGCGATGTAGTTTTTAAGATCTTCATCGCTCTGAAATCAACAATTTCTGCTCAACAGGCTGAACTATCAATGTTACTATCAAGCAAGTCTATTGTTATCTGAAAAACATTTTATTATTTTTTATGTGATGTATATTATTATGTACATATATACAACGTGGAAGGGCCATACCCGTAATAAATCTAACCACAGGCTATACTAGAACAGTACAGTATAATAAAATTAAAATAATTGTCAGAAAACAAAAAAAAACGGGATTTCCATACAATCGCGGCAACTTGTATTTATTAATGTTTTTTGACTGTTATTTTAACTTCCATTATACTATAGTGATCTAGTATAGCCGGTGGTTTGATTTATAATGGGTATGTCCCTTTCACATTGTATATAGGAAAAATTATATTATTGTATCTATCGTTTTTTTTTATGTGCTGTACTTTTATCTTGCAACCCACATTTAGACTATCTGTATAACCTAAAGGTTTTAGCGTTTAGTTCGCCTATTGTTCTGTACAATTTGTATTTAATGAACAATAAAGATTAAATAAAATAAAAATAAGGATATGAGTTCTGGGCACAGTCACAAACTGATGATTATAAGGACTGTACAAAATCCAATGCGAGGAAACTTAAGTTTTTTTTCTTGGCTTATATGGGGCAAAGCAATAATCAGCAATAAGTTGACACTCACAGCACCGCAGACAGATTTGATCTTGGCTCCTTCTGCAGAACAGTTGTCAATGATCTGGTTTATAATCCGAGGCAACCTTTCTATCAGAGTATAGTATGCAAAACTTCTGGAAACAACAAATGAAAAACAAGTGAGCAATGCTCGATGGGCAGTGCGAGTATGCATTGCCAGCGCTTACACTGTTACACTCACACACTCTCATTTAGAAAGCGATAGTTCTCAAATTATATCTTTTTTATAAATATAATATGGGCTTGTATATACCCATCTTGTTGTATGCTACCCCTTTAAGGATAAAGACATGAAGGTATTTATCCATTACTAATATGTATCCATAACTCATAATATAAATAATAAATAAATATATTGAAACAAATTACACTGATTGAGCTAGCCCCAAAGTAAGTTCCAGACTTGTGTTATGGGATACTACTTGTAACTCAACGATACTATATTTTATAACAAATACATATATAGAAAAACATCCAAGACCCAGGACCATTTGAAAAAGGCCATTTTTAAACTTGCCCTGACCGGGGATAGATACCGGGACCTCTGGATGGTGAACTAGCATGGTGACCACTATGCCACGGGGGTCGTCAGTCTGGCCGTCATAATCATAACACACAAGATTTATATGTACAAATCTTACTTTGGGGCTAGCTTAATCAGTGTTTTTATTTGTCCTTATGTCTATTTGTTATTTATTTTTTAAAGTACAAAAGTTAACTGCATGGAACAGAGCAGTAGCATATAGAATAAAAGCCCCCTATTCTCAGACACATGACTCCTGCAAACAAGTGCCAGTGAGAGATAACAAAGGTTTCAAAAAACATGTGCCGATCGAGTACAGGGCGATGCGGGGAGAGCAGAGCCAAAGGGGGTTGGAACTCTGGCAACAGTTTGTGACTGTGGGGTCACACAATCCATGGACCATCTTTTGTCATATCCCAACTGACAGACTTCTTGTATTAAGACAGATCTGAATGTGCCTAATGACGGTTGCCGTGGCTAGGTTCTGGTCTAACAATATCTAATTTGAGCCATTTCGACTCGATAAGAAGAAGAGATTGGACCTGACCTGACTTCAGTGTGTTGCCATCTGGTGTTTCATTTCTAGAACCCTCATTTTGCTAATGGGTACCTATTTAATTACCTCTCACTCACTTTAATTTGCATGTCTCAGCTCTGCTGAATAATAATAATATTCTATCGTTTTAGTAATTTGACACTGAACTGACCTTGATTTTTAGGCAGAGCCAGCTAAGTTTCAAGAATTTGTCAAGTTTTGGAAAAGCTGAAAACTAAGCATTAAAATTTAAACCTATAGGTATCTAATTACTCTAAAATTTTTAAATATATGCATTATGATTTTTTTTTAGTTTTTAGGGCCTTATTTTACATAAGTATTGTGTACCTAAATAATAGAGTGAACTTTAGAAAATTAATTTTAAAAATATAATAGTTTTGTTTAAGGTAAGCTGATATTAGCCGATATTTTTATAAAAACAATGTAAGTATCTTACCTGCCATAAATACCACAAAGTTGAGTGTTCACCGGTTGCATTAATTTCATTACAGGTAAATTCTCGGTATCAATAGGCCAAAGATCTTTTTCTTCCATTTTATAGGAAACACTATTTTATTATCTGTATAATGCACAGCCAGAACAATTTGTTTGTGCAGTAAGTAGCACAAACAAATTACATAAGGTAGGTACACAACACAAACTATTTAAACCGATCACATGTCATTACATTACAAATATTTGCATAGGGTACCTAACGCAATACTAACTAATTCTTTTGTGTCTAGGACCTAGGCACTGACTGCGGTGTGATATTAATAATATAAGTATAGTATATTATCATACCATGAATAATATTTTAAATCTTTTAACTCTGAATAATATTATGAATTTGATCATTGATGATATGAAGTAGTGTTGCCAACTCTTAAATGAAAAAAAGGCCGTTATAGAAACGTTATATTTTTACTAAAATATTTATTGAACGAGCGAGCGAAGCGTCTCAATTTCGACTGGCCGAAAATTCTTTTATCCGTCTGTCTGTCTGTTCTCACCTACAGATCACATTTCTTAATCGATTCTCATGAAATTTTGGGAGCAGGTCCGGTAAATATATAATTTTTTTTGTCGACCCGTTTTTCGAAATTTTTAAAAATGGCGTAAATATGGGAGTTCGAAACTTAAAAAAAATCATATCTCAGCTATTTTAATAAGTTGAAAAATGTAATTAGACTTTTTTGTTATTCTTAATACGCAACTTTTATGTCTGAACAACTTTTTTTATACGATAAACTTGAACGTATTTATAGTCGGCAATTCGCCCAAAAGTTGTCTAGAAATAGATTTTCTGTAATTTTGTATTAGTACATTCAGTATAATATCGTAAATACAAATCTCTTAAGTCGTAAGTAACTGTGACTTCGGAATACAGAGAAAAAAAATGTTTTTTATATATACATACCATGGGCGGTATCAAATGAAAGGGCTTTATGAGTAGACTAGCTTGTAACCCGCGACTTCGTCCGCGTAGAAGTCGAAAATGGTTCTAATAGAATCTTTAATTCGTTTTTACGTTATAAATTGTGTTATAATATCCCGTTCCCGTTCCCGTTCCGTATTATTTTTTATTGACCCCTAATTCAAAAATGTCATGTGTCAATTCATACAAACTTGCAACCCCTATTTCACCCCTATGTATAGGGATGTAATTTTCAAAATCTAATAAATACATTATTTTTTTCTACTAACTATTAAGACGAAGTGGTAGCTAAAGTGGCGCCCTCATTTGAAATAAATTGTTTAAAACTAAATAAGGTGATAATTAAAAATTTGATTTGTATAAATGTCTAGAAAGACCTTTTTAACTATTTTATGAATAACCTTTGAAAGTAATATTGGTAGTCCGTCTAGTTTTAAAACTGTTTTTCGCCAAAAGTGGCCACTTTTGGCGAAAAACAGTTTTAAAACTAGACGGACTATTAGTAATAATTTCAAAGAAACCAACCGACCAGTGAAAACTCACTGGTAGGTTGGTTTCAAAACTCTTAAATGGCTTTGCTAATCCAGGGAAACGGTAAAATATCGGTTATTTCGTGGTTGTAAAGACTTGCGAGGTCTACTGTTCTCAAAACACCACTAGTTTTAATAATCAAAACAATTTTAAAGGGATAAATTGAGAAACAAGTTCCTTTGTATGGCTTGATATTTCGTCTTCTTCAATCATTCGTACACTTTACTCGCCTTGTGAGACATGAGTCAGTTGCTCTGTGCTGTAAGCACTGTGGGTCTGTGGCACATCTAGCACAGCAAAGCCAGTGATAGGAATTTCAAAATTTAGCAAGAATTCATTTTTATTAATTTCTGTAGAGGAACAAGGAACCCTTAAAATTTTGACATGAATGTCAGTCTATTTTTTTTAATTAAAAATAATATTTTTATTTTTTTATTAAAGCTTATTAAAGGTTATTAAAGTTTATTAAAGGCCACAAACAGGCCGATGGCTACTACGGGCCGACATAATTAAAAAAAAGCCGATAATTGGCCCCTTTGGGCCGTACAGTCAACACTGCTCACGACAGACAAACAAGACAAAGATAAATCTGACACTGACAGTAATTGAAAGTCAAAATCGTGTTTTCCCGTTGTCCCCATTGGGGACAACGGGTACCGTACTCGACGACATAAAATTTCTTTACGTTGTCCCCATTGTACGTAAAGGCAATGGGGATAACGGTCAGTTAAAATTTCACGTATCGTTATCCATTTAATTTGTTTTTACATGGGGGTAATATAGCGCAACCGGTCTAAGACAAAAATGAAAGGTATTCCGCATATGACGTGGAAGAGACCCGTAATTAATCGAACCACGGAACAAAAAAAAACACTGTTTCGTGTAATTAGCAATCCAAAAAGGTATGTATCATTGCGCTATAACTTTTAACCACTGAGCTGTTAGGTCGAACCAGTCAATCCTGATCACTACTTCGTCTGTGCAGTCAATCGGGTGAGGGTCATAGTCATATTTTTTTTGTAGGTACGAGAAAAAAAAATGTTATGAATCCTATTATGTGTGGAATCAAATGAAAGGTCTTTCTGAAGTGCGATTTCTGAAACGCGAAGTCACCAAATCGTATGGTTTTTGTATGGAAAAACCATTCGTTTAGTGACTCCGCGTTTCAGAAATCGCACTTTTATGCTGATTCTAAAAATATATCACATTGTTACATTTCAGTCACTTGTTTTTTAAACAACAAATGAAAATGCATTTTCAAAACATACTTACCATGTTTGGGCTCCTCGGGCTATCATATGATTGAATCATTTTTTGTAAAATACCTATGCCTCAAATAGTAAGGCATATCCTCATATCTAACCACCAAGAAAGCAATTTCAAAAATAATAATAACTTTAAGTTGTATTTTTCATTGTTATAAAGGTGTCACGAATCAAAAGCTAGTCGAAGTGTGAAATGATCACATATGATCGTTTGTTCCCGATAAGTAACACCCTCTTGAGTACCACTGTTATTCAAGGGGTGTGACGATAAGATTTATTTAAAAGAAACAATATTAAGAATACCAAACTCATTAATTCAAATTTTAAAAATTTTGGCAATGCACACTGAAAATAGTCACAGATAGGGGTCGTAGGTTAGCAGGCCACGAGATTCGTTGATCCAGGATGATAGGAAGTACTCAGCTTTGGTGTACTGCTGCCCGGCTTCACGAGTAGTGGAAAAAGGAAGAGGTCCAGGGGCCGCATTTTTGAAATCACTTGTCACATCACGAATGTTTGCGCGAGTGTTTCCAAACGGGCGCATTTTTGAAATGATCGTATGCGAAGGATTTGCACGAGTGGTCTCGACCACTCGTAATTTTGACATTTGTGGCGTAGATATGTCAAAGAAACCTTTCATGGAGAATCCATTACGATTCATGCCGCTTTTTAATTCATGGTAAAATTCTTAGAAAACCATTATAGACATATTTTCAATATATTCTGCGTAAAATAGTATTGTTTTTAGCGGACACGACGGTTTCAAATATACGGCCAAATGGTATTTTACGCGAGCGGTGAGTTGGAAAACTACATATTTTGTGTTTCGATGAGTCCTTAAATAAAAAATAGCACTCCAGCTCGCTAGGTACCGCTTTTATATGGGCGGAGCGGGGTGCGATGCGGTGCGGAGCAAAAGGGCCGTCGTCACAGGGGAAAAAACTTCCCGATGAGTTCCAGTATTACTCATTGCAACTTACATATTCTTCCCAATGAATACCAATATGTCTTGTTGGCTCTCCAACGGCGCTCCGTATTCCCGTCAAGTACCACTTAAGATACAGTGAATGTTGTATTCCAGTTGAGTAACAGTGACGTAATTAAGTTCTTTCATTGCACGTCATCGTGAAATTGCGCTTTCGAAATCCGCTTATGTCATAATACTTACTTTTTATACAATCGGAACATATTTTGCTAGGCGGTATCAAATAAAATATATGATAAAAACAAGGATTGAAGTCAAAATAAGCTAAAAAGATAAACGAAATGTTTTAAAAAAACTTATTGAAGTCTCATTTTATGAAATATCTCAAAGACTTTGGATGTACGGGTGACGGACGGACATGGCGAAACTATTAGGGTTCCTTGTTTACTACGGAACCCTAAAATCTGCAACATCCAAAACTTTTGCAATTTTTTTTACGTATAACGTAAGAAGCACCATTTTTTTGCTTGGGAAATGTCGTTTCATAGTACCTAACCAATAATGAGGCCGCGCCGTAAAAAGGGCTAAGCTATATCTAAATACCAAAATTGCAAATGCGCAAATCAGATTTTTTTACTAAGCATCTAATTAAATCATTTTCTGTTTTTAGTAAGCGAGTAAAAGAGTATTATCTTCCTTAACGTAAGGAATGGTATATATTATGTATTTATATTTATTCTTAATTATATATAATTTTGTTTATTTACATTTATAGTTAGGTATATTTTAGTTTATGTATTATATAATATGTATGTTTATGTTTAAACTTTTAGATAAGTACCTATTTTATGTATTTGTATTTAACTTGAGTCTATTTTGTACACGCTTACTACTATCTAGTTACCTGTTTTCTTCTCTTTTCCTCTCCTGGGTCTGCTGGAAGAGATTTCTTATGAAATAAGCAGTACCTATGTACTCAATGTACTTTGTTCGTTCCTATGTTTGTATTTTGTAAATAAATAAACAAAAATAATTTTAAAAAGGTAATTTTTATATAAATTCTTTAATGAAACAAGTTAAGAGCTGTTTGATAAAAATTGAAAAAAAGTCGGGGTTTTTTTTAATTCGCTTGGCAAATAAACTAGTTGTATATTGTATTGAAAATGGCAAAAAGGAATTTTTCATAACTTTTATCGACAAAAGTAGATCGTTAGTAGGAACGTTTACAAAATTCAGGGGAGTCAGATTTTTTTTAAATGCATATAATCAAATTCATAAACATAAATTGAAATAGGTTATTTTTTCTATAAATTCTATAACTAAACAAGAGCTGTTTGATGAAAATCGGTTTAGTCGCTCAAAAGTTATTGGAGTGAATGAATGAAAGTTGGTTATTTTTTTTTAATTCGCCTTGCAAATAAATATGTTAAAATCTGTATATTGTACGCAGTACTCGCGGGCTTCGCTCCCCGTGGGAATTTCGGGATAAAAACTATCTTTGTCCTTTCTTGGGTCTCAACCTATATCAATACTAAATTTCAACTAAATAGGTTCAGTGGTTGATGCGTGAGGGGGTAACAAACAAACAAATACACAAACTCACTTTCACATTTATAATATTAGTCCCACTTCTGGGAGTAGGCATCCCTCAATGAATGACATTTACCTAGATAGAGATCTACATTTGCTTATTTAAAAATACAGTACCTACTTGTAAGTAAATATATTACTTAAATTAAAACTAAAATACTACACTCGAACATGGTAAAAGATAATAAATTCATATTATTCAGCAACCTTCTATTTTCATCCGGACTTTTAATGTACCAAGCCGAGGCTAATGGCTCGAAAACCGTTCTGATGTGAACTCGCGCGGAAGATATGTCTGTTTTGACGTACTTTCTGTTCCTTTATAAAACAGTTCGTAGCATTACATCTTCAAACAAAAATGAGCACTGCTTCCATTTAGTTCACTAGTTCTTCGATGATATAAATATATAATACGAGTAGTAAACTGAGTTCAAATATATCACTATTTAATTTAGTTTATTTTTATTTATTAATTTCCAAAATGGAGGTTTGTGGCAAGTCGAAGTTTAGTATTACAACAGTGACGTTAGTGTTTTGGTGTTTGGTGATTTGGTGTTCATGCTCAGGGTCCGCAGCACGCTGCAAGCCAAAGCGATACACTCACAAAGCCATGCAAACAGATCTCAACGGGCGCCGGTGCTGGGATGACGTCAAAATTAACGCTTGTTGGGGATATTGCATGTCTTATGAGGTAGGTGAGCTATGTCGTAGTGTGCACAAAATGTACAAGTGTACAATAATAGTGGCTTCTAATCTTACATTATATACTAAAAAAAAATGGCCTGGTGAAACCACCAATTCAGTAAAAAAATATTTGTAGTTAAATTTAAATGTTTGCTGTTCTTGAACTAAATAATTATGTTTTGGTTAGTAGAAAGTTATATTACTTAGGAATAAATATAAATAGGTACTCTGATTAAATTTAACCCAGAGTTGAGTTGTTTGAAACGGTGCGCGTGAACCAAATGTGATAATGACATGAGTTTTTTTGAAAAAAAAAATCCTACTCTCTTTTATTGTGAGGCCTAAGTACTTATCAAGGCAAAAGTAATAAGCCCAAACTCGATGAGGTTGCGTCGTTTCATTACAGAATTCCTATGGCCACCTTCCAGCTCTGTCATCAGATCAGCTCCATGTCATCATCATATTGCATTGTCACGCGACACATATGAATGCATGCAAAATTTCAGCTCAATCGCAAACCGGGAAGTGGGTCAAATTTAACTTGCAAGATATAATTACAGACAGACAGACTGACAATGAGACAGGTGAAACTAGGGCGCTACTTTGAATCCAGAACGAAACGAAGGATTCCACAGTTGATTCTACGGTGGAATCCTGAGTGTAGCGAGGGATTCATGTATATCGCCCGAGATAAAAATATTACCGTACCCGAGTAGCACACTCTACTTTTCATCTCCATCTATGAGAAAAACTAGCACGTACAAAACAGAATATAAAGAAAAGTAGAAGACCTACAATACTTAATCAGACTTCAACCGACAATTTAATACCAGGTACCTAACCTTTATTTGGTGTCGTTTTTACACAATAAGTAAATACTAATAAATAATTTTTCGCAGACCACCAACTTACGCTAAAATGTTTACTCGTAACTTTTTTCGCGTGGTCCTTCATATCTTTTTGTTTTTATAAGTAAATTGATACCTATTCACTATAACTTAAAACTTCTGTAATTACCTGAATCACAGAAAAAATGGCGCTTTTTTAATTATATTTATATCTTTTTCCGAAACGAAGAACATTAAAATGTTTACCTACATACATCCATGTTGACGACTACATGAATACCAAATTCAAAAAAAATCACGACGTCTGTGCCTTTTATACAGGGTGTTTTTAAAATCATTGGCATCTTTCTACTGGTGAAAGTACTCATGAATATCAGCAACTTTTTGTATGGGACCGACTCAATCCAACCGAAAAAAAAATCAGCTGTTCCATACATTTTGGGATTCTAAGTATTGTAAAATAGTATGGAACAGCTGATTTTTTTTCGGTTGGATTGAGTTGGTCCCATACAAAATGTTGCTCATATTCATGAGTACTTTTATCAGTAGAAAGGATGCCAGTGATTTAAAAAACACACTAAAGTTTATTTTTAAATATTTTTTTTTTGCTGGACTGGCTCACATTATTTTTGATTCTGCATAGATTACACTCGTGTTTAGTTTTCAAATTGGTTTGCATCCCTAGAGATTTTCTTTTTCACTTTTTAGTCCCGAGAGAATAAGCAGTAACTGCGCGAAGCTTCAAATGTATTGGGGTGAAAACATACTCGTAGTTTTTTGAGCAGATGAGATAAAAAAATAATTTAAAGATTTATTCCTTACAGGAAAAAACTCTTATATGTGTTTAGACACTTCTTTTTAAATCTCTTAAATAAACATTTAATACTTTAAATGCTTTTTTTCCATCTTTCAGTTTGTCAGTCTGTCCATATTTAGTTCTTGCCAACAGGCTACAGGTCACATTTCTCAACCGATTCTCGTGAAGTTTTGTGAGGTTCGATAGTTACAAAGATATTTCATTTGTTGATTCAGTTTTTCTAAAATTGCGGAAGGTAATACGCGGGTCGGAAACTTCAAAAAAAATCATTTTAGACGTGAAAATGTACTTTTTTGTTAAAACAACTTTTTTATCCGACAAACAATTCTACAATTCACAGAGCCACTACTCGTATACTAGTATTGTGCTTTTAATAACTTCACATTAACTTGATTGTTATGTCTGTTACAAGATTTCAGATTGGCAGTTCCCCTACAAAGAGTCCCACCACCCTGTGTGTGTGCATAACGAACGGAAACATGCGTCTGCTAAGTTGAAGAACTGTGACCCCGGCGTGCAACCCGGCACCGACGTCTACCATTACGTGGAAGCTGCCAGCTGCAAATGCCAGGTAAGCTTTGTTTAATAATAGATCACACTACTTTAATATGACACAACACAAATTAATTATAAATAAATAAATATATAGGGACAAATAACACTGATTGAGCTAGCCCTAAAGTAAACGATACTATATTTTATAACAAATACTTATATAGATAAACATCCATGACCCAGGACAATTTGAAAAAGGCCATTTTCCAACTTGCCCTGACCGGGGATCGAACCCGGGACCTCTGGGTGGCGGACTAGCGTTGTGAGCACTACGCCACGGAGGTCGTCAATTTTTTTAATTGCATTCTCATAAGTATTTATATACTATTTTCTATCAATGACAAATCTTACAAAATATATCTAGATATGCTCTTCGTGATTATTAACCAACTTCAAAAAAATAAGGAGGTTCTACTGTATATTTTTTTTATGTATGTTCGTTCACCGATTATTCCGTCAATTGTAGACCGATTTTCAAAATTCTTTTTATTTATGTAATGTCTAGCTAACCATTTCCAAAGTAAAGCAACTTTCAAATAGAGAATTTTTAGTTAGTAGTAAGATTTAGTATCTTTCTGTCTGTTGATCGGCTAACGAGTGCCTTTTGATGGGCATTTTTAATTTTACCAATGTTACTTAGAACACATTTTCTTAAAGATTTTCGTATGAAGAAGTAGGTATAAGAAAGAACGCTAGCGTTCGTTTAAAATTTTTGCGACCGATAATATATATAACCGTTGGTATCTTCTAGCCAATAATTCTTTTCAAGCAAATGAAAATATGGAAGACGCTTTAAGTGCCAATTTTGTAAAAACGTTTTTTTATTGTACACAGGCATGTTCTTCTGAAGATACCAGTTGTGAATGGTTGCCACCGGACTCTACTTTACTCGGAGGCCTGATACTGAAAGAAGAACTAGAGGAGGAATTAGAATAACTTTAAAACTCTATCCAACTGAATGTTCACTTAACCACGTACTCTTATCATGTTATGGCAAGAATTTATGTATTAAACTAAATATTCGTGTGTTTGTGAGTTGCAAGTTACACTTGAAATAAATTGGCTAAATTTTATTAGTTAAGAAGTTTTATTTTACAAACTCTGAGTAGGTACTTTTTACAGCACCGTTATTTATACCTACTTGGCTGGAAGCTCTGTAAGCTCTAGACCTCGTGAGTATACCTATGTCAAGTTGAAATTTTTGTTTTCATATATTGGAAAACTACATTTTGTGTTTTAGTGAGTCCTTCAATGAAAAACAGCACTCCTGTGGTGCGATTTTTCAATCGCGAAGTCACTAAACGTACGGTTTTTTGTATGGAAAAAGCAATTGTTTATGTGACTCCACTACAGAGTACTTTTGTATATACTGAAATAGATACCTATCTTCGCGGTGTGAAGCGGAAATAAATTTTGCAATGCATCAATAACGCCATCTGTTATTTTTAGTAAGGATTAGATATATATATCTATACCACGAAGCCGTCTATGGTATACCTACTTTATAGTTTACCTACGTACGATGTTTTTGTTTTGGGAGATAAACCTGCCATACTTCACAATGTTTATGTAATTACGCCAAAGAGACAATTAATGGAGATGGCAGTCACACAATATTTTGGATTATAAATAATTAAGTACATAAACAATGCGAAATAGGCTCAAAATGAAAGCCTTATTTAAAATGTAATGAAAATCAATTATATTATCAAATCACACGATCATCGCAGAATATACATGGTTGAAATGACAAAACATATCCAAAGTATAACACAGTTCTATTTGTCTCAGCACATACTTTATATATTTAGTAAGTTTTCTTGATTTTTGTTTCACACCAAAGTTCACATCACAACATTACAAACTAGTACCTACAAGTTTAAAACTTTATCGGTGTTGCCATTTACAGATATAGAAATTGTACCAAGACAAAATTGACGTTGATGTAATTTTACGGACATTTGTCTTTTTATGGTTTGTTAAATGTTTTTTTAGTTAAAATCATATTTATTGGTTTTATTTTCACCCTCATTTGTATCGAATTATATATTTTTTTATTAATAAAATCTACTATCGTTAAAAAATGAGTAAGTAACTAGAGACATCTTTTCAAATTCTATTGAACTATTTAGTTACTTTTACTAGTTATGCCATCTGTTATTTCTAGTACGAACTTATATTATATGACCAAATAAAATGATCTTGGTTTATATAAGGATCATACAAAGATAGAATACATTTTGAATCGATATCATTATACATTATAATTTCCTACTTTGTTGTACTAACATTAACCCCTCTGGACTCCACGTTTGAAAAATGGCACTTCTGAGGATTTACAACCCATAGAGGGTCTGTCCCTTTCATTATTTTTGAGTGAATTCCGTAACGAAAATAAAACCTAACCGCCCGGTCACGAATATAAGCGTGTGCTCGGGCTGCGGCGTACGGCGCGCGCGACGGCTTGTTGCGACTGAAACAAATGTATGGAAATTTATGAAGTATGTCACGATCAACGACAACGGCGACTTTTTAGTCTTATTTTGGTGCGATTTTACGCGCGTATTCCAGTTGCCAGGTCAGGTTTTGACTGTACCCGAGGCTTGATCTCATTTTACCTTGGATTGGATATTTTTAACTTAAGAAAAAGAAGGAGTTTATCAATTCGATTCGTATGTTTTTTTAATTTATTTTACGGCTGTATAGTGGCTTTTACAGCCTTTATTCGTTTCTTTAACCCATTGTATCTGCAATACTCCTTGAGTTGCTATGATGAGTAGAACATCAATACACCTAAGACCTGGGGGGTTATAATGACCACTTTGACTTTTTTACCAGACGTGACAGATATGGTTTACATCGAAAAACGTGAAACGTGAAATGGCCACATTAGCGCAATAAATGTATGTCTCACGAGCGACATTACTTTTCTCAATTCTTTTTTTTTTGACAGTTTTCTATGGAAATTCGTAAAATGGGTTACAAATGTCACAATGCCCGAATTGCTTTTGTATTTGTGACTCTCCCAGAGTCACAAAAAAATTGTCAAGAGTAACTTTTTACGAAACATCATCACTACTTAGTTTGTACGAAACATCTACGCGTAATGATACTTGAGGTAGAGAGTAAATTGTATTCATAACCTAAAAAAATAAGGATTAAAGTTATTAAAGCATTTTCTGGTAATGGAGAATATTTTGTTCACCAAGCAGAAAGTCTCAAGCCAAATGGGGTGGAGTTATGGCATCTAGAGGTAAATGCCTAAAACTAAATTTGTTTGAGCCGTCTTATATTGGCGGATTCTTTTAAAGGAGATTGAATTATTTTTACCATCTCATGTCCAATAGTGGTATATAAGCACATTTTTTGTCAAAAAGGCAAAAGTTATTTATTACTTAAAACTTGCTTTCTACGTTATTTATTGAGGTTTTCCTTATAAATAAATAAATTAAGTACATACAGACATACTTCTTATCATGAATGACTATCTGCCTGGTATACTGCAAATTAAATTATTACAAGGCAAAGACCATATTTAGCAATATGATGAGGTCATGATCAAAACTCATAAATGATAGGTTGTTAGCCCATTGCCTATTTAGAATTCTCAGAATAACTATCTACATCGGAGCTGGTACATTTTATTCTATCTTATCTCCGACTGATTCTGCTTATATTAGACTTTTAAATCAGTGCAAGTTAATGTTAGACATAAAACAAAATGGGTAGGTACTTAAATAAAATTCTATATATAAATATAACAAATATAAATGATTTATTCAGATGCATGTATGTTGTTCTTGTTTTAATCTCTGGCTTCATTCTTGTTTTGTTTCATAATTATTGTTTATTTCATCTGAGCAAACCCAGCTTGTCATGCAATTAGGATCTCAACAAGTCAACCAAAGGGTTCGCTCATGACTCTCCCTGTATTTGCAGGATATCCTCTCCTAATGATATAAAACAAGAATGCTCCAGCAGTGGACGCATAGCTGATTCCTTAGGCTTCAAGCAGCCTCTGCAAATATCATAAATTATTTATTACTTGTACAATTGATATTTTAAAGGCGTACCTTTAAAAAGATATATTTTTAGATTTTTTGTTACATTACAAATATTGTTTTAGACTACAATATTTCAGTTGGTGGTCATACTACAAGAATACTAATATAATATATGCCTACATACTATAAATCTTAATTATTATTTAACCTTTATTAAAAGCCGGGTCAAACATACTGCCGAACAGGTCGAGCGAAAAAAGATCAAGCTGTCAAAAAGATTTCGGGCTATTAAGTCCAAGGCCATT
Organism: Acrobasis suavella; assembly: GCA_943193695.1. Classification (NCBI taxonomy): domain Eukaryota; kingdom Metazoa; phylum Arthropoda; class Insecta; order Lepidoptera; family Pyralidae; genus Acrobasis; species Acrobasis suavella. Next base: position 22,189,397 of record OW971941.1, read on the forward strand.
ATACTTTTGATGATACTGTAAACAAATTAAAAGGGTTTAAGTAAATCTAATTGTACAATGTACCTTATCTTTTTATTTATATCACAATCAAAAGGTGTGAGTACTTACGTGCGTGTGCCCTTTAGCGCAATTTGTGACACCTATTCAATACGTATTTCTATTTCTACCAAGGGCGCATAGCTACAAGACAATATCAAAGTAAATTATTGCAAAACTAATTGAAAACCTTTTTTTAAAAACCATTGAAAACTAATTACGAACTATTAATTATTATTTACCCCGACATCAATAAGGAGAAGTGTCACTGTGATGTCATATGGCATACTTTTTATTACTAGTAAAAAAAGGAAACACATTTTATTAAATATCTGTTTAATTCTAAGATAAATGCATGGCTTTTTACTTGATTGAGTTATATTATGGTTGAATATATATAAAAACAATGTTAATCCTTTAAATAATGTATGAAAATTAACAAAAATATAAACCGGTAACGTCTCGGTTTTTAATTATTTCGTTAATTAATTCAATTTAATGGTGCCATTTTTCAAACGCGGAGTCACCTAAACTAACGGTTTTTCCATAGAAAAAAACCGTTCGTTTAGTGACTCCGCGTTTAAAAAATCGCACCACTGAATTGAATTGAAAAGGAAATTGGGAGATTTTGTGACCATTTTACGATTTTTAGAGAATCTCTAGAAGTTCTGCGAGTAATACGGCTGATGAATTGATTTCAGAGCAATTCATCAAAGTGGTCATCATAAACCCCCAGGTAGCCCTTACAGCAATTCGTAGTTTTTGTTTTTATTTCAGATATATGTAATTTGTAATGGTTATGATTGCCAAATAAAGCTTTTTTTCCTTTCATACGATTCCTTATTAATTGTGCGGTATTTTCGAAATTCTTAGGTAAAAACCCCAAAACTGGCAATATTCCGCGCGCCTAAACATTTCTCGGCAACCGGCGACCGGCACAGCGGCGCGGCGTTGAAAGCCGTGCATCGTCTAACGTCTCATTTCAGTTTGGTTGGAAGACTTCGGCACGGTGTTTGTGTGCGTGCGGTGCAGCGTATGCGTGTAGACTAGCTGCTAACTTTTATAATAAAAATTCCTGAATAACCTATATGTATGTATTGTAAGTTAATAAAAATATTTTAAACGATATTAACTTCTCATTTATTCAATAAAAGAAAAAAAAATTGTTTTCTTATCGGCCACCATGCTCAAAAAGTGTAACTTGAATTAATATCAAAGAAAAAAAACAGCATAAATAAAATATAAATTAAGTTGATAAAAATGCAATAGCTTTACCGCGGCAGTCCCCGAGTGCCACATGTTTTTTTTTTCTTTAATTTCTGTCAACTGTCAGTCATCTGTCATAAATGTCATTCATTCCTTTTGGCTTTTGGAATGGTTTACTTTACTTACAATTTTAGGCAATAGGTTTGGCGTACCTACTTAATGAAGTAATCAACCTTTGTATGCCTGTATACATTTTAGATGGTTGATACAGATTTAATTTAATACGCAATAAATACGAGCTTTTATCACAATATTAACTATTCATAATCAGTTTTTATGTATGTTATTGAATCTTAATGTTGTACTCATTAAGAACGAGTGGAAGACTCTTAACTTTGAACTGTTATGGAAAGTGTTAGTCATGAAATACTTGTGTGTAATAATTGTTTTATTCTTTACTTCATGTGAAAGTCAATCACCCCCTTCAGAGAAAGTGGATTCCTCCTCCACGACGAAAGCGAATTCTTCGGAGCAAAAATGGAACATTAAACTAGATATTAATTTCTCCAAGAATCTCTTACCAGTTGTGAGGAAAGCTTTGGGTAGTAATGTTCGTTTAAAATGCGACGCTCTCGTAAATTTTACCAAAGTGGAGAGGTACACGAAAAATAAAGAAGGCGTAGAGACTATCTTAAAGGAATCACCACCTGAACACATTCAAGAAGCTCTCATGAAGAATGTAAAGATAAGCTGGCTTAAAGACAACAAACCTGTTGCCCACTCGCCGCGAGTGAACATTTCTACCAGTATTGACAGGCATAACAGTACTATAGGAGTGGACCTAGTTATACGAGATATACACAGTGAAGATAGAGGGAACTACACTTGTGTTATAAAGCAAAATGATAAAAAACAGACCACCCTTTTAAAAGTTATTAAAAGTAATGATACATTAAAGAAATATGACATTCCTACATATACACCTCTGTTTCCTAACCCAGAGAGTAATGAATTGGAAATGACTGTAGAGACAACTGCTGATATAGCTCTGGAGAGCATGAGGTCACGGACAATAATTAGCCAAGACCCAGATACTGGATCAAACACGTCTCTGAACCTGCAGCCTATCTGTCAGGAGTATGTGGGGGTGGTGTGTGACATGTATCTGAGAGGCCAGTTTGTTTACATTCCGTATGACACAACACAAGCCTCCCTGGAGGACAAGCTAGGCAGAGCTTTGAGAGTCACTCAGTATTCTAATGATATTAGCTCTAATTGTGAAGGATATGCGCTGCCCAGTCTCTGCTACTCCACGTTTCCAATCTGCCGGGACCCACTTGTGACTAATGATAACTTCCACAAAGAAGCAAAACAGATCTTAGAGCTACTCTCGACTTCAATAAATGATGATGACCATGAGATAGTATTTGACAACTTACCACAAGGTGTGGTTCCACTTCCAAACAGTAAATTCAGTAAAAATGTTACCCTTGAGATGTTAAACTATCGTCACAACTCCACAGTGCTGCGGAGAGTGTGCAAGCAGGACTGTGAGATCCTGGAAAATGAGCTGTGTCAGACAGAATACGCCATTGCTAAGAGACATCCTCATATTGGGCAGCAGCTTACTCTAGAAGAGTGCCAAGATTTGCCTGAGAATGACCCTGACTGCCTCAAAATTGGCATAGGAACTGTAATAGTGTCAGATGATGAATGCTACTGGGAGAATGGCAGTGGCTATCTCGGCAGAGTGAGCATAGCCGAGAATGGAATGGCCTGCATTCCGTGGTCCAAACAAATGCGTTTAAGGGTTTCTAAATTCCCAGAACTAGCCGGCAGGCACAGCTACTGCCGCAATCCCGGCGGGGCCAAGTCACAGCCCTGGTGCTTTGTGGAGAAAGAAGGCAAAACTGAGGAACAACTGTGTGACATTCACAAATGTGCCCACAAGATATGGATTTATATTGTGGTGGTTTTCCTTCTACTCACTTTGTCTGTCATCAGTTTTATTATTTGTATTTGCTATAAGCACAAAAATAAAAATAATGCAGCCACAATCAGAGATATAAATCTACCAAACGCTGATAAGAATATTTATGGAAACTCGAGATTAAATTCACCAATAGAAATGAATGAGCTGCTTGGTAATCAACACACTAACAACCAACCTCACCTGACTAGAAACACTCGTGGGAATGGCATTCTTAGAATACCACAATACTCACTTTCTCAGATCAAGTTTTTGGAAGAGCTGGGCGAGGGGGCTTTCGGTAAAGTGTACAAAGGCGCCATAAAGAAAAATGGCGAGACACAGTATGTAGCAGTGAAAGCGTTGAAGGAAAATGCTTCTGCAAAGACTCAGGCAGATTTTAGAAGAGAAATAGATTTGATATCTGAGTTGACACACGAGAATATAGTGTGTATTGTTGGGGTGGCTCTGCGGGAGGAGCCGCTGTGCATGCTGTTCGAGTTCATGGCGCGCGGGGACTTGCACGAGTTCCTCATGGGGCGGGCGCCGCCCGCCGGCAAGGGGCTGCCGGCCGCGCGCCTGCTCAGCATTGCATACAACATAGCTTGCGGGATGCAGTACCTAGCGTCTCATCATTATGTACATAGGGACTTAGCCGCCAGAAACTGTCTTGTTTCTGATGACTTTGTGGTGAAGATATCTGATTTTGGACTGTCTAGAGACATTTATAGTTCTGATTATTACAGAGTGAGTATGTTTTATAATTAATGTATAATTCCTTATAGCCTTCATCAGGTTGGAGCAAAGGCCTCTCCCAATAAAGGGCAGGAGGCTCACCATGCGGGGTTGGTGATTGCAGTAAAGTCTTTGCATGGAGGATGCTAGTGCCATATCACATTTAATTTATTTAAATTAATAAAAATAAAAAAATAACATTTATTTTACTACATTATCACACTAATATTATAAACGCGAAAGTGTGTGTGTGTATGTTTGTTATTTCTTAATGCGCAAAAGGCTGTACCAATTTTGATAAAATTTGGTATGCAGGAGCTAACTTGAATGAACTTGAATTAACATATAGGCTACTTTTTCTGCGGATTAACACCGCGAGGCGCAGCTACATAATAATAAATAAATAGACTAACATTTCTTTTTCTACATTATTAGTAATAACTTTTTTCTACATTATTAATAATAAAATTAATATCTTGATAATAATATGATTATGTGACTTGTTTTGCAGGTGCAGTCAAAAAGCCTGCTGCCCGTGAGGTGGATGCCGCCTGAATCCATTCTTTATGGGAAGTTTACAACCGAGAGTGACATTTGGTCCTATGGTGTCGTGCTGTGGGAAATTTACAGTTATGGACTCCAACCATACTATGGGTAACCAATTAAACAATAGTTTTTTTATTGCTTCAGTTCTCATTATTTTGCTAAAGTGCCTGTATTTTACTTTATCTACATATTTTACTTAATACACATAAATTTGTTACTTATTCAAGTAATTATTTCATGACAGTACGAGACTGCTATGAAAAAAGGAATAATGTTTTCATGGTTTGTGTATGTATGTGTGCCAGGTTAATACTTCATAATGCTTTAACATATTTGGATATATCTTGAAAATCTTTGCATTTGAAGTGAAATAGGCTACATATATTTTTTCTTTACGGAAGATGTTTCATGAAAATGTGAATGTGAGCGATGATGTCAAAGTGAAAGTCAAAATAATTTAATTATTTTTGGATATTTGTATCACTTCATAATTTTCAAGTTTTTCTTAACGTCAGATCATTTACTTACAACTAAGTTAACTGCCGCCTCCTAAGCGCAAGTACAAAAAAACGGGAAAAAATTGTACTGTTGTATAAAAATTAATCAAAAATTCCTTACATCGCGTGCGATGCGGAAACTATTGATGATAGAACAAAATAATGTGGTATAACTTTGTAGAACACATCATTATCTACAAAAAAGTGTCGCGACAGCATATATCTAACTATTAAAGTTATGTCACAATAAGTGATATTTCATTTTAAAAATTTAATTGATATGCCGCCGCTAGAAAAGGCTCTTTATTTGTACCTTGATATTAATCCTTATGAAAATAAACGAAATTATTTTTAAAATTAAATTTAAATTCAAGACTGATTCAATAAATAATATAACTTTTTGAATTATTAAATTCGGACATTCCCTTCAAAAGATATCACGAGTTAAAAAATATAACCAAAAAAAGGCGCGTAGTCGCCGCTCACCCCGCTCAGACACTTGACAGCACCGTACATTTATCCGAGCCGAACGCGTCAAATCGATCGAAGATTTTAAGGCTTCTCATATCTATCCGCACCAAAAGAAACGACCGTACCAAAAGAATAGTTTCCATTTACTTTACACCTGTCGCACTGTAATTACATGTGAATTGTGATGAATCTTGACGAGATTTTTAATGTCAGGGCTTTATTAATCAATTATGTTAGAATTACTCATTTTTGTAACATTTAAAATAAATCGAAGTTAGTAGTAACTCGATCGCATAACTCTCGTTGCTCTTACGCACACACTTGTCAGTGTCGAAATGCAAGCGATTCGATCGCATCACCCTCGCCGAATTTGTGACGTCATCCGAATTCGTTTAGGAATTCTGTGTTTCTTCCAGGTTCGGACGATTCAACGCGGTCAGGTGTGCGAGGTTTCATAGGATTTCATATTCTAATTCTAAAGTTCTAAAGTTCGTTTCGTTCGGCTCGATAAGTGTGCGTTCACCTTTAAAAAGCAACGGTGTGCATCATAGTGTGGAGTTTAGTTAAAATCTAAGAATTCAGTTTTTAGGAAATTTAGGTATTCCTCTAGGTTACTTGGTGACAGATTTTGCGGTGTAGGTGGTTTGCCGTTTTCACTTTCTATCACGTAACATATTACTTATGGTAAATGTTAATAATCGTATTTATAACGTATATTTTAACTTTTGGCCAGTGAATGTTTGTGCTATGCACATATAGGTTGGGGAAAAAGTATTTTCGCATATAGTATGTATGAACTTGTAATAAAACCACTTTGGCTATACTATTTGTACCTGGCTGGTTTTGGTATCATTAAAAAGTTTAAATTTTAAAGAAGATAATTCCAAATTCAAATTAGGAAAATGCGTGATTTTCATTTGTTTTTCTTACCGTCAAGATGAGTGAATCTAATAAAGAAATTAGATACATTTTAAAATTTTACTACCAAAAAGGTAAAAATACAACGCAAGCCGCGAAAAAAAATTGCGATGTTTATGGACCTAGTGCAGTGTCTGTGAGAGTAGCACAAATTTGGTTTAAGCGTTTTCAATCCGGAAATTTTGATGTCAAAGATGCACGTCGCTCTGGTCGTCCTGTTACGGATAAAATGGATGCTATTTTTGAAAAAGTGGAGCAAAATCGGCATATCAGTAGTTACGACGTAGCTGAAGAACTGGGAATTGACTACAACACAGTTTTGGCGCATTTGAAAAAAAATGGGTACACAAAAAAGCTTGATATTTGGGTACCTCACGAGCTACTACTACTACTAATTTGGTACTAATTTGGATTCTTTATTACGACGTAATGAGACCGAACCATTTTTGAAGAAATTGATAACTGGTGATGAAAAGTGGATCACGTACGACAAGAACGTGCGAAAAAGGTCATGGTTCAAAGGCCGGCCAGGCTTCACAGACTGTGGCGAAACCCGGGTTAACTCGCAACAAGGTGATGCTGTGTGTGTGGTGGGATTGGAAGGGCATTATTCATTATGAGCTGTTACCACCAGGCAGGACCATCGATTCAGAACTCTACTGCGAACAACTGATAAGATTAAAGCAAGAAGTTGAGAGAAAGCGGCCGAAATTAATCAACAGAAGGGGTGTGGTTTTTCATCATGATAACATTAGACCTCACACATCTTTAACCACTCAGCAAAAATTAAGAGAGTTTGGCTGGGAGGTGTTAATGCATCGGCCCTATAGTCCTAACCTGGCATCTTCAGATTTCCACCTGTTTCGGTTTCTTCAGAATATCACGAGAGGACTGCCAAAACTACTTGACGCAGTTTTTTGATCAGAAGTCCCAAAATTTTTATAGCAATGGGACTACCTATAAGATGGCAAAAAGATATCGATCAAAATGGTCCCTACATACTTTAGTTAAATGTAAATAAACTATATTAAAAAATGTTTTGAATTTTCATATAAAATGCGAAAAGACTTTATCCCCAACTTATTATGAGCGCGGCGCGCTGCCTACTGGCTGGCGGCGTGCGGCGGCGGCCAGTTCTACATTTGAAAAGAGCAAATAGTGCGGTTATGGAATATAACTTCACTGTTTGCGTTCATAAAGCACGCGTGTTGTATGAGCTGCTTTATATCACTACTACTTCACAAACTATTTCAAGGGTGAATTCAGTCCATGATACTGAACAACTCTCCCCAAGGAACATATATCGAAATATGAAAAATAATTTTGGACTTTCAACATATATCTAGATATGAAACAATATTTTTCATATCTAGATATATGTTCCTTGGGGAAATTTGTTCAGGGTCATGGACCTTATACAGCGTTAAAATAGTTTCGGTATATTTTGTTAGACTTTATATATCTAAAATTAGAAGCACTTTCCGAGCAAGGGCATTGAAAGTGAGTATAAAGTGACTCGGTGCAGGTTCAGCAACCAGGAGGTGATCAGGCTGGTGCGCGCGGGCGAGCAGCTGTCGCCGCCGGCGGGCTGCCCGGCCGCGCCGCGCGCGCTCATGCGCCGCTGCTGGGCCGCCGCGCCGGCCGCCAGGCCCAGCTTCACCGACATCGTGCACAGGTGACGCGCATGATACTGCTTTTTCTACTACTGCACTGTTATCTGTTTTTAAACAGTCACGAACACTATTATAAGAACATTGATAATATATGATTTCAGAAAAGCCTACAGCACATGTGTCGTTATTTGCCCGAAAAGATACTCGTAGCCATAGACCCACAACTTTTTTTTCTTTACATCTACTATACTGTCAACATAATAAAACGTGTTTAAAAAAAAGTCACTTCACTAGGACAACGTCAACAGGAATTATAGTTATAGGTACCACATAGATACCTAGTATCTACCAAACATAAGTCAAACATTTATATATTTTTTCTTTATGTTAAAAATAAACAAAGAAAAATATAAATAAATACTTATATATAAATGGGCACAGAACTATATTTAGTAAAAGGAAAAGGTGTATGTACCTCGCGTGCTAAAACGATATGATGAAGGCGCCAGTGCTCGCCGCAAAGTTCAGTCTGCTCCCCATCGCTTTCCGCGTGCGACGTCAGGTTTCGAAAGAAAAATTACTCGTTATTCGGTAACTAACTGTTCAAACTTGTGATTTGTTTGTGGTCACACGAATAAAGCTAAAGGTATGTAGGGAGGTACTTACTTGTCTTCACAACGAAAACGAACGTCCGATGTTTTGATTTTGTCAAGCGCAGTTGCTACGCTGACTTCGGTGCCTAGAATCGGTTTGGCGCGTTCTAATCGATGCTTTTGAATCGTTTTCGCGCGGCTTATGATTTCCATCTCTAAATTACAGCTGGGACTCCAAAGTACCTACGGAATATGTTACACGCTAGGTTCTCATACAAATCGTTGAACTCTATCCGTCTACTTATATATGTCTGTGTAAATGGGACTTAAACGTGAAAAAGAAAATCTCTAGGGATTAAAACCAATTTGAAAACTGAATACGAGTGTCATCTATGTAGAATCAAAAATAATGTTGGCAGAACAGCAAAAAAAAAAAGATGAATGTCGTTTTAAAATAAAAAAACAATGGGCACAGACTTCGTTATTTTTAAATAGACATCGTCGTCAACATCAATATCGTCAATGAATGTAGTTAAACATTTTTATGTTCTTCGCTTCGGAAAAAGAAATAAATATAATCAAAAAAGGTAAATTTTCTATTTGATTCAAATAATTACAGAAGTTTTAGGTTATTTGTATTGACATGTAATTATTTGTGTAAATGTGAATACTTTTTAGTAAGTTTAATTAAGCCGATAGTGAATTGGTATCAAGTTAAAACAAAGTTATGATTGAACATTTTATCGTAAGACGGTAGTCTTAGAAAAAAAATCTTAGGATAAATTTATTGTATGAAAACGACACCAAAGGTTAGTATTAAATTGTCGGTTGAAGTCTGATTAAGTGTTGTAGGTGTTCGACTGCTCTTTATATTACGTTTTGTATTTCTGCTACTCGGGTACGGTAATATTTTTATCTCGAGCGATATACATAAATCCCTCATTTCACTCAGGATTCCACCGTAGAATCATTCGCTACGCTCGTGATTCAACTGTGGGATCCTTTGTTTCGCTCTGGAATCAAAGTAGCGCCCTCGCCTTCAAAATATTACCTTATCCCCTTGTAGCACATCTACTAATTACCCACTTCCGAAAATAGGGTTTTTTATATATGTTCACCGTGCTTTTTTAAACTAGTAGTTCGCCGCGAACTTAGACCTCGCGATTATTATTCTAACACAATTCAATTTCCTAACTAACACCTAGATGGTGCTATCCAAAGTTAGAACGCGCTATGGTTTCATTTGCTACATAATCGCCGACATTTTTATTAATATTTCAAAAACTACTGAGCCGATTTTGATGCCCGAGGAATTTGAAAATTCTATTAATATTTCCTACATACCTACCAAATTTCATCAAAATCGGACCTTCGGTTCGCCAGTTATCGCGGCACAAACATACATACAATGTGTTTTTGTCCCAACTCGATTTAGAGACCTCGCTCGCTTCGCTCGCTCGATCAATTGTACTTGTGTTTTTTTGAGGCAACAAACATAAAAATGTTTACCTAAATTCATCCATATTGACGACGAAATGTATTCCAAATTTTAAATATTTCGACGTCAGTGCCGAAAAGGTCAATACCTTTTCGGCACTGACGTCGAAATATTCAAACTTAGGTTATTCTTTTTTTTGCCATACTGCCAACATTATTTTTGATTTTCCATAGATTACACTCTTGTACAGTTTTCAAAGTGTTTTGAATCCCTAGTGATTTTCTTTTTCACTTTTCAGTCCCGAGAGAATCAGCAGCAACTTTAGCTCCAAATGTTTTGGGATAAAAACATCGTTTTTCGAGTCATGAGATGAAAAGAACGTGTTTGTCACTTTTGTCAGGCTCCAAGAGTGGGTGGAGGCGGGCGGCCCCCCCTCCCCGCCGGAGCGCGCCCCGCTGCTGCCGCCGCACTGCTCCGCCTCGAGCGGCTCGTTGGCCACCAACAGGTACCGCTTGCCTACACTACTCCTACATGAATGGCTGCAAATCAAGCAAAATGCATTTTTTCTCTTGTATCCCATTATTATACAAAGTGAATGGGACATACCCGTAATAAATCGAACCACGGGCTATACTAGATCACTGTACTACAATGAAATTAAAAAAAAAAGAATGTGGTGTCGTGGGACACCAGGTAGGAACGAAGTTCCTTCGGCTAATGTAGAATCGAAACAATGTGTATGCGACTGTCGCGCCTGCGCACGTCTCATTTAACGAGGTCATCCTTACGGTTTTACTATCACATTTTTTTCAGTTCGGTCGCGCAGCAAAATCCCTATCTCCTCCAAGCCTGCCGTAAGGAACTTCGTTCCAAAAAACAGTCAAAATACATAAAATTAATCAAAAGTGTGCAGCCAGCAATTTGTATGGGAACTTATTTTGGTTAAAACTAACGTGAGACTCAGACATTATTAATAAAGCACGGGTTACTCACGTAGAGAGTCAACTACTGGCCGACATGTTTCGACCTCATCCGGAGGTCTTCACCAGGGCGAATGTGACGCGCTCGTGCACAAAGCCGCTGCACGACACACTGATGTTAATGGTGGGTCGCGCGGGCGGTGCGAACACTGGCCGAAGACATGTCGGCCACTAGCTGACTCTCTACGTGAGTAACCCGTGCTTTATTAAATTGTATGGGAACGTCGTTTTTTTTTGTTTTTTTGATCTTCATTTCTATTTCATCTAAATATATATAACTCAAAGGTGACTGACTGACATAGTGATCTATCAACGCACAGCCCAAACCACTGGACGGATCGGGCTGAAGTTGTTATGACGTAGGCATCCGCTAAGAAAGTAGTTGTTATGATGTATGAAACTTTGTCAATTTTAAACCGATCGGGCTGAGACTTTGCATACATAAAGTTACTATGACGAAGGCATCCCCTAAGAAAGGATTTTGATAAATTACACCCCTATGCGAGCGAAGCCGCGGGCAAAAGCTAGTTATACTATAGTGATCTAGTACAGCTCGTGGTTCGATTTATTACGGGTATGTCCCTTCCACGTTGTGATAAGGTGGCACAGGGTACACAAATTCTATGTGTCTGTATCAAATGCACGCTACTGCCGCTTCGTTCTTGTCAAGTCTGGTAATAACTGAAGGCGTTTGACACAACTCGGTATGTCTAACCCGAACACATTGTATGCTTAATTATAACCATTTAGTGTTTCCTTTGGCTCGGAGTGCGGATTTTAATTTCTGCAATGGTAACATCTGCAGCCTGAAGAAGTTGAAGTCGGGTCGCCCGGACGACGCGCGCTCCGCTTGTAGCGACATACCACCCGTGCTGCACAGCCAGAATAGCCAGCACAGTCAGCACAGTCAGCACAGCCAGCACAGTCAGCACAGTCAGCACAGTCAGCACAGCCAGCACAGTCAGCACAGTCAGCACAGCCAGCACAGTCAGCACAGTCAGCACAGTCAGCACAGTCAGCACAGTCAGCATAGTCAGCACAGTGACCACAGCAACGTCAGCAGCCACAGCGCCGCGTCGCTGGACGACAGGGCCCGCGAAACCGTCGTCCGGATACCGCACACGCACTTCGCCAATCAAATATAGGTATGTGATATGACCAAAAGCCGTCTCAGTATTACGTGAGTTGAGTTTTAGCGGTTACGTCGTATATCGTCGTCGTCGATAAAACGTAAGCCACGTCCTCCCCAGGTGAATTCGAAAAGTTTATAAAAGCCAATTTACGCAGAGCAAGTGTTTTGCTTGTAGCATACAATTTAACTAATAAATTTATAATTTATTAGTTAAATTGTATATAAATTGTAGTTAAATTGTATATATAATTTATATATTTTTATTTATATATAAATATTCATATTATAAATTTATAATTATATATATATAATTATATATAATATATATATATAATTATGTATATATATAAATTATATATATAATTATATATATAAAATTATGTATACGGACATACTCTTAATAAATCAAACCACGGGCTTCACTATAGTATAAATAAATTTAAAGAAAATAAAGTAATAGCCAAAAGTTTAACAAAAATTCGTCTTTTCCATACAAAAGTGTGCAGCCCGGGCAATTTTTATTGGCGAAATGGTTTTTTTTGTTTTTGACTTTTATTTTATTTTCATTATACTATAGTGATCACGTATAGCCCGTGGTTTAATTTATTACGTCCTTTCCACGTTGTATATATGACTAGCAAGAAGGCAAGAAACTTGCTCTGTCTAAATGGACCTTACCAGACCTCGGATTACATATTTAGATTAGCTTATATGATTAGCTAATTTCTACGATCACAGACTTCTATCACCCATCATTCTCGGTTTATAAAATCTACCATTTTAACCACAAGTTTTAATAAGAAATAGTGGTTGTTTAAGCCACCTGTGTCCAAGCAACATTAGATGCATGTATTTTTTTAAATATTTGATTGATTTATAGTTACTTCTGCTTCCTGACATGTAAATTTAAATAAAATCTACTAGTTTTACTTCAAAAAAAAAGCCTTTAAGAATAGTTGTACCGCTCACCTCCCTTTGATGCTTACGTAATGCTTAAGGCTCATGTCACACGCAGTCCAAGCTTCATGATACTCCTACGATATTGTATATAATTACAGGCTGATTTGTAAATAGTTAGCTATTGCACTTGGGTCAGCACTGGGTCGAGTGCTGTCTTAATTTGAAATAAATTGTTAAAGGGAAAAGGAGGTATCATTTATAATTTTGTCCTGAGTAAGCTCTAGATAACCCTTCAAAATATCTTATGAACTACTGTTTACAGTTTAAATTGATTTGCCGAAAGCGGCCGTTTTTCGCAAATGTGCGAAGAAAAGCTTCACGTTCTCAAGATTAAATTTTATATGATGTCTCCATTTTCTTTCGAATAATTTATTTCAAACAGGTAACCTTCCGGTAACGCTTAAACGTAACCTTTGGGTTTCGCCGGGCACTTTTAGTCTAAAACTCTACTTTCTTCCACTATTGTATGTGACGCGAGCCTAGGTAGCAACCACATCAAAAACCGAATTGAAAAACAATGGGACAGTGGAAAGTCTTTATCGCTCTCGACGGGAGAGCCCAATTTATAGCCCAATTTTATTTGTTCAGTATGATGCTACGTCATCATACTGAACAAATCTATAAATAATATGTGAAATCCGACTACAGAATTGCTTATTTGCCTTTCAGGGACCGATAATGTTACCTCAAGTAAGGCATCGTGGTTTGAACTTAGGTTATTTGGTGTGTATTATCAGAGTTAAATTAATATTTTTAAAGTTTTTATATATTTTTTAATTAGATACAGTTTTTCACTTTAGCATACATAGTACCCCGTACGAAGGTGCATGATTGCACGAAGCTTGGGCTTGTGAGTTTTAGCTCCTGTTATATGAATCGGTGCGTTGAATCAGCCCATTGAGATAAGTTGCATTTCTGATAACGTAGGTCAAATCGTCTAGTTTAGTCTATAGTTAGTAAGTATAATTTATGTTTGTATATGACATAGATAAAAATGTAAGAATATAAATATAAGGCTGATTTTTTAAAATAAATGTGGGAAATGTATAAAAAATAAATTAGTAAGTCGCGTCAATGAAGGCTTTTCCTAAAATGATATTTATTATTTATAACATTTTAAAAAGATTTGCAGCTATAAATAAAAACAAATTAACCATTTATATCCTTTTAAATTTTTTTTTAATCTGTTACTTTTCAGAGGTGGGGAAAATTATTTATATTAGGTATATAAACAGTATGTGTACTGTAAATAAACATCGTTTATGTAATAAAAATAATTAATCCCATAATCTGAAAGGCTTCTGATTCTAAATAAGTAATATTTAAAAAAAAACATTAAAAGAAAACATCAAAATCGGAGAAGGATTTTCTAAGATCGATTGTTTTATGTATTCATTGACGCGATTGGAACAGGAAAGTGAAAAGTCGAAATATGTAGAATTTTTCGACTGGTAGCACGTTTTGACTATAGCTTCACACAGTCATGTTACTTACATCAATTCAACATTATTTAGTGATTAAAATTATAACTTAAGGATGAACTAGTCAATACTTTTTTTATACTTTCGGAGGGGTTTTCCTCCACTGTTTGACATTGTACATTTAAAGTTTAACATGGTATCGTTTTATCTCATTATACATTTTGTCTGTACGGATACAGAATTGTAATAGTAGATTGTTAAACAAGGGTTGTAAGTAATCAATTACACCCGAGATATTTAGGCTCACGAGCGAGCGAGGGAGCTTATAGTTCGAGGGTGTAATTGATCACTTACACTTAAGTTGAACACTCTACTTTTCATCATGATAGCGAGGAAATAAGGAAAAACTGTTATAACAAAATTGTTTATTTAAGAAGTTTCTACTTGCAATTCAATGAAAATTAATAGTAAAAATGGAACAATTTGAAAGCGATAAAGTAACCGGCTTCCCTGGTATGTGAATATTTTGTTTCATGTTTTGCGACATTGCGACTTGACTGCCTTGCATGAATTGACCAGTTTCTTCGTAACCTGCACCGTCGAAATCGTAACTCTTGGATGAAGAAAAGACGAAGTGGTAGCTAAAGTGGCGCCTTCATTTAAAATAAATTGTTTAAAACTAAATATAGTCATAATTAAAAATTTTATTTGTATCAATGTCTAGAAAGACCTTTAAACTATGTTATGAATAACCTTTGAAAGTAATATTGGTAGTCCGTCTAGTTTTAAAACAGTTTTTCGCCAAAAGTGCCCACTTTTGGCAAAAAACTGTTTTTTTTATGGCCTTGCGGTTTTGGCCCATTCAGCCATAAATGCAGTGGCCAGTGCGCCTGTTTTAAAAATAAAACTAATTCATCCATACGAGTCTTATAGGAGCCGGTGCATGGCCGCCTTCGATTTTCAAATTTACTTACCTCCTTTAGGATGTAAATTAAACTTACAACCCGGATTTCGAGTTAATTACAACCTCCTTTCAGAGTTTGAATGATGAAAAATAAAAATCCATTCAAAAGGTATAAGCCATCAAAGTTTTTTATCATTTTTTTTTATTACGCAACTTTCGGCGTAAATAAGTATAACAGAAGTGTACCGACACGGCTTAATTATCGAAGATTTTAATTAATGTAATTTATAATTGATTAATGCAGTAGTTTTTGCATAAATCCCTTTTCCCAAAGGACTTTACGTATATTTTTACGCTCTTAGTTTATCATGAATTATCGTGCATTTCACCTCACAGCTTCGCCCGAACACAATGTTAAGTGAGACAGCATGCTTTTAGGCCGTGCCCCCCACCCTTGAGTTCGAGGCCTCGACTAGTTCAACCTTAAGTTTAGACATAGATAGATTCAAAGCTTTACCTAACCTATAGATATATTTCTTTAATTTAAAATTATATTTTAGGGACACGTTTATTTATTTGCGGTACTTTTATACGAAGTACCAAAATCTACGACACTCAAAAAGAGCGTCGTTAGTATTGGTTTATTTTTTATTTATAAATGAAGAGCTTTATTAGACTGAATATTGTTTGTAATTTTATTTTTATCGTACATCTGGTTTATGTGCGCACCATACAAATGTTTCGTTCCAACTTATTCATTCCTAGTAGTTTGCTTCGAACTGTGAATTCGCAAATAACATATCTAGGCAAACCCTTGACCGGTTTAATTTACATTCGGTCTTAAAAATTTGGTTACATGGCTTACATCTACACACGTACTTAAATACACGTAAATTTCATGAAGTTCGAATCTATATATATATATATAAAAGGAAAAGCTGACTGACTGACATATCAACGCAGGGCCTAAACTATAAGGGTTAGAAACTTGAAATTTTGCACAGGGATTCCTTTTATACCGTAGAGGAGCACTAAGAAAGGATTTTTGGAAATTCATCCCCTAGGGGGTAAAACGGGGGTGCAAAGTTAGTATGAAACTTTGCCGTTTTTGAAGTTATTCGAATGAAATTCAGCATGAAGGTTCTTTACTGAAAGGCATGAAACATGAGTAAAATATTTTTTAAAAATTCGTCCCTTAGGAGGTTAAACGGGGGTGCAAAGTTAGTCTGAAACTTTGTCGTTTTTGAAGTTATTCGAATGAAATTCAGCATGAAAGTTCTTTACTAAAAGGCATGAAACACGTGTAAAATATTTTTTTCTAAATTCATCCCTTAGGGGTTAAATGGGAGCGCAAAGTTAGTATGAAACTTGGCCGTTTTTGAAGTAATTCGAATGAAATTCAACAATAAGGTTCTTTATTGAAAGGCATGAAACACGAGTAAAATATGTTTCTCAAAAATCATCCCTTAAGAGCGGCCTTCCAGTCTTACTTTTCATACAAACGCTCGTACGTGATTATGGCGTTGTATCTGATCTTTCTTGAAAATGTACTCGCAGGTATCTTGTGCATTATTTCTAGGTTTCTATAGAAATAAAAAATTAAAATATCGAAAAACAAAGTCAGTTTAAGATTCCAAAAATCTGCATTTTTGCACAAATTTTGCTGAACTTCGTCCGTTCATAAAGTACTCATAAATTGTAAAAGTAAAATAAATATTTCGATACAAACCTCGCAAATGTAATGAAAATTTTGAATACGAAACATTTATTTCACTCACTGGGAAGGCTTACTGATAAACACGTATCACATGGAACAAGTGTTATGAAATTTCCGCACCCTATGAATAGTTAATATTCGTTCAATGGATAGTTAATAATAATACTAATTTCATTCAATAAAACGCAAACCGTGCCCTTAGGCGCAATCTCTTTTTTTTTGGTTTGCCTCTTTTTCTAGCATTGCCCTGGATGAAACACCAAGCTTTTCAAAATATGCTCGCGTTGAAAACAGAGCGGCCGGGAAGGGCCGCCTTAAGGGGCAAAAACGCGCGTCTAAGCTCAACCAAAAATATATTTTATCTCAGAATAAATGTGCATTCCCTAAGGGGTGAATTTGCTGTTTTTAGTTTTAAATTGACGCTTCGATGCGCTTCGACTCTGCGTTGGTATGAATAGATTCTAAGGATTGGATCTCACTTTTATATGCTGCTATTCTTTTCTGTTGCTTAGAACAGTCATTTGCCAGAGCGTGAGAGAGCGACGGAGCTTCAGCGCCGACCGTGCTAAAGCGTTCCGTCGCTCTCTCTCGCTCTGGCAAATGACGGTTCTGAGCGACAGAAAAAGATAGCAGTATAGAAAAGTGCTGCTCCGTGCTGACAAGTGAGATCCAACCCTAATGCTGTCCTGACAAGATATTGAAACTTCATTGTCTCTGTAATATGGACATAGTGTTTTCAGTTTTAGAACTTTGTCTTCTATTTAAAACACTGAAGGTCATACTTTCAGTGTTCTGGGATTTTTTAATAATGTTTTTAAAATGAAATTAAGGATGTATTTTGGAATGAGTATCGACGACGTGAAAGGGACATGCCCGTAATAAATCAAACCACGGGCTATATACATATACTACATCACTGTAGTACAATGAAATTAAAATAACAGACAAAAAACAAAAAAAAAAAATCGGCATTCCCATACAAAGGTGTGCAGACCTCCGGGCTATTTGTATGGGAATGTCGTACATATTACTAAAACTGTAAATACAGCAATTTCACACTAAATTGGACTCAGCAAGCAAATGCTCCAACAGCGAAGTTTTAAAAATAGCACGACATATATATGACTGTTGTTGTAACGTTGTATTTGTGTAAAAAGTAATTAAGGCCCGCCTAGCTGCGGGCCTGTAACCGGTGCCGGGCCCACCTTTCCGTAAACATACCCTAAAGCAGACCTAGCCTAGATTGCTGCTTGTACATAGACGTGGCATGTGTGTCGAAACTGTTTTTTATTAATTTTATATTTTACTTCTGTTAAACCAAAATAATCAATATTTTGTTATTTTTAGTTAAGTATTATAAGATTAAGTTGTTAAATATGTGCACGATGTTCTTGGATGCATGGACAGGAATACCGATATTTTTTAACGGTATATCGATACCCGAAATCGTTATTTTATCGATATATCAAAATATCGATACAAATTTCGATATGTCAATACTAAGTACGATATTATATCGCTATTTTGTATAAAATACTGGTATTATATCGCTATTTTGTTTAAAATACCGGTATTTTATCGAAATTTGTATCGATATATTGATAAAAAATACCAATAAATTACCGATATTAGGTATCGATATATCGATAATCCTATTCCTCGATAATCCTATCCTATCGGTATTCCTGTCCCTGCTTGGATGGTACAGTGATCAGAACCTTGCATTGATTTTATCATTTAAATTTTATAATATTATGTGAAAAACTTTTTTTTGTCACTAGTAGACACCAGTAGACATTCGAACTCACATGTTTACATTATTTTTAATTTAAATGATAATATCAATGCCAACATGTGGGTTGGAATTAACGAGGTACTAGTACCGTCTTACTATTTATTATTACGTAGAGCGAGATAGCTAGCGCTCGACAAACGTGTTCGCCGGTGCCGTGCCACAAGGGCGGCATGAAATAATGAAATAACAAACGTAAGTAAAAAGCTCATTATAGATTGTTAATGCCCAGCGCAAGTATACAATTCTTGAGTGTTTGCGATTTGTACATATGAAGTATAAGATACCAAACTCGACTGAAATGATAAATTCTGTAGCGGCACAGATAGATGTTTTTTTTTTGTAATAGGCTAATTTTTGAGGCAAGTCCATGCTGAACATTTTGCTCGATTTCCATACAGACGTGCAAATTTGACGATTTATCCTAATCACGCCCCGGACGAAACCCAATGTCTCGTAGAGCTTTAAGTATTCAATAGGATCGATACATAAGTAGTAAGACTTGATCAGTACAGGCGTTCTGCTTCAGTACCACAAGGCTGCCATTGTAAATAAGGAAGGCGAAAATTTTATTATGAAGGGCGATTTGTCGATCATTGCTCAATATCATACCTTTTTCACACTCTGTATAGGTACATGCATTATAAAAAGAATGTGGTGCGTGGGACACCAGGTAGGAACGAAGTTCCTTCGGCTAATGTAGAATCGAAACAATGTGTATACGACTGTCGCGCCTGCGCACGTCTCATTTAACGAGGTCATCCTTACGGTTTTACTATCACATTTTTTTCAGTTCGGTCGCGCAGCAAAATCCCTATCTCCTCCAAGCCTGCCGTAAGGAACTTCGTTCCAAAAACATTACACTCCATTTTAGGGGCAGTTGTGTAGTGTAAAAAGAGTATAAACCCTCCACGTTTTATCGTCATTTTAACAACAACCGATAGGTTTTTATTAAAATTAGAGTTAAAATGTCAATTTTTCAATAACTTAGTTTGTATTATAATTCATAGTAAGATTTGTAAAAACTACGTTTAAGTAATTGTAAGCGATGATAATATTGCAGTTATACACCATACTTACTGTTTATTCTTGTTTGTATTAAACTTAAATCACGATAGTTCGTGGGCCTAAAATTATGGCGCCACCAAGCTATTCGTAGTAAACTTAATACCGTAATGTGGCTGGCGTATAATCTGTGATCGACCATAAACTAAGTGGATATCTATTCACATATAGATCCAACTTTTATGTTACGGCGTCAACGTGGGGCTACTCTATTATTGCATACTCTATAGTCTTAAGTAGTCTTAACCCTTTCACCGCGAACGTCGGATTTATTCGACAAACATTGTGCACATTCCGCGAGCGTCGGATATTTCCGACAAAAAAAACCGCTCTTATTGCACATATATTAAGTATCCACATCCCTTTTTGGTTGTAGGTATTTATTTTAGATTTCATACCCTTCGCGCTGGGGGCACGTCAACTGATATAAAGTCTCGCGGTGAACTCTAGTTTATTTGCATACTCGTATGTATTTTAACAGTGGCGACCTGAAGCTATTTTTTATTGTTGGTATTTATCGAAACACAAATTGTGTAGTTTTTCAATTATCCGCTCGCGTAAAATAAAATTTGGTCGTATTTTTTAAACCGTCGTGTCATCGAAGAATATATATGACAAAACACAAAATATTGTTTAACGTATAAAACTTCGAAAATTTGTCTACGGTTTTCAAAAAATTTCATCATGAAAAAAAAAGCAGCGTGAAACGGCCTTTATTCTCTATGAAATGTAAGTATACTATACAGAACGGTATCTCCTAGGGTACCGCGCAATATGTGTCCTCGTTCCTCGTCCTCACACCTCCCCCGTTCGCGCCGTGTGGAGGGTGCTGAGCGAGCGGCTGCAGGCGCCTGCAACTAAAAGTCAAAAGTCAAAAATCAT